>OU015769.1:24850122-24949754 GCA_907173295.1 Fagus sylvatica | reverse complement strand
TGAATTTATCTTCATCACCCATCATGTGATTTGAACATCTAGTCAAGGCCAATACCTTGACCACATCTGTAGTTGTACTAGTGGGTACCTCCACCATATCAACGGCCGACATGTAATTTGCCTGCGGGTCCCAGTCTTCCTTATCACTGACTCCCCCTCATTTGCAAGCTTCTCCAAGCTGCAACTCTTCAACGGCTAAATTACCCTCTACAGGAACAAGTTTTACTCTACAATTCTTTGCAAAATGTCCTTGTTTTCCATAGTGAAAGCAAGACTTGTTTGTTTCCTTATCCGGTGTCTTTCTGTCACTTTTGTCGTTACCGTTGTATTCTCCATTTCTAGATTCGCCATTGTCACGCCTTGACTTAGACTTTCCTTTGTGCTTTCCCTAAGAAAAATTTGAAAGCAACGCCTCCTCCTTTTCTTCGACCTTCATGGTGCCACTTTTGGCAAGCACCAACTCGTGGTTGATTAATAAGTTTTCCAACTCATCCACCGTTGGCTGCGTCACCCAACCGGCAATAGCTGCACAATAAGCTACATACTCCAATTGTAGGCCGTTGATGAGGAGTCTTTGTAGTTTGCATTCTGATATCCTGTTCTCCAAATCCAATAAGGATAGCTCTTGGCATGACGTCTTTATCTTAAGGAAATATTTTGCAATAGAGAGTTTTCCTTGCTCCAAGCTTCCAATCTCCTTTTCTAGAAGTTGAAGCCAGTGTGTGTTTTTCTTTGAGAAAAATCCAGCAAATGTGTCCCATGCCTCCTTTGATGTCTTGATATTTGATATGCGAATTAGCATATCATCATCCATTGACTGCTTGAGTGCGTAAAGAGCTTTGTCGACCTTGGCGTTCCACCTCGTCTTTTCTCTAGGATCGGTTGGTGGGTTCGTGCTTTCTCCGCACGTGACATCCCACAAATCGTTTCCTATCAAGTACGACTCCATGCAAGACCTCCACAATTCGTAGTTGGAATTGTTGAGCTTTCTTGAGAATGTGAAACCCGAGTCACCGGCCATCTTTTCTTTTGATTAGATTCTCACAAGATCAAACCCGCTCTGATACCACTTGTTGAGATTTAACGCTGCGGAAGTTGTATAAAAAATAATAAATCTCACTCAAGAATAAATTATCTAATCGAATATCACTCAAGCAAATCAAGCAAGACACGCAAAGGAATTCTTAATGAAAGAGAAATTTTATTGACACTAAAATTACACACTTTGCTACACACACCACACTACTCTCTAACCTCACTCTGCTTCTTTATTTTCTGACACTTGATTTACTACTTCAAGTTATTGTATTACTTGATATTTTACAAGCTCTACGTTGGTTCCTATTTATAGAAAGCAAAAGGAGACATGCTTCGAGAAACACTCACCTAAAGGTTGAAGAAGGAAAGAAGGAAAAGTCAAGAATGACTTACTCATTATTACTACTAGCCTACAATTCATGCAAACTTAACATAGCACATTTAAAATGTTTCCAAAAGTCACCGTAAAAAATATAGTTAGTCGGTGATGAACTTCTACTTCTACAAACTCTATTGATCTATTCACATTTTATTTTTCCTTAATAAATAATGAGATACAATATGCCACCTGTGCATTAGCTCAGGTGGTATATTTGTGGAGGTGGGGTGGGGTATTTCTTGGTTCAATCTTGGCAATCAGAAGAAAAAATATAAATGATATGTAAACCTTAAAGAGAAAAGAGAAATGCAGATTTCATTGTTTTTGTTGCCACTCCTGAATGGTGGAACGAAGAGCATGGTTGGCTACAAGATTTCACTGTTCAAGGTTCAAATTTGTCATTGGTGAAGTGTCATGTCCACTGTCAAAACAATCTCTCAAAATCTTCGCTTCACAAGGAAAACCATCTGCTGCCACATGAGGATCTTGCATGATGTCCTGCAAGTTTGTAAATAGAACATTCATAAAAAAAAAAAAAGAAAAAAAAAAGAGGAATGCATGATGATAATAATAATCCAGTGAAGTAGGCTTGTGGCAGAAAGAACTTCCAACATGAAACAGAGATTCCACATCAAAGCTACATCACTCGTAGACAAACAAGTACAGAAAATATTTTTTGATATGGGACAAGCATGATAGGAAGAAGATCATGAAAGTGAGCAAACAGTCCTAGTTTTCTTCTTGTTTTTGATGATTTCCAGGCTCAAGAATTCAATTATCATCCAGTAACTTTGAGTTTATTAATTTTCTTGTATTTCCCATGTATAAGATTTCTATTATGAATATTGTTAGAGATATTATGTGACCCATGTGACCCAAACCTAGGTCCATGTACTTGTATGTAAACCTAGTTCTAGGTTATCTAGTATATAAACCTTACATTGGGCATATTGTATCATATAGAGATTATAGTAAAGAAGTAGCCGTCGGAGGCTTTCCCTCTGTGGACGTAGGTCTTCATAACCTATGAAGCACGGGTACGTTTCCGGGTACGGGTAAGGTACGGCGGTACTCCAATTCCTAAAAAACTAGGGTACGGGTACGGCGGAGTATTTTTTTATTATATATTTTTATATATTATTATATATATATTTTTTTACATATATTTTTAAATATATGTAAACTTAAAAACAAATATGGATAATAAGATACATACATTGCCATTGAATTGTCTTTATATTACAAACCAACATTCAAATGAGCTTTGACCCTAGAATAGGAACCCTTGTAAATTTCTTGACAATAATTACACTTAAAACTTATATTTCCCCCACCTCCACTACTCTTTTTTATTTTTGTGACATATGTCCATAAAGGAGCATTGCCATCCGGCATAGAACCACCAGAACTAGAAGTATTCGCCATTTACCTACAAACCCACATAAAAACCAAACACACACCGCAATCACAAACCCATAACATATTAACACTAAAATCAATACCCATAAGCCCATAGAGCAAACACAAACCCATACCTATTATCATTTATCAGATCAGATCCACAAAATAAAACACAACAATTTGGAAACAAAACAATTTCCATCACCAAACCTCAATTTGATTTCACAAAACCCCCAAATTGATCACCACTAATTTCACAATTTGGTATAACATAAAAATCAAACGTTCCCCAAATTTCACCAACCAAACCAGCAAATGGCCATTAAAACAGAAAAGCTGTAATATAAAAAAAAAAATAAAAAAAAAAGAAAATAAAAGAAAAGCTGTAAAAAGAGAAAGTGAGAGAGAGAGAGACTCACGACCGGAGCTGCGGAAGGAAGAAGTAGAGCAGAGCAGATCCCCTTCCGTTTACCGAGAGCAGAGCAGAGACACACGGAGAGCAGAGACAGAGAGCAGAGCAGAGCAGAGACCGAGCTCACCGGCGGTGGAGGAAGTGAGAGACAGAGAGTAGAGGAGAGAGAATCGGGAGCGGAGACCAAGCGGCGTGAGATCGAGTGGCTGAGAAAGGTGAGGGAGAAGATATTTAAGTTGAGATTTACGCTAAACGGCGGCGTTTTGGCTCGCCCCGTACCGGACCCGACCCGACCGGTACCGGACCCGTACCAAAACCGTACCGGAAAATTTTTTTTTTGGCCGAAATCGGGTACGCCTGGGGTACGCATGCAGCGGTACCCCAGCGGTATACGTACCCACGACGTACCCGGTACCGGTACGGCGCCCATTTTGCCGTACCGGTGCTTCCTAGTTCATAACTGAACCACGTGAAACCCTTGTCTCCTTTCTCTTTCTCTTTTTTGTTTATTTCTTTCTATTTTACAACAAATATCCATGTACTAACCTTCATGAGAGTGTTATCTTGTGCTTGGAAATCTACATCAATATATATTTTTGTTTGATAATGTAGGGAACATTTCTAAAGAAGAACATTTCTAAAGAAATGCTTTTTGGATTCGCCTCTAGGCAATTAAACTTACATCAATATAATTTTGAGATTTTTTTTTTTTTTTTTTAACTTACATCAATATAATTTTGAGAATTTTTTTTTTCCCTCGTGGATTCGAGGGTTATTTTAATGATTTGTAGAAGTTGGCTATGCTAATTGTGTTGTCGAGTCCAACATCCAGAGGCGCCCCTGAGTGTGCTCTTTATAAGTCATGGGCAATCCTCCACTTACAAGAGCACTTTCGAGTGGAGTTAAGCCCATTTGTCTTTCTTCTGATTCATTCTTCCATTTAGCATCATCTGGTATGGGATAGGGCAGCAACAACCGTTATAGTGACTCAGAACATAGAGATGGGGTTCTTTCTAGAGCCGAATTCCAAACTTTCCAAGGTGAGAAATGAGAATAAGCACTTTATTTGGACTTTAACAAGCTAATGAATTTTAGGAAAAAGAAACAAGAAATATACGGGCATACACATGAAAGATTTTCGAAATGGAAATTGTTTGGATAGGTTCAGCATGAATCGAAGACATTGGAAAATAAATATAGTCAATAACGTACCTGGGAGATGGGACAGAGAAAATATGAAGGAGGTTCAGAGTGTTCTTTGGAACTCAGCTGTAGTAAGGACGGATCTCCATATAAAGCCCTCATTGGTTCAAGTACTGGCCAGACATCCAACCCAAGGTCTGGCCGGTTCTTTCGGTACATTTCACAACACCTTAAGGCCAAGTGAGCCAACTCTTCATCTAGCACAAATGGCCAATCTCCTGCCAAAGGATCCAAGAGGTCTTGTAACTTTCCAGCCAAAGGATCCAAGAGGTCTTGTAACTTTCCAGCATCTAATGCATATTGCACTTCCTTTGTTATCCCCCAGGGTGGCTTTCCCGTCAATAACTGCAACAATGTGATTCCAAACGAATATGCATCTGACTTTAAAGTAAGCTCTCCTGTTGAAAGGAACTCTGGGTCAAGATATGCAAAATTACTGCCCTTTGGCTCAGTTCTCCAAAACTGTGTTATGTTGTTATTTGAACTTTGATAATGAGATCGTAGACTACAGTTTCCATGGTCTCAGAGTTTGCTAACGAAGTTAGCATCAAGGAGAACCTTGGCGGTTGTCAAATCACCATGTAATATGGTACACGGTTTACAGGAATGAAGAAAGATGAGGGCAGAGCACAATTCTGTGGCAATGCGTACTTGAATTTGCCATGATAATGGAGGAGTATTGTCCTTGCAGCTGAGTCGATCTTCAAGGCTTCCATAAGGGACATACTCATAGATGAGAGCCTGAACTTCTTGGCAGTATCCAATCAATGTGACAAGATTCGGATGCCTCAAGTTATTCAATGTATCAACCTGAAATAGAACCATTTAATGTGATGCAATGCTAAATTTGTGATCAATGTTAAATCAATTTCAAGTGAAGCATTGTATACATTTTTCTTTCTTGGTAGATAATCTACTAAGTAAATCATGAAAATGGTAGAAATTCTACTTTTATCAGGATAATAGTTAATGGAATGGCCCATATCAATATAAATATGTAGCAGTTTAACCATCTTACCTCACTTTGGAATCTTGAGGGGTCTTGGAAGTTATGATGTTGCAGCACTTTAATAGCCACCTGGATTTCACGCAAGAAACCTTTATAAATATTCCCATGTCTTTTTTCTCCCATTTTCAAGGATGGATCAAAATTTTGAGTTGCTTTCTCAATCTCTGAGAATGAAAACTCAGAGAATTGAGGCATTTGTGTGCTTGAGAACTCTCCTTGATTTCTTCTCGGCTCTTCAGCTTCTTTTAGTGCATTGTCATGCTCCACCAGAAACTCATCCCGTTCTTTTTTGCAAGTTTGAAACAGTTCCACAGCAGAGACTATCCTCAGCTCCAAGAGGTTTATCATCTCATGAGATTCTGCAATTTGGCTTTCCAGTGATGATTTTTGATCCTAAGGCAAACCACAGATCTTCCATTACTTTGTTTAGCTTGATTTTCACCTTTTCATGTTCCTCTTTCTTCGTTTGCTAGAGCTTCCTCAATCTCTTTTCTTTGTTTGAACTCCTCAGCACATAAGCTTTCTGATACTTGAGCCTGTAAATTATGCATTTGGAGAATTAATTAAGGATATGATGCTTTCCAGTTTATAATGGAGCAAATTCCATACATCGTGCAGTTAGAATATGTTCATCTTCTCGTCCTAAATATTGTTATGTGATTTAATTAGGAAAGTAGGTGTATAGCATAAAAACAAATAACAGAGAGAACTTCATTTGGTAGTCCTCATATGTTTTTTTTTATCATTAATTCCAATACAAGGTAAAAGTCAAAGTAGATCTAGAAAACTATAAATTTACCCTGTGCATAGCCTCAACTGCATCCTTTTCGGCTTTGCCACGCCTATCTGCCTCTTGAAATACTTCTCGCCTTGCATTTTCAGCCTCTGCCATGGCTTTTTCAAGTTGAGCATAGAGAGTGTCATCTATACTTCCATCCTGCTAGAGTCAGTTAAATCTTTCAGTTTTGAAACCTTGTCATATTTGAATCAACTAAGGTAATTATTTCCAAAGAGAAAGGTAACGTGATTGATAAGTGGAAATACAAAGAAAGACATGATTCAAAATGAAGAAATTCTCCTAATAATAAGGGTGACTCCTATTGATGAAAAGATGAAGGAGAATCACTTGAGATGGTTTGGTCATGTTCAAAGGAGAGCGATTAAGTGCACCAGTGAAAAAGAGTGAGTTGATTCAAGTTGACGGAATGAAAAAAGATAGAGGAAGACCAAAAATTACATTAATAGAAGTAGTAAAAAAATGACATGTTAATTAAGAAAGTAACAGAGAGCAGTACTTTAGATAGAATAGAATGGTGGAAACGAATACATGTGACCGAACCTGTCTAGTCTAGTGAGAATACATAATTGATACTAAAATTTTTGGGACTAAGCCTTGGTTGTTGTTGTACAAAAGTAACGTAATCTTAGAAAATCAAAATCTGATCTTGGATAAACATGCAAATGCGGCTGAACATAAATATACATCTCTCACATTTGAGAATTTTGCACATACCAATACCAGTAAACTAGGAGGAGATATAGAATGAAGACTCTCTTTGGACTGAGGAAGTGTGCTTAACCCTAAACCATTCTCACTCCCCTCAGACCTAACAGATGAAATCCGAGCTATGTCAACCGCTCTACTGGAAGAGGATGTTGAATAATCCAAACCTGGAGGATACCTAATTGAAGATTCAATCCATTCATCATAACTCCCTTCTGCAACTGACCTCCTTGGAGTTGAGAGCTCTTCAACATCATCAAGGGAAGAAACGTCTGTTCCGCTTCCTACACTAGCAATCCTTTCACCGCGGAATGAAACTTGACCTGAGCTGGTGGTCCCTACACCAATATGTTGCCCCACAGATTGTGGTCTCACAAAGTTTGATGGTCCAGTTTTACAGTTTTGACTTGGTCTGACCTCTACACCAGCTCCATCTAAAATACCAGCTTCCCTATATTATGCGGTACTTGCATTAGTAATTATCTTGGCATCAACGCATTGTAATATATACATGTGCATTAGTAGTAATAATGATTAAAATCAAGTACATAAGAAAAGTTTTTAACCTATAAACAAGGAAATCGTTTGTAGCAGTTTGAAGTGTACAACAATCTCCCTAATTTAATAGCCAATCAAGTTTTTTGTAACTAGTAAATGCTAATCATACAGTCAATTAAATTTAAATTTAAGAAGCTTCACATTTGGGAATAGAATTACTATCTATTTCAAATATATTGGTATACATCAGCACTGCAAAAAGTTCTAAAAACAAAAACATCAAGCAAACCTGGTGTGGATAAGGAGCCCCTTGCATATAAATTGTATCTGACAGGACACAGGTGCTTGTAGGCACACATAGATTGCTTTCTTAGACTTGAGGTCCATCATTCTCCTGCAATGTTAAGCAGGGTGGGTAAGCTGTAAGCAATCTCAGTGTATATGTGCTCTGTGGAGTGAGATTGACTTAATAAAATGTTGAGTAAAACCATCATGGAAATTGGTAATATCAAACCACAAGGTAATAAAATATCATAATTATATTTTAAAAAAAAACAAACTACAACTTCTAGAAACCAGGAAGTGGCTTGTAAACGCCCTATTTCAAAAATTAAAAACAACATTATCTTTCACTGGATTGAAAATTAATCAGTTAGTTAAGAGAACAACCAGTCAATGCCACCCCCTTAGTAAAGGTAGCTTGAGGTCTGTACAAAAAGGCATAAGTAATTGCCTGGTCTATATCTTATTTCTGACCATAAAGCCTTTAATTATCTATTTAATAATCTGATTTCTTGGTCAAAAACTTCTGAAGGCAACTAAGATACCATATTCTTCAGTCTCCCTATGGTCCTGACCTACTGCCCACTTATGTATGCAGAATTTGCAAAAAAATGCCAAAAATAAGGCACATCCCAGTGAGAATCATTCAACTGCACTGTACCTTTGGAGGTTCAAAGCGGATGTAAATGATTTTTTTTTTTAATAAAAAAGAACATGATGGTTAAAACATTAAAAGGAGCAGGAAAAGAAAAAGAGAAATCCTATGGGGTTTGTACTTTGAGAAGTGCTTATCTGCTGCTGCTCCCATAACAAGCTTCCTGATCCCCTGAGAGATGAGTTCCACAATTCCCTTCTCAATACTGTCCATTCCAATATGTCATGATTCTGCCCGTGGCTACATTGGAAAGTCATTGATGCCAAAATAAATCAGAAAGTTCAGCACTTTTTGCAATTAACCATTTACAAGGAACTTTAATATTTTTAAACTGATCATGTTAAAATTGGAAGTTCTCTGCAGCTTAATAACATAACTATATACATATCCTATTATGTATAAACATAGTAAATGAACTACAGGTGTGTAGGCCTAGTGGTTGGGTCTTGCAACTATGGACCGGTGCTCCTTCATCATATCATTCGAAATAGAAAGAAAAGAAAAAAAAAACGATGGAAATGACTGTCATACTAAGAACACAGCTACAGTTAAGTCTTATCTACCTTTTGATAAAACTCATAAAAAACTCAAAAACAAATGAATCAGACATTCATGGAAAGAGACATGAGACTGCTTTGTACCCCCATTTTGCCACAGAAAAGAAGATATGCAGCCAGGATTTTCTGCATATTTTGCCTTTCAATTACATATCCTATTATGTATAAACATAGTAAATGAACTACAGGTGTGTAGGCCTAGTGGTTGGGTCTTGCAACTATGGACCGGTGCTCCTTCATCATATCATTTTTTTTTTTTTTTGATCTTGGGATAGAAATCTACACTACACACACGCACACACTATTTGGGGAGGGCAGAGGGAATTCGAACCTCTACCAAATGGGGGGAAGGATTTTCCTTGCACCACTAGGCCAAATGCCTAGTGGGCTTCATCATATCATTCGAAATAGAAAGAAAAGAAGAAAAAAAAAAACGATGGAAATGACTGTCATACTAAGAACACAGCTTCAGTTAAGTCTTATCTACCTTTTGATAAAACTCATAAAAAACTCAAAAACAAATGAATCGGACATATTCATGGAAAGAGACATGAGACTGCTTTGTACCCCCATTTTGCCACAGAAAAGAAGATATGCAGCCAGGATTTTCTGCATATTTTGCCTTTCAATTACATATCCTATTATGTATAAACATAGTAAATGAACTACAGGTGTGTAGGCCTAGTGGTTGGGTCTTGCAACTATGGACCGGTGCTCCTTCATCATATCATTCGAAATAGAAAGAAAAGAAAAAAAAAATGATGGAAATGACTGTCATACTAAGAACACAGCTACAGTTAAGTCTTATCTACCTTTTGATAAAACTCATAAAAAACTCAAAAACAAATGAATCAGACATATTCATGGAAAGAGACATGAGACTGCTTTGTACCCCCATTTTGCCACAGAAAAGAAGATATGCAGCCAGGATCTTCTGCATATTTTGCCTTTCAATTTCCCGGTATGCCCTGACTTCCTGTTCCTTCATCGAGCTTGCTGGAAATTTTGTTCCCACTAGAAACCAAGGAAAGAATTACTATGTAATAAATTCAATTATTGGGTACCAACAACCATGAAAAAAATTATGGAAATTGCAATAATCACCATAATCTAAGTAAAAGTAAATGAATTCTGCAGCCAATTTTCATAAAATCGCTCGATTACGAGTTTAAATTTGCAGCCAAATCAATAAACATTTCAGATTGACCAAAATTTCAGGAACATCTAATCAATTTTCCAAATTTAATTTCCCTCAACTATGGCCTTCTTTTATATTTTAATATCAGTAACTATGGCCAATTTTCATCCATTTTCTGCCCCAATTTAATTCATAGTCAAATCCTAATCCACTGTTTCCCAAAACAATTACAAGTACCTGGAAAATCTTAAAACAATGATCAGCGAACCCTTTTCAATTGAACAAATCTAGTCAACTAAGTCTAACTAGAGGAAGTTATCAAGTACTGAATAATCAATTTCAAGAGATAAAATTTACAACATAAAAAATAATATTCCCATCAAAGTTCAAAATTTTACACATACAATACGTAACACGTATTTGTTGGCTCTATAAATTTGATAGCTAGGCACTTGCACACACATGTATAAACTATAAAGCTCATAAATGCAGTCATGCATAATATACTTACTGATGGGTATCATTTTTGCGGGCTGGTGAACGTGAATGATGCAAATATTTTTCCCACCAGAGTTCTGTAATGCCCATAACAATATTGATTTGTTCTCTTTCACATTTTCTCCCAGCGCCACGTATAAGATATCCTCCATTTGCAAACAAACAAAAAGTCTTTTAAACTCACACACAGACTTTCAAGTCTCTCTAGCTTCTTGGGTTCAAACTTCAAACCCAAATTTCAACTAAGCTTTTGAATTAAACAAGACACTGGCGAAACAAGACTTTGAAGGAAAATAAAAAATGTGAAACGCGGTGCGTGTACTTTGTTATTGGTGTCAAGGTTTGTCTTGAGCTCCAACGTTAAAATTCTTTTTCTACAAATACAATGAGCATAGGTAATGATAATGATTTGAGACATTTGAGTTTTTGCCAAGTTATACATGAATTCATTGGCGCCGCTATGACGTCACAGTCAACGTTTGGGCTTCGTTCTCAGAAAATCTTTATGGATGAGAGGTGGATCCCATTACAAATCTCAACGCATATAAATAATATTATCTACGTATCCAAGTGGGTCAAAAATTTATTGAAGCGGAAAAAAAAAAAGTTTATTCATTATTTTGTGTAAAATAAAACTCCAATTGTAGAATATGGTGAATGGGTGATTTGCAAACTTTGCTAATACACATATCTTATACACACCTCCACACTTTTTGGATATTGTTTTTCACAATTCTGGAATGTTCATAATTTATGAACAATAATCACAATTTGAACTCCCACGGACCCACCCCTTTGCATGTTTTGTTGTGTTGGGAATTGGGATGTGTAAGTGGATCAGTCGCCAACAATCATAAGATTTTTATCGTGTGATTGGTCACTTAAGTACTTAACGTCTAACTCATATTACTACCAGCATATGGTTAAGAGAATGTGAAGACTCCTATCTTAAATTAAGTAATAAAGCATATGCAAACCATTGATATAGGTTTGAAGATTCATTTATGTGAGGGGAAGATGTTAGACACCACCACTGACAACGCCATTTACATTTACCAATGGGGATTTGGGCGGCATGCACTGCAGCGTGCTAGATGACATGATTTTGAGTAAAGATTAATGGCATTACATCAGTGACAAAATACTGTTTGGAATCAAATCCTTTCGATAAGGACATGAGGATATGCATACATAGAAGATGGATAGCAAAAAACTAAGGAACAATTGATGAAAAAAAATTGTCCCACTTGTTAGGTTTTTTATTTTATATTTTTTTATAACCTTAGGTGTCCTGGTCAGAGGGATACGTAACATTTTATTTGCACGTGTACCACGATAGGCGCAGGGCTTTGCCTTTGGTAGGTGGCTCCGAGAAGACTCAAACTAGTGACCATTAGGGAGCACACCTAAGACCGGACTAGTTGAACCATCCCTCAGGGTTCCCACTTGTAAGGTTGAATAGCTTAATTTAAAAATACGGTTATGATAAAAGCCAATGAAATATTCTGTTTTACCAAAATGATAGCAAACAAATCCTCAATATATTGTTTTAAAGTCCAAGGCCAGTAATGCTGCTGTTGTTGTGCAATATGTTAATCTATAAACAACCATCACGAGAATAGTATCATTGACACTTCACCATTTTTTTTTTAAATCATTGAAAACCTTTATGAGAACAGTGACGGAATTAGAAATTTTTCACAGGAGAGCCAAATAATTTTAAGAGAGGAAAGAAACAAACAGTATTTTTTTTCTCTCAAAATCCCAAGGGGAACTTGGTTACTAAATTTATATGTGATTTATCATTTTATTAGTACAAGAGGAGCCAAATAATGAGAAAGTTAACAAGCTATGGGGATGCCCTCCGCTTAGATTTGCCCCGGCAGAGGAGCATCTCCTTTCTCTTTCAAGGTTGTGGAGGCTGTCCATGAGAATGATTATGTTTAAAACCTGTTTTCCTTTCTTTAATGACATTTCAACTAAAGAAATAAACCATATCAAGTTTACTGAATAATTTCTCCTTCAATAGAGATAGAAAACTAAAATTTGAGTTTGAGGTGCATCTTTTAAGGCTATGTTAAGAAGTCTCAACTCTCTTAAAGTCGTGCTACTATCAATGTATTACAATTAATATTTTTTTGCATCAATGATGGATGAGCTAATTAGATTGATTCAAGATGAAGTCTCTTGGTTTATGCTTTTTGCAGATGATATAATTTAAGTTAATAAAACTAGATGTTGAATTAAAGTCAAATTATAAATTTGAAGAGATGCTTTGAGATCTAAAGGCTTTCGGCTAAATAGGACTAAAATAGAGTACACGAGATGCAAGTTTAGTAAAAAAAAAAAAACAAGAATGGGTTGTAAGACTTAATGGTCAAGAGATACCAAAGAGTTAGAATTTTCAATATCTAGAGATTGAAAATGTGGATCATAGGATAAGAACAAGACGGATGAAATGGAGAAGTGTATCAAGGGTATTGTATAATTATAGAATACCTACTAATTTAAAGGGAGAATTTTATAACATTGTTATAGAATCATTTATGCTATATGATATTGAATGTCAGACAATAAAGAAGCAACATGTTTATAAAATGAGTGTAACTGAAATGAGAATATTAAGATAAATAAATAAAATTATAAGGAAATATAGGATTCAAAATACGAAAATTTGCTTAAAGATTAGGGTGACCCTTATTGATGAAAAGATTGGAGAGGGGGAGAAAGAGTCGCTTGAGATAATTTGGTCATGTGTAAAGGAGAAGAGTGAGTTGATTCAAGTCAAGGGAACACAAAAATTTAGAGGAATACAAAAAATAACATTAATAGAAGTAATAAAAATGACATTTCAATTAAGGAGGTAACTTAGAGTACAACTTGAGATAGAATATAATGACAAAAAAGAATACATGTGGATTTATGTGGCCAACCCCTGATTAGTCTATTGAGGATTCATAGTTGCCCAAAATTTTAGAACCAAGCTTGATTGTTGTCTATGAATGGGATGAATATCATGTCAATGCATGGTTGACCCTTTATACAACATCATACAATAGTGTGCTACAGCAGAATCTAGGATTCAACAAAGAAGAAAAACTCTATTGATCTATTCACATTTTTTTTCCTTAATAAGTAATGAGATACAACATGCACCTGTGCATTAGCTCAGGTGGTATATTTGTGGAGGTGGGGATGGGCTATTTCTTGGTTCAATCTTGGCAATCAAAAGAAAACATATAAACAATACGTAAACCTGAAAGAGAAAAGAAAAATGTAGATTTCAATGTTTTTGTTGCCACTCCTGAATGGCGGAACGAAGAGCATGGTTGGCTACAAGATTGCAGTGTTCAAGGTTCAAATTTGTCATTGGTGAGGTGTCATGTCCACTGTCAAACCATTCTCTCAAAAACTTCGCTTCATAAGTAAAACCATCTGCTGCCACATGAGGATCTTGCATGATGTCCTGCAAGTTTGTAAATAGAACATTCATATAAAAAAAAAAGGATGCATAATGACAATATAAATCCAGTGAAGTAGGTTTGTGGAAGTAAGAGCTTCCAACAGGAAACAGCAATTCCACATCAAAGCTCAATCACTCATAGACAAACAAGTACAGAAAATATTTTGCCACTTGATATGGGACACTTGGACCTGACTATTTGGAAAGCATGATTGGAAGAAGACCAAGAAAGTGAGCAAAAAGTCCTAGTTCTCTTCTTGCTTTTGATGATTTCCAGGCTCAAGAAATTAATTATCGTCTAGTAACTTTCAGTTTATTAATTTTCTTGTATTTCCCATGTCTAAGATTTCTATTATGAATATCAATGTACTAACCTCCATGAGAATGGTATCTTTAGCTTGGAAATCTACATTTATATATATATATATATTTGATAACGTAGGGAACCATTCTAAGGAAGAGCCCTTTGAACTTGTCTCTAAGCAATAAAACCTAATTCAACATAATTTTGAGAATTTGTCTTTTCCCTCGTGGATTTGAAGATTCCTAGTGGATTCTAGGGTTATTTTAACGATTTGTAGAAGTTGGCTATGCTGATTCATTCTTCCATTTAGCGTCAGCTGGTATCGGAGCCTTTTCTAGTATGGGATGATGGCTAATGAGCTCAAGGGAAGCAACCGTTCTAGCGACTCAGAACATAGAGATGGGGTTCTTTCTAGCGCCGAATTCCAAACCTTCCAAGGTGAGAGATGAGAATAAGCATTTTATTTGGACTTTAACAAGCTAATGAATTTAATTAGAAAAAAGAAACAAGAAATATACAGGGATACACACGAAAGATTTTCGAAATGGACATTGTCTGGATAGGGTCAGCATGAATAGAAGGCATAGGAAAATAAATATAGTCAATATTTAGTAATGTACCTGGGAGATGGGACATAGAAAATACGAAGGAGGTTCAGAGTGTTCTTTGGAACTCAGCTGTGGTAAGGATGAGTCTCCACATAGAGCCCTCATTGGTTCAAGTACTGGCCAGACATCCAAACCAAGGTCTGGCCGGTTCTTTTGGTACACTTCACAACACCTCAAGGCCAAGTGAGCCAACTCTTCAGCTAGCACAAATGGCCAATCTCCTGCCAAAGGATCCAAGAGGTCTTGTAACTTTCCAGCATCTAATGCATATTGCACTTCCTTTGTTATCCCCCAGGGTGGCCTTCCCGTCAATAACTGCAACAATGTGATTCCAAACGAATATGCATCTGACTTTAAAGTAAGCTCTCCTGTTGAAAGGAACTCTGGGTCAAGATATGCAAAATTACTGCCCTTTGGCTCAGTTCTCCAACACTGTGTTATGTTGTTGTTTGAACTTTGATAATGAGATTGTAGACTACAGTTTCCATAGTCACAGAGTTTGCTAACGAAGTTAGCCTCAAGGAGAACCTTGGCGGGTGTCAAATCACCAAGTAATATGCTACGTGGTTTACAGGAATGAAGAAAGATGAGGGCAGAGCACAATTCTGTGGCAATGCGTACTCGAATTTGCCATGATAATGGAGGAGTATTGTCCTTGCAGCTGAGTCGATCTTCAAGGCTTCCATAAGGGACATACTCATAGATGAGAGCCTGAACTTCTTGGCAGTATCCAATCAATGTGACAAGATTTGGATGCCTCAAGTTATTCAATGTATCAACCTGAAATAGAACCATTTAATGTGATCCAATGCTAAATTTGTGATCAATGTTAAATCAATTTCAAGTGAAGCATTGTATACATTTTTCTTTCTTGGTAGATAATCTACTAAGTAAATCATGAAAATGGTAGAAATTCTACTTTTATCAGGATAATAGTTAATGGAATGGCCCAATTCAATATAAATATGTAGCAGTTTAACCATCTTACTTCACTTTGGAATCTTGAGGGGTCTTGGAAGTTATGATGTTGCAGCACTTTAATAGCCACCTGGATTTCTCGCAAGAAACCTTTATAAATATTCCCATGTCTTCCTTCTCCCATTTTCAGGGATGGATCAAAATTTTGAGTTGCTTCCTCAATCTCTGAGAATGAAAACTCAGAGAATTGAGGCATTTGTGTGCTTGAGAACTCTCCTTGATTTCTTCTCAGCTCTTCAGCTTCTTTTAGTGCATTGTCACGCTCCACCAGAAACTCATCCCGTTCTTTTTTGTAAGTTTGCAACAGTTCCACAGCAGAGACTATCCTCAGCTCCAAACTGTTTATCATCTCATGAGATTCTGCAATTTGGCTTTCCAGTGATGATTTTTGATCTAAGGCAAACCGCAGATCTTCCATTACTTTGTTTAGCTTGATTTTCACCTTTTCATGTTCCTCTTTCTCGTTTGCTAGAGCTTCCTCAATCTCTTTTCTTTGTTTGAACTCCTCAGCACATAAGCTTTCTGATAATTGAGCCTGTAAATTATGCATTTGGAGAATTAATTAAGGATATGATGCTTTCCAAGTTTATAATGGAGCAAATTCCATACATAAGTTAGAATATGTTTTTCCTCCATTCCTAACTATGGTTAAGTGATTTGATAGGAAAGTAGGTGTATAGTATAAAAGCAAATAATAGAGAGAACTTCATTTGGTAGTGCGCATGTGTTTTTGATCATTAATTCCAATACAAGAAAAAAGTCAAAGTAGTGCTAGAAAACTATAAATTTACCCTGCGCATAGCCTCAATTGCATTCTTTTCGGCTTTTCCACGCCTATCTGCCTCTTGAAATGCTTCTCGCCTTGCGTTTTCAGCCTCTGCCATGGCCTTTTCAAGTTGAGCATAGAGAGTGTCATCTATACTTCCATCCTGCTAGAGTTAGTTAAATCTTTCAGTTTTGAAACCTTGTCATATCTGAATCAACTAAGGTAATCATTTCCAAAGAGAAAGGTAACATGAGGGATATGTGGAAATACAAGGAAAGACAAGATTCAAAATGAGGAAATTCGCCTATAGATAAGGGTGGCTCCTATTGATGAAAAGGTGAGGGAGAATTGCTTGAGATGGTCTGGTCATATTCAAAGGAGAGCGATTAATGCACCAATGAAAAAGAGTGAGTTGATTCAAGTCAAGGGAATGGAAAAAATTAGAGGAAGACAAAAATAAATAGTAAAAAAGGACATGTTAATTAAGGAAGTAACAAAGAGTATAACTGTAGATAGAATAGAGTTGGAATGGTGGAAACGAATACATGTGGCCGTACCTGGCTAGTATGGTGAGGATCCATAACCGAATCCAAAAATTTTGGGACTAAGGCTTGGTCGTTGTTGTTGTAGAAAAGTAACATGATCTTATAAAACCAAAATCTGATCTTGGATAAACATGCAAATGCTGCTGAACATAAATATACGTCTCTCACATACGAGAATTTTGCACATACCAATACCAGTGCACTAGGAGGAGATATACAATGAAGACTCTCTTTGGACTGGGGAAGTGTGCTTAAGTCTAAACCATTCTCACTTCCCTCAGACCTAACAGATGAAATCCGAGCTATGTCAACCGCTCTACTAGAAGAGGATGTTGAATTATCCAAACCTGGAGGATACCTCCTTGAAGATTCAACCCATTCATCAGAACTCCCTTCTGCAACTGACCTCCTTGGAGTTGAGAACTCATCAGTACCATCAAGGGAAGAAACTTGACCTGAGCTGGTGGTTGCTACACCAATATGTTGCCCCACAGATTGTGATCTCACATGGTTTGATGGTCCAGTTTTACTGTTTTGACTTGGTCTGACCTCTAAACCAGCTCCATCTAAAATACCTTCCCTATATTATGTGGTACTTGCATTAGTAATTATCTTGGCATCAACGCTTAGTTAATATATATATATATGCTTGCATTAGTAGTAATAATGATTAAAATCAAGTACATAAGAAATTTTTTAACTTAAAAACAAGGAAATCATTTGTAGCAGTTTGAAGTGTACAACAATCTCCCTAATTTAATAACCAATGAAGCTTTTTGTAATTAGTAAATGCTAATCATACCGTCAATTAAATTTAAAACTAAGAAGAAGCTTCATGTTTGGGAGTACATATCTTCATACAATTCATATATATTTCAAATATATTGGAATACATCAGCACTGCAAAAAGTTCTAAAAACAAAAGCATCAAGCAAACCTGGTGTGGATAAGGCACCCCTTGCATGTAAATTGTACATGACAGGACACAAGTGCTTGTAGGCGCACATATATTGCTTTCTTAGACTTGAGGTTCATCATTCTCCTGCAATGCAAAGCAGGGAGGTCAGCTGTAAGCAATCTCAGTGTATTTGCATATACAAGTTTCAATTCTGTGGACCATTGAGTGAAATTTACTTGAATTACAAATGTTGAGCAAAACCATCATAGAAATTGGTAATACCAAACCAAGGTAATTACTCATCATAATTTTATTTATATATTAAAAAAAAAGAAAAAAAAAAAAAAAAAAAACACAACTTCTAGAAACAAGGAAATGGCTTGTAAACACCATCTTCACAAATTAAAAGCAATACTATCTTTCACTGTTTCACTGTAAAGAAAATTAATCAATTAGTTAAGAGAACAATCAATCAATGCCACCCCCTTAGTACAGGTACCCCGAGGCTGGTACAAAAAAAGCATACTAATTGTCTGCTCTATATTGTATTCCTGACCATAGACCCTTTGCTTATCTATTTACTAATCTGATTTCTTGGTCAAGATATTCTGAAGGCAACTAAGATACCATATTCTTCAGTTTCCCTATGGTTCAGACCTACTGTTTACTCATGAGTGCCGAATCTGCAAAGCTTTGCCCAAAATAAGGCACATTCAGTGAGAATAATTCAAATGCACTGTACCTTTTGGAGGTTCAAAGCGGATGTAAATATCAATAATTTGTTTTTGATAAGTATAAATGGAAATAAAATAGAACATGATGGTTAAAACATTAAAAGGAACAGAAAAAGAAAAAGAGAGTTCCTCTGGGGTTTGTACCTTGAGTAGTGCTTATCTGCTGCTCCTCCCATAACAAGGTTCCTGATCCCAAGCTGGGCGATGAGTTCCACAATTCCCTTCTCAATACTGTCCATTTCAATATGTCGTGATTCTGCCTGTACCTACATTAGAAAGTCATTGATGCCAAAATAAATCAGAAAGTTCAGCAAATTTTGCAATTAACCATTTACAAGGAACTCTAATATTTTTAAACTGATCATGTTAAAATTGGAAGTTCTCTGCAGCTTAATAACATTACTATATATATATGTATATATCCTATTATGTATAAACATTGTAAATGAACTACAGGTGTGTAGTCCTAGTTATAGGGTTTTTGTAACTATGGACCAGTGCTCTCAGATCATATCATTAATAAAAAGAAGAAAAAAAAATATGAAAATGACTGTCAAACTAAGCATATAGCTACAGTTGTCTTATCTACCTAATAAAAAACTCATAAACAACTCAAAAACAAATGAATCACACATATTCATGGAAAGAGACACGAGACTGCATTGTACCCCCTTTTCGCCACAGAAAAGAAGATATGCATCCATGATTTTCTGCATATTTTGCCTTTCAATTTCCCGGTATGCTCTCACTTCCTGTTCCTTCATCGAGCTTGCTGGAAATTTTGTTCCCACTAGAAACCAAGGAAAGAGTTACTATGTAGTAAATTCCATTATTGGGTACCAACAACCATGAAAAAGACATTATGGAAATTGCAAAATCACCAAAACATGAAAAAGATGATGGAAATTGCAGACCAGAAACAGGCACTTTTCATGATTACATAAATTCTTCAGCCAATTTTCATAAAATCATATGATTTCGAGTTTATATTTGCAGCCAATTCAATAGAAAATTCAGATTGACCAAATTTTCTGGCACTTCTAATCAAATTTCCAAATTTAATTTCCCTCAACTATGGCCAATTTTTCATCCATGTTTTGCCCCAATTTAATTCATAGTCAAATCCTAATCCACTGTTTTCCAAACAAATTACAAGTACCTGGAAAATCTTAAAACAATGATCAGCAAAGCAAACCCTTTTCAATTCAACAAATCTAGTCAACTAAGTCTAACTAGAGGAAAAGTTATCAACTCAAGTACTCAATAATCGATTCCAAGAGACAAAATTACAACATCAAAAGTATATCAAAGTTCAAAATTTTAGATACACATACATACATACCTGCATATATTTGTTTTATAAATTTGCTAGCTAGGCACTTGCACTAGTGTTGCACACACATGCATTACACGCACACATGTATAAACTATAAAGCTCATAAATGCAGTCATGCATAATATACTCACTCATGGGTATCATTTTTGCAGGCTGATGAACGTGAATGACGCAAATATTTTTCCCCCCAGAGTTCTGTATTGCCCATAATAATATTGATTTGTTCTGTTTCACATCTTGTCCCAGCGCCACATACAAAATATCCCCCATTTCTCAAACAAACAAAAAAGTCTTTTCAACTCTCACACACACACTTTCAAGTCTCTCTAGCTTCTTGGGTTCAAACCCAAATTTGAACTAAGCTTTTGAATTAAACAAGACACTGGCGAAACAAGGATTTTGAAGGAAAATGTGAAACACGGTTACGCGGCGCGTGTACTTTGTTATTGGTGTCAAGATTTGTCTTGAGCCTCCAACGTTATATTCTTGTTCTACAAATACGATGAGCTTCTGCAAAGAACATCGGTAATGATTATGCTTTTGAGTTTCTGCGAAGTTATACATGAAATAATTCATTGGCGCCGCTATTTTGTTAAAGTCAACGTTTGGGCTTATTTCTCAGAAAGTTTTCAGGATGAGCGGTGGGTCCAATTACCAATGACAACGCATCTAACTATTACCATCTATATATCCAAGTGGGTCAAAAAAACTATTGAAGCCGAAAAAAAAAAAAAGGTTTATTCATTAATTAAAAGGGGATGTTTGGTTGAAACAAATCTGTGTAAAATAATACTCCAATTCTAGAAGAGGGTGAATGAGTGATTTGTGGACGTTGTTAATACAACTCGATAGAATATTTACAATTTCTAAACAATATTTAAAATTTGAACATTATACATGATTTTGAGATATTGTTATTTTTAATGTGATAGAATACTCACAATCTTTTGATTAAAGATGTGTACAAACAATTTTTCTTTTAAAAACAGGTTTTCAAACTGAAGACTATATACTACACCCTTTATTTTGGTCTATTTTATTTTTTATTAGTTTTTAAAACAAGACTCGCTCGACTACTTCACCAAATGTTGCTCCCCCACGCGAAATTTTCTTTTTCTAAAACAAGTTCTTAAGGATTATTTCATATTTGACATTAGAGACTATCTGCTTTATTTAACCAAAAAAAGAAAAGCAACACACACAAGTTAGCTGTATGGATTGGCCTCCTCTTAAATTATAAGTTTTTGAGATAGTGAATGTATCTTCAGTTGCAATTGAATTTTTAACTTAACAAAATATAGTACTATTTGATCAAAAAGAAAAGAAAAGTATAGTACTATAGTCAAGAATACTCAATCTATATATAATTAATTAAGATAGAATTCTTTAATATTCATTTTTGGTATGTTCCCTATACATTTAAAATACAGTAAATTTAAAAACACTTAAATGAAGAATATCCGCACAGCATAATTGCCATTGATAGTCAGGAAAAAAAAAAAAAAAAAAAAGGGGTGACTAGTGAGTTCACTATTTTTATACATTTTTTCGTCTCCATCCTACCTGTCACATCATAATTGCCAATTCTAAGATCAAAGTGAAAGATTAAATTTTTGTTACAAAAAATTTATGAAAATCATAGCTTTAAATCTCTTGCACAAACCTTCCCCATTTCATGTTTACAAATTCTAAGGTCCGTATTTTCCTATGAAATACTAATTCCTAGTATCTAATGAAAAAAAAAAAAAAAAAAAAACCATGTCTGCCATTGAAGTTTGTTGATGGCCATTCCTGCGGCGCCAATGGCTAATATAAAGCCAATAACCCAATAGGCCCAAATGTAATGAGTTTGGTCCAAAATGAAATCCAATTCAAGGTCCACAAACTTAGATCAATCACTAATGTAAAATAGTTGGCTCAAATTCTAATTCATGGCATCAGAGCCCAAATGCAATGGAACCTATCACAAAACAAAGTCTAATGCAAAGACTTAACAACAAATGGGCTCATAAGACCCATAAGCCTATCAAAAGGATAATGTAAATCCTTAGGTTTTATTGGGAACAAAACCTAACGCAAAGGTTCCAAAACCAACAAATGGGCCCACAAGGCCCATAAGCCTATAAAAAGGATAACGCAAATTCTCGGGTTCTATCCCTTGGATCAAGCCTACAATGAAGGTCCAAAAAACCCATCTACGGGTCCACTATCTATAAGACCAAACATGTTAAAAAGGTCCTTCAGTGGGCCCAATCAAAAGCTACAGCCGAAGAACTAATAGGCCCACCAAACCAACCATGTTAAAAGGGTCATGTGATAAACTATTCCACCAAAGGAACTAAAACCTAAAACAAGTGGGAGGACCAAGGTCATAAGGTCCCACCACGAAATGGGTAATATAATTCTCTGTACAGAGAAATCCAAAACCATGGCATCACCTCAAAGGAGTCTTGGCAGGAGCTAAGTCAAGAGACTTTTTAGTCCAATTACAAGCCAACCAAATTTAACAAGCCATTGAGACTTCATCAATGGAAAAGATGGATGTGATATCTCTGAAACTATCTAATGGCAGCAGCCAAAACCTACAAAAAGCTAACCAATTTCCTCATTTCCTATAGGGATCACGGGGCGATGGTTTGGCGGTAGGGGAGTTTGTCCAGGAGGCTAATGAATCTGGCTAAAGACTGAAAGATTTGTTTGAGAAATCCCTTAGTCACCAAAGCTCGATTCCTGTAGCCACACGTGTGCTCGCAACCATCCAAAAAAATCAATCCTTTCCCGCCTAACCGGTTTAGGCAAGATATTTAATTCTTCCATCTGTTGTTGAAACCTCATTTATTGCTTGAACTTTTCCCATAAAGCCATCATTACTATTACTTTAAATCTGGCAGAGATGATGGCAAAGGGATGAAAGGAAGCAACCATGACTTTTCTGCCATGAAAAGACTCTTGCCGAAAAATAGAGGAATAGTTGCCCTGGAAAAGCCCAAGAGGAATCACCCAAGGACACGTTGTTGTCCAAATGGGAGCATCTGGGTTGTCTTCCACAAAGGCCCTGCCATTATAAAAGGGGGAAGACACATCTGAAGCAAAAGAGGAAGGGGGGATAACACAATCCTAAAAGACTTGAAGCCTATACAACACCCATTCAAAACATCAAAAGTGGATATCATCCATAATCTGAAACCACAAAATCACCTTTAAGCGTGCACACTAACTTGGACGAACTCTCCCCCAAATCTATCCCCTGCGGTTCTCTGTAATACTTATATTAAGTTTGTTTTTGCGGGACTAATGTATCTTCCTACAGAGCCCATTCTCACCTTGCAAACATTGCTAAGAGAGAAACTTTAGATTTCAACCCACTAGCCCAACACAAACAATGGTCCTTATTGCAAGGATCCAATATTATGAGACACA
This sequence comes from Fagus sylvatica, assembly GCA_907173295.1. Lineage (NCBI taxonomy): Eukaryota > Viridiplantae > Streptophyta > Magnoliopsida > Fagales > Fagaceae > Fagus > Fagus sylvatica. Next base: position 24,926,128 of record OU015769.1, on the reverse strand, counting down.
GATAAGCTTTCTCTCCTATTCAATTCTTAACTCCCATTATTTATAATGTATATATACATACATACTGTGTACTTGAATGTTGTTGCAGAAACAAGATTTTGTTTCGGCAAAACCAAAACTATTTTGCAAAGATATCCATCTATTCATTATTTATTTATTTATGAGTTGAATAACTTTGGGCTTTAGTCTACAATATAAACTAGCCAATAAATCTCATGGAAGCAAGTCTTTGTTGCCATAAATATCATGGCAAAGAAGCTCATGCGGAAGCTACATGCCCTACTGCAGGACCTTCACATCTTACTGCAAAATTGAGTTTAGCAAATGACTCTCATATATTCTTTTTATATATATTTTATGTTTTCTCTTGCAGTGCCTATCTTGTTATACAAAAATGGATAGCTGTTCACTAAAGCTATCATTTGTTGCATAATCCAAGTTTGGGCTACTGCACACCAAAGTCCAAGCAGACGGAAGAACTTAGAGGCTTGACCAAGTGCCAACAATAGTGTTAACCATAAAAACCCGGTCACATGAGATTGGGCCATCATCTTTGAATCGCATCCATTAGCCACGAGGCCCATCGCGAAGGCCTGGTGTGAGTCTTGGTCTCACTTCCTTACGTATTCCATCTACAACACCACCCCACAAAAAAAAGCACCCACAAAGTTCTTTGAAGAGAGTTGAATTTGGATTGTACGAGTTTTATGGAGAGAAAGTTCAACTGGGTAGTGTGAGATTTTTATGATTGAGCTAAACCAATCCAGGTAGGCAGAGAATTCCAAAGAGACTTCAAAGTGCCCTTTGGAAAGTGAAAGAGTTTTACAGGGAATCATCTGCCTCTGATAACTTACTTCTTCTTTCTTTTTTTTTCTTTTTTTTTTTTTGATCAGTAAATAGAAATTTCATTAAAAACAGTACACGGGAAGTGTACAAAAACAAGAATTAAGCGTTATAGGATTCTAGAAAATCCAGAGCAGAAGAGAAAACCAAAACTCCAGATGTCTTAGACCACTCCATAAGAGTTCTAAGGACCAAACCTTTTAGCTCCAGCACATTCCTCTCCATTCCCTCAAAACATTTAGTGTTTCTCTCCCACCAAAGACACCAGAAAATACAAAGAGGGACCATATCCCAGACCTTCCTAATCCTAGTATTTCGACACCCACCACCCCAGCAACATAGAAGATCCACAATCCCAACTGGCATAACCCAAGAAATCCCGAAAATGTTGAGGAAAAAATTCCAAAGCTCCATCGAAAACAAACAATGCATGAGGAGATGTGAAATAGATTCACCATTTCTTTTGCACAACCAACAATAATCCAGCACCAAAACCTGATGACGCCGCAAGTTATCGGTAGTTAGAATGCGCCCCAATGCAGCTGTCCACACGAAGAAAGCCACTCTAGGAGGGGCTTTAGATTTCCAAATACTCCTCCAAGGCCAATGAAGACCACTTTGAGGCAGCAAAGCACTATAATAGGCCTTCACCTGAAACCCGCCTTTAGAGCCTCCCCTCCAACACATCCTATCCTCCCCATAACCTTTGGCAGAACTCAAGTATAACACCTCCAAGAGCAAATTGACAGATTCAAGCTCCCAATCCTGAACATGCCGAATAAAGTCTAGCAACCAAGTCACAACCCCATTTTGAAATTAGAGAAGATCCCCTACGACCGCATCCTTATGCCTAGCTATACGATAGAGATCCGGGAAAGCAGTCCTTAGACTACAAGACCCACACCAAACAGCATCTCAAAACTTGGTCTTAGAACCATTCCCCACTTCAAAGTGTAAATGATGAGCAAAACTTCCCCAACCTTTTCTGATGTGCTTCCAAAGACCACTCACATATGGCCCAGTAACCTCTCTAGTAGTCCAACCACCAGAAGAGCTACCATATTTTGTGGAAATAAGGAGCCTCCAAAAAGCATTCTCCTCATTCCCAAAACGCCACAGCCACTTCCCCAACAAAGCTTGATTAAATACACGTAAATTTCGCAAGCCTAAACCACCCATCTTGAGAGGTTGACATACCTGGCTCCAGCTAACCAGATGAAACTTCTTCCCTTCTCCCATTCCTCCCCAAAGAAAGTCTCTCTGAATTTTATCAATTCGAAGAGCCACTGAGACCGGAATGGGAAACAGAGACATGAAATAAGTCGGGAGACTTGAGAGAGTGCTCTTAATCAAAGTAATCCTACCTCCCTTCGAAAGGTACATACGCTGCCAACCAGACAATTTACGCTCCATCTTCTCCAAGATAGGATCCCAAATTGATTTGGACTTGAAATTAGCACCTAATGGAAGCCCCAAATATGTCATAGGAAGCTGAATAATTTTGCATCCCATTATACCAGCCAAATCCTCCAAATCAGGCACACTTCCAATAGGAACCATTTCAGACTTGTTCAAATTAATCTTCAACCCCAAAACAGCCTCAAACCAAGTGAATAACAGGCGCATATTAAATATATGATCAGGATTAGCATCGAAAAAGATCAGAGTATCATCCGCAAATAATAGATGAGATACCCGCACCAAATGACTATCCGTAGAACCAACCTAGAAACCCGAGAGAAGGCCACATTCAACAGCTTTGGACATCATTCTACTAAGAGCCTCCATAAGAATCACAAATAAGAAAGGTGATAGAGAATCTCCCTGATGAATACCTCTACAACTCCCAAAGAAACCTTTCGGCCCTCCATTAATAGGAACAGAGAAACGGACTAGTAAAAATACAAAAAGCAATCCACCTCCTCCATTTCAGCGAAAAGCCACATCTGTTCAGTAAATAGAGTAAAAAACTCCAATTCACATGATCATATGCCTTTTCCACATCCAATTTACACATCACCCCAGGTATACCTTCCTTCAGTCTACTATCAAGACATTCATTCGCCACTAACACCGAATCTGTCATCTGACGACCATGAACAAATGTATTTTGAGATGGAGAAATAATAGTATCTAAAACCCCACTCAACCGGTTGGCTAAAACTTTTGCCAATATTTTATAAACACTGCTTACCAAACTTATGGGTCGAAAGTCCCTTATCTCAACAGCATTAGCCTTCTTAGGAATGAGAGTGAGGAATGTAGCATTAAGGCTTCTTTGAAAAGAGCCAAATTCATGGAATTCCGAAAAAATAGCCAGGAGGTCAGCCCTCAAAATAGGCCAGCAAACATGGAAGAATGACATGGGGAAACCATCCGGACATGGAGCTTTGTCGTCGTTCATATTACTCATGGCTTGAAGAATCTCTTCCTCCTCAAATGGTCTTTCCAACCAACCAGCCTCTTCAGAAGACTCCAACAAAGGTCTTCTTCCCACATCTTCTGTGTATAGATTTTTGTAAAACTCAATAATTTGAGCCTTAATATCCGCCAAATCCGAGGACAATTCGCCATTGATGGACAAATGCCGAATGGAATTGTGCCTACGATGGGAGTTAGCAATCTTGTGAAAATACTTAGTGTTCTTATCCCCCTCCTTTAACCAAAGCACCCGAAACTTTTGACGACAACAAATCTCCTCCAACAAAGTATTCTTCTCAAGCTCACTAATCAACCGAATCCTCTCTGAAACCTCCCCTTCAGATAAATCCCACCTTTCACTAGTAGTCTCCAGCTCATGAAGTGATAGTAACAACTTCTGTTGTTTGAAATGGATATTACCAAACTCATTGGAATTCCATTGCTTTAAATCCATCTTTAGAGCTTTCAACTTACTAGCAAAAATGTGACTGGGGGAACCAGGAAACACATAAGAGCCTCACCACCCTCGAACCCGATCAACAAAGCCATCAACCTTCAACCACATATTCTCATACCGAAAAGGACTTTTACCCCCAACTATCCGCCCACAATCCAACAGAATAGGGTAATAGTCAGATAAAAGCCAAGGAAGTCTACGTTAATTCACTAGGCCGAAGTGATGAGCCCACTCTGAAGAAATAAAAAAATGATCAATTCTAGATTTCGTTGAAACCTCTCGATTATTTGACCAGGTGAACAGACCACCCTTCAAAGGAATATCCAACAAACCTAACTCAGAAATGAAATCAGAAAATTCATGTATAGCAGACGAGAACGTAGCCATACCAGATTTTTCACTAGGAAACCGAATCACATTAAAGTCGCCCCCAATGCACCAGGGAGCATCCTACCAACTTATCAAACCGGCCAACTCCTCCCAAAGAAAACCCCTTTCACTGTCTGAATTGGGACCATAGACCCCTGTAAAAATCCACTCAAAATGATCAAACACACTTCTAAACTTACAGGACAGAGAATAATTACCGGCAACTGCTTCAACCTTCTCAACCACCCGCCTATCCCACATCAACAGGATTCCACCAGCCGCACCATTTGAACCCAAACTGGTCCAATCGACATGCTGGTTACCCCAAAGGGATTGAATAACCTGACGATTGAACTCTGCCATCTTTGTTTCTTGAAGACAGATAACATCAGCCTTCCATAATTTAATCAGATTACGCATACGAAGCCGCTTATCCCCGTCATTCAACCCTCTGACATTCCAAGACACTATTTTCAGATTCATGATGACAACATCAAAACCCTTTCCCTGGTATTTCTGCAACTAGCAGACCTCCTAACGTCGTAATTCACAGAGCTATGAAGACCTCGTAACTCTCTTTGTCCCCTGTTGGCAGACTGAGTACCACTTTTCTGACTTGGAACTTTTTGCTTCTGTTGTGGTCGCCGAGCCTCAATCTTTTGTAGAAGAGCAATAACCTCATCTTCATAACCCTCATACGAAGCACCTACACATCTCCCAAATTCTTTTAGTTGGCCCAAAACCCAATCAGATGGAGGATTTTGATAAAAACCTTTTCTCGGTATCGCCCTTGACTTCGTGGTGTTCTCTTCAACATGAGGAACAACCATAGAAAGTGGTTTGACCACTATCGGATCCTGAGCCATCCAAACCACCATCTCCTTATCTTCATACCCACGACCGTCAAACTTACATTGAGAAACCCCCAACCCGAAACCTTGCATGAGCCGAATTTGTGAGACAACACCAGAAGAGAAACTTATCGGTGGCCATCGCAAAATTAGACACTCCGGCAACGCCAATCGACGATCATCAGCCAGTTGAATGAACCAAGTTACGCCATTCGCGATCGCGCCATAGCTGTACTCGATCCTCATCATCTTCTCGGAAGTTAACGATACATCGCAAGGCAGAGAATGGTCAGCCTGTGCTGGCCTGACCTTATTAGGTTGAAAGGCCACCCGATTCAAGCTATTGGCCTGAACCAAGGACTGTGGGCTTTGATTTAAGTCATAACCCAAGCCCACAAATCCTTCGGACCCGTCAGTTGGCCCATCCTTAGAAACCCCAGACCCTTCACCTAATTTGTAAGTGGATGAGCCCCCCTCATTCGGCCCTACCCGCTCCATTTTCTCTTGGGCTTTAGTAAAAGTTTGGCCCACTTCCTTATGTTTTACCACGGTGACTTTAGGCACCCAATTCTCACGTGCCAAGCCAATCTCCTTAATATCCCGCGAAACTCGCCTAACGCCCAGCTCATTGATGCTGATTTTTAGTCCAGCCCCCAATTTTCGCTTCTCGCTGATTGCATTACCATTTGGAAAAAATCTTAACGGCACGCGAATCTTGGATTTTGCCGGCAAAAATGGAGGTAATTGAGGATTAGATTTTTCTAACGTATTAACGCACCGTTTGGTTTCCGGCACTGGTAGCGGTTGCGCCACCTTCTGGTCCTTCTCATTCCCACGCTTCGCCACCAACCCCCTGCCCACTACATCCTTGTATGTAGTCTGCCCCTTCACGTCGCCAACCCCTCCCTTCAATTGCCAATCTACCTCACCAGCAACCTCCTCTTCTCTATGCTGCGTCTTTCCATGTTGAAGCCCTTGGTTAAGATTTTGTTCTAGTGACAAAAGGAGTTTTAACTCCTTGACAAAGCCTCACCACTCATTCTGATTTTGACCCTCTGGAATAATTATTCTTCCCCTACTACCGCCCCTGCCACACTCAGTTACCTCGACATACCTCCCATGGAGATTGCTGTATCGCTGTATAACATACATTCTATTATGCTCACACCGCGTTCGTATGAAAGCTTGGTCCTTTTCTCGTGTGATGTTTTCCTCCACACAGCGTCCCAACCAGATTGCTCCCTCTTTGCCCGTGAAAATATCACACCGATGATGCTTACCTATCTCAGTAAACTTAACATGATTCAGACCCTTCTCCCCCAACACCAAATCAAATCTCTTTGATTCAATACAAAAACTCTGTTTGCCTCCCATTGGGCCTACTCCACCAGAGGTGGTGGAGCCACTCACTCACACTATGTGTTTCACTCTCTCACTCTCTCTCTCTCAAGCCAACCTTTTCATATACATTATAATTAATTTAATGATCCAAAACCTATTTGTAGTTTAACAATATAAGCAAGCATAAAAATTCAATGTGCAAATGGTTTGGTTGGTGGGAGATGGACCCTAGCATTCAAGGATGAGGAATCTTTATGCTATATTGCTCAAAGCTCAAATTCCGATCAGGTACGCGATTCTTGCTCTACTCATGTATGCCATGGATATTCTGAAGCTCAAATGCGCTTGAAAAAGATTATGGGCATAATTTCTTCAATCCCAGTACCGTAAGAAACTGCTGAAATTCACGATTTGGATGCAAAGGGGGGTGGGAATAATCGAGGGGTCGGTACCGATTTGAACCTAAGATTGGGTCCTTTTGTGGATGGTACCTAAGACCAAGACCAAGAGTTGGAGTCTTTGGCTGAGAATGGAAACCTCAGTGCGTCTAGCTTCGTGGGTAAATTTTCTGAGAGCGATTTGGTGGTTGAGTCTGCGTGTGTTGTACATGTTGATTATGTTGTAGTGGTGGAGAAGAGCTCTGAAGGTGAATGCGATCCAAAAGAGAATGCTTTAGAACTCGTGGTAGAGAAAGCTCTTGAAATTTCAGAGATCACCAACCAGCAATTAGTTGAAAGCAGTGAATTAATTGATGAAGAAACTAAACCCAAAGAAGAAGATGAGGAAGGGGTCAAAACTAAGCTTTGGAAACTAGAGCCCAGTTCCTTTGCCTTTTGTTTTCAAGTTTCAAGTTTTATTCTGAACATCACAAATCTAACAGTAATGAAATTAAATTATATGTCGATAAAATTGATGGGCCAAGGGAATTAGTCCAACTATAAATTGCATTATGGCATAAAACCATAACCACCCAATATTACCATTCCGATTCGTTGTTATGGTTTGTTTGTTTGTTTGTTTGTTTGTTTTTTTTTCTTCTTCATCAATGTCGTTTTCTTTCATTTTTTGGTGTTCTGCGGAGGAGATAGGGAGGAGAGAAGTAACAAGTGCTTTTTTTGTTTTGTTATAATTTTGCAATTTTTTTTTTTAACAGTGGGTAATGGAATCAAACGGGAAGGGCCACAAGTGGGTAAAATATCAGTTTTTTTAAACCATGGGTAGACAACTTGAAAATGGATCAAACTACACGTGGATAAAGTGTACTCTCTAAATATATATATATATATATATATATATATATTTATGATAATGTTATTTGAAGCAATATATATACACACAATTCATAACATTTTCACTAATTTGTTTGATATATATATATATATAATATAACAATAGATATATATAATAACACAATATAATAATATATTAAATATAATTATTAAGGCGGAAGAACTAGCCAAGTGTATATCAAAATATTAAAACAAATTTAATATAAGGGATGTAAGAAGATTATGGATGCAAGAAATTATCAGAAATTTATCAATTTTTGGTTAAAAGATTCAATTTTATCATCTTCTTCTTAAGAAGAATCATTGTTATTGTTTATAAGTTTTAATTTTTTGTCAAGTTCGAGAACGGATACTCGATCTTGAAGTTTATCATTTTCAGATTTTAATTGTTGGATTTCTTTTTTAATTTGACTTACTTCAGTTTATAGGTCTTCAAGATTTATTTTCTTTGGTTTAAGTTTATTAAATCTTTCTAAGGTTTCAGAAAGACTAATTGTTGGTTTAGGTATTTTACTATCATTAGTTTCCTTTTTATTTAGCATTTTTCTTAGTTTATGAAGCATACTTGCTTTTAACTCAGGGTCATTAATTTTACTAATTTCTTCAAGAAGCAACTCTTCTCGTTCTTCTTGTTTAGTAAGAACATCTAATGACTTGGTTAGAACATTTATAGATTTACCAGTACAACAATTATCAGTACAACCAATTAATATCAGGAGAGGAAGATGAACTTGAATATTCATCAGAAGATGAGGATTCAATTTCATCTAGTGATATATCATTTTCACTATCAGTGTTTCTTAATTCAAGAATTTTATATAAATCTTCTTTTTCTTTATCATTTATTTGAAGTTGATTAATTTTTTGCTTAACTTTACAATCATTTGCAAAATGACCATATTTATTACATTTGAAACATTTTATTTTCTTTTTATCAAATTTCTTATTATCATGTTTTTTATAATGTTTGTTAGATTTTTTAGCAAATCTTTTCTTTTTATTATAATATTCATTTGGATGGAAGGTCTTTACTTTTCTTCCAGAATTTTCTTTTATCATATTTTTCTCTCTTATGTTTAGCATGGTTCCTTTGTGAGGGAGCCATGGGAAGAATTCCGTATTGTTCACAGAAATTTCCCATTTCATATTTAACTTTTCTTTTATTATCATTTTGTTGTTTAGCAATCCTTTGTTCAATACACATTTTTAATCCTTCTTATTTAATAGTGCTTATTATGTCTCCATATGTTAGGGTATCATAATCAATGATCCCATTGGAGTTGCTTAACACAGTTCGTATTTTATGAGCAAAAAGGTTAGGTAAACTATCAATGAATTTTTCTTTCCAATATGATTTATTACTATCTTCTCTTAACATAACTCTAGAGGTAAAGACATCTTCATACCATCTAAAGTCACTCATGGTTGGACATTTAAGATTACTTAATTGGTCATGGATCCTAGAAGTAATGTTACTAGGTGTACCAATAAAGTGTTTTATTATTGTGAAAACAAGGAAATTAACTCCATCAGGAATTCCCATTCCAATTCTTTCATCGAAGATGGGGTTACCTTCTTCGTCTTTCTTAATAGAATGTTTAATAAGGTCTCTAGATTCTTGAGTGAGATGTTTTTCCCACCAAGATTCCAGTTTACCAGAGAAACCTGTAACAAATAAATCAATTATTTCAACATGGATTAATTGATGATTAGTTATGTAACTATTAGCAACCATAGACAAATGGCTAAGTTTATTAAGAACTTCCTATTTAGAAAGTCCATCAATGTTCCATTCATAAAATTTATTAGCAGACACCAAAAATTAGGGTTAAAAGTTTCTTTCTTCAAATTGTATATCCGGAGGTGTAAGCTTGGGATACCAATTTTTTGTGAAACTGGTTGGATTTGGTTTTTTATTAGTTATTCTTTGGAGTATACCAAAAGTTTTTTCAAGTTTATCAATCTCTTCATCAGAAGTTGTTTCTGAGCTTGAAGAGCATGTTTCAACAGTTACTTCATCATTTTTGTGAAGAACATTTATTTTGGAGGATTCTCCTTTTTCTGTTTTTACTTTGTTTAATTCTTTTAACATTTGTTCAATTTTTTCACTAGTTTTTGTTTTACTAGTTTTAAGACTTAAACTAGGTTTTAATTCTTGAGTTTTTATCAAGGGTGTCTCTATCTTTAGAGAACTTGGTTTAGTAGCGATTAAGTCAATTTTATTTTCAATTTTATCAAGTTGATCGCCAATGACATTCAAACATTTATTAGTATAATTGTTTTGTTCAATTATTTTTCTTTCTTCATCCTTTTCAAGAAGTTTAGTAGGTGGATGTTTAAATGGGAAGGCTTTTACTAGTTCATTTCTAACTTTTATTAAAATATTTTCTTTAGGTGGATGAGATTATTCAACAAATGTTTTATCAGGTTTTGTCCACTTTGAAGTGGTTAACACGTTTAAGTTTTTAAACTTTGGGTAATAATTATCAACAAAATCAAAGAAGTGAATGTTCATTCTTAGATCTTGCATTACAGCTTTCCATTTATTAAAGATATATTTCTTTTCTTCTTTAGTATGAGTTTTACTATGTTTATCTCTTTTATCTTTGTTTTTCTCAGAATCAAATTCTGAATTTAACATATTCCAATTTATTTCAAAAGGTTTTTTAATAACGTTTAATTGGTTATCAATTTCTACATCCATATCAGAGGGTGTAGGATTTAGAGATTCATTATCTGATTCAACATTTTTATTAGTTTGATTATCAACCGAATAATAGGCTGAGTTTACATGAGTATTTTCTTCTTTAACTCCTTTTTATTTAATATCTTTTAAATCCTTTTGCTTATTTAATTCTAATTGTTTGAGATATTCATTTATATCTTGGACTCTTTTACTGATTGAAGAGGAGGCAGAAAAAGAGTGTCGAGATTTGGTGTATTTTATCATTGGGGGTATTTTAGGTTTACTATGGTCAAATCTAATTTTTACAGTACCATCAAGGAATTGTTCAATTGAATTTAAGTTATCAGCTTCAGAAATGTTTATTGGTGGAAGAATTGGTGCAATATCATTAGGAAGATCCCATTCATCAGGAAGTTTGATGTCTTCCCATTTTATCATTTTGGGTATGTTTACATTAATATCTTCGCTACTGGCTTGTAGCAGGAGAGTTTGATTTTTTGGATCTTTTGTCAAAGCTTGATGATTCAAGTTTGTTTTTAACAGCTTATAGTATATCCTGTATACTAAAGCAAGGGAACGACTACCTTCTATCATTTGATATCCAGTAATATTTATTTTTAGAGTTAGTGCCTTTTCAGGGGCACCATCATCAAGACTCAGTGTTAAGTTTGGATTAACATTGAAATGGATTGGGCCTTTACTAATGTTGGCTTCAACCATTCCTATGCGGGCTTGTTCATGGCAAGTAAATCTACCATTAAGCAGTCTTAACAACACAGAGGCATTGATACCTCTTCGTGTGAGGGGTTTAATACCAACTTGGATTATTCCAAGATGTATGAATTTAAAGCCTTTATTTCTAAACTCTCTCATATCTTTCTTTCGAAACAAGAGACATTCTTCTTTATCTTTACTAAGAGCATAAGCTTTTTCAACAGTTTTGACTTTGTGTTCCTGCTGGAATACAGTTGGAATCCAAGAGGTTCTATAAACCTCTTTTTTATCAGGTTTGGGAATACTCCAATTTTAGAGATCATTATCAAAATGAAGAATTTCATCTTCTTCATGCACAATATCATCTAATGATGCCAGACTAGATCTGGATCTAGTGCTGACAATTGAATTAGATCTGCGCAATCTATTCATCATTTAAAGTTTATCAGTTTTTGAGTTTATCAGATTAATCTTTTTAAAGTTTTCTTACTTATCATTATCATGTTTTCTCTCTCTGCTTGTGTCTCACATCTGCTCATGCCTCTCCTGGGACTTATTGTTTGGTAAAAAGGACTCACTGTTTGGGTAGCAACACATAGACTTTGAAATAGACAAGACAACAACAAGGGATAGACAATATCAAGATTAATATGAAGAACACAAATAACTGATTAACAAGAAAGGAAGAACAGATTTAACAGAATACTATCACAATGGCCAACAAAAGAACGAGAACTTGGCTCTGATACCAATAGATATATAAATATATATATATATATATATATATATATATATATATAACTTAATCTTTTTTGTACCTATTATATTGGATAATGTTTACCTCCAAACCAATTTGGAAGATTTTTTATCCAACCCACTCTACTTTTAGTCACATGACCTTTACAAGTGTATGATCTTATGAATTACTATATAATGGGTTGGAGGAGAGTTCATCCAAACTGATTTGGAGGATAATTAACTTTGTCCTATCATATTTATAATTTATTTTTTATACACATTTATTACCATATTAAAAACATATATTACAAATAGCTATTTTGCGCCCCTTACAATTAAATAATTCCTATTTCATCAAATCAAGTTTATTTCATATATCATCTAGGATAACGAGTATCTTTTGTCAACCTCTCGCCATTAGAATATTTGTGTTCTTTAACTTAAAGTTTCCTTGGGAATAAACTTTAGAACTCTCACAACTGCTCTCTCATTTATCTTTCATCTCTATTTTGTTAATGTAGAAACCATCTCATTAGAGATGAGAAAATACATCCAACATGTCCCACCCCAACTTGCCTTGGTCCCACCCAGTGCCAGTTGTCCCTATCCCAATGTGATCCTGCCCTATCCTATTGTCATCCCTTGTAAGATGTGGAGATCACAAAATTCTCATATCGAAATCACACTAACATGATTCTTTGTCTCATACAATAATAATAATAATAAAATGATCTTGGCATCTTTTGTTCATGGTTCTAATATTGCATATAGCCCCTAAAGTGTGAGGTAGTATCTCATGCAACCATGTTGCATGCAACATGGTTGTAGGAGACACTTTTTCCTAAAATGAATATTGATTGATGGGGAAAAAGGTTTTCATGTTGTTATCTTATAGGGGCGATAGTCGTAGGTGGCCAATGAGAAAATTTCTAGTTTATGTTTCACATCGTAAAGGGTTAATTTATTCATTAATTACCATTTTTAGATTTCAAAAACACTATTCCAAATGCAAATAAATTGTTGGGAATTATCGCAACAAATTGGTTAGTAAGATAGCAAGAAAATAAATAAATAAATTAAAACACATAAAAGAAAATGACTAGTATTTAATATTTACGTAGTTCGATAATATGTCTACGTCCCTGAGATGTGATCCGGTCTCCTTTACTGATGAAAAATATTAACTAGAATGGTATACAAGCCTAAACCGCTCAAGTTTAATATACTAAACCAAACCCTTAAACTTTTGTACACCCCACTCAATTGTACCTCTAAAAACACATGTCAACATTTTCTGTATATACAAAGCGCATCTTGCCTTTATTTTTTTCTATACGCAAAATGATAAATTTGATGGCCAATTTATAGGCAATTGGCTCAATGGCAGAGATGAAAATATGATGGAAAGCTAGGACAATAGTTAAAACAAAAACTTAGAAGTCCAACTTCTACGCAAAAAGGTCTATCTTATAGATAGACAATATCTTGTATGTGCATGCATGTATCATTGGATTAATTGTTGAATTAGGCTTGTCTGCATGCTTGTCTAGTTGAAGCAATTTGAGTCACAAATCAACATAAACTATATTACATGAAATATTACATACATAGGAGAATGTGATCACTATAGATATAAGGCAGTTTAGGGTCACATCCTTTACATTTGTAAGGGTAAAAAAAAAATACTATACATTAACATACTTAGACATGGAATAAGTGGTATGAAGGTGTACAATAATTTTATTAAGAATCCAAGCTGATTAAGGATGAGCCTCCATAATAAGTAGCCCTCATTGGCTCAAGTACTTGCCAGACTTCTGACCCAAGGTCTGGCCGGCATTTTCTGTACATGTCACAACACTGCAAAGCCAAGCGACCCAACTGTTCAGCTTGCACGAATGGCCAGTATCCAGCCAAAGGATCCAAGAGAGCTTTCAAATTTCCTGCATTTATGGCATATTCCACTTCCTTTTTTATCCCAAAGGCTGGTCTTCCAGTCAAAAGTTGTAACAATATGATCCCAAAAGAATATACATCTGATTTAAAAGTGAGAACTTCTGTGTGAAAGAACTCAGGATCCATATATGCTAAAGTACCTTTTGGGTCAGTTTTATGACACAATGTTGTGTCGCTAGAAATTTTGTGTAGTATACGAGAGATTCCAAAGTCACTAAGCTTGCTAATAAAGGTGGCATCAAGGAGGACATTGGCGGGTTTCAAATCGCCATGTACTATGTTGTGGGAATGAAGAAAGACAAGGACAGAGCACAACTCTGTGGCAATGCGTACCCGAGTTTGCCACGATAGTGGGGGAGTATTGTCCTTACAGCTGAGTCTATCTTCAAGGCTCCCATTGGGAAGAAACTCATAGATGAGAGCATAAACTTGTGGGCAAGATCCAATGAGTTTGACAAGATTAGGATGCTTCAACCTACTCAACACATGAACCTGATTATATACAGCTTGTAATCAGATTCTTGAATGTCACAAATAATTAATTACAATAAACTGATAACAAAAAACCCTAACCAGCTTGTACACATCGTGAGCATGGCTTAGTTTTAGGAAAGTCTTGGTTTGGGCTGAAATACAATAAAGCTAAGGTCATAATATTTTCACAACATTTCTGCAACATTGACTAGGTGATAAACTGTAAATGGTAGACTATAAAATAATGTCAATATGGAAAAGATTATGGAAATGTATTAGTTTTAGGAATAAAATCCGCCTATGCCTTTTGTTTAAATTTTAATCTTGCTATGAAGAGCCTTGCCTTGTAGCTCAATTGTCACTACCTGATATTTCCAACAGAGACATCCAGGATTCATATACCCACTTCCCCAAATAAAAACTCTTTATCTTTGTATTCCGCTTTATGCTCCACTAATTACAATATATATATATTTTTAAATTTAATTATTTTTTAAGGGAAAAAAATAAACACATGACGAGTTGTGATTAATGGAATACTATAAAGTGAGACAAAGGATTTGTAATATTTCCCCTAAAGTGAGACAAAGGATTTGTAATATTCCCCCTTCCCAAACTAAAAAAAAACCTATCTTACATAAACATATTATGGAGGAGAGTCATTCATGTTTTTGTGAAGGCCTCCTCTTAAGTTTTCAAAGAGAGACACGCACGCGCACATTAATGTAGAAAAATGAGACACACTCACACATTATCGTGAAATATTTTAGACAGAAAAAATAACCAGAAAAAATATTCTCATTCTCAAGAAATACAAATCTTCTATCATACATCTGGTGTTCCACTTTATATTTCATCAGTTACAATTCACCACGTGTTTTTTTTCTTTCCTTATAATATAATTAAGATTTAAAATAGAAATAAATCAAACGCAATCTGACACATATTATATTGTAGTTGGTGGAGTATAGAATAGAACACTAAAGTAAGATGGAAGATATTAATTCATTTAATTTGAAGTATACAAAAGTATGTTGCTTGCAATTAATATATCCTGATACTGTACAAATCGTAATTTTCATTTTACTTCCAGTATTCCTAGAGCCATGAAAGTGGGAACTGCTAACTAAATAGTGAAAGATTACAGACCAGCAGTCCATCATCATCTGTACATATCTGAACATGCATATGTACAAATTAAGACCATATATATATATATATATAGTTGAAATGCACCAAATGTGTGCCAATTGCACCAAATTGCACTCAAGCAATCATCAGTTCGTGATTTAATCAACTTTCATTTTTTTTTAACCGATCCATTCAACTAGATCATACCATAGTACTGAACAACTTCTAAAATGTACCAAAGTAGAGAACCTTATACTAGAATTAAATAATTAATGTTTAGATCTTCATACGTACCTCCTGTTGAAATTCTGAGGGCCCTTGTGAGGCTCCGGATCGTAACTTTTTTATAGCCACCTGGGTGCAACATAGGAAACCTTTATAGATGTTCCCATATCCTCCTTCTCCAATTTCAAGGGATGGATCAAAGTTTCGAGTTGCTTCCACTATCTCTGAGAACGAGAACTCATTGAAGGATAGAGGCATGCACATGCATGAGGCCACTTCTTGCTTTCTTCTTAGCTCTTTAGCTTCTCTCAGTGCACTGTCTCGCTCCATTTGCATTTCATCTCGCTCTTTCTTCACCTTTTCAAGTTCTTCTCTCTCTTCTGCTAGCACTTCCTCAATTTCTTTTCTGCGTTTTAACTCCTCAGCATATAAACTTTCTGATGCTTTAGCCTGAAAATAATTGTTTATTCATCGTGTAATGATTTTAGGTTATCACTTGTGAAGATCTTTCTAAATTGTATTCTTTTGTACCTTCAGAGAAAGAGAAAGAGTGAATCATAGGATTAAATAAGTTTAAAACCTATTGTTACACTTACACATATCCGTTATAGTCTTATAGCCAATATTTTGGTGTTTCTATTTGAGCCGTATAATTGTCAAAACATGAATTGTATCGTGAATCGATTTATCATTTGGGAATATCAAATATGGTAAGATACATAAATATTTTATAAATTTTTTGAAAATTTATAGATATCTATATAAATAACATATATTTATTATAAATTTGGAATATACTCAACTAATTATTAATTTAATCATTACTTGTACAATATATAATATTTAAGAAAGTTATAACTCAACTAATCAAATTAAAATATGTTTATAACATCCACATTCAAATTGGTCAAACTCATAACGAGTCATGATAAATGATATATAAGCTAAAAATAATAAATATATAATATATATATATATAATATATAATGTTAATCGAATTCATCATATTGCCTAATATGCGTCATCTCCATAGTACATCCAAGTCAATGTTATCATCATCTTGCATAATAATTTCATTATTGACATTTTCTTTTTGTCCATCTTCTTCTTCTTTCATTCAACATTTAATATCTTTTATTGTTTTTCTATTTCAATAAATTTTTCTTTATATTTCTTCTTAGCATTCAAGTTTTTTGGAATTATAAAAATAATAACAAAAATTAAGAATAATCATATTGCCATTTAATACTTTATGCACAATATAAAAAAAAAAAAACTGCAAATGTGAAAGTGAAGTGTCAAGTGTGTGGTCCAAACTTTGTAAGAGAGAAGAAGAAGAAAAAATAATAGACATGTTAATTTATTGAGCTCAACCAAGTAATTTGATAATTTTTTGTTAAAAAGAAATCCAACAATTTGTTGGACTCAAGTCAAAATTAAACAACTTTAAAAAAAATTAAAACCCCAATTTAAATCCAGTACATGTCTCTATATCGTTTGTTACATATGATATGATATGATATGATTCATACGATATGCATCTATGTATCCTACTATCCTACGATTCATGAGCATAGTCGATATGTACCTAAAACTTATATAGTATTTTTTTTTTCTTTTTTGGGTTTTGTTCGAAATGTATTGTACTATATATACTAACAACTTTATGTCTACAATATTTAGAACAAATTTAAAAGTTTAAATCATTAAAAAAAATCACTAAATATATGGTCATTGATTGAAATACTAGAAAAAATCGACTCCATAATTGAGAAAAGGGGAAAGAATTATTTACCCTGCATATAGCCTCAGTTGCATATTTTTCTCCTTTTCTACGTCTGAGTGTCTCTTGGAGTGCTTCTCTATTAGCACTTTCAGCCTCCTCCGTCACTTGTTGAAGTTGATTATAAAGTGTATAATGTGTACTTTCATCCTGAATCCACCAAGATGATTAGTACTAATGAAAATGATAAAAAGCCAAACTTTCCGAAATTTGAACTAAAAAATACAAACATTCGCATGCATGCCCATGATATAAAAATATAGCTCATGAAAGTTTTGAACATACCACAGTAGCTCCACTACAAGAGCTTGTTGTTATGGTACTATCACAAGTACTCATGTTTGGTCTGGGTTGCAATGATCCTACAGAAGAGCATCTTGGAATTGTATAACTTGAACCCTGAGGATTTCTTAGTGATCCTTTGCATTCATCAGCATACCCTTCTTCATCTAACCTGTTTATTGGAGCAATAGAAATCTCTTCATTACCTTGTGATATGGTGATGTCCATTCCACTTCCTTTGATATAGTCATTAGCGTCATGCGGGTTGCAATGATCACTTGCTTGTAGCAATGAAGACTCAACCTCTACATCACCGGCCTACTATTTCGATAGGATGCTTGCATCAGTATATTGTTGGATTCAGGGTTATTTGAGTGGGAAAAGAAGGTGCATATAAACTTGCATTAGAAGTAACGATTATAAAATTCTAGTAGTTCAATTTTTTTTACCAATTTTCAAGTGTAAAATTTCCTAGATTAAAATCATATGTATAAGATAGTCAGATATTAATAATTAACTATCTCATTTATCATGAATTTATGAGTTGGATAATAGTTGTTTAAGCAAGTTCAAAAGGGGATTTCACTGCAGTTCTTGTAGGCTTTGTGTGGTTGATTTTCAAATTTGAACCTACAGAGGATGCTTGCCATTACAGCAAAGTCCTACCTAATGTTTTATTATAAATCCATATTATTTTTTACTGTTATAGTTAAGTGTATGAAATGCTGTTTTATATTATGTTTATACGAGATGATCATTTGTCTAACTAGAATGTTCAATTTTTCGAAAGTTGTGGAAAATTATTTGTGCAGAAATATTGAAGAGAATTATAGAAAAAATGTAGAAATTGTTAAATTTTTGTGAGGAAATTGTTAATAGCTAGGTATATTTCTTTTTTCTTTTTTATGTGCTGGGATTATTATTTAAAAAATTATGAATTTCATAGTATATTTAATAAATAGATTATAATTTAATGAAAGAAATGTATTTTCTAGTGACACGTACCAAACGTTATTTATTCGGCATACTTATTTTTAGTAAAATTTAATACCAAATGCTATTTTTATGCAAAATTTATCAAATCCATTCTATCAAAGTTTAATATGCTGAAATTTAAAATCTAAATACAGTAGAGTTACCATAAATGGTAAAGCTTTAGAAGTTTCTCTTTTGGTATTAAAATTTCAGGTAGATCACATATTTTCAGTTTTTGACAATATACGGAAAGAAACACATCACCATTGCAAAAATGTTAGGCTTGGTTTAGGAGTTTGTAAAGGAATGAAAGAAATAAATTATAAAGGAACGAAAAAGAATAGAATAAGTATAAGGAATTGGAAAAGAAAGTAATGAAATGAATTCAAGGTATCTTGTTTGGATGTTTTAAAATAAAAGAATAGAAATGAATGTAATGAAATGTAAGTCATTTTATTTGGGAGTACAGCAAAACGGAATTGAAAGGAATAATTTTGTTCTTTGTGGTTGTGGGTTGCATAGGTGCATACCTATCTTTGGAAATGTAGAGCTTTTGGTATATCTAGGGGTGGCAAAAAAAATCCAAACCCATTAGCCCACCCAAACCCACTTATTTAATAAATGGGCAAATGGGTGCTAGCCCAATTAGACCCAATTAAGTTGGGTTTAATTGGGCTTTAATTGGGTTGCTTATTGGACATCAACAAAAAGCCCAAAACCAAAAATTAAAAAAAATAAAAAAAAAGCCCAAACACGAAAAAATAAATAAATAATAAACAAAAAAAAAAGCAAGGAAAAATAAACAAAAAGCCCAAACCCGAAAAAAAAAAAAAAAAAAAAAAAAAAAAAAAAAAAAAAAAAAATTCTAAGAGGTTTTGGTCATTTTGGAGGTTCCAAGGGTATTTCAGTAATTTTTCTAAGTTTTAATTGTTTTTTCATCATTTTATAGGCTTTAAGGGTATTTTGGTAAATATCTACTTTATTAAATGGGTGGGTTGGGTTTTAGCTTAAATAATTGGGTTGGGTTGGGTTTGGGTAATATCTATTTTATTAAATGGGTTTAAATGGACTATTGGGTTTTAAAAACCCAACCCATTTAATGCCCACCTAAACCCACCCAAACCCACCATTTGACACCCTGGTATATCTAAATTCCTCAAAGTTTCTCATGGGGTTAGAGGAAGATACTCAAGCTTAGAGATGTGGCTAGACCTTGTCTTAAACATTCTATTGGCAACAGTGAAATAAAATTTCTCTTGTGTCATAATTGGCATTCTAAGATTTCTTTTGAGAGTTTACAAAAGAAAAAAAAAAAAAAAAAATAATAGAATTAATGCAAAAATTAATTAAAAAAATGTGAAGCAAACCTCGTGTAGATTAGGTGTCTTTTACAGATGAATTGTATGTGACACGAGACAGGTGCTTGTTGGCGCACATATAAGGCTTTCTTAGATTTCAAGTCCATCATTTTTCTGCAACGTTAAGAAGTAAGGTAAGCAATCTCACTATATAGAAACATATACATGTTCCAATGCAGTGTACCATTTAGTGAGATCTACTTATTTCAATTAACAACATTTAGAGTAAATTGGGAAATAATAATCCAAAGGGTACTTTAAATCATTAAAATTAAAAAAAAAAAAAAAAGAAAAGGAAAAACCATAATTCCTACAAAGCACAAGGAGGATTTGAAAGGAAATTAATTTACTCCGTTATTAGAATCCAATAGATAGATGCATGTCACCGTATAATTAGTAAAAAAAAAAAATTAAATTAAATTGATAAGTGAAAAAACTTATTTAGCTGTTATGTGTTCTAAAAAGCTATGCCACTATTTGAAAAATTATGTTTAGACTCCATTCAAATTATGCAATGGATAATTGAATTAACTTGAACAAATCATCCCACAATAGATATCTAAAAACAATAATAATGAAAGCAGTAAAAGGGACATAGATTTGGTAACAAAATAGAAAACTAATGAACAACCTTTTTAATAAAAAAAACCAATCCGATGATCCAATCCAGTAAAATTCTATTAGGATTTGGTGTAAAATCATTTATTTATACCCTCTAATAAAATATAGTCATATTAAATTTTAGACACAGTTTTGCTACAAACCAATTTATAACAAGCTTACTACAACCCATTACGTGGCAACTAATAAGATCATTTACATGTATTTTTAGTCACATGACTATATTTAAAAAGTTATGTGACTTGTTTAAATAATACATGTAGATGGTCTTATGAGTTGCCCACGTAAGTGTGGTTTGTAGCTAAACTCTGTTTTGAATTTTTTAGATAGAAAAATAAAGAGTATTACAATAGATTTTTTATTTAATATTTTTATATATATATATATATATATTAATATATATATAATATATATATATATATATATATATATATAATATTCTCTAGATGTTTGTAAAATCCTACCTTGAATAGTTCTTGTCGGCTGCTGCTCCCATAACAAGCTTCTTGATGCCATGCTGCGAGATGAGTTCCACGATTCCTTTCTCAATGCAGTCCAATTCAATATGTAGTTGCACTGCTTGTACCTACATTTGAATGTCATCGTCGCCAAAATAAATCAAAAAATTCAATCCATCGGAATTTTTTTTTAATTTTAAAATCCTCAATCCCAAAAGTTGGAAGTAAACTATTATAACCGAAATTTTAGTAATTAACAATTACCATTTCATGCTAACCATTTAGCTTCATAGTTCTCGATTCAGGAAAAAATTATTTTACAAGGCAAAGCAACAATAACAATTAAATGCAGAAATTAATGTACTAAAAAGGACATAATAAAATTTCGTACTCCCATTTGGCGGCAGATACGAAGGTACTCATCCAGGATCTTAAGCATTTTTTTCCTCTCAATTTTCCTGTAAGCCCTGACTTCCAGTTCCGTCAGTGAGCTCGCTGGAAATCTTGTACCCACTAAACCAAGTTAAACATGAAATTCAATAATTAGAGATCAAATACGGCACCATGATACGCATTCCAAAATTCCCAATAAAGCTCAAATTGTACACATATATGCATGAAAAGAAAAAAAACATTTTAAATTTGCGTGCTTGTGTGTGGAAGTGGCTAAATGTATATGTGCCTGCAGACTTACTCAATGGGATTGTTTCTGCAGGCTGATGAACGTGAAGGATGCAAATTCTCTTCCCTCTTGATTTTTGCAAAGCCCATGCCAGGGTCGATCTGCTCTTCATCACGATATCTCCCACAGCAACACATATTGTATCTTCTGTCATATGTGGCGCCATAGGTTCCTCTACTATCTTTGGACTACATGGCTCAGGAGTACCCACCACAGCCATGACAAGAAATATATACTGGAAAAGTCAATAATTAACGGAACCTATATATCACTTTCTCTTAAACTCTCTATTTGCTTGGGTGAAGTGATCAATCATCAAATTTCCGAATACCCATTAATCCACCTACTTTCTGATGCTAATTAATAACCAACACTCACTCTAACAAGTATTCTCTCTTCATCAAAATCTAAAACAACCCTGTTAAACTTTCTATCTTTAGATTCAACAGTACTCTTCAACGAAATAAAAACCCTCTTTAGCCTCACGAATTGAAAACCTGACGCTTCTAAGAACTTAAGAGAGACGGAGAGAAACCTACAATCAAAATAACAAAATTGGAGAGTAATCATGAAAATGTGAACTGGATCTCTGGAAAAGCCTTTTGGGTACGAGGTATGTGATAAGAAATAAAAGGATATGATTGTCTTAGAGCTAGAATGAGTTTACTATAAAAACAAAGTGATTCTTTCAGCAGTGAGCAGAAATTCCTTTTTTATTTTATTATTATAGCAGTAAGCAGAAATGGATTTTTGGACCACTTTTTGGAGAGCAAATCATAAATACACAATAAGGGTTGAAATTGAAAGTTAAAAGGTTTACTTTTAATCTGAGCTATAAAAGAGATATTTTGATTAACAAATATACAAAGGCAGCACAGAACTACAACCAACACACCAGACAAAACAAGCTGCCAATTGGGGTTGTTAAAGCCTTCTACTACTCTGTGAAGAGAATGTAAGATTATAATTTTTCAGCAAAAAAGAGGAGCGGAATTTATAAGGAAGAATTGGAAGAAGCGTTTGTTGTTTCTATGAAGTTTCTGGGATCTGTTATCTGTACAATTAATGACTAGGATTAAAAGGGATTGCTTGTCGGGACTATTTTGTGGGCCCTTGCGGTAAGGGCCCACAACCTGTAATGAGAGAGGGGAGGAGCCTTCCTATTGGACCTATAATTCCTTGCATAGGAGGGTGAGTCGCACCGCGTGGACCATATTCCTTTCACGTCATTTGCATGGATATGTCGTGAAATTTAAGACCAGAGATGCCTTCGGGTTGCCATCAATGTAACTCATACGTATTTCCTTGAGAAGAAACAGTGGCTACCAATTTTTATTTAAAGATTCCTGGGTCGAACTCATCAAGAAATTACTTCCGTATGCCAGCTATTGGTTTTTTTGTTGTTTTCATTTATTTAAGAAAAAAGTCTCTAAATGCGTGCAGAGTTCAATTAATACACGTGAAGACGACAGTTGATATTATAATAATATTTGTGTAGGTGGGATTTTTTAAATGATGGAAAAGACTAATTAATACTTAAAAAATCTAATCATTAAACCGAACTAACCCGAACTCTCTCTAAAGTAATGACCGAGCAGTTTTGATTTATATGGGACCTATAAAGAGAACAAAAAAGCAAATATTCAGATTGTCTTGATCAACCCAATGGGCTAGCCTATAACCTCTGATTTTGTTAATAAATGTCTTTCTTTAAAAACTAATGCAAAGACTTAAATTTAGCTTGTAATAAATTTTGGCGAAAGATCTTACATTTTCTTCTTTTTATTGGCCTATTTATACATCTTATTTTTCTAAATATTTCCTTAATCCTTCTATTATCGTCCTCTTCCTTCTTCTCCTTTTTGCCATTAATGCACTTCCTATGCCTGTTGTTGACAGCCCATCCTCCTCGTTTAGTGCTCACTTTGGTTTAAATGAACCTGACATTTGTTTGATATTTTTCCTGACATTAAATGCTATATTGTAGAACCATCCTCTTTTGTCCTTCGTAGTTCGGTTTACTCCGAACAAATGGTTGTCCAAGGCCGACCAACATTGGGTATAATCCCGAATTGGTTTAAACCGAACACGCGTCAAACACGCTCTACGCTCGGCCTATATGGAATAATCCGATCAATTGCAAGCCGAACACGTGTCACGTTTCCTAGACTGGATTTCCCGAATTTATTTAACCCCTCCACTTTGAAAGGCTTACAGAAATATAAATTTCAACTACTCAAACATTTTCTTCTAAAAAAAAAGAAAACTACTAAAAAATATATCATCCTAGACCAATTCTATATTATTTTCTACAATAACAATAAATTGGTTTTCTTTTTTTCTTTTTCTTTTTTTTTTAATCAGTCCAAATCCTTTTAAAAATTGACACACTAACACAAAAATATTTTAAATTGTGGCCGTTTTTTAATAACAATACTTTTTTTAATGTTATTTTGCCAAATATGTCGCAGCTGAACTTAATTTGAAAAATAGATCTTGTTTTTTCTAAACACAAGATTGGCACCAATCTTGTAACAAACACAAGATTGCTAAAAACAAATTTTACCCTCTCGTCCCAACGTAACCAGACGAGAGAAGACTACAATTTTTTTAAGCAATCTTGTGTTTGTTAAATACAAGATTGAATCAATTTTTTAAGCAATCTTGTGTTTGTTAAATACAAGATTGAATCATTTTTTTTTTAATCTTTTAAGCAATCTTGTATTCTATAGTTTAGTTTAGATTTTATCTTATTTTTAATAAATTGCTCATAACATTATTCTAATTAAAAAAATGATCTTTTTGTACCCAATCTAGTGTTTGGCATTTAAAAATAAAACAAAAAGATATAATCAAATAATTGAGATGAGATATATAATCAAATATATGTTGAACTAAAATAGAATTTATTAAAGAAAAAATTAGATAAGACGTTAGAACATCAAACAAGCCACAAATCGTAGTCTATTGCTGAAAAAGTCAAAATTATTGTAAGTGTTTCCTATACTACATCTGAAAATAATAATTTAACAAAAAAAAAAAATGATCTTAAAATAATAGATGAAAGAGACCTGAAAAGAATAAGGATGTAGATTTGTTTACCATATTTTGAGATAAGAGATATCCAAATAGATCAATAAAGTAAGGGGAAGATAGAGAATGGGTAGAGAGAAGATGGCCGTTTCTGCTGGGTAATGCAAAAAATGAGTATGAAGCAATGTAAAAGTGCTAATCAAAATGAATCTTGTCTTTAGGAAAGACAAGATTCACTCTAAAGACAAGATTCACTTTAATTAGCACTTTTACATTGATTCATTAAAGACAAGATTCATTTTGATTAGCACTTTTACATTGATTCATTTTGATTTAAAGTACAATCTTTAAGAGAGAGGTCAGAGGTGTTAGAACGATGATCTAAAAATTTAGTAGTTGAAAAGTTTAAGTTGAATTTTGTCTTTGCTAAAGACAAGATTCATTTAAAAATTTAAATTTTTTAAATGATTGGTCACAGGGGCACACATACTGTTTAATTTAAATTAAATCTTTGTCTTTTCTAAAGAAAAGTGGGGAAAATGTTAACTTTGAACTATTTTAAAGAGTCTAGAGGTTAAACTGTCACAATAGATAGTTAAGGCATTGAATCGAACTAATACTATAAATTCAATCAATTAACTTTATCGTACTTGTAAACCTAAAAAATTAGATTTTCAAAACATTGGGGTCTTGGGGGCATTAACGTTTGACATTGACGTGCTTAACTTTTTTACAAATGACAACAAATTCTGATCAAAGAGATAAGGTTTAGACTACTATCAACTCAATTTTTCTTCACTCACCTTGTTTTGGTCCGTTCAGATCAATTGTCAATTTGTCACGTAAGCAGGGATATCATCAAGACAGCAGTAAGCCTGTAAGGAAGGAAAACTCCAACTGTTGTGTAGGGAGGATTACCCAACAAAAATCATCAACGTGGACATAATTACACGTTCAAATATCTCTCATCAATTACTTATTAAAATTCAAATTGTTTTAATCCTATATATATATATATAGTCCTATTCACATCAATAAAACCTATACCACTAAAACCTTTTCAAGCTAAACAGTATTTTGTGTTGTAAAACATGGACTTTCTTTACGAGGAAGATTTTATCATACTTTAGTAAACTTAGATTATAAAAAAAAAAAAAAAAAAACTCATATCGTAACTTGACTTGCTATAGAATTTGGATCACTGGATCATTCATTCAACTAATAGGTCTCCCGTCGAACTATATGGGTTTAATTAAATTTTAAATAAAAATAAGAATTGTACAAAAGATTAAAAAAAAAAAAAAAAAAAAAAAAAAAAAGGTTAAATATTGATAAAACAATTTAAAAAAAAAATACACACTGATCATAAGAAAAATAAAGAGTTTAAATTTTTTTACAAATACTATTAATGTTCAAATCCTTTATATATATATATAAGTGGACATGTTATCTCAGTGGGCTTGCTCAACTATAAGTAGTCTAATAATTAATTGTGTTAAAACTTAAAATATGTCCAACAAGTGGACTTAGGTCAAAGAACAAATTTTAGCAAAATAACTACTTTAAACTCACATGTCTATGTATTGTCTAATTCATAAGATACACATCTATATATCATAAAATTCATGTGCATGATCAATACACACCTAAAATAAGGTACTTTTTTAATTCGATTTGATAAGTAACATACGTAGAATAAGGTACTTATTGTGTATCTTACGATACTAACAATTATAGTCACATCCCCTAAAATAAGGTACTTTTTTAATTCGATTTGATAAGTAACATACGTAGAATAAGGTACTTATCGTGTATCTTACGATACTAACAATTATAGTCACATCCCTTAAAATAAGATACTTTTTTAATTCGATTTGATAAGTAACATACGTAGAATAAGGTACTTATCGTGTATCTTACGATACTAACAATTATAGTCACATCCCCCCACCCCTTATGTCTTCTTCACTTCCTTTCTTTTCAACTTATCCTTTTACTTTCATTGTTTCTCTAGGTTAGTAGATGGTTGCTTTTTCATTCATTTTTCTTTAGGTGAGTAGCTAGGTTGATAAATGTGGTTGATCTCTTACCAAAAGATTTTGTTATCCTAACCAAATCAAAACCGCATCCAATACTACTGTATTCACAACTTTAGTTGGGACCCTAGGATAGGTCCACATGGGTTTATAAGAGCGAAGAAAATGCAGAGAATCTCATGAAGTAAATTTATAATTGTTAATATTATGTATGTCATTTTCACTATAACTAATTCTGATGTGATTATTTACTTTCACTATTGATGACGATTAATGCATGCTTGATGTGATTTTTTTCTATAGAAAACGGAAAAGTTTAACAGCTGCAAGAGTAAATATATAATTCAGAATGTTAAAATTTCATCCAAAAAAAAAAATAATTCAGAATGTTAAAAAAACAATATTTTATATAACCGTTAAATTAACAGTATATAATTGACAATGTTAAAAACACAATATTTTTTATAACCGTTAAGTTAACAGATTATTACTGATTCTCATCTAGGTTTACTATTGAAATTTGACACCACATTACTGTCTACGTACCGTTAACAACTTATCAATTCAGTAGTATGGAAATTTATTGGAAATTATCATAATTGTAGAATTTTTTAAAATAATTTAATGGTTACATACATAATACTTTTTTATGGAGGATAAGAATTCAGTTTAGTTTTGCAAATCCCACGGACTTCACCGCCACATTATAACGAATTTACTCATCGACAAGACAATCATTTCCTATGTCCAAAAGCATATGATTTAATTAATCTAATAACAATAAAAGCTACTGTATATGCATATTACCGTTTTATTTAGCTTTTGAGGTTAAGGATCACCAAAATATTTGTGATTTGTGTACCATAATTAAAATAAAAATAAAAAATTCCTTTAATTGTATGAAGAATTTTTCAATAAGCAGTACAAAAAAGTTGAATTTGGATTATCAAATTTAGATTTTTTCCATGGCATATACATGGAAGTAAACCATTTTGAGAAAGAAATTTCTTGATAAGTTCGACCCAGAAATCTTTTTATTAAGTCGGTATAATTCTTCATGTTAGGATAGGTTATATATATACAAATAAATAAAAAATGAAAAAGAAGTATATGACATATACGTTTTTCTCTTTATAGGATAAATGAAAAAGAAGTATTTGATATATATGTTTTTTTCTGTAGCAGCTTGAAATGTGATAGAACTGTATAAAGTTCAGAAAGTATCAGAAAAGTAGAAATGTTACTGTGATGTAAAGAAAAGTACAATTGCAATTATAACTAGATAGGAAAGTTAAAAAAGAGCCACAACACCATATTTGAAATATATATATATATATTTATATATATATATATATTAAAAAATATATATATATATAATAACATAAGGAATAATTTTAACAAAGAACGTCATCACTACCAAACACAAATAAAGATAATCTGACACAACCATGAAAAAGAGTTAGTTCTATTTAATTCAATTGACTTTGAAATATATATATATATATATATATATATATATATATATATATATATATTAAAAAAGAAAAATATTAAAATAATATATAATAATAAAACGTAAGGAATAATTTTAACAAAGAACGTCATCACTACCAAACACAAATAAAGACAATCTGACACAACCATGAAAAAGAGATTAGTTCTATTTAATTCAATTGATTTTGAAATAAATATATATATATATAATAACGTAAGGAATAATTTTAACAAAGAACGTCATCACTACCAAACACAAATAAAGATAATCTGACACAACCATGAAAAAGAGTTAGTTCTATTTAATTCAATTGATTTGAAAAAAAATAAATAAATAATATATATATATATATATATATATAATATATATATATATTATATATATATATATATATATATATATATATATATATATATATATATATATATATATATATAATAACGTAAGGAATAATTTTAACAAAGAACGTCATCACTACCAAACACAAATAAAGATAATCTGACACAACCATGAAAAAGAGTTAGTTCTATTTAATTCAATTGATAGTGTTATCCTCAAGGTTTCAATACCTATTAATTGGCTAATTAATCCAAGAACATTCATGTAATTTTGATGATAACCATGATTTCTAAGTTATTCATTAAATGATATTTTCATATGAACTAATTATTTATGTTTAAAGCCGATGCATGTTTGCGTTTAATGAATGGCACCTGAAATTGTATGCCAGTGTTGATTTCACAACACTAGGCGCAAAGGACTGGTCAAATAAACACTGCATAACCTCAAACAAAAAGACTAAAAGCCACCTATCTGTGGCTGACTTTAAGTTGAAGGAATATCAGGGAAGTTAGCCTTTCTTCTTTCTTTGCCAAAACAGGGCCCATCGTTATCATGTTGCATGATGAAACCTCTTGGTCTTCATCTGAGGAGTGGTTTTGTTGCTCTCTTGGATTTTAGGTGGTCCGGAAAAGCGACCGGAACCCTTAATTCTTGCTTTGGGGAGTCATCGGGCAGAAGCCCTGACTTACTTAAAAGCTTCTGGATTGGTTGGGTCATTAGCATGAAAAAAAACCGGAGCAAGTTCCTTCTTCGTCTTTTGCTTGTCATTGGATTGGCGATGCCTTCTTGCTTGTGTATTTGCTTGCAATGCCGGCTTTTCGCCTTTAGTTAGAAGTAGAAGTAGAGGGCGCCTTTTGCCCCACACTTCAAAAAAAGTAAAAAAGTAGTACCTAGTGAACAAACCATCGCCGAATCAGATGATTGGGTGGACCGAGACGGAAGCACCTAAACTGAAGTGAAAGTCGTGCAAGTATGCAGGAGCCTTAGTTGTCCGAGTATATCAGGGACTTGCAGTGGTTGGTGTACTAGAAGGAGAAATGTCTTGGACCGGAATATGAGGCTAGAAGCGAAGGTATCCCTTTTATTCCTATAAAGAAAATAACTGGACTGACTCACCACATAGAGGATAGGAAAGCCCGAAAAGCTAGATCGAGATAAACTGGGACAGAAATAATCCTCCACCTCAAGGCGTTCTTTTTTTCCAGGAATCTGTCAATCGGAGGAGCGCAACCAAGTTTCAAACCTCAAAGCCCTACAAGGGATGTGAAGCCCTTCTCAATGTCTTCCACTCGTCCAGTGGATCCAGGAGGCAACCGAATATACTACTGCAGGATCTTGAGAAGGGTGAGTATCTAAAGAATGAGTCTTATGGCATGGCTTAGTCAGTTATTCTTGCAGTTCAGATAAGACAGATACAAGGAGAAGGAAGCCTAGGGCACAGTCCTGCCATTAATTAAGAAGAAAGCACAGGGAAATCTCAATATAACCAGAGTGACCCAGGAAAGAAAGATCGGGCTTTGCGGGCTTCAAGGTTTAAGAATTTCTAATGAGAGGCACAGGGGATAGAAGAAAAGGCCTGAGAGAAAGGGAAGATTGTGATGAGATTGGGAACATAACTTGCTCTGGCAGTTGTTTTAAGCCAGACAACTTGAGAACAGATGGAGATAAACGAAGGATGGTTAGGCCCCGGTTCCCAGGGTTAGAGTATTCCCTATTATAAGCCTACTCAGATTAGAAAAGGGGGCGGGCAGCACTATAAAGAAAGAAACCAGGCCACACACCTCTTTTTAGCCGACTAAAGCCGGATCCACTACACGGCTAAAATCAGAGAAAGATTTAGAAAGCAACCTAAAAACGACAACAGAAAACGATCCGTTGCCACCGACAGATCAAAAGAACGCAAAACGTCCAATTTTGACAAGCGGCGGAGAGGCCCTTTGCTTTACTTGGGCTCAATTCCGTGACTTACATAGCTCGATATACACTTACACTTGACTTTCTTTTCAAAAAACTTTATGGCTATTTGCTTGTTTACTTATGCTATCCCTGGGACTAATCGAAAACAGGCAAGCAAACCCGCCGAGGATTGGTATAGGGGTGAGGCCTTCTCCGCTTAGTGAGCCCCTTTGAGCACGTTATTAAATTCTTATTAGTATGGTGGACTTTGCCTGAGCTATCTTGCTTTTTCTGGCTTCTGGCCTATACAGATCAGGTTGTTTTGTTTGGAAGGCGATCAGTGGGATCCCGTTTTCTTTGTATGTTAAGCCTTACAGCTATGGTTTTTCTCACATTCGAGAAAGACATTGATTGGAGTAGAGTGTATCAAAAAAGACAATATCGTGCAAGCACAATAATAGAAATGGAATTCAGTGACTGATATAGAGCCGAGAAGAGCACACCAAACCCCTCTTTGGATAACGCTGGCATTTAATTTATGGTGCTGTCCGAGTCGCGCAAAAGTATTACCAAAGGGACGCAAACATTTATAGGGGCACTTGTGAGTAGTGGAGTTGGGCATATCTCGTTGAATCAGTCTTTTCCGCCACATCGTGTATAACGGGAATCGAACCCCCTTTGCTGCTGGCGGGCGGATGGAGAGTTTGAGGCAGAACGGAAGAAGTTTGATCCAAATGTGCGTGATCTAGGAGAAGAAGAACGTCATTGTGCCAGAGGTAGTAGCTCAAGCTAAAGAACTTGAGAAGACCTTGGAGGAAAAAAGGAACTTGCTTGATGCGTGCCATGCTGTACGCAAGGAACGGAACTAACACTAGAATTCCGAGCCACCTATCCAGTATTTGACTCAATTCCCCCAAGATGGATTTCGGGGGTTCCTTATCCACCAGGGTACCAAATCCCACCATTTTCTATGTTTGATGGGAGAGGTTGCCCTAAAAGACACTTATCTCATTTCATTACCGCTTGCCGGTTTCCTAAGATCATATTTGGTTTGTTCGAAATCACTTGTACAAAATAGACCAAAAAACCCGTTTTCAGATTTTCAGCACAAACAACCCAACTTCACAAGACCATAACGTTTCTCAGAGAACTCCAAATGACCCAAACTTAGGACTATTGGAAATATGGTTGCAAGGGCTTTCTCGAAATACCAAGAACACTCAAATCAGAGTTTGGAAAGGCAGTAAACAAAGTACATGAAGTTAGACCTCTGAAACTAAAAATCTTAGATTGAAAATTGGATTTTTTGGTCAGGCACATAGTGTGTATGTGCCCAAGCCAACTGGAGGCATGTATGCGCTTGGCCAAAAACACAATTCTATAAATAAAGACCCTTCTTCATTCAATACACTTGGAATACCACAAATATCTCCCTAATTGCTCACATTATATAGAAAATCCTCATTTTCCTATTCAAGATATTATTTTTGGGGTAAATTACATTAACTTCCCCAAGTTTATAATGAAATTACACTTGACATATTCTATCTTTAAGAAAAACACTTTGCTCCCAAAATGATCAAAATAATTGACACTCCACTTCAAAATAATTCATACTCCACCCCAAAATAATTCACACTTCGGTCTATTTTTTGAGCGGAGTGTGAATTATTATGAAAATTTTGGAGCAGAGTGTAATTTGTTGAAAATAAGGTATAGCAAGTCTAGTTTCACCAAACATCAGGGGTGTCAGTGTAATTTATCTTCTTTTCTTTTCTTTTTTAAATCCCTTTTGTTTAATGTTTTAAGTATTGTTTGCATGATTTATTAGTTTATGTTTAATTAAATAAATTTCTATGCTTATGTTTGTTATGCTATGGATGACATGCTATGAACCAAATAAATGATGCCATGTGAATTAATGTTATGTTATTTTTATGTTCAAATATTCATGGAAATAATGTCATAGAATGGGTTTGACTAAACACCCAAATAGATTCATCCAAAAATGGGTTTTCATTTCTTTGCTTTGCTTTCTATATATGATTAAATATTCATGGAAACGATACCATAAAATGCGTTTAGTAAACACACCAATTTCATAGTTGGTGGTGTAAACATGGTTTTAAAAACCGGACCGGACTGGCCGGTCCAACCGGTTGAACCGGAGACCGGTGCTTAATCCGGTCCGGTTTCTTTAAAAAACCGAAAAATTTGAAAAAGTGACTAAAACCCGGAATCCGGTGGTTCAATCGAAAAAACCGCAAACCGTTACGGTTGAACCGGTTATAAGCCGGTTCAGCTATTTCCAAAACTCACCATTTTTTACTTTTTTGTCTTCCCTGACCAAAATCTCATCAACTATAACTCAAAAAAACAAAAAATCTCATCATCTATTTTGGTTTGAAAAAATAATTGACTAGTATAGAAAATTTTCAAAAATAAAGAAGAACTAAAAAAAACGAACCCAGTTGCTTTTTCTTCTCAAAAATCAGTCATTGCCCACTCTTCTTCTTCTTCGCGGTCTTCTCGTTTTGCTGTTTCCTTTTCTTTCTTCTTCATCTTTTTCTTTGTTCTCATTTTGCTGTTTGCCTGTTTCCGTTCTTTCCTCTTCTTCCGTTTCTCTAATTTCTATCTTTTGCCTTTTGATTTTTGTTTACTTGTTGGTTTATGTGCAGCTTATGTCTCTTCTTATTTACTGTTTGCTTTTTGGTTTATGTGTGATCTTTACTGACACTTCACGTGAATGGTTTTTTAAATTTCAATTCATCTTTTTTATTTTATTTTTTGCTAATCATTTCCGTCCATCTTACTGTGTTATATAACTTATATGATATAAAAGAGAAAAGAAATAGTAACAGTAATAAAGTACTTGCTTGATAAAAATAATAATAGAGTAAAAGGTTTTCATATGAATACAGAGCTAACAATAAGCTAAATTTGTTATTTTAGCTTGTTTAGCATTCGTTATAAAATAAAAGTTGTTTAAAATAATATATATATATATATAATTATATATATTATATAATATATATATAATATTATATATATATAATATAATATATATATATATATATCTCGGAAACTTAAAAAACGGTACATCGGTATTAATTGGTTTCAAAATATTTCATTCTCCTAACCAAATCGAAACGACCTCTAATACGGTATTGATTACTTTAATCTTTCATTCTCACATCCATCATCTCTCTCACTTTCACGGTCTCACATATGCCTTTTTCAAAGAGAAGAGATCGTTGTCACTCTCATTACTTTGTAACGTTAATATGTTTAATTACATACTTACATAGTTACATTTTACTTAGTTTTGATTTATTTTTTTTGGCTAAATATAAGATGTGTAAACTCATATAAAGTATTTTAAAATTTGTTATATATACACCCAATATTATTTGTTACAAATTGTTTATATATTTATTTAATTATTTATATAATTTTAAAATTATTAATTAAATTATTATATTTATGACGTCACCGGTTCAACCACCGGTCCAACCCCGGTCGGACCAGTGATACAGGAACCACTCCCTTTTCCGGTTCTCTCTCCGGTCCGGTTTTTAAAACCATGGGTGTAAAATCACAAACCCATATAGTTAGATCCTCAAAAGAGTTTATGTTTTTCCTTGCTTTTGTTTATATATGCTCCCAGGCCAGCTAAAGGCAGGCACATACCCACAATGAGCTTGGATAGAAACACAATTCTATAAATAAAGACCCCCTCCCTTTCGTTCAATACTCTTGGACTATCACAAATCTCTCCCTCCTTGCTCCCATTTTATAGAAAATCCTCATTTTCCTATCCAAGTTATTTTCTTAGAAAATACCATTTGTTTAAAAAAGCTTTAAGTATTGTTTACATGATTTATTATTTTATGTTTAATTAAATAAGCCTGTGCTTATGTTTGTTACACTACAAGAAAAAAGGTTAATTGTAACGAAATGTTTTGTTGCAATAACTTTCATTTTGTTGCAATAAACTTTTATTGCAACGAAAGTTAGTCGTTGCAAGCCGTTGCAATAAACTCTGTGGTAATAGGTTTTAGCCGTTGCAATAAACTCTGTGGTAATAGATTTTCGCAACAAAATATGTCATTGCAATAAATATCATATATTGCAACAAGATTTTTGTTGCGATAATTTTATTTATTACCACAACTAGTTTGTTGCGATAAGGTAT
The DNA here is from genome assembly GCA_907173295.1 of Fagus sylvatica. Taxonomy (NCBI): domain Eukaryota; kingdom Viridiplantae; phylum Streptophyta; class Magnoliopsida; order Fagales; family Fagaceae; genus Fagus; species Fagus sylvatica. The sequence continues at coordinate 24,891,477 of OU015769.1, read as the reverse complement.
TGCTTCAACCATTTCGTTGTAATAAAGTTATATAACATTTTTATTGCCTCGATTATTTCGTTGCGATAAGGTATTGCTTCAACCATTTCGTTGCAATAATTTTTTTTTTTTTATTTTTATCAGCATTAATTGTTGATATTTCTATTTGTCACCGGTCCTGTTTAATAATATAAAAACTAAATAAAGAGCAACATTCACAAAATCAAGAAATCTACAAAAAGATAGAAAATTTATAACACTTCACAATATTAATAACTACAACTTCTACATAAAATTCATAAGTACAAAAATAATCCCCCGTCTAAGTTTAAGTCATTAATGGATACAAATTCATGGATTTACAACAAACACAAAATTCTCTTTGAGCTCCAATCCATGTATCAATCAAAAGCCAAGATATTGGTTACCTCCCTATAAAAAAGAAAAAAATTGTAAGAACTCAATATATAAACCTGTATATAACATGCTTATCAAAATTTATGGGAAGGTCTTTAACAAAGGCATGTTCCTAAAAAAAGTCAGAATAAACAACTTGCACAAGAGAAAAAGGTTCAGACAAAAAAAAAAAAGTCCACTAGGAACAATTCCCCCAAGTTGTGTACCCACTCACATTCAACATAATCCAAAAAAAAACTTTTTAATATTTTTCCCCTGCTTTTATCACCCTTAGATTTGTAGTATAATTTTACTTATCTTCTTAAACTTGAATGATGATATTTTCATTGTCTAGGTAAATGACAACAAATACTAGAAAAATAAAATAAATAAACAGACCTGGTATCTTTGTTAAAATTTTATTACTTATCACAAAAGAAAACTATAAGTATATTAGAATTCAAAAAGGAGTGCATAGTGCAAACTCAAGCTCAGAATCAATTCCTCCCTCCCTAACTATTACATTTTTACATCATTGGCCAAAATGATTCCTCCCTCCCTAACTTGCCAAAATCCGATCCATCCATCCACGAGGAATACATCATTGGCCTCCAACCTATCATTTCTGAAGCCTTGGTATTTATAATATAAAAATAACTAAAATAATAAAACAAAGAGAATCTAACAGGCAAAACTGAAAGCATAAACACTCCTAGTCCTAGAACACCATCCTCTCACTGACAATGAACCATCGTATTCCAACCACGGGCTGTCGGACCCCAATCAATTCTCTCACCTCAGAGAAATTTAGTTCCAAAAAAAACATTTCATCCTTATCAATAATTCAACACTCAAATGCCATATTATTCTCACAAAATTGTCAATATATATATCATAGTAATCCTTAACACACATATAATGACAAAACAACAATAACGGATTCAATAACTGTAAAATAACTTCAACTACAAATTAATTAATTAAAAAACAAACAAACCTAAAAAAAACACACTAATGAGAAAAGTTTCAAAGGTAAGATATAAGGTACCATTTTTATGACTAACTGCAATTGTTCAATCAATTGCAGTAACAACACACGCAGCACAACACTTCTAGAACCACACTCATTATACAAAACAATACAACTATCTTTTTTGCAATCCATTGATTGAACAATTCCAGATAAACAAACTGTAGAATATATTTCTCCTATTTACAAATCCAAAACATCATGATTCAAGAACCCTTAATCATACTGTCATTCTTGTTGCCATCGATCTTTAATGAACATCCAATTTTTATCAATCGACATCTTCACTGTACACACAAAATGCAAAATGAATACAAATTTTTTTACAACAAAAGAGTCCGATAACATCACAAAAACAAGCAATTTATTTGGGAGTAGAAGATAAGAATTTTAAGAAATAAGCATACTGCAGTTAGACAATATATTTGATATTATCTATGGCTTTAAAGTTGATTCAATATATTATCCTTGTGGACCTTGAATGTGATCATAACAATTTTTTCTTTTTTCTTTTTTTTTTGGATGAATGTGATTATAACAATTTTGGCCCAACCCTACAAAACAATTTAATCTCCTAGCTTAGCCCATGGGCTATGGGCTGAATTAAGTGGGCTACTTATTTAGGATAGTATCAAGCACAATAGGCATGATAGGATATGGGCCTTTTAACAATAAGACTGGACCTGATCTTTTTTTTGCAGGATGAACAGAGACCTTGTTACCCACATTCAAATTACACCCGGAGTCAGAGATTGAACCTTATTTCAGTACTAAGCTAACAAACTATAGCTTTGAAAAAAGTGATTTATGCATACCTTTTGGACAAATTGGTGATTGATAATTTTTTAAATTATCAGTAGCATTCCACGGAAGATGGTCAATTAGGTCAGGATTAATTTAATATAATAAATGACATTATGAAGTTAGTGAAATGAATCACAGATATAGAGAAGCATATCAGAAAAACTTTTATCAAATTTTTATGTATAATCTGGCAGTGTTGTCTGAGCTATAACTCATTAATTGGCATGCAAATTGGATTTTTATGTATCACTAATGTAGTACTTCATTATACGATATAAATAAGATTCATTAATATATATTGTTGTGAATTTATTGCAATGTAGTGATATAGAAGTAAGGGTCGAATGCTTCGAAGACTTGTGTACTTATCCCACATTGGAAACATAAAAAGTCTTGAAAGTGTTTATAAGGTAGGATAAACACTAACAGTTTAAATGAATAAAGTGAAAATATGAACATGTGGCTCTACTAAACACATAAAGTTGCCCAATATAAGATTTGACTAAAACTTAGGTACAGAACTATACGACTCAAACTAGCTAGTGACCACTAAGGAGCATACTCAAGGCCGGACTGTTTGAGCTACCTACCCCTCACGATTCCCAATATGAGATTTAAAATCTATATATGTAATATAACATATATTTAAAGAAAAAAAAAAAGACTATTTGGATTTTACCAGGTCCACATACATATTATATATTTATATCTAAAGATATAAACCTAACTGCAGATAGAAATTATAATATTAAGCTCCTATCCAGCCCTTAAATCCGGATACCCATGCATGGGCATAATAGAAAATATTTAAGGTTGGTATTCGCTTCAATAAAAACAAATAGAACAATATGAATATTGATTTACATGGTATAATTATGGTTGATGTTTGACCAGGCTGAAACTTTGAAGTGGCACCACATATATGCCAGGCCCAGCCTGGCTTCATATGCATAGCTAGTGTATTATAGCTTAAGTTCACATGAGACATTGAGAGTGAACCAATTGCCAATTGCAATGAACGAACTTGCTTTAAAATATGATAATTACTTTCTTTGGCATTGAATATTTCTAAATAGATGATACAAATGGATCCACAGAAAGAAATAAGAAAGTTATCCAAGTTGCAGTTTGTGTACAGCTCATTATCATTCTTTTAACGAAAAACAACAGCATGCTGTGTTATTGTATATATTCTTATTATGTCTATGAAACAAGTAGTGCTTATAAAGATGAGATAAAAGAATTTTGATACTTAGTTCATGATAAGTTAATCAATCATGATGATTAATTATATAATTCTGGTACATATCTAAAGAATTTTGTTCCCACTTTTATCTTTATATTATATGGACCATCTAAGATATTTCATGAAATCAGTTAGAATCAACAGGCTGGTAGCTACGTACGTAGTAATGTGTAACCAATGCCAATTTTAGTAGAATTGATACAATATTTTGTTAATACCAAAACAGAAGAGCTTGAGATGTCATGTTGTCCAAAATTATAATTAAGTAGTCAGCTTTTGCGAGGGCAATCAACAATAATGTTGACCAATTCATGGTAGTCAAAGCATTTAAGATCAAGAAGATATGACAAGGTAAGTATCAATAAAAAAAAGCACATGCTATCTGTAAATTGAAAGAACTAACCAGTTCAACAAAATAGATCACTGATCTGCGTCTTGGCAACAAATTCAGCAGCTACCCCTACTGCATAAATCAACTGGTCAAGGGCACTGAACAATTGTTCAGGAATTCCATTATTGTTCAGGTATAAGAAAGAGCAACTAGATAAAAATTCTATTTGGCTGAGATAAAATTAACCATCCTTCATTGGTTCTTCTCCAGCTCAAAACAGAGTCTTAAAGAAACTAAGACAGGCTATTACAGCATTCAATATATTGAAAGAGAACGCATTGAGATTGAAACGGGGCTTAATACAGTAGTAGTTACTTCTACATGCAATTCTTGTTAGACTGTGAACAATCTCCTAAAGAGGTTAGATTTTCTATTAAATATAATGGCTTCTGGTAAAATCGTGTGATATCCCCAGAGCATATTCTCATGGAAAATTATAATCTTCTGGTTTTCTTTCTCAAAGAATGAATCCAATTAAATGAATGTCTCAAATACATGTTATATTCCATATTTGAGCATTCTCACATTGCTCTTTCTTATACTAACTGCTAAATCCTTGATGAACAAGTTTGAGCATTCTCACATTGACAGTGCAGGGATACATACAAGGCAAAAGGGCAAAGCACACCTCTCAGAACATATGGATGAAAATTGTCAAGTTCTAATTACCATTGAAGGACAGCAAGCAAAAAATGGAAAATGGAAAGGAATATCATACATGAAGAAAAACAGAGAAGGCCAAATCCTATTCGTAAACTATCAAATGCTTGATCTTAAAACTCAAGATCATAGTGAACAAAATATACACAAACTACAAAATAATGTCCACAAGCATTTGCTAATCCCTAAATTTACTTAATAGAAAACACAAAAGCAAAATTCACTACCAAACAAATCCCCAATCCCCTCAAAATATCATTAATAAAAAAAAACAAAAACAATAAAATTCAAAGTAAATAAGCAGATACACATAGAAATCACATTTACTATCATCTACCTAAAACTGATTAAGAAAAACCCTCAGATACACAAACGGATTCAACAAAAAAAACAAAAACTAACGAAGATCTAGCGCTTCAAAATCCAACTAAAAACCAAGCAAACAACAAGATCTCAACCTACGTTACATCAGGCAAATTCATGGAAACAACGCATTTCAATCCAATTCTCCACCATTATCACAACTTCAAAATTCACACACACAGACATACAGATATACGTATAGATAGATAGATATAGAGATATAGAGAAAGAGAAAGATAAAGTACCAGAAATGCGAAGAGAGTGACTGTGCAAACAGTGTAGGAAAACAGCTCTTGAGTCCCATTATTTTTTCTCTTTCCCATTATTTTTCAGATGGGCTTTTCAATTCTCATATTCTGTATGTTGCACAGAATTTTTTTTTTGCAACGAAACACAGGGCTGGAACGAATGGTGGCCAAACCTATCAGAGGTATGTTCAAGGAATTATTATTAACTATATAAAAAAAGAAGAAGGAATTATTATTAACCCCTCTCACATCCTCACATAAAAGTGTTAAAAGGGTTGGTAGATTTGTTTTGCGGACCGTAGCTGTGACAATTGGTCTTGGGTCAATAGGCTTTTATCCAAAAGATTATTGAGCCCCTAAGGCGTTTTGGGCTATTGGGCTTGTTAACAATAATGAAAAAGTGGGCCAACCCCCTCGAATCACCCTGAAAGTAAACTAATACAGAACGAACATAAATTTGAACCAGCAGACAAGAATTGTAGCTCATTCAATTCTACCATGAATTACAACGTCTTGTAATATTATATTTTTCCTATTGCAACAAAGTATTTTGTTGTAATATCATATTTTTCCTATTGCAACAAAGCGTCTTGTTGTAATATTAAATTTTTCCTATTATAACAAAACGTTTTGTTGTAATATTCATAACTATTGCTTCAACTACTAACTTCATTGCAATAAATTACATAATGATTTATTGCAACGATATTTTACAACCTATTACAACAACTTATTTTTGAAGTAATAAATTACTAGTTTTTAAGTAACTCTTGCAACGAAATCTAATGAATTGATGTAATAGTACGTGTATTACCACAATAATCATTTTTGTTGTAATAACTCTTGTTGTAATAGGTGTATTTATGTTGTAGTGTTATGCTATGGATACCATGCTATGAATGGCTTGATCTTTCAAAACCCATGAGAATTTTACCCAAAAATTTCATTTTCAAATACTTGAGACTTTTCCTTTAAAATACTCTTTCAAAAAAAAAAAAATCCTCCAAAATTGATTTCCAAAATGGATGCCTTGTCCATGTCTTAAAACAATTAAGACAATGAACACCTAAATTAAGCCAACAATATCCCCCTCTCCCCAAAATTAACGTTTGCTATTTGTGCTTTCTTTTGCATGTAAGTTTAATAAGCTTGCTAAAGGAGAGAGGATAGTGTCATTTATTTACAAGCAATTTAATTTTAAAAGCATGTGTACATAATTGTTTTCAAATCGATAAGATGCCAAATATTCAATTTATGTTTCAAATGTTAAAGCTTTAGGATTAATTCAAAACAAGGTACCATCGCAAGATGGGCGTGGTGAGGTGCATGCCTAACACCTTCCCCACTCGTAATTGAATTCCCTAATTTTGATATTTGGTTCAAGACATGTTTTTAAACTCTAAATTAGGATAGAAAAACCTTAGGGTTAATTCTAGCTTAAATTAGGGTTTAAAATCAACATAGATATAAGTGTCCAAATCACACCTAGGAAATCAATGGTTGGTAGCGACTCCTTTGAAATGAAAGAATTAACCTTAAGGTTAATTCTAGCTCACATTGAAAACATGATAATCATTTATTCTTTTCTCTAAGCACAAGAGAGAGAGAGAGAGCATTTGACGAACATTAGTGGCTAGATAATCATTTATTCTTTTCTCACGGTATTTTCTAGCCTATGATCTCGTCAAAACGAGTGATTTTAATTAGTCTATAGAGTTTATGATCAACCTCTATCCTACATACACAAGTTAAACCACATTTAGTAATCCAGCTTATTTAGGTGTTCACTTTTTCTCATCTAAGCTATTTGAGGTAAAAGGACACAAACTAGGTAATCTATGGCCAACCAAAGGTACATAGTACTAGTACACATACCGTTTTTGGATTTTTACCTTTTATTTATTTATTTATTTATTTTATTTAGATAAAACCAAAAGCAAAAGCAGAAAATAAAATACATGATAATTTTCAATAAGGTACTCATGAATTAATGAGTGCATGTCTGCATGATATGCATGAAATACAATCAACATGAGTACTAAAAAAATCTCCTTCTCTAGATGGGAAATATTAAAACAGAGGACAACAAGACACTTAAGTCTTGGGATCCTAGTTCGCGTATGAATTGACCGTGAGGAATTAATATTCTCCAAAAATGGAGTAAAAAAGCTCAAAGCTTTTAATAACTCACCAAGAAGAGGTACATAACCTCGAGATGGATTTTGCACTCGCTTATTAGAATGAAGCTTAAAAAAATTTGGATGAGTGTGTCCCTAAACACCACATTGGTGAAAAATAACATTAGTATTAGGACTACTAGATTTCCTAGGTGGAGGTCTCTACGTGTAGAAATAGACAGAGACCTAAACTTAACACAATTTGGTCGGATCAAGAACCTCTAGAGTTCTTAGGGAACTCTACCACATAGAGTTCTCTTAATCCTAGCCTCTTATTTAAAATAAATGGTTCAGATTAATGTCAACTTCATCATTCCACTAACTAAACCCTAAAAAAAGCTGAAACAAAACAAATAACGTTAGCAATCCTATTAACGTTAACATTTAAAAAAAAAAAAAAACAATCACCGTAATTTACAAAGAGAGGCAGAAGCAGCAGAACTGAAAGGACACTCCCGCCAAAAACTTAATCTAGAATTATCCAAAAACAATTTCATAACTTTTACACTTTTTTCATCATCTTCTCCAATTAATCTGGATTGAGGTAATGTATGTTTACATAATTTTCTTCTCTCTCTACACTCTGTTTAGTATTATTTTTTTTGGAAGTGGAGATATGAAGTTTGCTCATATATATTTAATTTTTTTTTTTTGGTTCCATTCACTTATCGGTGGCTTTTTGGTTTCTTTATAACTAAAAAGTTCATAGGTTTTTTTACTTCAAACACATTGCCGAAAGTCTGCTTCTTTTTCTTTTTTTACTTCAAACACTTTTTTATCTAAGTTATAGCCATTTTTTTTTTTTTTTCTTCTAAACATTAACAATCCTGTTAACGTTATTTGTTTTATTTCAACATTTTTTTTAGGATTTAGTTAGTGGAATGATGAGTTAGCATTAATCTGAACCATTTATTTTAAATGAAAGGTTAGGATTAAGAGAACTTTATGTGGTAAAGTTCTCTAGGAACTCTAGAAGATCTTGATCCAATTTGATCTAATCACTACAACAAAATGATTATTTGGTGACGAAATCTAGCGACCAAATTTTTTTTTGTCGCCCAATATCTATCTTAGGCGACAAAATATTTTATTTGTCGCCAAATATAAATCTTAGGCGACAAAATTTATATTTCGTCGCTACATTCCAAAACATAGATTACATTGGGCGACGAATAACTTTTTTTGTCGCCTAATGTATGCCTTTTTTAAGATTTAGGCGACGAAAATCAAATTTCGTCGCCCAATGTTATTTGTAATTACAATTCGGCGACGAAACTCAATCTTCGTCGCCTAATATCACTTGAATTTACACTTTTGGCGACGAAATTTGATTTTCGTCGCCGAATGTAATGAATAACCGGTTTTTTCTTTAAACATTTAGGCGACGAAAATTATTTTCGTCGCCTAATGTATGCCTTTTTTTTAGGCGACGAAAATCAAATTTCGTCGCCCAATGTTATTTGTAATTACAATTCGGCGACGAAACTCAATTTTCGTCGCCTAATGTATGCCTTTTTTAAGATTTAGGCGACGAAAATCAAGTTTCGTCGCCATATGTTATTTGTAATTACAATTCGGCGACGAAACTCAATTTTCGTCGCCGAATGTAATAGAGGTAGGCAACTTGGCGGTTAAAAATTTTATGTTGCCGCCATTTTTTAATAAGATTTAGGTGACGAAAATTGAATTTTGTCGCCTAATTTAATGAATGTATCCTATATGGTGACGAAAAATTATTTTTCGTCGCCTAAAATATCCAATTTTTTAGTTAGGCGCCCAAAGTTTTAATGTGGCAGTTTTTTTATAAAATTTAGGTCCTAACCTTGAAGTACTCGATTTGTGTCATATGTTAAAGAAACCAATGTCTATCTTGACAAAAATGTAATGTTATATATCCGGTCATGACCGTTAGCTAGTAAATATACTAAGTACTTAAAAAGGTAATGTCATACTACGTACTTAAATACTAGTAGATATACTACGTACTTAAATAGGTAATTAATGTCATACTACGTACTTAAATACTAGTAAATATACTACGTACTTAAATAGGTAATTAATGTCATACTACGTACTTAAATACTAGTAAATATACTACGTACTTAAAAATGTAATGTCATACTACGTAGTTAAATACTATAGTAAATATATATACTACGTACTTAAATACTAGTAGATATACTTGTACTTAAACACTAGATCGATATACTACGTACTTAAAGGTAATGTCATACTACGTACTACGTACGTACTTAAACACTAGTAGATATACTTGTACTTAAACACTAGATATACTATATATGTACTATGTACTACGTACTTAAATACTAGTAAATATATTATGTACTTAAAAAGGTAATGTCATACTACCAATGGCGTAGCCATATTCACCCAAGTTTTATTTTATTTTTTTTACCTATATTTTTTATTTTAAAAAAATTACCTTAATATGAACAACTTCACCACAATGATGACAAACATGAGTAGTCTTAGAACTACTAGAGTTACTAGGTGGAGTTATAGGTGCAAAGAAAAATTGAGTTTGATGTGCCCAATAACACCACAATGATGGCAAATGGGTATAAACCTAGATAAACTCCTAGGGTAAGGCCTTGGAATATTTGATTTCACCAAGGGACTCTTACATTTGTCTACCCTAGAAAAATTAGCCAGATACTCCTCTTTACGATTCCTCTTGAATAAAGGAACGTACACATTTTTCTCCACAGAGATAGGCTCTATGATAGGCTTGGCACTAGTTTCTTTTTTCTAGTTTAGTCTTACATTTAGTTGCTCTTCCAAGCTTTTATTCTTGTCCACTTGAGAGCACACTACAAGAAAAAAGGTTAATTGCAACAAAGTTTTTTGTTGCAATAACTTTCGTTTTGTTGCAATAAACTTTTATCGCAACGAAAGTTAGTCGTTGCAAGCCGTTGCAATAAACTCTGTGGTAATAGGTTTTAGCCGTTGCAATAAACTCTGTGGTAATAGGTTTTTGCAACAAAATATGTCATTGCAATAAATATCATATATTGCAACAAGATTTTTGTTGCGATAATTTCATTTATTACCACAACTAGTTCGTTGCGATAAGGTATTGCTTCAACCATTTCGTTGCAATAAAGTTATATAGCATTTTTATTGCCCAGCAGATTGAACAGTGGTGAGCACCTCTCGACCTTTCTCAATTCCAAATGGCCAAAGTTCCAGGATTTTACTGGGAAAAAGTACTCATTAAGGGTTTGATGGATTTTCAATCAATCAAAAGCTTTTAAGTTGTTTTGTTCTGGATCAGGGAATACAACAGAATCATGTATGCATATGGGATGTTGCAGTATCAAAAGATGAAACAATAGGTTCTCATGTCTTTTGAGAAATGAAAAGAATTAACTAATTTCATTTGTTAGTGAAACTTTTAGAAAGAAAAAGGGAAGGAACTCCACACAAATTCACAGGGTACAACAAGAACAAATAGATTTACTACATTCAAATTTGCTATCATTAGTTTACTCTGAATATAACTCATTTATGCCACTGCTAGAGATTGATTTAACTGAATTTTGGGAATTCTGTATGATATCGCTTGATAAATATTGAAAAATACGGAGGGGTACAATGTGTCACAACAAGGGGAAAAATGGGCAATGATATGCTTTGTATTTGTTCTCTTGTTAATGGGAGAAGAAGTTTGTAAATTTAATTTATCAATATATTACTCTATGATCTCCATTACACAAACCTTATCCAAAGAACAGGCATTTAAGGAACTGTAAATTGTATAGCACAGCTCATATGAGTTGGGAGATGATGGTACAACATCAACCCACTCTTTGTCAACCTTCTCAACATGTGAATTTGGCTTTGGGATTACAAAGAACTCGAGCTTATTGATCCATTTCATCAACTTCTTCATAAAGTTCATCGAGAATATCATGTCAAAATCTTCGTCAAAATTTTCTACATCTTTTGATATTTGGATCCCGATATCTGCTTTATGTGAATTAACAAACCCAAGAAGAAGCGAGTTGGCACCAACGTATTTTTGACTGGTGCTGCATATCTGCAACAATGAAAAGTATCAATATATCAGTTAAAGTATGAAACATCGAAGGAAAGATTAAGAATGCAGCCTAACATAGAGCCAAATTTGAACACTATGCACACAGGCACACAAGAATGCACACCATATATGAGAAACATTACAAGATATGCAGCCATATCACATTCTAGATTGTCTCAAGGAAACAGGTAGAGCAGGACATTCAAATTAATAAATTGATATTTCCTTTGGCACAAAGTTCCAAATTCACATCATCCAAGTCACCAACAACCAACAAGACCAAGGGCACAGGCTTTGACAAGGCAAACCCATTACTTCATCAAAAGGGCAAGGTTATTTTCTCACCTATTCTAATATTTCGTAAATTGACAAACAATATTGCACATAGCAGTTTCAAACAGCTACATGGGGTTTGTGAACATATGAATTTCTCTTTTGCACTGTGTCACAATAAAAGGGCTGACCATATAAATGGTGCATATTATTTTCAAGAAACAAATTGTCTTCTGTCCATTCACATATGAAGCAGGAAGTATAACACTCACGAAATTTTTCTATTGACTAGTAAATCAGAACATTTTCTTTCTCAAATAAGCATCAATCACTAAAATAGGATCCCACAGGAACATTTAAAAATATAATGGTTAACATGCGTTGGTGGCTAAATGTTATTGGCTAAAAAAGATAATGAAAATAGATAATCACCAATCAAAAAAATATATATATTGAAAATAAATAATCACAATTTTTAGCAGAAATGTGATTTATTTCTATCAATATGGATTTCTTAGATGACAAAGATACATTCCACATGCAAGTAGGACAACTACATCTCATTTTTTCCGTAAATATCAAACATCCACCCTCTTTAAGGAGGTCACAAGATCCTCAAGACTCTATGGCACACCATTAGATTGAACCACGCACACCATGGTTGTTCAAGGCCATGCCACAAAAGGTCATCAAAAGCTGCTATATCAGAGTATCATTGAAATAGACTGTAGTTTTGAAAAGCTGAAACATAGTAATGCCTCACAAGGTCACATTCTGGAATATTTATCAAACTTAAGTTGTTAAGCATTGGCTCTCCATGTTACACATAATCATAATCCTGATAAAATTAACAATGGAAACAACTGTCACTGTACCATGATTTTAAAACATTCAAATTTCCTACACCAAAATGAAAGTGATACTCTGAATATACAATTTAATTCATTCCTTGAGCAGCACATCTCAATCAAAAGAGGTATTCTTCATGTGACTGTAAATGCTGACCTTTTGGGAGTCAAAGGCAAAGTATTCGTTATCTGAGAACAGGTCTCTTAAAGATTGGATTCCATGAGCTGAACAAACCAAAATCAAGGGTACAGATGCACGGTCTTCCATCTGCAAAGGACACAGTTCATTAGACCATGTTGAATAAAATTCTTTAAACAATGCCACACAATAATTTTTTATTTTTAACCTTCAAACTCAAATACTTACATTAGTGGAGAACTAACAATTACATTAGTGGGACCTCAAATCGACCAAATTCTAATATTAGTGCTGGAAATTGGTTTTAGGTTCAAATTAACCCATTAACATATAGGTTTGGTTTGAGAACTCCGTCAGTTGGGTCTCCAACAATTATTCTCCAGATCTGCAGTACTAAGTACTGGTAGGCATTCCTGAAAAAAATTACAATATGGATAAGAGAATATAAAAAGCATCATGCAATCAAATCTTTTAGAGTTGCAAGTCTGAACAACATTTATAAACTAATTGGATCAAATGTATTTAAGAACATAAATTCTCACTTCATATAAATCAGATTTAGTTTCTTGAGTATACTTCAAACAAGTTTTAAGCTCTGACCAACTGCTTGGGGACTCAAGACTGGTTTGAACTACATCGGGTTGGACTTCTCAGCTCAAGTGATTCCCAAGGCTTTATAGTAGTGATCTGGCCTTATATATCTTGGCCAACTTCTAAAAGGATGGTCATCAATATATTCAGGGGAGAGGGATTGAAAACTTTCTGCTGAATAGATACTTCTATGGTTGTACCCACGTAATTCCACAACAATTATAAGAACAAAAGTAGTCTTTAAGGGTGTACATCATAGAATAATTTGTTTGATTGTCAGGATGATGGAGAAGAAAAGTACATACAAAATTTTAAAATCTTATACCCAAATAGGATAGTATCATTACACAGGTGTGTGTGAGCACACACACAAAGAACTATTGGCCAAAACTCTTTAATAGACCCTGATTCCTCTACAGCTAGATGGGAGTATAACTTCGAAATATCTCATTTTAAAATCATCAAATTATCAATATGTGATGCATATGTCATAGTTAAACGCCAACAAAAATATGATTTGACATGGGAACACATGCTTCACGGATTCAGTTTGAGGAAACTAAAAGGTACTTAAACCAGACACAAACAATATGATGAAGCAATGCAACAAACAATAGGAAAGCCACACCAAATCTTAGAGACTTATAGCCCTAGCAAATGAGACCTAAGCAATCTGATAAACTCCTGCAACCAACAAAAGCAAAATATATATATATATATATATTTCTACATAGCTACTAACCAAGCACTCCGGGACCCCCATGATCACTATAGTATATGAAAATATGATCGTTGGGACCGCTATCCACAACCTTCCCACTACCCCCTGTAAGAGCAGTTTTATTTCCAAGGATAACAGCAAAAAAATTGTCAACAGTAACATCTTCCCCAGTATAATCCTGCCACAAGAAAACCCACCGCATGAGCAAGAAAATCACAACTTATAAAATCAATAGGTACAACAGAGATAACACTTAGTTCAGTAGTGCAAGGGAATGGCTTTTCATGTCAAATTTCTTGCAATTTCAGCACCAAGTAGCGCCAAGATCTTTACAAAAGCCTGATAACTCATTCACACATTCACGCCTACCATAAGCATTTAAATGCAGAAATACATGGAAAATTACATCTATTTTGCAAAAACAATCAGAAATTAATCAGAATCAACCTTCATATAACCTTCATATAAAGCATACAACCTCATGACCTTCCAAGGCCCCAGTTGTACTGAAACTCCAGAACCCTATTATCAATGACCACCAAACCAATAAATATATAACATAGATAATATTACCATTTATTCATTCACAAATAAAGTCATATTTTAACACAATTTTTTCAAACACCAAAAATACAAAACTAATCAACATATAGAACTCGGAAACAAGAAACAACAGAGAAATTATTATTATTTTTTTTTTTTGGTAAACAGAGAAATTATTAACTACATGAGGCAGGCTAATTCAATATCCACTAGTTAAGGCACATTTGTAGTGTGTGCAATACAAACAAGGGCCAAGCAAATATTCTAATGTGTAATTCATCAATAACAACATATTGAAAAGAATTACATACCTCTCATTGCGATTAAGCCGAGAACCAAAGTAGAAAGCCACAGAGAGCAACCAACAATCACTATGCACCACAACCAACAATCACGATTTCACCAAAGCTTTTGAAAGCTTCACTCAACTTAAACTGAACATTTTCCTAAGGTTAACAAGTAAAAACAGTTATAATTTTTCATTTTCCCCAATTTCTTGGCATCCAAACAGAAAATTAAAAAGAAAAAAGAAAAAGAAAAAAACTAACCTGGATCGCAAAGTGAGAGAGAGAGAGAGAGAAGAGAAGTGGTAGTGACCGTAGGTTAAGGCACGAAGGAGAGCAGTGCGACGAGCGGTGTAGTCCTTGAAGATCTCTTCGACGGTGCGAGGGCTTGAAGAGATGGAAGCCATTTTACCATACAAAATTATACTAAAAAAAATACACCTTTATATTCTATCATCATATTCTCATATTCTTATGTTCTATTCTCATATTCTCGTATCATATTTTTCTTATTGCAACAAAACATCTTGTTGTAATGTTATATTTTTCTTATTGCAACAAAACGTTTTATTGTAATATGATATTTTTCTTATTGCAACAAAGCATCTTGTTGTAATATTATATTTTTTCTATTGCAACAAAACGTGTTGTTGTAATATTCATAATTATTGCTTCAACTACTAACTTCATTGCAATAAATTACATAATGATTTATTGCAACGACATTTTACAACCTATTACAACAACTTATTTTTGAAGTAATAAATTACCAAATTTTAAGTAACTCTTGCAACGAAATCTAATGAATTGATGTAATAGTACGTATATTACCACAATAATCATTTTTGTTGTAATAACTCTTGTTGTAATAGGTGTATTTTGTTGTAGTGGCAATATTGTTTTCTAAATATATTATTTAATTCATTTGCTTCATTCAAAGCATCAAAAAATACACCTTTCTTAAGTTTGACACTTTTTAGTTCTTCATGAGATTTCTTAGCAATTTTCTTATATTTAAGACAATTCGAAAAGAGTTTATCATATTTCATGGTAAGGTCAAAGTCATCCTTATGGTTTTTCACAATCAAAGTGTCATGGTCAAGTGTAGAGAATTTAAAAAATTCATCCATGACAACAGGGGTCAAGGATCAACCCAAGAAAGAGAATTCTATTATCCGAGTTAACTTGCTTTGATACCAATTGTTAGAAAATCTAGAGCCCCCAGCTTAATCGATTTTAGGTCAATTAACTCAAGTTAAATTAGACAATCAATTATAAAATAAACAATCAGAGTAAAAAAAATAAAAAATAAAAACACAAATTAATAACCAAAGTGCGGAATTTTGAAGAAGATGGTTATCTGGTGACGCAGAAAAACCTTATCAAGAATAAAAACTCTACCCGGATTTAATGCCTCACTCTCAACGGAACAAATCCACTATAAATTGAAACTACATGGGTTTGTGTTAGTAAGTGTTTCTATTTTGGGTAGCTTTCATCCCTTACAAAGACTTCATATTTCATCCAAATCAAGTTTCTTCCATATATCATCTAGGATAACAAGTATCTTTTGTAACCTCTCCCTTAGAGGATCTGCTCTTCAGCTTAAAGTTTCCTTGTCAATAAGCTTTAGAACTCTCCCAGTTGCCCCTCTCATTTATGTCTCATCTCTACTTTGTTAATGTCGAAGCCAATATCTTATTAGAGATAAGAAAATACCTCCAACCCATCCCACCCCGACTTTCCTTGGGAACCTAGAGCCGGTTTTTCTATCCCAATCTTATCTTGCCCCGCCCATTTGTTATCCCAATCTTATCTTTGCCTCTAATAAAAAAATAAAAACAATCTTGACATCTTTCATTCATGGTTTTAATTTTAATGTTGCAAATATGCCTAAAATGCATATACTAACTGTAGAAATATCATAAACAATATTGAAAATATAAATGGAGATGGAAGAGATGTAGAGAAATGTTAGGGTTCCACATGATTCGGCCCTATGACCTATGTCCACAGAATAAACCCTTGATAGACTATATTTTTATTATTCTCTCAGTGTGTTATAATGTGCTGTGTGAGGTCCTATTATAGAATAACAATAAACAATTATAAACACATCTAAACAATGTAGGATTCATTCCTTAACACTAACTCTTTGATTCATGGGGAAAAAGGTTTTCATGTTGTTATCTTGTTAATAGTCGTAGGTGACCAGTGAGAAATTTTCTAGTTTATGTTTTACACCGTCAAGGGTTTATCATTACCAGTTTAGAATCCAAAAACACTCTTTCAAATGCAAATAATGAGGCCAATTAGAGGCTGTCTGGTTGGATTACGTTATTACTTTGAGGAGGCAAAATAAGAGTCTTTAGCTGAAGACAAGAAATTGGAGAAGACCTGAGCTTGATAAGCAGTATTCATAAGGAATTAAGTAGTACTCAAGAGTCAAGACATTTGTAAATGATTGAATTATAATACAACACAATAGAGAATGTGACTCCCTTAATTTAATATAAAATCATAAATTTCATGAGATATTACATACATAAGAGAATGTGATCACTATCGATATAAGCCACTTTAGGGTCTGTAGGTCCTTTACATTTCTAAGGGTAAAAAAATTACTATACAATATAACTTACTTAGACATGGAATAAAAGAAAGTATTAAGAATACAAGCTGATTGAGGATGAGCCTCCATAATAAGTAGCCCTCATTGGCTCAAGCACTTGCCAAACTTCTGACCCGAGGTCTGGCCGAAATTTCCTGTACATGTCACAACACTTCAATGCCAAGCGACATATCTGTTCAGCTTGCCCAAATGGCCAGTATCCAGCCAAAGGATCTAATAGAGCTATCAAATTCCCTGCATTTATGGCATATTCCACTTCCGTTTTTATCCCAAAGGCTGGTCTTCCAGTCAAAAGTTGTAACAATATGATCCCAAAAGAATAAACATCTGATTTGATAGTGAGCACTCCTGTGTGAACGAACTCAGGATCCATATAAGCAAAAGTACCTTTCGCGACAGTTCTATGACACAATGTTGTGTCGCTAGAAGTTTTATATAGTATACGACAAATCCCGAAGTCACTAAGCTTGCTAATAAAGGTGGCATCAAGGAGGATATTGGAGGGTTTTAAATCACCATGTACTATGTTGTGGGAATGAAGAAAGACAAGGACAGAGCACAACTCAGTGGCGATCCGTATCCGAGTTTGCCACGATAGTGGGGTAGTATTGTCCTTACAGCTGAGTCTATCATCAAGGCTCCCATTGGGAAGAAACTCATAGATGAGAGCATAAACTTGAGGGCAAGATCCAATGAGTTTGACAAGATTGGGATGCTTCAACTTACTCAACACATAAACCTGATTATATATATACAATTCGAAACTTGTAAAGATTCTTGAATGTCTCAAATAATCGGAACAACTACAGAATAAACTGATAAGGAAAAATCTAGATATAACACTATTACTATGAGCATTTGCTAATTATTTATTTATTCTATTTTTCAGATAGTTGAGGGAAGAGGATCTGAACCCTATTTCTTTTTATAAAAGAGAACATACAATACGCAAGGTTCTTGACAATTTTTACTAAGATTGTAACCCTACAATTATATCATATATAAGCATATTATAGAGGAGAGCCGCTCATATTTTTGTGAAGGCATCTTCATGAGTTTTTAAACCAAGACTAAGAAAGACAAAGAAATTCATCATGAGACTCACATGCATTATTGTAGAAAAATGAGACACACACACATTATCGTGAAATATTTTGACTGAAAAAATGCCCTAAGTTCAAGTATACAAAAGTAAGTTGCTTGCAATATATCCTGCTACGTACAATAGCCATTTTCATTTTACTTCCGGTATTGAGAGCCATGAAAGTGAGAACTGCTAATTAAATAGTGAAATATTACAGACCATCACCAATTGAACATGTCACATGTATATGTACGAAATCAAGGCTATATAATGCATTAGGGCAGCATCTGTTTTAGTATATAATTGAAATGCATGTACCAAACGTGTGCCAATTGCACTCAAGCAAACAGTTGTTAGTGATTTAATAAAATTTAAATTTATTTAACCGAGCCATTTAACTAGATCATATACAATAGTGAACAACTTATAAAATTTACCAAATTAGAGAACTTTCTACTAATAAATAATTAATGTTGAAACCTTCATACGTACCTCCTGTTGAAACTCTGAGGGCCCTTGCGAGCTATCGGATTGCAACATTTTGACAGCCACCTGGTTGCAACGCAGGAAACCTTTATAGATGTTCCCATATCCTCCTTGTCCAATTTTAAGGGATTGATCAAAGTTATGAGTTGCTTCTTCTATCTCCGAGAGCGAGAACTCATTGAAGAATTGAGGCATGCATGTGAATGAGGCCGCTTCTTGATTCCTTCTCAGCTCTTCAACTGCTCTCAGTGCAGCGTCACGTTCCATTTGCATCTCATCCCGTTCTCTTTTATAGATTTGCAATAGTTCTATAACAGAGCTAATCCTCAGCTCCATCCCTTTTACCTGTTGCTTAGATTCTGCCATTTGGCTCTCCAGTAATGATCTATGATTTAGGGCAGTCTGGAGTTCTCCAATGACTTGGTCTCGCTCTTTCGTCACCTTCTCAAGTGCTTCTCTCTCTTTTGCCAGCACTTCATCAATTTCTTTTCTGTGTTTTAACTCCATAGCATATAAACTTTCTGCTGCTTTAACCTGTAATTGTGTAGAAATTTCAAATTTGTGATAATGTGAGAAAGAGAAGAGAAGAGAGAAGACATGAGAACCTAAAGGGCTATATTTTTTCATTCACTTTTTTATTTTATTTACTAAATTAAAATAGAATCCACATTTATAATCAGGATTACATACAAATGTCAATGATAATTTGATTTTGAATTGCAATGAATTATTTTAATCTCACGATTTTCACTAATAAGTAATCCCTTGATTTATTAACCAAACTCATGATTTCTCTGGTAATCAATATCTTGATTTGGTCTTCAATAACATAAAAAATGAATTTTACTTTCCAAAAAGTTTGTCCTAATGTTTTCAGTTTTCACTTCAAGTGAATTTTTTTTTTGTTTGTAAAAAAAGTATTATATACGTGGTCATTGATTGAAATATAAGCAAAATTAGCTCCATAATTGAGAAAAGGTGAGTGAAGTAGCACTAAGTATATAATTAGGACTTTATCCTAGATATAGCCTCAGTTGCATCTCTTTCTGCTCTTTCTGCTTTTCTACGCCTAAGTGTATTCTCTTTCAATACTTCCTCCCCCATCACTTGTTGAAGTTGATTATAAAGAGTATAATCTATACTTCCATCCTGAATCCACTAAAACTTCTATTAATAATCCGTTGCATACCCATGACATAAATATATACAAAAGTTTGGAATATACCTCTGTACAATGAGCTCCACTACAAGAGCTTGTTGATGAAAATGAGACTCCTACAGTAGAAGAGCATGTTTGAGAATTTGAATCCTGAGGACTCCTTGGTGACCCTTTCCCTTTGCATTCATCAGCACACCCTTCTTCATTCAACCCATTTATTAATGGAGTAACACCAGTAGAAATCTTTTCATTACCATGTGGGAAGGGAATGTCCTTTCCACTTCCTTTGATATAGTCACTAGCGTCTGGACTTTCTTGCGGCAATGAAGACTCAACCTCTGCATCAGGTCTATTTAACAAGTATTTTAACACGATGCTTGCATCAGTGATTCAACTTGAGTGAAAAAAGGAGCATATTTTAGTTGAGTATACTTGTATCAGTAGCATAGATTATCAAATATAGCAGTTCACAATATTTTACCAGTTTCCGTGTGTAAAATCTCCTAGATTAAATTATATGTATAATATAATCAGATATGAATAATTATCTCATTTATAAAATATTCAAATTTCAATTTTTATTTAATTTTAAAATTTACAAAAATCATGAGTTTATGAATTTATTAATGAGTAACGCTATACTAATGATAATACCTCATTATTTACTAACAAAAACTTACCAACTCAACTGTTATGTAAACATTATGTACTATTTGTTATGTCTGTAACTTTACTATTTGTTGATAGGTTTAAGAAGGTTCAATAGGGGATTTTACTGCAGTTCTTGTTGGCTTTGTTCATGAAAGAGAGAGAGATGTAGAAAGTAGAAGCCAATCAATTAAGAAAAGATAATAAGAAAAAAATCTATTGCTAATCAGGGTTTTTATCAAATTTCACCTTATAGCAGAGCTGAGGGTGAGTTTATTGATGGTGTTGCTTTGATTGTGGAATCCAACGGTCTCATAATTAAGATGTTGTGTTAGTGAAATAATATTACAATTTCAGGCTTATTTATATGTATATTTTGATTTTTAATTTCAATTTAACAAGATATCTGAATGCATGCTTGATTCTCTTAAATTGTGGTGGATCTTTGAAATTTTTATATATAACGCATGTATGATATCACTGTGATAATTCTTCTTGGATTCACTTAATTAATAGGATAAAATAATTATTTCGTTAATTTTGGATTGGAATAAGAGTTGGTTTAAGAATATTTTATGAAAACCATATTTTAAAAACCTAATACAAATGACTGGAATAATATTTATAATTAGTTGATTTTATAAAATTATAGAAAATCTAATTAATCTGAATTTTTTGTGGATTTATCTATCTAACACAGCTATTTAATAATGTTTTTAGGATTATTTTGGGGTGTCTTTAATTTGAATGTTATATATATATATATATATATATATATATATATATATATAAATATATATATATATATATATAATATATATAACATTATTTTGAAAATAATGATTGAGTTCTTATATTTGAACATTGGTCATGGATATATAGCTGATTTTTAATGTGAAACATACCAAAATGTAAAACTAATTGATATCTAGCTACTATGATTATTATTGAAGAAATTCATTAGAGTTAAATCGTTTTTTTTCCCCCACAACAATGTGTTCATTGTTGTATAAATTTGATAAATCATAATAAAATAATAACAGTGTATTTGGACATGCAATTTTATGCATAATATATAATTATAGACTTATAGTATACTATGTACACATTTCACGGTCTACTTAACGAAAAGATGCATGCATTCTCTAGTAACGTACTAAGCATAATTTCATTCAGTATAATTATTTTTTAGTAAGAATTCTAACATAGTACAAAATATTTTTTTATGCAAAATGTATCAAATAATTCTACCCTAATTCAATATGCTAAAACTTAAAATCTAAATACATTAGAGTTACCATAAATAACGGGCTTTAGAAGCTTCTCTTTTGGACATATCTATTTTATATAACTACATATTTTTATGATATATGGATAGAAACACATTAGCATTGCAAAAATGTAATTAAAAAAATGTGAAGCAAACCTCGTGTAGATTAGGTGTCTTTTACAGATGAATTGTATGTGACACGAGACAGGTGCTTGTTGGCGCACATATAAGGCTTTCTTAGATTTAAGGTCCTTCATTTTTCTGCAACGTTAAGAAGTAAGGTAAGCAATCTCACTATATAGAAACATATACAAGTTTCCATGTCGTTTACCTTTTAGCTAGTGAGATTGACTTATTTTAATTACTAACATTTAGAGTAAATTAGGAAATAATAATCCAGAAGGTACTTTTAATCATTAAAAACCACACACACAAACACAAAAATGAAGCAACCATAATTCCTACAAAGAACGAGGAGGATTTGGAAAGAAATTAATTTACTCGTTATAAGAACCAAATCGATAGATGTCACCCTCTAATTAGTAAAACAAAATTAAATTGATAAGTGAAAAAACCTATTTAGACCTCATGTGTTCTAAAAGCTATGATACCAATAGAAAAATTATGTGTAAACTCCATACAACTTATGCAATGGATTAATTGAATTAACTTGAACAAATTATTCCACATATATCGTGCAAATAGGTATCTTAATTACAATTATAATATCAAATTAAATTTTTTTAATAAAAGCTGTAAAAGACACATAGATTTGGTAATAAAATGAAAAATTAATGAACAACCTCCTCAATGAAAAAACCAATCCGGGGATCAAATCCCTTAAAAAAGAAAATTAAAAAAAAAAATATAATAGTTTTCTTATATTCTTTGTACAACTAAACTCCCTATTGTAACCTCAACAAACATAATGCTTGCCTTCCCAACTTAGTGATTCCAAAACCTCCAGAAATAAACTACTCATTGTTGAAAAACAAACTCTATGATTTCAAATAATCAACAGTTTAGGCTCAAGGGAGAAACTCTAAAAAAATATCCCATTAGGCAAAATACTCTAGGGAGAGGAATTTAGAACTATTTAGCTAGGCTCAAGAAGGTTTTGCTCTTAACACAATATTGATACGCCTGACAATCTCTCTCCTCTCAATTTGTACTACAATGGTTAGTTTGTATATGAAATCATTAGGTTAACTTGTCTCACTTTCAAATTTGGTAAACTGTTTGCCCAGTTTATCTTGAGCAAGTGTTTAAAAAACTCTAGGGACAACACAATTACGTTAACTTTAAATGATCACATCTCACTCATTTCAAATCTAAATTTGATCAAATTTGTGTCCGTTTTGAAGCCCGAGTTGTTTACTTTCTAATAAAATAAGTTTAACTCAAAAATTCATTATTGTGTAAAAATATTGGACCAAAAGATTATCAACTCATCATCTTTGAGTATATCAAAACCTCATCGTTTTTTAACTGATATCTAGACTTAATCTTAACACAATTATATTGATACAAACCAAATTTGATTAAAGAACAACAAAAATAATTCTTTGTTTTGACACAAGAATTTAACCAACAATCTAAACCTTATAATAATATATGAAATTCTATAAGGATATAGTGTAAAATCCTACCTTGAATAGTTCTTGTCGGCTGCTGCTCCCATAACAAGCTTCTTGATGCCATGCTGCGAGATGAGTTCCACAATTCCCTTCTCAATGCAGTCCTTTTCATAATGTAGTTGCACTGCTTGTGCCTACATTAATTTGAATGTCATCATCGCCAAAATAAATAAATTAAAAGAAAATTTCAATCCATCGTTTTAAGAGGATTTTTTAAGATTTTAAAATTATCAATCCCAAAGGTTGGAAGTTAACTATTATAACCGAAATTTTAGTAATTAATAAGTAATCCTCCTATCATGCACATGACTGGTCATAATAATGCATGGAATCCTTTAGAAATGAAAAAATATCATTTCATGCCAACCATTTAGCTTCATGGTTCTCGATTTTGAAAAAAAAAAACAAAAGAAAATACATAAAAAATTATTACAAGGCAAAGAAACAATAACAATTAACTGCAGAAATGTACCCAAAAAAGACATAATAAGATTTCGTACCCCCATTTGGCGACAGATACAAAGGTACTGATCCAGGATCTTAAGCATATTTTTCTTTTCAAATATCCTGTAAGCCTTGACTTCCTGTTCCTCCAGTGAGTTTGGATGAAATCTTGTACCCACTGCCAACCAAGTCAAACATTTCTAATAAAGCTCAAATTGTACACACACATTAAAAGAAGTAATTCGTAAATTTATATGCGTTTGACTTACTCATTGGGATTGTTTTTGAAGGCTGATGAACGTGGAGGATGCCAATTCTCTTCCCTCCTGAGTTTTGCAATGCCCATAACAGGGTCGATGTGCTCTCCTTCACGATTTCTCCCACAGCAACATATATTATATCTTCTGTTATGCGTGGCAGCTGCACCGGTTCCTCTACTATCTCTGGGCTACATGACTTAATTAATCTTGGAGCCCCTAAGTATTGAAAGCTAATTTGGGGGCTTGCAGGCACAGGACTCATCACAGCCATGACAAGAAATATTTGATGGAAGAGTCAACTCTCTCTATTTGTTTGGGAAGTTGATCAATCATCAAATTTCCCAATACCCATTAATATTGACCCACTTTCTCATGCTAATTGATAGCCAACTCTCACTAGATCTAACACGTGCTCTTTCTTCATCATAATCTCAAACAACCCTATCCAACTTTCTATCTTTAATCAGATTCAAAACTCTTCAAATTAAGAACTTGATTAGTTACAAACAATCTCAAACAATTAAAACCCTCTTCAGCTTCATGAATTGAAAGCCGACCGGCCGATATTTAAGAACTTAAGACCGAACACCAACAATCAAAAAAAAAAAAAAAAAAAATCAAAAACAAAATTGGAAACGAATCATGTAAAGGTGATCTAGAAAATCCTTTGGGGTACACGAGGTATGTAATTGGTAAGCAAAGGAAATGCTTGTCTTAGAGCTAGAATGAGTTTACTATAAAAACAAATTAAGAGGTTCTTTCAGTGCAGAATTTTTTTTTTCTCACCCTTAAGTTCTACTTCTAGCTCTAAACAAGCAATCCTTCTAGAATAGAACAGTGGGCATTGATTACATCACTTTTTTTTTTTTTTTTGGATGAATTGGAAATTTCGTCGGACCTAACATGGGAGAGTAATTCTAGATTATATGCTCGGATTACACAAAAGTTTCCCACACCACTTGTACCACTTATTTTAGACCACTTAGAAAAGTAGACGTATATCTATATTGGACAGTCGAAAAATTATTCAATAGTCCAGGACTACAAATAAATGCATAAGTCCCCCTTCTCATATAAATGGTAGGTCCTACCATTAATTTAATTATTAGAACCGCACATGTATGTGGTGAGACTCATCATTCATGTGAGAGAGGACTACGCATTTATTTGTAATCTTAAATTACTGAATAATCATTTACTGTTAGTCACATAACTTATTTAATGAGTTATGTGATTTGTTTAAATAAGGACATAGTTTTTCTCCAACCCGGTTTGAAGGAATCCTCCTTCAGCCCACTACGTGGCAACTGGCAAGTAAATAGACCATCTACATGTGTATTTTAAAAAGTTACATGACTCATTAAAAATGTCATATAACTAAAAGTACACGTGGATGATCTATTTATTAGCCACGTAGTGGGTTAGAGGAGGATTCCTCCAAACCGGTTGGAGGAAAACTATTTCCGTTTAAATAATATAAAATGATAGTTTTATAAACTAGCCTCCTCACACGCGCTTTGCACGTGTTCAGAAGCTCTTTTTTATTTTTTAGGCAAATTGTAAGTTAATTTGATGACGGATAAAAAACGAAAAATTAAAAAATAAATTTAATTTCATTGCCATTATAAATTAGAATTTCAATTTGAAAATTACACTTTAATATTGATTCTAATTGCATCAAATAGAAACAAAAACAATCCGAGAAGACCAAAGTCAAGAAAAGACAAATCTAAGAAAAAAATTATTATTATTATAAACGTGATATTATATAACTTAGTTAACTTGAATGAGCAAATAAAATTAAAGCTTATCTAATTGACATTGTGAAAAAGAAAAGAAAAAAAAAATTATTTGAAGAGATCCACCGCCACAAGTATAAGGTAAAACACATTTTGTTTAGTGTGAGATGTAATTGCTGAGTTGGCTTTCCATTGCTTAGTTACAAGTATAAGGTAAAATACATTTTGTGAGAGATGTGTTACTGTTTGGTTACAGGTGTGAGAGATGTGTTACTGCTTGGTTACATGTATAAGGTAAAACACATTTTGTTTAGTGTGAGATGTAATTGCTGAGTTAGCTTTCAATTGCTTAGTTGGTATTTTTAATTGATATGTATTAATTTTACTGGGCCACATCTTACATATTGTTGGGAATGTATATTCAAAGATTGCAAATATGCTCCAGTGAGAAAGATAGGTAATCTCTACAATTAATTTTCTAATCCAACTGCAACTATCCATTTTAACTATTTATCATCCGGTTAGATATTTTGCAATTCAAATGTTCTATCATCAATGAGTGAGAAAGATAGGTAACCTCCACAATTAATTTCTTAATCCAACTACTACACAATCATCAATGAGTGAGAGAGAGAGGTAACCTCCACAATTAATTTCCTTAATTATATCCGACCCCCTCACAACCACATATTTATGTTGCTTTTTCTTCAATTTGTTTTCGACATGAAATTTATAGCCATATAGGCAAACT
The DNA here is from genome assembly GCA_907173295.1 of Fagus sylvatica. Classification (NCBI taxonomy): domain Eukaryota; kingdom Viridiplantae; phylum Streptophyta; class Magnoliopsida; order Fagales; family Fagaceae; genus Fagus; species Fagus sylvatica. Next base: position 24,864,614 of record OU015769.1, on the reverse strand, counting down.
TGCCTGTAAAAATTTCAACCAACTTTTAGATCTCTTACTTGTCCTCTTTTCGGTAAAGAGAAATGACTGAGTCTCCGGTGTGATGGAAAAGAATGGAGACTTGCTCGTAAAAGAAGCAAAAAAAAAAAAAGGTAAACTGTGAGGCATATTAGTAGAATCGTAAATAAGGATCTAAAATTAAAAACAAAATGAATATACGTGTTTCATGTATTAACCTTGTAATTCTTCACACATAGTAAATCCTTATGTATGTTCATTGCAAACCATATCTATGTTTTCAACAATCCTGCATATACAAAAAAAAAAAAAAAAAAAAAAAAAAAAAAAAAAAAAAAAAAAAAACCCATTAAAATTCAAAAATAAAATAAAAATGAAAAAACGATGTTTATAGACATTATATTGAAAAAAACACACATAGTAAATCCCTATGTATGTCCATTGCAAACCATATCTATGTTTTCAACAATCCTGCATATACAACAAAAACAACCCCATTAATATTCAAAAATAAAAATGAAAAAATGATGTTTATAGACATAATATAGAAAAAAACAGTGAAAGTTTATCTGTAAGATTTGAGAGTTGAGAGTTTAATCTTTTATGAAGAGAGTTGAGAGTTGAGATACACATTTTTTTGAAGAAAAAAATTATAACGGAATCTTGATTAGTTTGTTTGTTTGTTTGTTTTTGTTTTTTTTGTTTTTTTTCCTCGTAGGCACGTTCTCTCTTTAAAATTATATCATTTTTTTTCTTAGTCACGTACGGCCATATCCTTAAAATTAGGATGATTTTTTTTTTTTAAACATTAACTGTTAAAAATTGCTCATTTCTTTTCCTAAGCCATTAAATATACATTTTTTAAAAAAACCGGTGATAACTATTTTGATACAAAAAACCGAATATTTATCACTTAATGTTTGATTGGTTATCATATAACTTCAAGATAAGGTTGTGTTGCTTTTTTTAATTTTTTTAATAGGGTTTTTAGAAAATGGGAGATGTGAGGGAAAAAAAGGGAGAGTCATAAAAAAATAAAATAAAAACGTGGAGTGGAATATTTGAAAAAAAAAAAATGAAATAGTGGAATTTTAAATGTAATTTTTCTTATTTGTTACGTTGAATGGTGAATTTTTTTGGATTGATATTTACTCTAATGAATTTTCTTATCTGTACTAAATTTTTTTTAATAATAGTTTGAAATATTTTATAGTTATCTTTTTAGGTAAATGGAATGGGATAAAGATTAGGTTTTTTTTTTTTTTATTAACTATATTTGTATGGGATAAGAGTTTGAATTCAAATAAAAAACTAAAAGAAAAATACATTTAAATAGTGGCGTGAGTTGTTCAATTCAAATGAGAAAGAAAAAAAAGTTGAATATGGATATTATGAGAGAGAGAGAGAGAAAAAAAAAAAAAAAAAAAAAAGAAAAGAGAAGAGACAACAATTTAAACTCTCCTCTGTTATTAAAAAAAAAAAAAAGTAGTAAGTTAGCCTATTTAATCTCATTTACGTATAGATTTAAAATATGAAGTTTTTTTTTTTTTTTTTTTTTTTTTTTTTTTTTTTAATTCAGAAAGCAGTTATAAGGATAAGGGACAATGAGAGAGAAAAAAGGACAATCAAACCACCATTTAAAAAAAAAAAAAAAAAAAATGAACGTGAACGTGGAGTTGTTTCAAACTCTATTGATCCTAAAACAAATCAATAGATTTTAAATATGGGGTATTTTAGTGTGCACTAAAATGGACAATTTAATTTTCTATATAGGATTTGACTATTATATCCTTCTTTCGAAGACACATTATTATTTGAAATCAATGATTAAATTAGGAAAGTTGGAAGATGTGAGGGGTATTTTTGACAGTACATTAAAGTGAACATGAGGACATGAATCCTCTTAATAGTATTAGATTACCACGTAATGAGTTGTAGGCTATGTCATTTGGTATTTAGTAATTGCTGACTTATTGCCTTTTATAAGTTTCTATGTCAAAACTTATTTATTTTTTAATGATTCTTTAACATATGTTATGAATTATAATTATTTATATATTTATTTATTTTTTTTATTTACGAAAAGTAGAATCTTACAATTTACGATTCAAATCTACGATTTGATTTACAAAACCCTCCGAACGATTCAAGGTAAAATTCTGATTTTAACAACCATAGTTGTAGCAAGATAACTACAAATCAGTTCGTAATCAAACTATCTCTATCTATATTTGTGCATCACAAACCTCATCTAGCTAGATAGCGTGGAATAATATTTATCCATAGAATAGTGAGATTCTCCCAAGCTACATCGAACACTCCAACATACCATCACCATGCGGAAAAGTGGAAGTCACAGCAGGTGTCACGTAATCTTTCTCTCTCTCATGTATGTAGGCATAAGACGATGATTCACACCGCGTGGACCATATCCATTGCGCGTCGAGCTGGTATCTTGTATGTCCGATGCATACTGCGGGTCCCACTTGCTTGTGAGAGAGATGCTGTATGCATCGGATATATAAGATACTTTTCCTGTGCATGGGGATATGGGTCCCTCGTGAAATCTTGTACCCAATGAATATTCGGGAATCAACATCTCATATATATAAATGACAACAAATTTTAACCAATTAAAGAGATAAGAGTTTAGAGTACTTTCTGTCATCTTCTCAATTTTTATTTACTCACCTTGGCTCCATCCATGCAGTTCAATTGTCATGTGAGCTGTGTGTGAGGGATATCATCATCAAGACAGCAATAAGCCAGTAAGGAAAGACAGCTCCAACTGTTGTCGCCACGGCACATTAATCAACCAACAAAAAGCATCAACGTGGAGATAAATGTAGGTTCAAATCTCACCAATCAAATATTTGATCCTTGGAAATCAAGTCTCTCATCAATTACTTAAAAAAAATCAAAATTTTCAAGTTATTTTAATCCTCTCTCTCTCTATATATATAGTGCTATTCACTTCAATAAAACCATACCAGTCAATTAGCCAAAGCTAAAACCTTTTCAAACTGAACAGTATTAAACTTTTAGATGGTAACTTGACCACGTATAATCTTTCGGTAATTCGTCAACCGTATAGGTTTAATTAACTTTTAAATAAAAATAAGAATATATTATATATTCTTATTCTGATAAAATTAAAGTGACGTGAAATTAGGATTACAATAAAATTAAAGTTTTTTTTTAAGGAAATTTTATTAAGTAGAGAAAGAGACTAACATATAAATTTTTATCCAAGTACACGGGATGATACACCAAAAATATCATCTAAAATTACAACAGTCAAGAAACCTAGCATATTAGAGAATGAATGGCCACAAAAAGAAGCCATCCAATCATATACACAGAACGTACAATCCTTTGTTCCGTCGTAGTTTGCTCATTTCCTTCAAATGTCCGGCTATTGCATTCTTTCCAAATAGTCCACATTATGCATAAAGAAAGGTGTGGTCTTCCAAATATCTCGCTGTCTACCAAAACACCCACATGCCATTTCCTTCAAATGTCCGGCTATTGCATTCTTTCTAAATAGTCCACATTATGCATAAAGAAAGGTGTCGTCTTCCAAATATCTCGCTGTCTACCAAAACAAAACACCCACATGCCATTTCCTTCAAATGGCCGGCTATTGCATTCTTTCCAAATAGTCCACATTATGCATAAAGGTGTCTTCGAGCCCGCACAAGATTACTAAGTTAATTTTGATATTCTTTGTAAAACCGAAGGAAAAGAACTAACCAAATCTATGTTATATCCCAAAATGACTAGTCTATTCACAATTGAGTCATTGTAGTTGTTTATAAATCCCTGATCAATCCCATATATAACCGATGTGGAACTAAGCACACACACACACCTACATAACACACCCAACTAATTGAACATCAATCTAAGGCATAACACCATAATTAAACCAACCACATATTTAAGTGACCAAAATCGAACTGAAACCATAGACAGAAGGATAAAATTGTTCCCCTTTTGAAATTTAGGGACCAATCCAAAATTTTAAATTTGAAGAACCAAAATTGAACTTACCCCAAATATCAAAAACCAAAAGTTATTAAAAACAAAAAACAAAAACTTTGTCTCTAAAGAAGTTGGCAAGAGGAGATATAAGAAACACGAGTTTAGTAAACAACTTAGGTAGCTAGAATGAAATGCATATAAAACGAATTCATCCACAATTTTCCAAGTCTAATTGGTTAAGGAGATAAGCGTTATCAAGTTTTGCCCAGCTTCATCATGAAGAACTTAACTTAGTATTGTCGAGGAATAGGTGATAGTTGGTCGTCTTCTCTGCTCTCTTTTGGTTTGTGAATTTTTACTTCTCTCTTCATCATTAGAAGAGTTACAATCATTCCTTCCTCTAGATCCTCTTCTTCGACCATGCTCACATCCTCGGTCTTTTTGGACTACTTTCATAACATCCTTTCTCATTTAAGGTGAGTTTAGATTGTAAAACATGCTCCAAAGGCTCTTGCCTTTTTTTAATGATCATTTCTTCATAGGCTTGTAAAGATCCCATGAGTTGGTTAAGTCATTGACTCAAAGTCTTTTGACTCCTCAGTCGCCATATTAATATAGTCAAAATTTGAAGCTAATAACCCAAGGATTGTTTCTACCACATGGGCATCATTGAAGTTCTCACCAAAACTTTTGCAAGGCTTACTTTTGATTTGGAGTCAAAGATACTACATCTTAGGGCTCCATGTAATCTTTCTCACTATCTCTCATGCATCTTGTGATCTGAGTAACTCTTTCATTCGGATACTCCAAATTATCAAATTGTTTTTTTCTTTAGTAAGTTAGGGAAATTGAAATGATTCCATCTTGTTGGCAACCGCCATTCTCACCACGAACGTATTGGCTCATTTACCACTTTGTTGCAAATTGGTGAGCCTTGACACAGTCATACTGCCAAACACCCACACCCCACTCACAATGGAAGGGAATCATAGTCTCAAATGAGCCACTTTGTTGCAAAGTGGCTCATTTACCACTTTTTTCATTCGGTTTAAATTACATAACTTCAAAAATTTACTACTCCATACAACAACTCCTCTTTTTATTAACTTATTTCATAAATGAAATGGATTTTCATAATCTGTGTTTGAAAAAAACTAAATTTAGTAATTAATCAAATTCATTATCTAGTTTTATCCAAACTTATCACTTAATTAATTATCCAACTTCTGTAAATCAAAAGCGTCTATTTGGTTCAAATTATGCCTTAATGATAAAGGATTTGGTTCAATCCAGAAATGGTAAACACTAATTGATTTACTTATAATTTTACTATGGAATCTGGTATTAAACAATTTCTAAGACAAACTAGATGACAAATTCAATCTCAAGATAACAATTTACTGTTTATTCTTCTACAAATGTAAACAACTTCGAATTCAATAAAGCTGTAACTAATGATAAACTGCAGAATACTTATATTAAACAGTAATCGAGTACAATCACTTTGAACTGAACAATAACAGAAACTTACAAAAGGAGAAGTTTCATGTTACTCTCACACACTTTAAGAACCCAAACTACAAGATCTAAGTCTCACTCAAATTGAAATCACACTAAATGCACTTAAACACACTGAATTACATTGTTTTACACGCTTTTGAACACTCGAACACACTTTAGAACACACTTAAACACACTTCAACACACTTTCAACACACTTTGAATCACAATTGAACTCTTGAATTTGGAAAATACATGGGGGCTGGTAACTGTCTTCTTTTCTTCTATTTATACCTCTCTCGAGCAACAGTTTCTTCAATTAAACAGTATTTTTTCATTTTGAATTTCAAATCATCAATAGATCTGGTCCAATACAGAATAACAACTTTCTTGGAGATAATAACACCTGTCACATAAGTTTCCAGATTGTAAATAAATCGTTACTTAACAGTTCCTCAAGATCGAACTGCTTGTAACTGTTTTTAGATCAGTTTAAACATGACCTCGAGGTGTAACTGGGCCTTAACCCTTTGGGCTTCTATTTAAATAAAGTAACTTGTCTCACTTAGGCCCAAACAGTAAGTCTGGTCTTTTAAACAAATAACTTATCTTGGCCCATATTATTAGTAAGCCCAAAAGTTATTTTTATGTGCAAACAATCTGAAGTAAGTTTAACTCTCAACATCATGAAAGCCAAACAAAAATGATTTCCTCTTTGTTAATTTTTCTCCAATAATTCAGCAAACCATAGACAAGAATAAGAGCCTCTATTATACTTAGTTTGATCGCTATCATGAGACACCACCTTAATTAGACTTCCATAAACAAACACAAACAAATGATAAAACCGTGTCTTACAAAATATATATATAGGAATATTAAATTTTGATTTGAGTAACTTATATACACTCACACTGCCTTCTATATAATGGAATGAATTATCAGGTTTTGTCTATACACAACTGGATGACATATTACATGGCTACAATGCTACATACTTCAAGATACAAAAAAGAAACAAAGATTGAAAGAATGAAAAAAAAGAAAAAAGTGTTGAGAATTAATTTGTTTTCCCTTCATGAAAATTGGTATAAATAATTTGTAGAACCCGAAAGGGAAGGAAATTATATAGATTTCAAATTTGTGCTGTGGTCACATCTGAACGGTGGAACGAAGAGAATGGTTGGGGAAGAAGATTGAAGTGTGCAAGCTTAAGATTGTCCATCGTGAAGTGTCATGTCCACTGACCACTGTCCAGCCCTCTTCTCAAAGTCGATCTCTGCTTCATGAGAAAACCATATGCTGCCACATGCAAATCTTGCAAGACTACCTTAAAATTTTCAAATAAATAGAATTCATTATATTTGTCATTTGATGACAATAACATAATCCAGCAAAATCGGATTGTGCCATAACGAGTTTGTCCAAAGAGACAAAAAGATCATATTATTGTGGAAAAATACATTTAGTAAATATTGTTGTGAGTAACCAGCAGTATACTTCAGGAGGAATTTATTTAAGTATTTGAGACTTTTGCGTTGGTAGTCTCATAATCATACCACCTTACTTCACCTTACTTTGGATATATATCTATAAATTATGGACAGTTGTGATGTTAATGTCCATAATGTGTGGATGTTGATGTCCAAGTTGTGAATGTATGTCCACACCTAGGTGGTGTGTGGTGTGAGATAATATTTATCTATTTGCATTATAATCCAAGATAGAGAGTGAATTTTCAAAAAAATATTGTTTTAAAATTAATTTATTAAATTGTTATTGTTTTGAAATAAATTGTAAAATAGCCTCATTTTAAAATCGTGTTTTGGAAACACGATTTTAAATTTGAAATCGTGTCTTGAACCCACGATTTTAGGGTACGTGGCTTTGAGTTGAATTTTTTTTTTTTTTTTTTAGAATACCACTTTGAAATCGTGTCTCCAAGACACGATTTTGGCTCTTAAAATCGTGTAATGGAAACACGATTTTAAAAAAAGGCTATTTTTACAAATAATATCAAAACATTACTATTTTACATAATTAATATTAAAATAATATTATTTCCCAAAAAAAATCCAAGATAGAGAGTAACATAAGGACTATGTCATATAAATATCAGGAAATATAAGGGATGAGAGCACAGAAGTGAGCTATTCTGAAATATTGAAAAATAGATAGAATAAATGGCATGAATAGCTATTCTAAAACATACCTTGGTGGTAGTTGGCATAATTGCTATCTAGGGCCCAATCAGGATGAGGAGGAAGCTCCACATAAAGCCCTCATTGGTTCAAGTACCTTCCTGACATCTGACCCAAGGTCTGGCCGGTTCTTTCGTTTCTTGGCACAACACCTCAAGGCCAAGCAAGCCAACTCTTGAGCAACCTCAAATGGCCAGTCTCCAGCAGAAGGATCCAAGAGGGATTTCAATTTTCTCTCATCTAAGGCAAGTTTCACATCATTTGCTATCAAAAGAGGCTGGTCTCCCAGTCAACAATTGTAGCAATATGATTCCAAACGAGTAAACATCTGACTTTGTTGTAAGCTCTCCTGTTCTGAATGGAACACAGGATCAATGTAGGCCAAAGTGCCCTTTGGGACAGTTAAATGACACATTGTTGTGTTGTTGCTTGATTTTTTATCATGGATATCATGGCATAACATACGGCAGATTCCAAAGTCACTAAGTTTACTAACAAAAGTTGGAATCAAGGAGGATATTTGAAGGTTTCAAATCACCATGTACAATGTTGTGAGGTTCGACTGCAATGAAGATACACAAGGACCGAGCACAACTCTGTGGCGATGCGTATTCGAGTTTGCCATGATAATGGAGGGCTGTTGTCCTTGCAGCTGAGTCGATCTTCAAGGCTTCCATTCGGGAGATACTCATAGATCAGAGCAAAAACTTCTGGGCAAGATCCAATGAGTTTCACAAGATTGGCATGCCTCAATTGACTCAAGACACGAACCTGACATACAACCAACTAATGAGATAGAATGCCAAACTTTTGACCCAACTAAACTAAGTTCATTATTCAAGTGCAAATTTGTGTTGCAGCTTTTACTTTTTTAAGTGTGAAATAGAATTAAGTACTGAAAATATGTAAATAATCAAAGTTTACAATAGAGAAATGCTCAAGGTAATACAGAATTTATCTAAATGATATTCAAATTAGAATATACACAAACCTCCATTTGGAATTCTGAGGGGCCTTGCGAGCCTTGTGATTGTAGCCTCTTTATAGCAACCTCAGTTTGACGCAGCAGACCTTTATATATGCTCCCAAATCCTCCTTGTCCAATTTTGAGGGATTCATGAAAACCTTGAGTAGCTTCTTCAATCTCAGAGAGCAAGAACTCAGAGAAGAACTGAGGCATGTGTTTAGAGGCCTCGGCTTGTTTTCTTCTCAGCCTTCAGCTTCTTTCAAGGCATTGTCAGCTCCATCATCAACTCATCCCTCTCTTTTTGCAACTCTGCAATTTGGCTCTTTAATAATGTTTTATCTTCTTGGGAAATCAGTTCTTCCGCTCCTATGATTCTTCACCTTTTCAAGTTCTTGTTTCTCTTTCCCTCATCCAATTTCTCTTTGTATTCTTTTTGCTGTTGATTGGATTATTAGAAATTTGTGTAACATTTTCATTTTAATGTTTACATTGGTAATTTTTTTGGCTCTCCAACCCAGGTTGGAGGAATTCCTAACCTGGGTGTGGCACCACTCAAAAATTATCTTCTTGTATTGCACATGACCAACTTAACTCCCCCTTAACCCCGTTATCCAGTAAAACCTTCAGATTTCTCTTCTTCCACTCCTCTGCCGGTCTCCCTCTCCGTGTCCCAACTCGGCAACAACCCACTCTCTACTCTCTCCTCTCCACCGATCTCTTTTTCCCAACACCCCTTCACGCCGTTCTCCTTTTCTCCTCTCCCTGAAATTTTCCGCCGGTCCCAACATCCCACAACCACTCCTTTTCTCCTCTCCAGATCTAAAATTTCTTGTTTCAAAATTAATTTTGTTCTTAAGGATAAGGTTTTCTGTTGCTAGTAGAGACTGGGAGAAGAAGCACTGATGAAATTCTGGGTTTCAAGGGATTTTGAATTTCGATTGAGGTTGATTTTGTGTTTGTTTTTAGGGAAAAGAATTTCTGGGACTTGCAGAGGAGAGAGACAAAATAGTGGGCTTATGTTGGGACTCGAAGGAAATTTCTTGGAGAGGAGAAAAGGAGGGCGTGAGTCATGGGGTGTTGGGATCGGCGGGGAAAAGAGTCGGTGGAGAGGAGAGATGAGAATGGAGTGGGTTGTGGCCTTAGGCGTTGGGACCGACGGAGAGGGAGACCGGAAATCAGGAGAGAGAGAGAAATTAAAGGTTTTACTGAAGAGTAACGGGGTTAAGGGGGATTTTGGATGTGCAATACACATGACTAGGACACATTAATGTTGCCACCTACAGGTTGGAGGAATCCAACCTGGTATACTTTGTCTTTTTTTTTTTCAAGAATCTATAGTGAATATGATAGTCAATTACAGGTTTGCACTGTGCTGAAACATTTTACTCTGTAGAAAGCAGAAATGTTTCTTTTACAAGTTAATATTTATCTACAATATTTAGGTCAAGTATGATAATTTAAAAAGAAAATAAAAAATCAATTTATAGTACATGCACATATGTGAAAGAGTGTAAAAGAATATCTCAATAGATGAAAAAGGTTCAAGATCTATATAAAAATAACTTACCCTGCGTATAGCTTCAAACAAATCTCTTTCTGCTTTCCAACGCCTGTTTGTCTCTTTTTCAGCCTCTGTCATTGCTTGTAGAAGTTGCTCATGTAAAGAGTATTATCTAAATTTCCATCCTGCTAGGATCCAATAAACATTTAAATTTCAAAGCCTTCTTATATTGTTTAGTGATTGATTAATTCCGAAGAATAATGTTGAAGAGAAAGTAGAAATGCTTCTTATAGATAAATCCAAAAATTTGAACTCAAAACACAAAAACGTTCACATGCTCCATAACAAAAATATATATCTACCACCACATACCCCACAAATGAATTGCATTTTGCACATACCATAACAGGAACTGATACCATCCCATTTTGAGTAAACCGAAGGACTCCTCCTTGATGTACCATCCCATTCATCAGCAGAACTCCCTTCTGCATCCAATCTACTCTTTAGAGATGGAATCTCTTCCATACCTTGTGAGAAAGGAATATCTATGATGCTCCTTCCACTATTGTCCCTATTGTGCCCCAGTATTACAGATTGTGATCTTAAGTAGTTTGATTGTCCAGGTTCGGTCATGTCCGTACTTTTCCCCAAAGCAACAGACCTTGATCTCAAATGGTTTGCTTTTCCAGCTTCAATGCCTGCACTTGATTCCCTGTTTTGATATGGTACTTCCATTAGTAATAGGATTAAGACAGTAGAGTTGAATTTACAGAGATTCGTAGTCACGATCATCAAGTGACAGTTACTTAACCAACAAGAGATCATCAAGTGACATTCAAAGTATTTTAGCAATTTCTAGTGTACTATCTTCCTGATCGGAAACTGATCAAGCATTTTGTAGTCTTTAGTATCAATCATAATTGCAATGTAATTAACAAAACTGTCAAACAGACCTGGTATGGATGAGATTGCCCTTGCAGATAAATTGTATGTGACAGGAGATAGGTGCTTTCTCGCGCACATATTTAGCTTTATAGGACTTGAGGTCCATCATTTTTCTGCATCATTGAGTGACAATAAATTAATATCTTTAGCGATATTCTGAGCTCTCCAAGATCATATATAGAAATTGTCGATGTCAAAACATGAGGTACTTGATCATCACGAACATGACAAACTAAAACAATAATTTCAACAAACCAGAAAGCAGATTGCAAAAAATAAAAAAATGCAGATAAATTGTATGTGACAGGAGATAGGTGCTTTCTCGCGCACATATTTAGCTTTACAGGACTTGAGGTTTTCTACATCGTTGGTGACGCGTGCGGGCGGCGGCCGTTGCTTCGTCGCCGCCGCGCGGGCGCGCGCCCGGCGTTGTTTTCCCCCGCGTTCCGCGCCGCGCGCGCGCGGCGCGCGTCGCGCAGCCCGGCGCGGCCGCCAACTGGGTATCTCGCCACACCAAACACACAACCACACACTTCGCACCACCACAACAACCCGCGGGAGAGCAATCACAACCACCCACCGCGTCCACACACCAACGACGCACACGCGGGGGAGCACCCCACCAAAACCCACACACAACTCACTGCGGGGGAGAGAGAGAGAGGCAGAGAGTAAACATTTTTACCATAGCCCACCTTGTCACGACAGCACAGGCGAAGGAGCGCACCCACCGGGGCCAGCAGGGGAACAACAGCGCAGGGGACACAGCCCAGTCGTAGGAGATGGGTAGATTTTTCTAGGGCGCAACTAACACAGAAAGCGATGAGAAGTCAGCGCCTCAGGTAGATTCCACATAACCCAATACCCAGTGATCATATATGACGACTAGATTATGGCTCAGATACATAATACAGCATCACATATAATATATTCCAACAGCTGAGGGAGCATACGGGGAAGGGATAAAGATGGTATGGGGGAATGCTTGTAGCACGAAAGTTGGCGCGCAAAAGAGATAGAGTGAGGGGCGGAGAGAGAGCGCGGAGGGAGGAGAGCGAACAAGGGATCTTTATTTTACTCTCTATTAGGGCTCGAAGAGGCGGGACGGCGGCGAGCGACGGTGCGGGGGCGAGCGCCGGCGGCGCACTGGCAGAGAGGGGAGAGGGAGTGTTGTTTGATGAGCGGGCACGTACAGAGAGAGCAGTCGCGCGGGGGCGAGTGAGGCGCCGGAGAGAGAGGGAGAAGTAATTATTCTATGTGTATATATTAGTAAGGTTGGTTGTTTGTTTTTATTTTACTTTTTTGTTAATTTATATATGTATAAAGTGCTATGTCGTTACTCCAATCTGATATACGCTTTCTGCTCTTGAGCATTGTACTTTATGACACGTCAATTCATTTTTTAATTTGATGTTATATTTATTTCACTCTCTTTTCTAATAGATGTTTGCCTAACGATATGGTTATTATTTTTGTATTATACTGTAACAGACCATCATTAGAGGTTAACAAGTAGGACTATTCTAAGATGAGAATTATCTTCTTATCCATATATTTATATCTTTCTTAACATTTTTTATATCTCTTTCACATTGGCACAGTGTACTCAATAATTATATTTTATATTTTCACTGTAATCCATATACTATTCTATATCTTCTATTTATATAATCTTTTTGTATATATTATTTTTAATAATATGAATGTTTCAGTTTATTATATCCTTATCTATTACATAGCGTTTTATTCATTATTTCTATATTTATACTTTTGTTAAATTTTTCTTTTTATACTATTGCTCAAATTAGTATCTATTTATATCCAGTAAATATATTTGTTATTCTGATAATTAAAGTGTATATGTTGAGAGTATTTATTATTCTCTTTTTTTCTCTCTATTATTATTGACTACTATATATATCTTTTCTTTTAATTTTTTTTTTTTTTTTTTTTTTTTTTTTTTTTTTTTTTTTTTTTTTTTTTTTTTTTTTTTTTTTTTTTTTTATTTTTTTTTTTTTTTTTTTTTTTTTTTTTTTTTTTTATTTTTTTTTTTTTTTTTTTTTTTTAATTTTTATTTTTTTTATTTCTTTTGTTTTTTTTGTTTTTTTGTTTTTTAGTTTTTTTGTTTTTTGTGTGTTTGGCCATAATTTTTTTTGGTTGGAAGGAATATATCATAAAGTTTACCTATAATTTCTATTGGCTGAGTGTATAGGTTTCATCATATATATCTCATAATATTAATTCTATTATTGATAATTATCCAAATACTTTCCATATATCTCTAATGTAAGTTTTTTTGGTCCTATAGCGTCAGGACTTCGATATATGGATTTTTTTTGTATTTTTTTTGTTTTTTCCTTCATATATTTCTATTAATTTATCTCTTATATTGTGTCGTGTAGTTTAGATATCCAGATATTACCATTGGAGTTATTTGAGTTGTTTATTTAGATGTATTTCCGTTTGTTTTTTTGTGTATTTGATGTTGTTTATATTATTGTATTCCCTCTACACTAATATAAATCTTCCATGGGTTTTCTTTCATTTTTATTTTTTTTTTTTTGTTTTTTTTTTTCTTTGTTTTTTTTTTGTTTTTTTGTTTTTTTTTGTTTTGTTTTTTTTTTTTTTTTTTTTTTTTTTTTTTTTTTGTTTTTTTTTTGTTTTTTTTCTTGTCTTTCTATTTTTTTTCTTTTTTCTTTTTTTTTTCATGTTTATATATTATATATATTATGTATTTTTTTAATTATCTTTTTCTATTTTTCATTTTTTGTTTTATTTATCAATTTTTTTTTTTTTTTGGTGAATTCGGTCTATAGTCTCATAAGATTTATTTTTATTATTGCTTATCCAAATTGTGTCGCAATTTATTTTTTTTTTTTTAGTAAAGTTTTCTTTTATTATAGGCACTTTGTAATAATTTTCATTTTTGTCAATAGATGATATCTGCAAGTTTATCATTTCATTTAATACTGTATGATTACCCTTCTATAATTGATGGAATATTTAATTTCTTTTTTTTTTTCTTTTTTTTTTTTTTTCATTAATTTATATTCAATTTTTTTTTTTTTTATTTATTTTTTATTTTTTTTATTTTTTTCTTTATTTTTTTTTTTTTTTTTTTTTTTCATGTTATCTGTTTTTTTTTGTTCTTTTTTTTTTTTTTTTTTTTTTTTTTTTTATTTTTTTTGTTTTTTTTTGTTTTCTATTGATAATTTATATATATTTCTTTTTATTTTTTTTTTTTTTATTTTTTATTATTTATTTTTTTTTTTTTTTTTTTTTTTTTTTTTTTTTTTTTTTTTTTTTTTTTGTTTTTTTTTTTTTTGTTTTTTTTTTTTTTTTTTTTTTTTGTTTTTTTGATTTTTTTTTTTCATTATTATTTATTCTTTTATTT
>OU015769.1:24597622-24840122 GCA_907173295.1 Fagus sylvatica | reverse complement strand
TTACATGTTTTCTTTTTATTGAGAAATGTTTTTCATATGCATAATAATATTATGAGGATTTACACATCACCTATTTCTAAACTAAGGTAGAGATTCTGTAATTACATATTTTAATGAATACTAATTGTGGTGGGTCCAATCACACTACAATTAATTTGTTAAGAGTAGAAAAGACGCTTGGCGAGAATCTCCAAAAAATGTCAATTTTTATAAGATTTCATTTGACTTTTATTACACATGTTCTTTTGTATATAACTCCCACCTTTTCGATGTGGGTCCAGTTACTGACTTTCCTCTTTTATCTTCCGTACATAGAAAATTTTCTCTTTCTAACTTATCATAAGGATGGGACCCATGTCTTTTAACTTATCCTACCTGCCGACTAGGCCCAAATCATCAAATGAATGGGCCAAGGTCATGACCAAGACAAAGATTCAAACAGTCAAATAAGTCAGGTCATAGACCAGGCCTAACTCTCAATGAGCCCGAACCTTGTAGAATTTTGTACTTGCACAATCTATCCCCTCCACTAATGAAGCTCAAAAAAGCAATCCCCAGACACTCTATGATTTTTAGTCTAGCAGTTCAAGCGAGACTGTGTACTCAAGGATAATGGCATTGACATGGAATTATTGCAATAATATATTGTGTGCTCTATAATGCGCGCAAATTCATAAGATCATGACAAGATATTCTTCAAATGCGTGCCATTTTATTAAGAGTATTTGGATGTTTTTGTGTAACCTTTGCAACCAACACTGGACGGATAGAGTTTGGAATAGCTTCATACTCATCAGAGTTAGGATCACAATAGAAAGGCATTTATGTACCTAATCCGTAGGTTGCTGTTATATTTTGTTTTTTTGATGAATAAGAGATTATATTAAACAAGAAAACTCAGCATACAAAGAAAACATGCAGCAGAAGCTGCAGATTCAAAACTTCCTCCCTCTTAGTTGTAAGGTAATAAAACTAGTCAGACATCAAACTAATCCCTACAAACCTGACCTTACCCATTTAAACAAACATCAAACTTACAATTTTACCACCGAGCGCGTAGATCAGCTGGTTGGGGGCTGTTCTAGCTTAACCAAAGGTCTCGAGTTCGACCTGGGAATGCAGCTGCGTTAAATACCGGTTGGGAGAGCTTTGCCGCCCTTGTGGTCCTACCCGGCTCGAATCCGGATTTAGTCGGAGCCCTTTGTGGTTCCGGATACCGGATGGTTTACACCAAAAAAAAAAAAAAAAACTTACAATTTTGAGTATTTCATTTCTATTATTAGAATTGATGTTGGAATTAAGAGAGAAATAGAGAGTAGTGAAAGTAGAATTGACGTAATACGGCTTAATACATTTACTGTAGAAAGCTCTTAGCTGCTATATCTTTATGATATATAATAACAAACTTTTTTTTTACCTTTTATATATATATATATATATATATAGTAGACTAAACTTTAAGCTAACCCTATGCGAACCTTAAGGTTACTTTACTTGCACTACAAATAATATTATAATTAATATTATGTTACCAGATTTTTTTTTCTTTCTGTTTTGTTATAATGAATTATGTGGAGTTCTAGTGGTTGTCTTGTTTTTAAATTCTATTGGTTGGTTTCTCAATACTATAGATAAGGAAGCTAATTAAGTTTTAGGTGGTGTGTAATTAGTGGATTAGTTCCTATTTTCTAGGTTGTAGTAGTTAACATGTCCTATTTTTTGTCCATTTCAATATTGTTCATTATATAAAAAGAGTGATTTATTTTAATAGGAGGGTATATTATTATTGACTCAAAACTCAAGGAAATGGAGGTTCAACACCCATGAGCCAGGATGCATCCCCATCAGGGAGGATGCAAATTGTGTAGAAAACTAGATTCCCTCGAAGTAATCTATTTTGGAGGCTTTAATTGGTTCCCTCTAAGCAACCAATAATTTGAAAATTATATTTATTTCTTCTCTCCAAAAACTGTAAACATGTCAAATGGTATCAGAGCCAGGCATGGGGAAATCATGGTTAGGATGTATGGAGAAATTGAAAGAGATATGCTCTTTAATCCTTGATCAAATGAAAATGGTCAAGGAAATGCAAGTGAAATGTCAAGCCTTACATTTGGCTAGTCATGGGTATGAACAAGAGAAGCCAACTAAGGAGGAGGATGAGCAAGGTGTAGCACCCCATTTTGTACATCCTACAACTTGAGTCATCGGCTCCTATGACGAAGAATTAATGTCAATCTCCATCAAAATGATAAGAATCTTGTGTGATTAAGGCTCAGAGAATCCAGCTCATTTCAAGAGCCCAATAACATTCCCATACCAAAGAGGCGTACACCATTCCCAAATAGTCTTACATCATTAGAAAATAGGCTTACATCACTTGGAAAAAAAACAAAAAACCCTAAAAATGATCACTAAATGTCAGCTACGGCTACCAGGCAACCACCTCATTTGCCTATACAAGAGACCATCCACCTCGCTTGGAAAGGGTAAGCCAATGGGGTTCAGAAAAAATACTAGAAGAGCTACAATTATTTAGAATTGCCTAGACTCTCTCAAAATTCTCAAACATTCATAGTTTAGAGAAAAAATATAGAAAATAATTTTTTGAGCTTTTTACTATTTTTAAATTTTCACTTGATTAGAAAACAAGTTTCTCTCTCACAAGATTACAATTATCTCTCGTACCATAGTTCTTTAAGCCTAGTTCAAAAAACAAAAGAAAAAGTGTTCTTTACACATAAAGCTATTGTCACACCCCAAACCCAAGTATGAGCTCGGCACGCGACAATGGGCAAGCGCACCCATAAAGCTTTGCCTTACGAGTGTCAAGACAAGAGTTCCATAAACTTAAAGAAGTCATATAAATATCAAGAAATATGAAAAGATTAAAAGGATATGGACACATAGATAAGCCATTCCAGAAAAAAATTAAAATAGATAAGAACATAATAGCTTATCTAATAAAGAAGAGAAATACAATATCTACAATATGGACAATGCGAAGGTGCTTTCTATATTGCTCTTCAAGATCCAGTCGGGATGAGGATTGAAGCTCCACATGAATCCCTCATTGGTTGAAGCACCTTCCAGATATCTGACCTAAGGTCTGGCCGGCTTTTTCGGTTCTTGTGAGAGCACCACAAGGCCAAGCCAGCCAACTCTTGAGCAAGTTCAATTGGCCAGTCTCCAGCCAAAGGATCCAAAAGGTCTTTAAAATTTCCGGCCTTTAAGGCATGTTTCACTTCATTTGCTATGAAGAAGGCTGGTTTATTGGTCAACAATTGTAGTAAAATGATTCCAAATGAGTAAACATCTGACTTGATAGTAAGCTCACCTGTATGAACGAACTCAGGATCTATGTAACCAAAAGTGCCTTTTGGCAACAGTTATACAAGACACTGTTGTGTTGTTGGTTGAATTTCTATCTTTGAATAACATACGGCAAATTCCAAAGTCACTAAGCTTACTGACAAAGTTGAGATCAAGGAGGATATTGGAGGGTTTCAAATCACCATGTACAATGTGAGGTTTATTAGAATGAAGATAAACAAGAACGGAGCACAACTCTGTGGCGATGCGTATTCGAGTTTTCCATGATAATGGAGGACTATTGTCCACGCGGTTGAGTCGATCTTCGAGGCTTCCGTTAGGGAGATACTCATAGATGAGTGCAAAAGTTTCCGGGCAAGATCCAATGAGTTTGACAAGATTGGGATGCCTCAGTTGACTAATATTGTGTTAGAATCAGTTTGGATATTGCTCAAAGACATAAAGTTCCAATCTGCCAAAAAATAAGGAGTTAATCTTTACCAATAGGGGCGGAGCTACGTTGCTCCTTGGGGGGGCTTCTGCCCCCCCAAAATTTTAATTTTTCTAGACAGACTATAGGACAATTAAAATTAAGCCCCCCCAAAAAATAAAATCAGCCCCCCCTTTTCAGAATGTACAATAACTTTTCTTCCCAAATAGCATAAAGAGTAGTCTTTAAAACAACATTTAACTTTTTCTTTTGTTTCTTTTTTGAAAATTGTAAATTTTAAACTATTACAGTATTATTTTTTGACTGCTACACTACACATTTGGAATGTACCTTGCATACTCATCAATTATTTCGGCTGCCACTACTTTCTCTTCTCCCTATACAGCTTTGCTTATTTCTCTTTCTCTTCTCATTACAATTTTCGGCTGCCATACTTTCTCTTCTCCCTATGCAGTGCTTATTTCTCTTTCTCTTCTCATTACAATTTTCGGCTGCCACTACTTTCTCTTCTCCCTATGCAGCTTGCTTATTTCTCTTCTTTCTCTTCTCATTACAATTTTCGGCTGCCACTACTTTCTTTTCTCCCTATCAGCTTGCTTATTTCTCTTTCTCTTCTCATTAAATTTTCGGCTGCCACACTTTCTCTTCTCCCTAAGCTTGCTTATTTCTCTTCTCATTACAATTTACAAATCTCTCCACTCTTCTCTTCCCAAAGTGTCGGCTTTTCTCTCTAGTCATTTCTCTCTTCCAGTCTTTTCTTCTTTTTCATCAAAATCCAAAGTTATTTTTTTTTCTTCTTTTTCCTTTCCCTGTGTCACAACAAATCTCAAATCTCTCCTCTTCAGTTTCCAAATTGCCGCCCCGTTCTCTCTAAATCTTCTTCTGACTTCTTTTATCTTTTCGGCTTTTCCTTATTTTTCTTTCTCTTCCCCTTCCCATTTTGTCAACCCAACATAATTAACCCCCCATATGAAAATTCCTAGCTCCGCCCCTGCTACCAATATTGCACCATAATGAATTGTTGAGTGAAACTTATTTCATTGGAAAGTAGACATGTGGGGACAAAACAAACACAAATTTGACCCAATTTAAACTTGAAATGATGAGATGTTGCTAAATTTGTTATCCAATTTTATTATGCATCAATCACAATAGACCAATCATCAGTCTATAAAAAATTAATGAGTGTGTCTAAACTTATTAATATATAAATGATTCAATTGAAAGAAGACTGATTTAATTTCAAATGAAAATACAAACCTCCATTTGGAATTCTAAGGGGCCTTGTGAGCCTTGAGATTGTAGTCTCTTTATAGCAACCTCGGTTTGACGTAGAAGACCTTTATAAATGCTCCCATACCCTCCTTGTCCAATTTTAAGGGATTCATCAAAGCCTTGAGTGGCTTCTTCAATCTCAGAGAGTAAGAATTCAGAAAAGAACTGAGGCATGTGTCTAGAGGCCTCTGCTAATTTTCTTCTCAACTCTTCAGCTTCTTTCAGTGCATTGTCGCGCTCCATTTGCAACTCATTCTTCTCTCTTTGT
The DNA here is from genome assembly GCA_907173295.1 of Fagus sylvatica. Lineage (NCBI taxonomy): Eukaryota > Viridiplantae > Streptophyta > Magnoliopsida > Fagales > Fagaceae > Fagus > Fagus sylvatica. Next base: position 24,834,816 of record OU015769.1, on the reverse strand, counting down.
AATCCTGCAATTTGGCTCTTTATCAATGCTTTCTCTTCTTGGGAAATCCGAAGTTCTTCCATGACTTGGTCTCTCTGATTCTTCACCTTTTCATGGTCTTCTTTCTCTTTCGCTAGTGCTTCGCCAACTTCTATTCTTTGTTTCCACTCTTCTTGGGCCTGTTGATTGTATTATTGGAAATTTGCATAAAATTTTTGGACCTTTCAACGTTTACATTGATATATTTTTCAAGCATAGTGCATATGATAGTCAAGTACAAGTTATGCAGTGTGTTAAGCATTCTACAATACTAAGGTCACGTATGAAAAATCTATTTTATAATACTTTAACATGTCTGAAATAGTGTAAAAATAAAATCTCCATGAATTGTAGAGCTTCAAGAAGTTCAAAACCAACTAAAAACTTTACCCTATGTATGGCCTCAACCAAACCTCTTTCTGCTTTTTGACGCTTTTGTGTCTCATTTTCAGCCTCTGCCATTGCTTGTTGAAGTTGCTCATAAAGAGTATTCTCTAAATTTCCATCCTGTTATGATTTAGTGATTGAGCACCTCAGAATAAAGGAAAATATGCTTTTTATATATAAATCCCAAACACAACACTACAAATTAATGAATGGTTTGTTTTTGCACATACCAGAACACGGTGAGCTCCATTAGAAGAGCATGTTGATATGGTACTTGCACTTGAACTCAATGTCGGACTTGGTTGTAATAATGAAAATGTGAGAGGACTTCTTGAATAACATGAAGCTGGAGAGAGTGAGTTTAACTCTAACCCATTCTCATTCCACGAAGCTAAAGTTACATCAACCACCTTTCTGGGAGAGGATGTTGAGTAACCCGAACCAGAAGGACTCCTGGATGACCCATCCAATTCATCAGAACTCCCACTTCCTTCTACAATATCCAACGTGCTTCTTGGAGATGAACGCGCTTCACTTCCTTCTTTGAAAGGAATAATATTTGTGATGCTACTTCCACCATTATTTCTTTCATGACCTAGTGCAACAGAATTTGATCTCAAGCAGTTTGATGGTCCAGGTTTGTTGATGTCTCTATCGTGCCCCAAAGTAAGAGACTCTGATATCAAGTGGTTTGCTTCTTCAGTTTCAGTGTGTGCACTTGCTTCCCTATTTTAATATGGTAATTGCATTAATAAGGATTAAGGCATAGTGGAGTTTGATAAATTGACATTTGTAACAAAAGTTTAAGTTATTATGAAATCATCAATTTAATCATTTAACCATTATTCTGTTAGAGTTAATTAATTTGATTTTATATGCGATTATCAAAAAAAAAAAGATTTTATATGCATTAGTAGTCACGATCATCAAGTGACAGTTACTTAACCAAATGTAATTAAGAAAATTGTTAAGCAAACCTGGTATAGATAAGACGGCCGCTGCAGATAAATTGTATATGACAGGAAAGAGGTGCTCGTTTGCACACATATTTAGCTTTCTTAGACTTGAGGCCCATCATTTTTCTGCATCATTGAGTGATGTTAGTGTTTTCAGAGATATTCTTAGCTCTCCAAGATTATATAGAAATCATTGATTTCAAATTAAATAAACCAAAATTTTAACACACTATGAAGCAGATTGGAAAAAATCCCATAATCATCTTTTGAAGAGGTTCAATTAACTAGCAGGCATATAAAAATTGCATGGTGCATCAATTCATGATTTATTTCTTTACTTTATTACTTATTTATTAGTTTACCTATTTTTCAGTCTAACTAATTCTACGGATAAGGATCCTCTCCATTTGAAATGAAATGGAGACTCTCTATTTCATGGTCTAGATTATATATCTCAAAACTAACAATATACAGACTGCCACGTCATTTAAAATTTTAAATGACGATATTCGATCTGTACACCGTTAGATTTGTGAAATAAAATCTAAACTATGAAATGGACAAATAGAGAGATTTCCAAATGGAGAAAATCTTATTCCTAATTCTACATGTGCTACTAAGGCATCCTCTTCTTTAGTTCCCCACTCCTCTGATGGTCTGAACATTGGCCTTCTTTGCATAATCCAAACCCAACCAAATGTTGTACAATTAGGACCAATATATTAACCATGTATGTATTATGAAGAAATAAAAATTAATAGTAGATATCTACGGTGGATTATACATAGAACAAGAAGTGAAAATGAAAGAATGGAAAGCTTCTCATGTGGTTTGTACTCTTTATAGTGCTTGTCTGATGCTCCTCCCATTACAAGCTTTCTAATCCCATGCTGAGAAATCAGTTCTACAATCCCCTTCTCAATATAGTCCATTTCAATACATATGCTCTGTGCCTGTACCTAGAGTTTAAAAATACAATAATGTCATTCAGCCAAAATAATAATAATAATAATGTCAAAACAAATTAGAAAACTCAGAAATTGTGCAATCTCAAAAGGAACTATCAATGCCAATCTTGGAATCCTGGAAGTTTGAACAATTAATAACCTAAATTTCGAATTTTCAATGCTTGTAATGGATTATTTTGGCAAATGCGCACACATAAATTCAGTCCAAAATTTTCATCAAGAACCAGCCTAAATTTGATGAGAGGGAGGATATATCTTATGTATAAGATTATTATCGTCATTTGACATATTACCGCTTCTCTACTAAGCAGTGTAGGAGACATGGCACTAGTCAAAGGTCTCTTCTCTCCATGTTGGAGAGTTCAATTCTCAAGTCTCAACTCCAAGATTAATAACTCATCAGATCAAGATAATTTAGTGTGATTACCTTTCCTATCTTAGTTACTCTATAATTGTTTCTATAAATTTGGGAATATACTAAATTTTAAGATATGTTATCTTTTATCAACTTTTTTTTCCTATTTTACTTGAAGTTGTTAAGGTGATTAGATAGATTTACCCCGAATCCACGACAAATAGAAAGGTATTCCTCTAGGATCTCATTCATAATATGCTTTTCAGTTTTTCGGTGATCCCTTACAATCTTTTCATCCAGTAAGCTTGCTGGGCAGTCTCCACCCACTGCAAAATAAGAAAAATAAATTCCACTTTAAAATACTGAAAACCATGCAAAGAAAAAACTAAATCATAAGAAAAAAGTGCAACTCTCACCGGAATTCTCCATAATCTAACAAAACAATTTTAGTCAACTATTATTGCAAATCGATTGTTTAGCCATATTTCATCATATTATTACCAGATCATGATTTAAAATCCCAATCAAAATTTATATGTGTTAGATTGACCAGTTTTTTCCAAAGTTTACTAATTTATCCCGAATTTAAGACAGCACAACTGTGACCAATTATTTTCCCAAGTTTCTTTTCAAATCGTTTCACAACTCTAGTTTAAATCCTTTCTTTTTCCAAGAATAATTAGAACTCCCTGTTAAATTTTAGGATACTGCAATAATCAAGATTCAAGAGGTAAATCATTATCAAGTTTGTCATTTGGAGTTCCACTGAATACTCAGATACAATAGATCAATTTTTACCACATCAAAAACTGAATTCCCATCAAAACTTTTATATATATTTACATGATCAGACAGACTTCTCTGTGTGTGGATGTTTCTTGTTTATAAGTGTTCGTGGGTGCGTGTGTTCACACTTCATATATATGCACTCTCATATATATATATATATATATATATATATATATATATATATATATTCTGGGACTTACATTTACAGGGGATCAGCTGTGCAGGCCGATGCACGTGAATGATGCAAATCCTCTTTCCTCTAGAGTTCTGCAAAGCCCATAACAGGATTGATTTGCACTCTTTCACATCTATTCCCACCGTAACGCATATCATCTCTTCGATCAGTACGCTTGTCAAAGGATCCTCTGAATTCTCATGCCCACTTGCCATACTTCCCAGAACCCCAATTAATGTCGTTCTAGCTAGATAGCTAATATAATCAACAACTGGTCACATGACAAGAACTAGAAGCACTCGAAAACTCAATCAACAAAAACCTCATCCCGAAACAGTATTAGATGTTGATCCCTTCCATTACCAAACTTATTCATCAGAATTGAAAAAAGTATTCGATGGTTCTGTGAAGTTTCTGAGGTCTGTACAATTACAAAAATATATATGATTAGTAAAAGGGATTGCTTGTCCGGACTCTTTTGCCTGTGTATGAGTAGCATGGACCCGAGAGTGACGCGGGAGTTGATCAACTTAATTTTGTTTTTTAAATATAGGACCAAGTCTGTTGGGAATATTAGCCAATATTCCTAGAATCCGTGGGAGCGAAAAAATAAAATATTTGGTGGAGAAGAACGTCAAGAAAAATTAACACACATATCACAAAGAAAACTCCCCACACGGGCCCCCAAAGAAAAAGTCCACTCTCAAGCTTTTCAAGGCATTGGAATTTTTTTTTTTTTTTTTAAATAATAATAAATAGATAGTTAGAAATTAAAACTGAGATTTGAATTTGGTTCTCTTCGTAAAAGAGAATAGACAATATCAGTTGAGTAGTTATGATTATATATAGCTCAAAGAAAAAATAAATGACTTATAAGTTATGATTATTTGTTTGACATGACACTTTTGTTGTGGTTTTTTTTTTAATCCAAAGTTATAGTTACTATTACAGTTTATAATGCAACTATGGAACAAGCTTTCAATCATAAATATTGTCAAATGAAATATGATGTTTTAACGGAATATTTGATCTTGTAGAGTAAAAAGGAAATTCTTACAAAATTTATAAATGATGTTAGGAATTTAAAGAATGTTGAATTCTATTGTGATAGATTATAGATGATTGAGTTGAAATGTATTGATATTAAGAACCTATTATTTTATATCTTTTATTTTATTTATATTTTTTCAATATTAAATATAGGCTAGTTTTATTTTTCATGTATTTATTTATCTTGGAATTTTTTTTTTTTTTTCTTGAATGGACAATTTTTTTCTAATGTTTTTGCCCCTAAAGATAAAATCGGTGTTCCGTACCTGTGTCCCACCTATATTGCTTTCTATAATTCCATTTGGTGAAGGTGAAATTTTAATGTTTTCCCTAGGATTACATAAAAAATTGCAGGTTAAACCAAAAACAAATATATAATGGCAAGAATGTTGGCTGTGTCACAACGATTTTTTTGAGATGGCCCGCTTATTAAAATATTTCATCATGGAGATTGGCTTATGTCGACCAAAGGATGAATTACATCCATGACCTTTTTTTTTTTTTTTAATTAATAAAGCCTTGACTTATGCTTTTGTTGATAACAAAACCTCATTTTGTATTGTATGCTCGTACTTCGTAATATGCTTGCTGATTAGTCATCTTTTTTTTATTATTATTAATAAGTAAATATATGAAAAAAAAATAAAATAAAAAAAATAAGAGTAAATTACACTAATTCCCCCGAGGTTTAGTGAAACTAAACTCGTTACACTCTATTTTCAACAAATGACACTCCGCTTCAAAATGATCAAATTAATTGACACTTCGCCCCTAAAATAATTAAATTAATTGACACTCCACCCCCAAAATTAGAGCGGAGTGTAAATTATTTTGGAAATTTTAGAGCAGCATGTCATTTGTTGAAAATAGGGTATAACGAATCTAGTTTCGCCAAACTTAGTGAGTGTTAGTGTAATTTATCCAAAAATTAAATAATTGGATATAAACAACTTCAATATACTTAATCGCCTAGGGTTTCAACCAAATAGTCACAGCTATGTACGTATTAGATTTATTTATGTTGCTTGTCATTTTCGTATACTGGCATTTCCGAAGCTTTAGAATTCTTTTACTTATATAATAATTAAAGTAATCGTCTAGTTGTTAATCATATAGGATATTGGATGAACCATTTTTCTTTCTTTTCTTTTTGTTTTTCAGGTTGGCAACATTAATATTGAAGATAAAGAACTTTATTCTTTATCGGGCCCATTGTTGCAAGGGAGGATCCCCTACTCTGTTTGCAGCTATTGATTTCTTTTTGAATAAAAATCTAATTTCATTCATCACAAGGAATAAAAATAATAATAATAATAAAATAAATAAATAAATAAAAACTAGTCATTCTTACAAGTCTTACAAGGTAGATAGATGATATATTTACAAATCGACCGTCCCATATGATTATTGGCCTTAATCGTTAACTTGCATCACCATCCATACAAGTGGGCCTTGTAATCATATGATATTAAATTATTGATAGAGTTTACCTCTAACCCACTATGTACAAGTAAATAGATCATTAACATATGTATTTTAAAAAGTCACATGATTCATTAAAAATATCACGCGACTAAAAGTACACATGAATAATCTATTTACTTGACACGTAGTTGATCGAAAGAGTACTTCAACCCGGTTTGGAAGATAAACTATTTTCTTAAAGGTTCAATTACTGTTTTGGTCCTCAACCTATGGCCTTTGTGTCAAATTAGTCCTTAACCTTTCAACTGTGTCAATTTGATCCTCAACCTTTCAACCTTGTGTCAAAATGGTCATTGCCGTTAAGTGATGGATGAAAATACTAATGGCTAACGGTTTTTTTTTTTTTTTTTTTTTTTTTTTTTTTAATATAAAAAATTGTGACGTGATATCAACTCAAAATATGGCACGTGAGTGACATCCCCATCTTCTGGTTCTTGGGGTACCTAAAAGAAACCCCTAAATCACCATTCTCAATTTCAAACCCTCCCTTGCCTAGCACTGCCCTCCGCCCCCACCTAGCCACTTCCTGCCGGCCCCATGTGCTCAAACACCGCCACACTCTCCACCCTTCACCCTTTCTCTCTTTCCCTTAGCTGAAAGTGATGAACAATAATTGCAACGTTATGAGATATATAATGTGTTGTTGACGATTATTGAATGTTAATATGTTATTTACTTTTGTTGATCTTACTTGATCATAGAGTTGCAGTAGGTGAGTTGAAGCTTTCAGAATTTGTAAAAATCTCAATATTTGGTTTAGAAGTTTGATTGGTGATTCTACCTTAAAGAAACAATCTAATGGTATTTCTTTCTTTGGACCATGGATTATAGAGATTTATTCCTCTGTTGATTTTTTATTTTTTTTTTTTTTTGGGTATTGGCCAAAAAACAACATCGTAATAATAGTTCTACAGATTGTCTATAAACCACAAGAGCTATTGCTGCACCACCAACAGAAACTTGAATGCCTACTGAGAGATGAGATTTACCAAAACAAAGCAAAATGAGAGAGAGAGAGAGAGAGAGAGAGAGGAGAGATGTCACGTGCACGTGAGTTCCTTTGAGTTTTTTATTTTTTTTTTTTTTTGATGCCACATCACAATTTTTAATATTAAAAAAAAAACGTTAGCCAGTCCATCTATTACTTAACGGCAAGGACCATTTTGACACAAGGTTGAAAGGTTGATGACCAAATTAATACAGTTGAAAGGTTAGGGACTAATTTGACACAAAGGCCATAGGTTGAGAACCAAAACTATAATTAAACCTTGCTTAAATTAAAAGCCCAATACTACTACTACTATCATACGACATAACTGTAACAGACCCAAAAGAGAATTCTTGGATCTCTTTTGACCCAAGATCCAGCACAGAGTACAAACCCGAACCCGAAAAGTTCAGAAGCCCCCTTTCCCGCCCACGCTTCGTATATATATAACCGTCGATCTTTCTCACATAGTCATAATATCTCTCTCTGACCCCGAAATTCAAACACTCAGATACTGATATCCTCAATTCACAGATCGAGCTCTTCGCTGATCACCTAGGGTTTCAACCAAATAGTCACAGCACAATTGATATCTTCAAAGGACCTTTCAAATCACGGAATCAAGCAAATGAAGCTGAAGATCAACAAAGCTTGCGATCTTAGCTCCATCTCCGTCCTTCCTCCTCACGCCAGGTTTCAATTTTCCTTCGCAAAACATGCTCTGTTCACTGTTTGGTTCCCGATAATATGCAGGAAAATTTTGAAATGTTCAAACTAATGAACAGATTCTTCAAATTCTGCTTTCATTTTTTAGACAAGCGCTTTCTACTTCATTACAGAGGATCCGTTTGGTTTCTGAGAAAATGCAGGAATTAAAATAAAATTCAATATTCTGAACCTTTTAAATCCATTGGTACCTAAATTAATGACTTAACTCAAACTCTTTTTCTTTTCTGTTTCTCTCACAAACCAAAGAGAGGGAAAGAGTTATTTGTAACTGCCTGTAAATCTGTTTCCAAATCTGCCTTTTAGCTTTAGTTACTGCGAGTCTGCGAGAATATAGGAAACGAACAGATTGATAATTTTTAAATCTTAATTTAGAATTTCTAAAGACTAAAATGTTCGCTCAACTAAACCTATATCAACTATTTGCCTAACAGCCTAACTTTGATTTAATTTTGAACAAATCAGTTTTTTCTTTGTTTTTAACTTTTTTTTGGTTATTCTTCACTATTTATGACGTTTGTTTTGGAAACGATCTGAAGGAGATCAAGTGCCGTACCAAATGGAATGCAAGCGTCACAGCTCCAATCGCAACCGTCGCAGCAATCATTTTCGCAGGGATTTTCATCTCAGCATGGCATGTTTTCTCAGCTCTCTCAGAATTCTCTCAATGAGGTTCTGACAAATGATCAGGTTTGAATTTTCTGGTACTGCGCATTTGTTTTATTTGCTGAAGAAATTGAGAACAGGAAAAAGAGAAGAATTATTCAAAAGTTGTTCTTATAGCTGCTTGTTGAAAGAAAACAGTGAGACCAAATATAATTCAGCTATTTTGAAATTCTGTTAGTCGGTTTGGACTTACTGCTAGTGGAAACGTAGTCATACTCTATTCTCCACTGTATCTAATTGCTTGAACTTGTTTTTTAAAGTGCAATCATATGTAAAGGGCATTAAAGTTTTTCATTATGAAGAGTATATAGGCTGTATATGTTTAAATGTCTTACTAGATTGCATATAAATACATAGAGATGTGGTGTTCTCATTGTTGCATACTTGCATGATATCTGGATAATTTGGAATGGAGAAACTCCTTCAATTGATTTTTTAGCTCTCTAGAATGTCTTTTGGTTCTTTTCGCCTAACCTAATATATAGAATGGTTTTCTAATGTAATGCTTTTGAGAAGCAAAGGTTTTAATATGCTAACGTAAAATGGAAAAGTTTGAGTCACTTATTCCATTTCTTCTTTTTTTTTTTTCTCTTAAAATGAATTGTGTTTACCATTATACTTGTCTGTTAGTTTAGTTTTGTTAATCTTTGCAGAGATTTGGTTCTCAAGAACGAGAGAACTCCGTAAAGAAGATTTCTTGCTTGCCTCCACCTAGTTGTACACGAGAAGAGAGTCAAATGCCACTCTCAAGATCTTCAGCCAATCTAATGCGCAAATGGAATTCAGCTTCTGTTCCAGATCATAGATGTAAGTGCAAAAAAAGGATACATTGTTTTCTTGAAAGGTTTAAGAATCTTAAGTATGTACTTTCAAAATTTTATAAGCAAAAGTGGTTTGCTTTTTTTACAATAATGCAAAAGTTGGCATGTCAATTAAATTTTTGTTCTTCCATGCATCGGTATGTATTTTCATGGATATTGAACTTTTTATTTGCCTGAGCAGGTCAGATTAGTGAAGAACTTGAACATCGAATTGGATTGATGGAAACTTCATTAAGTAGGTTTGGAATGATCCTGGATTCTGTTCAGAGCGATGTCATGCAAGTATACAAAGGAACAAAAGAAGTTTCACTGGAGAGTGAGTAATCTAGTCCAACAGTCAATATATTAAAAAGTAGGATCTGAAGAGAAACTATATAACTCCATCTGTAAAAGAATACTACTGTCTTTTCCTATATAATAGACTTGTAACATAAAAACCAGGATATATTTACGACTTTCATAAAGTTTCAGATGAATTAAGTTCACTTATCTGTTTCCCCCAAAAGTAATGACTAGTAAAACATTTCATCTTATCAAGTTCCAAGGGATTTTAGTTTTTGTTCCCCCTTCTCCTATATTGCTAGGTAGAAGATACTTTGTATTGAGGCAGTTAAAGCCTATTGAGTACATAAAACTTGATGTTGATGTGTAGCTTAACTTATGCTTTGGTAGCATTTGATAATGAATGTGCTAAATTTGAATTCTATAAAGATCATCTATTAAGTAGGACTTATATATGAAATGTGATGAATAGTGAACACAAGAAATTGTTTATTGCGGAATAACTGTGCTTAAAATCTATATTGTATGCAATGTCAATAGTTGCGGAACATAATTAACAAAATTGTTTTCTCAACTTTAGCGGAAAGCATACAGCAGAAACTTATTGTTCATGACAATTTTCTGCAGTCATTGGTAAAGCCTCGTTTACTTACTTTGGAGATCTGCTTGGTTGTTTAAAACATCCAGTTATGTGATCTTTCCTAACACAATTGAGTTATGATAAACCAGAATAAGGGACAGGAAGATATGAAAGCTAGCATTGCTGGGGGCTTTAACTTGATATCTGATCAACTTAGCAAAGATATATATCAAGACAAGTTACAGGGGATTTTCAAGGTGGTCTCAGCCTTACCAAAGCAGGTGGAAGCATCTATACTGAGATTACAAGATAAGCTCGGCAGCACCCTCTCCAAAGAAATGCAAGTATGTACAATGTCGTATTGGAAACTGCCGATATATGTATGAATATTCATGGCTTTAAGATGATTCATTTTGTGGTCTTTATTATTTGACTGAAGCAAATGTTTTATTGAATTTCATTTCTTTGCCTGACAAAAAGAATGCTCAAATCTTCCCTAATCCCTGATCTTTTCAATTTTCTCAGCTTATTTAATGCCTTTTTCTTCATCAATTATTCTCAGGCAATGGCTTGCAGCCTGAAGACTCCTGGCCAAAAAAATATAGCCCCCTCTATCCTCCTCCCAGAGGTGCTTTATTCTTCTTGGATAATAACCCATTAGCTTCTTTAAGTACTCATGTATAGTGACTGTATGATCTCAGAAAACCTCTTACATTTGTCAATCTGCAGGGTACTGACCATCGTGCTACTTCACAGAGATATGCACAGCCTCCTAGGGAGTATGTAAAACTCAGTTTTTTTTTTTTTTTTGGCTATAGTCCTGCTTCATTGGACATGTTACATCCATTGTCCTATCCTTGTAGATAATGTAATCTCCTTAAATGTTTCAAGTATCGATGAAATTTAAAGTCTAGCTTATAGGATATATTTTGTACTTCTTCTTGAGTAAGGGAAGAACTCTAGAAAGGATTTCTTTTTTTATTGGTAATTTACACACACACCCTCAATGTTAAATCTCTGCCATCCATTCTTATGGAAGAAGGAAGTGCCGTTTGAGTCAAAGCTCATTGGAAGAAATCTAGAAATGATAGACAGAAAATAGATTCCTTTGAAATCATCCATTGACTGAAATAGATTCTATAAGCATGTGCATGAAGGCTTTTGCAGCAATACACTCCTGTTATTGTTTTTGAAGAGCTTTAAAATGTCTAGCGCTCGGTTGTAGACTTGTAGTGTTCCTTGTTTAAAACTAGAGTATTCTTCCTTCAATGTGACCAGGAATTAAGAATATTTTTTTATTATTTTCTTTGGGAGAGAAAGGTGCATGATTTTCTGTTCAATGCTTTATATATATATAAGATAGGGAACCTTTCTAAAGAAGAGCCCTTTGGGCTCATCTCTAGGAAGTAAAAGTTGGTTCTTTATTTCTTAGATTTTGTAATTATCAATTTTTTTGGTTTTGCCCTTCAAGAGATTAACATTTTTAGCTTGATTCCAGTTTGGCAGTGGCTCCAAAGGTCTGTATGCAAGCAACTATCGTTCCAAAGGTAGAAACAGGAGGCTGGAAGTCAGTAAAAGTCGGAAAAGCTATTTCCACTAATAGGGCATCCAAAAAGGTGCAGAAACCAAAGAACAGAGTTTCGTTCCTGGAACAGGTAATTCTTAGTTTTTTTTCCCCTCTTTTTCCTCTTTCTTTTTCAGGAAAGGCTGCACTTTTCTGATTGAGGTAGTGTAGTTTAATTCAGCACCTTCTAAGGTGATTGGCATGATAATGTGAATTGTACTGACTCGCATCCCTTAAAGTGTACTTGACAGCAGCAAGTGACCTTTTACCCCAAGTAGTGCATGAAAATTTTGGTGCTTACTCGTTTGAACAATATAAGTCTATTTTCGTGACCCATTGAGATGGCAATACATGATGTAGGAAAAATGCTGTAGAATTATCATTGAATCAGATGAGGAGATTGATAGAGATTTTTCCTGCTTGCTTGAAGAGAAGGAAACAGGTAGTTAATGAAAGTAAATAGCAGCATTTATTATTCTTTACTACTATTGTTCATGGCACTCATTGATTAAATCTTCTAGTTGAAGCATTTTTTTTTTTTTTTTTTACTATTATTATTCATAACTCTCATTGATTAAATTTTCCATTAGAGGTAAGCATTGAACTTCTAGTGATTTACTAGACATCTTTCATCATTGAGATGCCAGCTTTCTGATTCTGGAGAGATATAAGACTGAACTTTAATTTTAGGAACTAGGATACATCATACATGAAGGGCTATTTTAAGACAGTTATTGGCTGCTATTTAGATACAGATAAACATGTCAGCGGATCTCAAAAATCATTAAAACTCATCTGACTATACTTTTTTAGTTGTTTTTATAAAACTTAGGAATAATGTACGTAAGTGTTTTGCTTTATTGAAAAGTAATGAGCCACATGATGACAGTTTTAGACTTTTAGTTGCAGATGGAGAGGAAATGTATTTTTTCTTCTTCTTTTTCTTTTTCTTTCTTTTTTTCACCTGGCACACATAGATGTCAAGATCTGAAATTATCATTGGTGTGCCTTGTTATTTTTCCAATAACATACAACTTATGTCTTCTTTCTTTTTCTTTTTTCTTTCACCCGAGTTTTTTTGGTTCACCAATATTGCTGTGAATATGTGACCATTATTTGCTTCACAAGCTTTGCTCTCATCCTAACTTTTTTCTTGGGGAAGGCATAGGAATGTGTTTTACTAAGGAGGTAAAGGAAGAGACTGACCGGATTTTGAGGAAAGCGAGGAGGCGAAAGAGAAAATGCTGTAATCCAATAATTATTAACTGAAGGTAATTTTTACATGTTGTAAGCTTCATACTCCGCAGAATATTATTGATCCCAACGTTTTATTCTGGTATTAAGTGTATAAATACCTTAGACTGCATGAATGAAATTAAAAAAAGAAAAATATTCATTGAATTTCACACTGAAATTGATAGTGCAATTGGTTCATCATATCATTTGAATGAGGTTGCTTCCTTAATATGCACTGTTGGAAGAGTAGGGGGAGGGGGGTTATGCCTTCCAATGTTTTTGATAAGATTATAACTTTATAAGAATTATTAAAATTTCTGGAAAGTTGCAATTCAAAAGTCAGAAAGCATCTTTCTAGCATGACTGCTTTGCCAAATAGTCACTTTAGAACTCCCACACCCACTCTGACTAAGGGAATGGGGATGGGATCTTGAGATAGGTTTTCTTTTGTTGTGTGAAGGAGTGCACCGAGTATTTTATAACATTCTTATTCAGAAAGATAAAGACAGTGGTCAATTGGTAAGGGAAAACAACCATGGTATTAAAAACTTAGAACAAAAGTGAGTTTCTTGGGTTTTCATGATCACATACAGTACTAGAGTTAAACAGTCGAATACTCGTTAAATATATTAGTTTGAGACCAGAAATGCTTAATGCATCTACTAAGACGTTAGAACTACCCTGAGTACTGACATCATTTATGACAGGTTTTTTATGCTATTGTATCTTCCACCGTTCCACGCAGTTCTAGATTCCGTTATTTGCTTTAGCCATTGTACGAGGTTATGACGCAGAATTATTAAAGTAGCAAGAGCAGCATACTGTTTGATGATGTGAGAGTGGCAGTAAAGATGGAGGCTCAAAACGAAAAAACATAAGCACCGCTCAACACAACCATTGGTTGTTCAGGTGCAAGATACATTTAAATGACAAAAGGTGTTTTTAGAAATTCTAGCTGAAAGAAACCCAGTGCACTGGGGTGCCCCCACACTGCCATACTACGTGTCCGATTACTTAGGTACATTTCTTTTCACACCAATGTGTAATCTTGGATTTTCTTTTTGACCCACGTGATCATTTTCTATCACTCAAACCGACTTCTAAGTGAATATTTCTAGAGGACTTTTGTATTATGATGCAACGAATTAGTTGCAAAAATGTGGGTGCGAGGGACGAGCGGGTGCCCACTAATAGATTAGGCACATGCGAAAAAATTTCGTTGCCAAAATTTAAGAATGGTTGTCCCCATGAAAATGAAGCCATATTTCTGATAACAGTCTTAGATTCTTAATTCAAAATTTCGTGACCAACCAGAAAATAAGACAACACGTATATGGGTTTGTTTGTCAAATCTCAAACACGAGTGACGAGCCTGACCCATGATCACGTTTTTTTTTTTTTTTCCTTTTGTCGGTGAATAACCCATGATCTGGTTTTATAAGGTATTTTTTACTTTTTCTGCCTTCAAAAATTTTGAACAACTGAAGTTCAATTCGTACCCAGTTTGGGCTTATTCGAGATTCCGCTGCTTTTGGTCCACAGACCAAATATTCGTACCCAGAATTTTTTAGCCCACTGAAGCTCTAATCGTGACCAAAGTTCAAAGCCCACGTTAGCTCTTATCTGGACTCAATAATTCAAATCCATCCATTTGCTTCCTCATGCTATGGTTTGAATGGTTTTATTGGTTTGTCATCTGAATCAACTGATCTGAGAGCATTCTCAATGCATTGTCTAAAATTTAAGCTAAAATTTGGTTTAAGACCTTACTTTTTCTATTTTAGTTTACCACTTTTCAAAACACTCACATTCGATTCTTTATTCTCAACTCTATTTCATTTAAATATTCATTCTTCATTCATTTTTTATTATTTCCTCTAAAAGTCATATATATAATCATTAAAAAAACTAGTTTATTAAATTTTATAATCTATATTTTCATAGTGCAATATATATTAAATATTTTTTTAA
Organism: Fagus sylvatica; assembly: GCA_907173295.1. Taxonomy (NCBI): domain Eukaryota; kingdom Viridiplantae; phylum Streptophyta; class Magnoliopsida; order Fagales; family Fagaceae; genus Fagus; species Fagus sylvatica. The sequence continues at coordinate 24,819,799 of OU015769.1, read as the reverse complement.
TAAGTCTCATTTCATAAATTTTTAATTTTTTCATGAATGACTAGCTACCCATGGCATTCATTGTGGAAGAAAAAATGAAGTTGCAACATTCATTGTAGCAATACATGTACTATTAATGAGGTCCAAGACAAAAGAAAATAATAAAAAAATGAAATGCCCAATGAATAGTGTAAGACATAAATGCCTTGTAGCAAATTTCTATTTTGCCTAATGTGTAGCTCATCCATTGGGAGCTATTTTTTAGGCTTATTAGTCATATTTGAGTTTATTTTGGCTTTTGACAAACCCATTGGGAATGCCCTGACAAAAGAAGAGAAAAACATATGAACTTCTCAATTGAGAAGAGATTCAACTCGCGCTCTCCTTATTGTAACACCTTTTTTTCCACTTCATTGAACAGCGGTTGGGCAATGCCCTATATGAGCTAACAGATATTGTCATAGCCTCATAGGGGTTGGGTTAGTTTAGTTTTATTTATTTTTATTTTATTTTTTTATAATTCAATAGGATGGGAGAGAGGATTTGAACCATCTTTTTCTTCATAAAATAAAAATAAAAGGATATTTTTTTCTTGAGTTACATGAGTCTTGGTTAGAGTTTCAATTATAACAGCATATTATGTTCTATTTATTTCAATAGAAAAATATTTTTCACATTTTTTGATGTTTGGCACGATCGAAAACATAAATCAACAAAAAACATTTATTGTGGTCAATGGAAACGAGCCCAATAAAACAACAAGAAATGTTTTTTTTTTTTTTTTTTCTTTTTACTAAAATGTTTTCTAAAAAATTAGATACTCAATAGAGATTCACAAATAAATTGCACCCCACAAAAATCTATTCCAATAGTAACCTCTCTCTTTGCACCCTATTTCATTTCACATAACTTGTTTACCTACTTAATGTTTTATGCAAATTCTGAATTTCTCCACCTTGGCTTGAATTTGGTCAAGCCTCACGAACTCCTCCTCCATTGCCGCCACCTTAGCCCCCAAAGGCTATCACAAGCTGCTAACATTAATTTTCACAACAAATGGTATCAAAGCCCATGGTGGTGTGCGGCAAGGTGGCAAGGTTATGAAAGTTCCTTTCACAGTTGGAGCAGAAACATAGTGCGTGTACTTAGAGCCCACACAAGTGAACATCGCACAAGGCAGGCCCAATAAAGCCCACACAACGATCTTGGAAAAGACCCAACAAAAAGAGTTGCCGATGGGTTTGAACAATGACACGGCGCAAGGTTCCCATGGATGATATAGACGTACAGGATTCCCATAAATAAGAGTGCGGAATGACATGTGTTCATGGATGACGTACGAGAGGCCCATGGATGATGCGCAAGAAAAAGAAAAAAGCTCATAGGCAACGGGGAGCTAGTAGGACTTATTTGTGGCCCAAGAAAAAAAGGTCTCAAAACCCAGAGAGAGGCAGTGACTCACACATAAGAGAGAGATTGTTGAGTACACACATATGAGTGGAAGTCTTACATGGAGAAAGAGTAAAGATGTTGAGGAATTAATATAACATAACTGGGTCCAAACCCATAGGCTTAAGCTTTTGGATAAAGTGGTGTCTCTATATGTTATATTAACTTCTCAATGAAAGGCTCTCCAATGTGTTATCTCCTCAACATTAGGATTTATTTTATTGGAGACTTCCAAATGACCTGAAAAAATGGAAAATATTTCCTATCTAATGTTTGTTTTTGTGAATGAAAGTGTTTGTTCATATAATTTTTTGGAATTATATGAAATATTAATGATTTTCTTTGAGAGCTAAACAAACAGAAAATATTTTCTGCTCATTTCTAAATAGTAAATACAGGAAAATGAATCTCTTATAAAAAAAATACAGGAAAATGAAATTTTTCTAGAAAATATTTATAAGAAAAACGAGTCAATTTAAAAAAAAAAAGAAGATATTTCTAACCAAACAAATCAAAACACTCGTAGCAATATATGACGATGACGAAAAAAACAACTTCAGAGTCATTATCTACTCGGTCGTTTTCAAGTTGCCCAAAATGAGGATGGTTTAGGTAATGTTGAATCTAAACCGATGAATTTATCGTTGCGAAATTCAATATGATTCCTACCATCTGTGCTATACCTCTCTAAAATCAACACGTGCCATGTAACGTCAATTTATGATGTTCTTGTTTTGTGAATTATATTAGTATCATCCAAGAAACTATCGCAAAAAACAGTAACAAAGACTCCGGACCCTATCATAACCAAAGGATTAACACGGCTATTCCCCAGTTGTCCTTTCATTCGGAAAGCTATATTATAAAGCCTTCATCTGCTTTTTCAAAGGTGCGACTTACGGGGCCATTTCCAATTAATATTTCAAGGCTCTTTATCATTTCTATTAATCTTCCATCAAATGATTGGATGGCTAGAATGTTGCTTATCACTTGATGCCCTTGTTTATTTCTCTCCAATGCCATCTATCTTGTCTTATTAGAAGGATTACGACAATACTGAGGTCTTTAATTTCAATGTTATAATTCAATCTCAATTGACAATTATATGATGCCATGGATTAGTATCTAGCTAAGCACTTGGCTTACTTGACTTTTATTTTGCTTTTGGTGATTAAACAAGAAAGTTTCTTCTCAAAGTGCTCGGCTCATGCAACTTTAAGTCTTTAACCAATACCAAAGGACCACAGTCCGTCATGATCTAGATGATTTACAAGCTAAGGCTTTAAATCATGGGAAAATAACTAAAGCAACATTTGGCAAAATTATCGAATTTTGTCGATATATGATAGGTAACATCGATTGTCCTAATATTCGACGACTCATCATTCCACTACTTCTTTAGTTGGCCAACTCATAAACATTCATACATTTTAAAGTAGATTTCACTCCCTATAGTCTTTATTACTTTTTTGAGAGCAATAGAGCTTTTACTTTCTTTCTCTGGATAGGGTATGTGATGGGAGTCCTCTTAAAGATGGGGGGCATCCAATGCTTAAAGAGACTGGCTGGAATAGTGAATGTCCAATGTGAAATACCCTAAGATCGGAGAAATAGCCTAAACCGCCATCCATAGTCAAAAAGTTTAGTAGCCCCACTTGGGATAAGAGAAATGAGATTTGATTTCATCACAAGTTTCATGATTATTTCCACTTCCTTAATAAAATAAAAAAATTAGCTGTAAACCGGAACAAAAGAATAAATAAAACTAGCTACTCATCTTCCGATGAACATTGCATAACCATCTCTAACTAGAATCTCAACCATAGAAGTAGTTGCCCGACCAAAATAAAATAAAATACATAGAAGTAGTTGTCTATTGTTAGTTGTATTATAACATTAGAATTGTTTATGGGATTGAGAAAGTGAGAAGAGAAGAGAAAAATAGAGAGTGAAAGCAAAGCTTAACATGGTTTGTTTGACGGCCTATGTGCACAACAAAAAGTCTTAAGAGGTTATAGTTTTACTATATGAAATTGTTTTGCTACAATGAGTCTATTGATGTTATTTATAGAGAAACTAACAATAGGCTAATCATAGAATAACCCTAAAATATAATATAAGTATTACCATAGCACAAGTGTAATAGGTACATTGAATTTAGATTGATATATCTAACATTCCCTCTCAAAATTGTGTGAAACTAATATTTGTAGAAGGTTGAAGACACCTTGAATTTGGAATGTGAGACAGTTGTCAGTGATACCAAACGACAACGGTCAACAACAAACAATGGCAAGAGAACAACTACTATGATCAGATAATGGTTGTAACATTGGCCGAAAATGATAACATATACAGATAAAAACGTCACAGATGATCGGATGATGATGACACTGACAAGTAGAATGACGACATCGATTATGGATAGCATTGCTATTAATATTGGTTAATTTGAGAGCGTAGCCTACCCCTATGTGCACTAATTCTAATACCATATTAGAATTGTTTATGATATTAAGAAAATGAGAGTTAATGAGATTAAGAAAATGAGAGAAAAAAAATAGAGAACCGAAGAAAAAGAGGGGTAACAACATTTGTTCTTACATTTTTATTTTTTTTTGATAAGTAATGACCACCCAATACTAGACCGACACAACATAAGTTTGAATAGTGTAATGTATGACCTAATCGAATAATCTAACCTCAGATTGACAATGCGCCAATAAAAAATTATTATGTGGAAAATCTTGCATTGCACCCTAACGAGACACTGATTGTTTTTCAGAAAACTTTTTTGGTGAACTTTTAAATAAGTTGCAACAAACAGTAATTATGAAACTTGTTATCTAAGCCCTTAAACAACTGGTCATTTTCTAAAGAGGTTAAATTTTTTGTGTTACAAAATTCTTGCTTTGCATACAAGGAAAAACTGCTGCTCCCACTGTGTCTCCATCTGCATGTTGATGGAAAGTTACTGGATAATCATTGAATTAGAATTGGGTCCTAATAATATGAGGACCACCAATTCCATCATCTCCCTAAAGCTCCATTTCAGACATGTTTTAATATCTTTCAGGGTAAGCAAGGAAAAAGCTGCTTCAATGTGGGCATGCAAAAACTCCTCTCTCTTCTCTGTTACAAGAGTGTTAGATGCATATTAACCTCTCTATAGTATTTGTCACTATCAGTCTATCCTAATAAGTTGCACCCTAATGTGAGTCATTAAGCAATAAAGTTGGTGCAACGTTTAATAATGGTGGTCCCACTTTGGTAGCATTAAGAGTCTATTTTTACTCAAAAATAAAACCAATAATAGCTTATGTTCATCACTCAAAACAAAATTACTATCGATGTCTCCAGTGGATTCCAAAACTTGGATACGACATAAATATTAAATAGCTAGGTAACCTACAGATATTTTTTAATCTCAGTGGATTCCAAAACTTGGATACGACATATATATCAAATAGCTAAGTAACCTACACATATTTTTTAATCTCACCTAATACCTTATTATAATTATTATTATTACTACACTTCTACATAACACTTTTCAGTTTGGTCCATCCAATTACAAATCATCATTCATTTGCTGCCGTATTTTTGTTATTTCATGCCCAACCCTCCAATATCTTTTATTTTTGTTATTTCATGCCCAACCCTCCAGTTGGGTCCACTCTTTTTTTTGTCGGGATCAAATAGGACATAATGCATGATGAAGAGAAGGATGGAGAAGAGGAGGGCCTGATGGGACCCATTGTCTTATATGGGCTATCTTTCTCATAGAAAAATAATTGCCATTAGAGTTGGTAAAAAGAGTGGACCCAACTGCCTTTAATTTGTGGGGGTCCAACTGAACTGCCCTTTTTTTAGGCCCAACTCTTACTCACATGCACCAGGGACAAGCATTGGTGTGCCAAATTTTGCATTCTTGAGTCCCTCTGCCATACATTATAAGATATATAACATTAATATATATTTCCCATACAAGCTCGTACTGTGGGAACCAAAATGGTAACTGTACCAAATGAATTTGACTATTTGAGCCATTTTTAATTTTATAACATATTCTATCAAATGTTAGCATGCTACTACTACATCAGTCATGACTCATGACTAGGACAGTAAATAACTAAACCGCGAGGGTCTTATTTACATAAAGGCATTGAACCAAAAACAAATTTATATTAAGAATTTTTTTGTTTTTGAAAAAAAAAAAAAAAGGAACTATTAATGATAAGGGGCAAAATTACTTACCAGAGTTACAACTTACGACTTACCAAAGTTAATCATACTTGCCACAAAATAAATCCAATTCATGGCCTTAATTTTTACTATAATTATTTTATATAAAACATATTCAGCAAAAAAATATAATGTATAAAATGTAATAAAGAAAAGCTGGCTGTTGTGAATTCTAATTGCACCGACAGTAGCTTTGGGAAGGTTTTGTTCCCGTTTATGAAAGGATGAGCTTAAAGAAAAAATAAAAAATAAAAATTTTTAAACATGTCACAATTGTAGGTGAAGAGGTGACTATTTGAATCCTAACATCTTGGTTTATATATCATTTAATCTAAAGATCATTGTCAATAATTGTAATGTTTTAAGGTTAAGTTTGGTATAACTTATTTTGATGAGTTGAAAATAAATTGGGGTTTGACTAAAAAAAAAAAAAAATTGTACTTGAATAAAGGGCTTGTTTGGTACATGTTTTCATTTTTATTTTCATTTCCTGATTTTTTCAACTTTTTAAATTGAAATTTGAAACTTGTTTGAATTTTTTTTTTTTTCTTTTTTTTGTTTGGCACCCTATTTTCTCACATGTTTTCAGTCTTGTTTTTATTTTTATTTTTATTATGGGTAGAACTTAGGTACAGTTACTTAGGTTAGGTACATTAAGTTCAATAATTGAATTCAAATACATGGTTGCATTAACCAATAAAACACAAACAATGTTATCTTTTCCAAAAATATTTAAATTCAATACAGTTATGTATTATCCTTTTATTATTATCCTATTATTATTATATTTATTTTATGTGTAAAAACTAAAATGAGATAAAAAAAAAAAAAAAAAAAAAATAATGAAAACAGCTTATGGCTGTTTTGAAAAAGGGCATGGGACCCAAAAAAAAAAAAAAACAAATTGTTTTCAAGAACAAAATTAAAACTGATGTACCAAACATAAATTTTTTTTGTGGGGTCCACGAATCCTGTTTTACAAATATGAAAACAGTTTTGACTGTTTTGTAAAAGTGTGTACCAAACAAGCCAAAGTGACTTAAGTACATTTTTAAGTGATACCGATCAAAACCTTACCTTTAAATTATTTTCTTTCCTCTCTATTTTTTTAACGAATTTTCTGTACTTGATGGTTCCATAACTAATTCATGCAGCTAATATCTGATATGTGCTGTATTCATCTCTAAGTCTCTAACTTAATTCCATTTCCAAATCCAAAATATGATAATAAAGCTTCTTAACCCAAAAATTCCAATCACACATGCAATGTATCCAACCAAAACTTCTTGGTACAACTGCCGGATGACACCAGTCACCAGCAAGAATATTTTAGACCGTGTCACCGTTGGACTATGTTATTAAACTTTTCATCAACTATTTAGTATTTTATTAGTTTTTCATTTCTCTAAACTTTGTATTATACTTTTAAAATGAAAACCTCATGAGTTAAATTTTTTTAGAGCCTTTCAGGAAAGAGGCAAATTTGAATTCAAAACTCAACCATCATTAGCATCATAATGGTATGGGTCAAAGAGTAAAAGCAAAGTGTCTACAAAATAACCTTGTAATTTACAGTTATTATGATAATATTGCGTGAATTCATCCTGTCGGCAAAAAGTCTTCAACAAATATTTTCAATGACCCAAAATGTGATTACAATTGAGGAATTTAAATTATCAATGAGTGATGTTTATCTCAGTTGGATATGCCAGTTAAAGTTCTCATATTGCTACTTTTCATTTCCTTCTTCTACAAAGTTGTCTAAATTTGTTTTATCTAGCTAACTTCATGGCAACTAATTTAATTGGTCGTATTTAAGATCTAGTTAAGCATAATGGACAGTGGACTGTAAAAGAGCTGGAAAGGATTTCATAATAGATGTGCTAAATTGCTAATATGTACCAAAAACTACCAAATTCCACCTAGATGAGAAAAGAAGAAGAAAAAAAAATAACCCTTTTTTTTTTGGTAAATGATTAAGTATTGATAGAACGAAAGTGAGGGAAAGAAGAAACATCTCTTCTAGTAGGGTGCAAAACATAGCACAGAATAGAGGAAATTGGAATCGTTCCCAATTAGTTACAACAAAACTATAATAGAGTGAACCAGAAATTAAATTAACTTATCTCAAAACATTAGTTGTTTTTCAAAAATAATAAGTTTGTAAAATATCAGCCACAATAATAGAATTTGACCAGTATGGGATTGTTAAAGAGTAGTTAAACCGGTTCAACAACATTAAGGACATCCCCTTCCATAATAATAGAGGAGAAACCATCTTCTTTTCCCAATTTAACATCTAAGAGTGCTGATTTTGCCTCTGCCTAAAGAGGATAACCTGCCTCAATCTACTCAATCCAAATAAAAAACACCTTTGACTTGTGACCTTTACATACTATAGGCAACCACACTGAAGAAGCTTCTCACTGCAACATCAAAATTAATCTTCACAATACTCCGCTATAGAGGGAATAAAAATCTTTTATCCCACTTTTCATGTATTACTTTATACTCTACCAATCAAAACTAACCATGTATTAGATTGTGTTTAATTTTTTTCCATTTTTAATCTTGGTTTTTTATAAGAAAATAAAAAAAACACGTGACGAGTTATGATTAGTGGAGTATAAAATGGAATATAAAACGTGGGATAGAAGATTTTCATTCTCTATGGAGGGGTCCAAAGTCCAAACATCTACTCTCTTACAGTTAAACCTTACCACAACCCATTACACGTAAGTGCAGTAATGATATGTCATGCTTTTCATTGTTGAAATGTGAAAAATACATAGGTCTAACAATAAAAAATTAATGAACTTTGTCATTCCATATGTCATCAAAGAAAAACATAAATTAGTGTTGGGATATTAGAAGAAGATTGTGTTCAAATTAAACATGATGTAACTTTTTTATTAGTATTATGTTTCTTAATAAGTTTTTTTATTGGAGGAAGTACTTTGACAAATCTACCATATGGTAACATGCCTGTCAAATATTAAGATAATAAAAAACTGATAATCATCTCATTTATAAAATATTTGAATAATTGAATATCAATTTTTTAAAATTTAAAAATTACGCAAAATAAAAAAAGTTGATAAATTGGATTGTGACTATCATATTAATAATATTAATATGAAATTTGACATAAATGCTAAACTTTAATAGAGTGCAGGATGGATTTTCTAAATTCTAATTCAATTAATAGTTATAAAATAGTATGATATTAATAAAGAGTTATTTTGCGTGTAAATTGAACTTAACTAAATAAAAATTGTCTTTAGTGTACAAGAAAACTGATTAGTAAAGTGATTTTTGGAGAGATTGATCTCAAACTTGAAGACGCGTGCAACATGTCACTTGAGTGGGATACACTTGTCATAGAATCAAGTTTTAACCTTTTTGAACTTAACATGTGTTAGGACGTTAAGTTCAAGTTATACTTAATGTAATTTTTTGTCAAGTTACACCACTTTATTCATTTATTAACTAGTTTAACAAATCCATAGTTGAATTACATTATCTTCTCTTACCTTATATGCTTGCAAAATGTCAAAGTAGTTAGAGTTTAATAACTATTTCATGTATAAATTGTTATTTTAAAAAAATTAAAATTAAATAAAAAAATAATAATGAAAGAATGGTGTTTATAGAAAGAAAGCCGAAAATGAGAGTAATTTTTTTTTTTTTATATATAAAATTAGAATATAGTTTACCTCAAAACCGATTTTGAGAAATTCTCCTTTTAATCCATTATGCAGCAACTCATAAGATTATCACTATATATTTTTAGTCACATGACTTGTTTAAATAATAAAAGTAGATAGTCTATAAGTCATCATATAGTGGATTAAAAGAAAATTCTTCCACACCAACTCTATCCATAAAATTAGATATGAAAAGACAATGCAATTAGGGTTTTTTTTTTTTTTTTTTTAAGTTTTTTTAATTTTGGATATTTGATTTAGAGATAAACCGGCCGATCCGATTTGGTTTATCAAAAACCATATTATGTTGCACATTTTATATTTAGACCTCCCCCGTCTCTATCAATTTGTAATTTTTCAACGCTCACAAATTTGTTAAAGAAACCGCACTAAAGCAGCACGTCAAACCTTGGACCATTTTCCTTTGTACAATTTTACTCTTTTCTTTCACCTGCAAGGCTGCAACGAAGTGCAAACAAATTTAACAGCTCAGACATAGTTCAAGAGAGAGAGAGAGAGAGAGACTAGTAGGGGTGGTGGTGGTGGTGGTGGTGACTTTGATAATGGTTGAAGATGAAATTGCAGCAGAGAAAATTGGAGACAGACAGATAGACCAAACTTTTGTTACACACAAAGTGGTCTCTCTCTTTCAATGGGGTCCCACCTGAGCAATCCTACCCCAACTGTCACGTATTCTTCCACTGTCAGCCAACAACATTGTAAAGCTCTTTCCTTTCTCTTTCACCACCTCACCACCACCACTTTTCTCAGTCTTTAATGGCTGCTCCATTTCAGATTTCTTACGTTAAAAAATAATGGGTCGGTGCTAGATACCAATTTCACCTTCTCTTTTTGGCTGTCACAAAGATACCCACAAGGAAAAATAAAATATATATATTAAAAGTCTTTGTTTTTGGTAGATTTTGTTGAAATTCCATCTGGGTGTTTTTTAGAAAGCTTTGGTTTTCTTGGGGTACTTAGTGGAGTGAATTTATTGGGTTCCTCTATTGGTGCCTCAAGATTTGACATTTGTTGGAGAATTTGGAAAGTTTTAGATTTTGACTTTGTTATTTTGAAAAGCGTGTGATTTTTGGGTGGCTTATATTTTTGGGGGGTCTTTGGTGGTGCATTGAAGAGAATTGGAGTTTTTACTTTCCAAGCTATTTCTTGTTTTTTTTTTTTTTTTGTGGCTGAAGAATTTTCATCAAAAGAAGGTTTTTTAATTTGGTTTTGGCAAAGACCGACTGTGCAAATTATCAGAAACATCAATCCAATTGTATAGAAATCCTCAAAGCTATTTTCTTCTTTGATCAATCTTGTTCATTGAAATTTGAGGGATTCTATTGAGCTTTGACAAATTTGTGATCACTTAAAGTTGAGAGAATATAGTTCTCTTAAATGGTCATATCTTTGAAGTGAAGACCAGACTACTTGGAGTTTGAGCTTTTGTGAAGTAACTGAGATGCTGTTTAAGGCTTGTGGATGAAAAAAGAAGGCTTTGATACCTTGCCATACAAAGAAAGCTTTGTTAACTTGAGCTTTACTCTGTTGAAAGCTTGAGGGGTTGAACTTGGAATTTCTTGATTCTTTTCTCTGTTAGATTTGTCCAGCTAGATTGTTGTTCATGGCCTTAAAATTGAGGTACTTATTTCATGCATCTCATTTCTTTTTTATCACTATTATTTGTGTTTGTTATATCAAATCAACAACTTACTATTTAGTATGATCTTTTTGCATTCATTTGTGGAAACCAAATTTTTCTGTAGTTCTACCATGATTTGCATGACCAATATAGTACTTACTAGTTAAATCCGGTGTTATGTGAACATAGCAGCAACTGTGACCCTAGTGTTGAGAGAAGGAGATCATTGATATTTCTGGTTAATATACTTTAACTGCTTCTATCTTATTTCATTGTTCTTTTTATCAGGTTTAATATGGTCATTGTTGGTTTGGAATTTTGATTGAACAAAGCCAAATAAAATTCAAGAATCACTCTTTCATCATGGGGAAGAGGTCCCAGAGACGCCCTGTGCGGTTTGAAAAAGATCAGTCAGGCTGTATGTGGGGCTTGATCAGTATCTTTGACTTCCGCCAGGGTCGCACTACTCAGAGGCTTCTTTCAGATAGAAAGCGTTGGAGCAAGCATGATGTTGGTAAGAACTTGGTTTATTATTCAGAATTTCAATAAATAAAACAAAGATACAAACAAATATTTGTAATGAATGTTTTTGGTTTGAATAAATGCTCCTTGTAACATGCAGCCTTTTTTCTATTGCTATAAATAAAAAGTGGGAACTAGTTTTGTTGTTTTCATGTGTGATTTCTGGATTTGGGTTCTTTTAGGTATTTTGGTAGACAATAGTTAAACATCTCAATTTACATGTGTTTTCATTTTGGATCAGGATTATAGGTTAATGTGTTCGTAAATTTCTATGAAACTCATTAAAAGGGCATTAAGCCTTAATTGTTGAAATTTCTTTTTCGTTCTGCAGGTGCTGGATATTCAAAGAATAGGTTTGATGCGTTGACTAATTTAGATGAAGATCATCAAAGCACTCTTGTAAGTATTGTCATTTTAGCCCCATGGCCAATTGAATGTGAAGTTGGTAACTTTAATATGGTGCTATCTAGTGAAAATAAGTGATCAATATGATATTGTTTTAATAATCCTAAATTATAATGCTTCAGGATGTTGAAGAGAGTATGACAGCATTAGTGACAACTGATGCTGGTAAGCCTAGTGTGAAGAAACTCATTGAAGAGGAAATGTTCAATGAACAGGACCTCAAGAAGGACAATAGCAATGCTGAAGTAGAAACAAAACTGAGCAAGTCAGGATATGAAGGCAATGTAAATGCAGAGAACAAAAGAACAAAAAAGAGTCGCAAGAAAAGCCGTGATATGGACAACCTTGACTTGGCTGCTGCTAAAAACTTGGAATCTGAATGCTCTTGTAATCAGAACTCAGAGAAACAATCAATAGATAATATTGGTATAGATGAAATAATGGAAGAGTTCTGTCACTGGATCCATCAAAAGAGTTTAAGTTCAGTGAAGCATGACCAGGTTGATGAAGTTCAAGTGCAATCAGACCAGAAGCATTCTGATTTTGAGAAATGGAGCAAGGCAATCAAGGAGTTTATAAACCAGAAGTTTATTAATGCGAAACATCTCAAAGAAAACGGGAAAATTGACAACTCCAAAGAACTCATTGGTGCACTTGAGATTTTAAGTTCGGACGAGGAATTGCTTCTGAAACTAATACAAGACCCAAACTCACTGTTGGCAAAACATGTTCTAAACTTGCAGGATTCTTGGGTAATGAAAGGCAAAGAACCGAAGTCACTTCCAGGATCCAACTTGTCAGAAGTGGAGCTCGGTGGTTTAGGACAATCTGAGGAGCTTGTCAATCGTAAGCAGCAGCGTAAATTTTTCAGGAGAAAGGTCAAATCTCAGGAAAGAAATCCATTGAAACAAAATGAGAATTCTGAAACTTCAAATAGAATTGTTATTTTGAAGCCTGGACCGACAGGCTTACGAAAATCCAAACCTGAAAGTAGTCTTGGCTCATCACCAAAACCTCATCACATTGGTGGAGAGAAAGGATTGACTGAGAGAGTTGGTGCGCACTTTTTTCTTGCTGAAATTAAAAGAAAGTTGAAAAGTGCCATGGGAAAGGAATGGCATGGAATCTCAACTACTGCTGCTTCTAATAATTTTCCTTGTAAGCTTCAAAGTTTCAGAGATAGTGAGACAGGGACTGAAAAGGGAAATGCTGGAAGAGATTCTCCAGGTAAAGATCATTTCTATATGGAAAGAATTGTCAGACCTGTTGTTGATGTCAGGAAAGGAGACAAGACTGGAAAACTGAAAGATTCTGAAATAAGCAAGGAACATCAAATTGATGGTTATTCCAAGCAAAGGGCATCTAATATCTATATTGAAGCCAAGAAACATCTCTCTGAGATGCTGAGCAATGGAGACGATGGTTTAGATTTTTCAAGCAAACAAAATCCTAAAACCCTAGGGAGACTTCTCTCTCTTCCTGACTATAACTTGTCTCCCGTTAGCAGTCCTGCAAGGGAGTGGGAGGATAAATTTGTAACTGCACAGATGCGGTTTTCTGCCTGTGGCAAAATTCAGAAGGTCAATTCAAATGCATGGTCTCCCAAAAGAGAAAATAATGTCAGCCCACTAGGTCGGCCAACACAAAATTTAGAGAGTGAGTCATCCACTTCTGACAGCCCTGATAATAAAGTACAAGCTCTTAACTCAAATCCAAATATCTTGGATGGTCCTTTTCATGATAATGAAGTCGAAGGAACCTTTGTTTCTGCTACTGATGAGATGAGTCCTGAAGGTATTATTTTTTCAACCGTCCAACTTATCGTGAGTAGCAATTTCACATATTTTTAAGCCTCTTTCCGGATTCTCTAATTCTTATTCATTCACTAAATTTCTGCAGGTGTTGTAGAGATTGTAGAAGTGACTGAAATTGTGATCCAGGAAGAGAGCAGCAGTGTCTTGTATGCTCGTCCTGATCCAAGTAACTCTTCAATTACCAGAGATGACGAAAATGCTGATATGTTTGAAATTTGTGATGATAAAGGATATTGTGAAAGCTTGAAACAGGTATTAAATCTTAGGAACTATCCTTTTCCTAGGATTTGCAGGCATGGATTTTAAATTCCTATGAAGTTGTTGAAATACAATGTTCATTTGTCTAAAACTACTGGATCTCTAATTACTTCTAAAGAACTCAAAATTCTTATAAAGTAGGGGATTACATGCCCCTACTAAAAGCTGAGACTCATAATTCCAAGTCTATGACTCATCACTGCCACCAGCAGTACCAGCACTACACATAGCGATGTTATAAATACCATACAAGTAGCCATTTCAGTTTGGCCATTCGAACGAAATATTTCTGTACAGGTGCATACTAATGTGCTTTTTCAGGATATATATTTAATTTATCATCCTAAGTGTATCAGAGATGAGTTATAGAGCTTTGATAAAATAGAATGACAGAAAAGAATACATGTGGCCAACCCTGACTAGTTTGTTGAGGATCCATAGCCAACCCTAAAAATTTTGGGACTAAAGCTTGATTGTTGTTTCCTAAGTGTAGCTAACAAATTTGACCCATATATAACTAACAAAATTATAAAACTGTTCAAGTTAACTTTTAAAGTAGAAACAACAATTGTATCCACTATCATCATATGTCCACCTCTTCCATTAATGTTACAACCACTCTTATCATATACTAACCTCTACCTCTAGCATGCCATTACTTTTTCTTTTCCTTTTTTTTTTTTGGGGGGGGGGGGAGGGGGGAGGAGATAAGTACACACCACACCATTACTTTTCTCAAATTTAGATATTTATACATGAAATTCCAAAAAGGAAGAAAATGAGAGAATTAAGGCAATTGAGATTTTCCTTTTGATTTGAAGTCCTGAAACTTGTTAGTCATGCAACTTCGAACTCCAAACACAAGAAAAGGACCTTACTCGTGTTTGTGTGGTGTAATTTTTTTTTGGGTGTTTCTTTTTCCGTTACATACATTTAAACTAGTTTTAATATAAATGACGTGTTCAGAGATGATAAATTCCGTTTGAGGCAAAGGCCAGGGTGATGATATACTTGCAGCTGGTTGATTTGTTAGCAGTTTCTGATCTTTTACCAAAGAGCATGTAGGAACATAATGATGCATTTTAAAAGAACAAAATTAATTTCACTAACGTATTAAAAACAGAGCCAAAAGACAACAAAAAACTCTTTAATGTGTCATCCCTTTGTGTTTTCTTTTATGGACTTGTCCTCCATATCTATCATTTTATCCTAACAACTATTGTTGTTCTTCTCCCAGGAGTCATATGAAGAGAAGGAAGTGCCATCTTCTCCGCTAGAGTCCCCTTCTAGCTCCTTAATAGACAAGAAAATTAAAAATCTGGAAAGTTGTGCTGTTGATATACCAGAGCGGCCAAGTCCTGTATCTGTTCTTGAGCCACTATTCACAGAGGATGACATCAGCCCCACAAATTCCATATCCCAATCTGGTAGGCAGTCAGTTTGAAAGTTTAATGGCTTAAATTGGTCACAAATCATTTTTGAGTATTGGCTAATAATGTCAATTCATTCACAATTCTTCAGCCAAGCTACCAGTGGAACCGCTTCAGATTCAATTTGAAGAGCGTGACTCTGCAGCTGCTAATCAAGTTGACTGTGCAAAAACTTGTTTGGAAGAAAATGAAGTAATGTTTGAATATGTAAAAGCAGTGCTGCAAGCCTCTGGCTTGAACTGGGATGAATTTTGTGTGAAGTATCTTACTTCAGACCAGCTTCTTGACACATCATTGTTTCATGAGGGTGAGTTCTTTCCCAACCAGCTCTGCCATGATCGGAAGCTCCTCTTTGACTGTATTGATGAAGTTCTCCGTGAGGTTTGTCGGCACCATTTTAGTTTCTGCCCTTGGGTATTATTCATAAAACCTAGCATAAAGCCAGTTCCAAACATGAAAAATGCTATTTGTGAGGTTTGGGAAGGGATATATTGGCATCTCCTTCCTCTGCCTCTACCTCGTACATTGGACCAAATTGTCAGAAAAGACATGTCAAAAATGGGAACATGGATGGATCTTCGTTTTGATGCTGATGCTATTGGTATTGAGATGGGTGAAGCCATTCTCGAAGACTTAATGGAAGACACCATTTTAAGCTGTATAAATGAAAATCCAGAAAATGTGCATACTGTCCTTAAAGCAGAGTTGGAGGAAGACGGAAGCGGCATCAACTTGTAAAAGACAACTGACTTCTTTCCGTCCATGCCATACATTGACCGACCTTGTGTTGAGGCTGTAGGAAAGCAAGTTGTTTCTTGTGCCTCACAAAAAGGGATGACATTCACCAATTTGGGAGGGACTTCGAACATCCCATGGACGGTTTGACTTGGCTTTTTCTAACTTGTTTCTTGAAATGTTGTAGATATCTTACAATCTTCGACATTATATAACCGCGGCTTTTAAGCCCTCACATGCGACAATCATCAAACGGAGGATCCTTCATGGTTGGGGATCAGAAAATCCAGCTTGCAAGCGCAGCCTGCAAGAATACAAATAATGCCAGTTTTCTTTGGCAATTTTCGAGTGAGTACCAGTATGAAATCTGGGTCTGTGGTGCATTTCTCCCAATAATAATAGAGGTGTTCTTGTTGTAGATTTTGTAGAATATGATGTGTTGATTTAGTGTAGGGTGTGTTCTTTAGTTTGTTTGATTCCATTTATTCTTCTTTGTGTTCTCTTTTCTTTATTTTGAGGGTGTGTTTCTTTATTTGATCGGTTTTGTTGCTGTATTTACCGAAGTATTGTGATTTGTTACTAATTCTGTAGCACAGAAGGAAAATAATGTGACTTCACATTAGAGTGTTTTATTGGCTATACAAGTGAGTGTTATGCGATGGATACTGATATCAATACAAGAAAAATATGATATACCTGTTCCATCCGATTTTGATTATTCTGAAAACCCACAAATTTTTACTTATCAAAAAAAAATTCCCAACATATTTGAATCCTGCAATTTCGAGAGACTTATTAAGCTTTTCGGACCGCTTGTCCGAGGCAGAGAGATTATTTTAAAATCGTTGGCTACACAACCAGTGGTGACTCTCCATAATATAAGACAATATGACATTTGTTTTTTTTTTTTAGAATTTTATAAGTAGCATGTAAACTTTTATAAAACACTTTCAAGTGACCAATTTAAGACTAGAAATTATTTGTTCTTGGATCCCATCAGGGCTCTTCAATCTTTAAGCTGAATGTTAGCCATAAGCGTGATTTCAAAGCAATGTTAAGAAGATGAATAATGTTCATGTTACTAGGCATGCACAAAGCAAAAGCTAACATTTCTCATTAATATTTTATATAAAATTAACTCAATAGAGTTTAAGTCGTCCACATAAAAAGTATATATGACAGAACAAAATAAAGACAAAATCCTTAAAAGATTCCACAGACAACGGGAATTAGTTACTTATGTTTTTTATTTGCCTGTGAAACTACAGTCATAGGAGGTCCTGCTCGCTTTTTGTTAAAGGCATTTGTTCTGCTGTCTAAATCCTCTTCATCGTTATCCTCATCATCACCTCCATCTCTAGCAGATGGAGTGTATTCCTTGGCACTTTTAGCAGCATTTCTTTTTCCAATGTTTAACTTGGCACGAAGTTTGTTTTCAAGTGGGTCGTTTGAAGGCCCAAGTTTGTATTGGCGTGAAACCTTTGCACCCAGTCCAAGCCTACAGGAAAATGTAAAGGGTTATGGTGAAATTTTTACAATGTCCGATTAATAGTTACAAGTACTAACAGACAGTAAAGATGATGATACTGACCTATAAGGTTGACCCTTTGATTCTACTTCTGTTGGTTCATTCTCTGCAGCTTTGGTCATATTATTAACCCAGTGTTCAGCCTGCACATTAGTAAGATTGTCATGCTCAAAAACGTTATCTTGAACATAGGTTGGAGAATTGACAATAACAGCAAAGTGGAGAATGTATTATAATTAGAACCTGTCCTACATATACAACAACTATCCGTACTATTGTGTCCATACTTCTGTGCATAATTCTATGCACGTGAAAGACAACCCAAAGACTCCATATAGCTCTCCAGATAAGACAAGAATGCAGTATCTTGGTCCACATAAAACCTCATGGATTTATTGATTCCCAATGCATGCCATTTCAGGTGACACGCTTATAGACCAGCTACCAGAAACTTAAATATAATATATTATAGACCAGCCACCAGAAATTTATATATAAGATAATAATAACAATACTAATTACTTTGATTGTACTTTGTGTTAGGGTGTCAAGCATTTTGATGAGCTCTGGCCACCCAATTTAAAACTAATCAGGAGAAAGCACAAGTTAATAAAATATGGAGAGCCGATAAGAAACCACCTAATCATGCATAAGCATAGAAGAGCTCTACTTGCCCAACATTTTAGGAACTTCAAAAATGTAGTAATTCCTATCTGACCGGTTTGGAGGGGACAAAGTTTACCTCCAACCCGGGTTGGAGAAATCCTCCTTCAACTTACTATGTGACAAATAAATAGACCATTCACATGTGTATTTAAAAAAATCACATGACTCATTAAAAAGATCATGTGACTAAAAATACACATGGATAGTCTATTTAATTACCACGTAGTGGGTTGGAGGAGTAAACTATGTCCGTTTGGAGGAATCTCCCCCAACTTAAAACATGGTCATTAAATGAACCCCAAGAATAGCACAATTGGATGGAGACCACGTGTCATGAAGCGGAGGTCATTAGTTTGAGTCTTCCTTGCCTCTTATCAAAAGAAAAAAAAAATGTGACGATTAAATGACCATTCATATGTATTTTAATCACATAACCCATTAAGTAATTTAAATAAGTCACATGACCATTAAATAAGTCTTGTGATTAAAAGTATACATGGATGATCATTTGAGCCATCACATAATTGTTTCTGCGCTTTCCTAAGTGTTTAATATAACTGCTATAGATTTTCTCCAAATATTTGGCATGAGTTAATGAAAACATATTGCTATAATTCTCTAAGATTTCTACTAGAGAGAAGGGAAGGAAGACAAAATTGCTAGCGTTCCTCCAGTAGTCACTTGGAATGTGCATCAGTCTCACATTAGAATATTTACCACCATGCAATTTAAAGAAGCAAATCCATGAATCAACTATGTAATCAATAACATCACTTAATCATTGTTCAGATTTCAAAAATAGGGAATAGTTACCAATTTCAATCCCTTATCCAGCTTAACAATTTCTATAAGGCCAGTTTTTTGTGGTTTCTCTGTAGTGCCCATTGCAACTTCTTGGCCAGCCTCAACAATTAATTTTCACAATCGCAATGTCGACAGCCACAACAATTAATGTTCACAATCCCCTGCAAAGTTTCATTTCATCTATTATACAACTTGTAGCAAAAACATAAGCAATGATAAGTTTTCTTAGAATTAAAAAACACAAGTTCCATAGACAAATACATATATTGAAAGAATATATATACATACATAAATATAGAGATAGAAAATTCCACAAGAGTAATATACATACCTTGAACTTTGCTAAAAAAACCACTAAAGTCTTCTTCTTTGTTTCGGTAAGTGAACTCTAGAAGTCTAATTCTAACTGAATGAGGAATATATTCATTGGGCCTGAAATGAAACATTGACTTTTAGTGTGCAATAGAACATGATTTTTTTTTTTCCAACCAAATGAAATATCAAAAGTTCAAAGGAAAAACATTGGGTCTTTGTTCATACACTACATATTGGTTTACTGAATAAAGTTTTCTTCAAAAGTACATAAGACAATTATCAAAAAGCTAATTCAGATGCAGTGCATGTGGAAATCATGTTCTAGCAAAGGTAAGTGAATAAAGCATAGCTGTTAAGCATGAAGAAGTAGGTCAACTTTTCAGGCTTGATTCTATCTCTAAGGCTCCCCTAAAATGATTTATCCATTACAACCAATCATCTAACCTTGATACCCTAAATTGAGGACCATTGATAGATTCCTAATCACTTTTAGTTGAAAGCATTCCTTAAATCCAATGGTAATCAGCTACACTCTGGCTAATGTAATCTTTAATCAAATGAGAGTTTTGAGTTCTCTAACTATCCCTATCTTACTGGATGAAAACCATCTTGTTGACTTACTCTTAAACTCAAAAACTAAAGTTTACTGTACCTTTTTACTATTGAGGAAGTATTCAATGACTCTAAATGGCCCAAATAAAATTAGTACCATTCTGAAATCGTTGACTAACAGCAAAACACCAGACAATTATCAAATTTATTAAAGATTGGTTCTTTTATTCCTTTTATGACAACAAAATGAACAATGGGGTGAGACCCAAATGCATAAATATCATTCTCAATCATTCTCAGTTTAGAATCAAAGTTATCCACTTTGGTTTTACTCCACAATACCAACTAATTATAATTATGATCCATTTCAGCAATAACCAACTAAACACATTTTGATAATATCTTGAAGCATTAGGGGTTTTTACCTCCAGGAACTCCAAACCCGAATTGCGAAGCCCCCAATCGGCCCTGCAGCTGACGATCGAAGTGAGAGAAAAAGATAACGGGGCTAAACTAAAATTCTGTCAATGAATCAAATCGTTGATGTGAGTTTGTACATATGTTGTCTTTTGTACCGAACAAACTGATTTGTAGTTAAACTCTCTTCATATGTACTTCAAAAAGCAACCCAATCCAAAAACCTAGTAAAAAACATTCATCCAACTTTTTTTTATTGAAATTAGGTACGGTATTTGAGGTATTTTGATACCATACCGCACCTTGCGGTATTCAAATAACTAATACCGTATACCATACCACATGTTTCGGTATCCGGCGGTTTTGGTGCGGTACGGTGGCGGTATGACAGCGGTGCGGTACCGGTGTTTTTAAACTCTCAATCATTTACCTAAATCTTTCTCTTCACCCACGAAATCCTCAATTGAAATCAACTCAAGAACCCAAAAATTAATCTTCTCTGCAAACCCAACAAAGAACCCACCAAACCCTCTTCAAAAATCAACTAGAGAAGAGAAATCCAAGAAGGCAAGAACAACGGAGCAAAAAAAAGTGAGAGTGAGTGACAGATGAGCGGCGGTGAGTGGCGGCGATCGAAGAAATGCGGAGCGACAGAGAGAGCGGCGCCTGAGAGAGTGACGAGAGAGACAGAGAGGCGCTGTCTCTGTTTGAGAATTGAGAATGAGAAGAGAGAGAGAGAGAGATTAGGGTTTGTTTTGTTTTTATTTTTCCGCTTTTACCCCCAGGCAGCAGCGCCTATTTTTTGGTTTTCCCTGCCTTTCCAGCCACAATATTTTAAATTTTAACATATTATTTATATATATAATTAAATAAGTATATGCGGTACGGTAAGGTATACCGTTATTTCTTAAAACATATACCGATACCGCAAAAAACAGAAAAAAAACAAAAAAACAAAAAAAACAAAACCAGATATCATATCACATACCACAAAATATTATATCAATTGATCATTTCGGTATGGTTGTGATACGGTTTTGTGGTATGCGGTTTTTTTATACACCCCTAATTGAAATAGTATTTAAGTTCATTATTATTCAATTAATGTTAGGCCCACCACGTGGTGATTCAAATGACCATATATGTACTTCTAATCATAGGAGTTATTATTGAATCATGTGACTTGTTTAAATAATACACGATGATGATTTCATAAATTGCTATATAATAAGTTAAAGGAGATTACTTGAAATTGGTTTGGAGGTCAACTTTGTTCATAAATGATTAAAATTTATATAGTTAAGGTTTGTATTCGAAATTCATCCAAACTAAATATTTATGAAATTCAAGTCAAAAAACTTAAAAAAAAAAATAAAAAAAACGCCAAAATAAACAAATTTAAACTAACAAATTCAAAATAAAACTAACATATATTTTTTTAAATTGTTAGTAATATAATTGAGTTGCGTGTTACTCGAGTTAGAAAATTTTATTCAATGCAACTCTGATCCAACTCAACTTCAAAAAAAAAAAAAAACACACCCCATCAACTAACAAATGACCAAACCCCAAGTGTTGGGATGTGTTGGGTTGATAGAGTTGGTGCGTTGAACGAATAAAAAAAAATATATATATATATATATATATATATATATATATTCTCTACTTACCAAAAAAAACATCAATGCTACAAATATAATAAATTATACAATTATATGAGTTAGCAAATTGTGATTAGTACAACATCAATCACTTTAATTTTGTGTAAAACAATCATAACATCACCTCAATAGTTATAACGAAAACTTGTGAAATTTGTTGTGTACTTTACGAAGGGGAAAATAGGACATAACTTGTAAGGTAGTCTTTTATGTAACATTTGGCCCCCTTTCTTTCTAAATGATATTGCGTGCATGTTTGACATCCTGTTTTGAAATCACACTTTTTTAAAGTACAACTTTTTTAAATCTCGCTTGTTTTTTAGTACAATCTTTTTAAACAAATGCATGTTCAAGTAGCTAAAAAAATAAGTTGTACAATGTGAAGTGTTTTCTTATCTTTTTATTTTAAAAATAATTTCCATTAGTTTTTTTTTTATTTTTTTTTCGAACAACCCATTTTCAAGAAGCTAAAAAAATAAGTTGTACAACGTGAAATGTTTTCTTATTTTTTTATTTTAAAAATAATTTTCATTATTATTTTATTTTTATTTTTTTCGAACAACCCATTTTCAAGAAGCTAAAAAAACTAAGATGTAACATGCCAAGTGTCTTTTTTTTTTAAAAAAAATCTTTCCATTAGTAGGTTTTTCTTTTTCTCAAACCTGTGGTTTCAAGGTGTTGTCTTCTCAAGATTCTTCTTCTAAAGTTTTAGATGCACAAATGATTAATGTGTGATCAAATTGTTATAATTTAACCATTTTATGATTTTAACAAAATCTAATATAAGCTATACTTTAGTTTTATTTAATTACTAAAAATCATTATATGAGAATTATAAGTGAAATTTTGATTATGAAAAAAATTACAACACAACTTATATATCTATATCTATACTATAATATAAAACCGAAACTTTTTGACTTTTGGTTGACCTCATCATGTTGCGCTACATAAGCTTTTGAAATCTCACAATTTTACACCTCATTATTTTCATATATATTTTCTAATTGAATTTAACTTTTATTCTATTTGCACCACATAAGCTTTTGAAATTTCACAATTTTACACCTCATTATTTTCATATATATTTTCTAATTGAATTTAACTTTTATTCTATTTGCGCCACATAAGCTTTTGAAATCTTACAATTTTACACCTCATTATTTTCATATATATTTTCTAATTGAATTTAACTTTTATTCTATTTGCGCTACATAAGCTTTTGAAATCTCATAATTTTACACCTCATTATTTTCATATATATTTTCTAATTGAATTTAACTTTTATTCTATTATTAAACCTTCCATTTAAATTTTGACACATCATATTTTCTTTAATATAAGAATATATTATTCCATATATAAAACACAATCATAATTAATGTCTAATACTAAACATATATTCCATATATAAACACAATATAAATATCTTTTAATAATAATCATAATTATCAATTTTCATCAAGATTTTTAGAGTTCCTTTTTTTTCTTATGTATTTCATTTAATTTTGTTGCTGGCAATGGAGAAAGATGGATGGATTTGTTATAATGAAACCATGTGAGCTTGAAATGAGTTATGAAAATTATTTAGGTTTGATCATATAATCATGTGCCCATGTATTTATTTGTCCTTCTTCTTATTTTAAGTATCATTTATTTTATTTTTGGATGGAAACATGATCCATATGGTAAATATAAACATGAATCGTGTTTTATAAAAATTGGACTATATTTAACTTATGCCAAAAGAAAAATTACATTATATTAAATTTTAATTATCCTATGGTAAATACTTTCTTAGTTATTTTTTTAAACCAAAAAGTAAGATCTATCCTAAATCCGATTCGTAAAGTCTCTTTATCGATCTTGCCTACAACATTTTGAACTACAAAAAAAAAAAAAAAAAAAAAAAAATCAAAATTAATTTAGATTTTATTTTCAATAATTTTCCTGTGCATCGCACAGGTTTGCGACTAGAACATATATAGATAGAGAGAGAGAGAGAGATTTTTTTGAGTGTATGTGTTATTTCTTTTTCTTTTTATGAATGATCAAGGATATATTATAGAGAAAGGGGACCAAGGCCCAGTCCATGTGTCCTCTCTTGCCATAAAGTTGTGGGCATGGATAATAGAAATGCAAAGTCCCAAAAATATTACAAAAAAGGAACCCATGTATCTAAGGCATGTGCAAAACAGTTAGCTTCATGAATAACATGCGAAAAAATGAACAAAACTGAAGAGACTCAACTATAATGCTGATGTAAAAAATAATGGATGAGATGGACCAATGTGGAGTAATTGCCAAGTTTTGAATAAGGGAGATGACATTGAGAGCATTGCCTTAAAGAATGATATAGTCCAAATCAATGGACAATGCACAAAAGATAGTAAAGAGACCAGCTTTTACTTCAAACCAAAGAGCATTAGCAGGGCGGACAATATCAATCCAAGCATGTGTAACTCTACCAATGTAATCACAACGTATAGCAGCAAAGTAGGCAATGGTTGGCCTGAGAGAGCAGCATCAAAATTAAATTTATGCCAACTAGGGGGAAAGGGGACCATGGCTGGTAGATAGGGGGCGATAGAGTGGACAAGTGGATTCCCAAGCTTGTTAGTCGAGCACAAAGATGTTTATGTCAAGGGACAACATATGGAAGGTTGAAGGTGGGGGGGGGGATAGGTAGTGGGTCTCTTCCTCGCCTTGTTCAGTTGTTCCTATAAAACCATAAAAGATTGCATATAATTGTTGTCATGAAAGTGAAGAGAAGGACCTCCAAAAGGTGGAGGTTTAAATCACTAGATTTGTGAGGGGCGCATGGGATAAGTGGATGGCATTGGAGATGATAGACATATTGTATGTGCAATGAGACATTGGGTGAAGAGGTGAATGATGGTTTCATCTTGGGTATTGCAGTGCACACATATGTTTTCATTAGATGGAATTTTGGAAGCTAGAGTTGACATTTTCGATTATTAATTTTGCTCATCTTGAACTCAAATCGTGGTTCCGTCATTGTTTATAGGGAAAAAGCAATATATAAATAACAACGGTGAAAATACTTTAGAAATATACAGATTAATTACAAAATGAGGCTATATTTGATAGGTTAACATGGTGGATGTGGATGTGGTCATTAGAGGCAAATGACAATAAAATGTATAGTACTAATTGCAATTTTAGGAAATGTAATGTAAAAAGGGAAAGTTGGTTCATGATGTTGAAGATATAAAATCTACTGGAGTTACATTAGTTGTTATACTTGCAAGAAATAAAGTGAGTGCAATGCTGCAAAATATTAGTTTGTAAAGAGATTTGCTCACTAAGCTTTGTGCCAAATGAGGTAAGTCCTTCTATAATTAGTCATATTATACACAAAGCACTTGGATCTCTTAGGGTTTGTTTGTTATAGCTTAAAATAGCAATTTATTTTACTTCTCACTTGTGTACAACTTTTAAAAATTTCGCTTTTCAGGTACATTTTTATATTTGTGCAGTTTATTATTATTAAAAATAAAATAAAATTACAGAAAATTAGGTTAAGAATTTCAAGAATTAGGGCATTTCCCATTTAGGTAATAGTGGGATACAAATTCATATAGTTCAGCCATTACATTCTCAACAAGCATAAAATGTCAATGTGTGGATAAAAAGAAGTGCATGAATCATGATGATCTCATCTAACTAACAAAACCCAATTATTAAAAAAAAAACAAATCCTTGTCATTTTTTTATTTTCCCATGGTCCAATTGAGCCCATTTGAAACATCATCCACCCAAAAAAAGCCACAAAATCGCAGTCACCAAATCGTAATAAATGCACAGCAAACAGATAACACTAGAATGAATCGTGGTATCAAACTCAGTTTGACCATTCAGTCCCTACTAAAATCATATCCACATCTAAGTATAAACAAATAACACAAGGGTAAAACAGGAAAAAAAATATAAAAATATAAAATTTTGTAATGATCTTTAGTAGATCGGACTTTTATATTTATTGTAATAAGGGCAGAGGAAGCAACAGAGGCATCGTCGTCGTCATCATCAGCAACAACGAAAGCTTAATCGAGTCAAAGCCCTCAAAACCACGAGAGCCTTCTTCTTCTTTCACCTTCGTTTATTTCTCTATCTATTTGTTTCTCTCTCTACAAACTTTCCATTTTCTCTCTCTTCGAATCCACAAATCTTTCAAACCTACGCCTAGCCCGAATCGCGATATTTGTTTATTCCCATTTTGACCCAAACATTTCACCTTATTTACGAGATTGCCATCAAAACCCTAGCTTTACTATCCTCTACAAAACTCTATCTCCGACCCCTAATACCTCTCACTACGCTTCGTCTCCGAGAATAGCAATTGTAATTCAATCAAAACCCTAGCTTTGGTGCTTTCCGCTTCAAATCCATGGTGTGTTTTCGTATTAGATTTGATTTATTTGTGGTGCAATTTAATTTGATTAAAAAATACAGCTTCGTTTTTTTATCTTCTAATTTGAAAAATTTAGGATATTTGGCTTTTTATTTTTTTATTTTTTAAACTTATTTATTTGAATAATTTAATTTTGGGGGGGCTTTGAACTGGTTTGAGCTACTTGGGTGGTTAGGTTTGGTGAGTAATTTTTTGGATGTGATTATAGATTTCGTTTTATGGGTTAGAGTGATTTGATCAATTACACAATTTTATTGCTATGTTGGTAGTGAGCTTGGAAATTTGACTAACGGAAGCTCCAAACTAGAGGGTGTTGCTTAATTTTTAGTGGAAAGTTTTGAACTTTCAAATAGGTGGTTAACATTCTGTTCATGATATTCACATTGGCAACTACAACAACTAATGTGTCAGTTTTATACTAGGATTGAAAATTTTACTTGGTTTTATACGTTTTATCATTTTATAATTAGCAACCCCAACTATTAGTTTATCATCTTGAAAGTTTAGAATTTAAGGTCAGTTTAAGCGGTTTCATTAAATTAATTTTTTTTAGCTATTATTGTTGGGTTATGCTGGATATACATTTTTGCTTGATTGATTTGTTTCAAGAATGTAACTTTTTTATGAGTTGCTTAGGGTTCAAAATGTTCATTAGTTTACATGTTTGGCTACTTCGAATATTGGGTTATGTTTTCCTTCTATTATTTATTTATTTATTTTCCGGATGGAGGTCAGGTGATCTGGATGTTAGCAACTGTGACTGTTTAAGCCAGGAGTTCATTATCTTCGTTATTTATGTTTAAATTTTTTAGCAAATCACACTAATCTCTTTTGAGGTTTTTCAAAATGACACTCTGCCCCTCCTATTTTGAAAAATAACACTTTGCCCCCTCACCTTTTAAAAAATAAGGGGTGGAGTGTTTTTTTTTTAACAAAGGTGAGAGTGCAAAGTGTCATTTCCTAACAAATATGAGGGGGTGGAGTGTCATTTTTGACAAAGGGGAGGGGGCGGAGTGTCATTTTGCAAAATCTCAAGGGAGGTTGCTGTAATTTGCCCCAATTTTTAAGTGTTGTAGCTCCAGAGTCAAAATTTCTGGTTTAGGCTTATAAGAGAGTGCAATGCTTTACTTATAAAAAAAAAAAGAGTGCAATGCTTCACTTTTTTATATTTTCGTGATATTTAAACCACCATAAATTTAGATTTCAAAATCGTAAGTTTCCCTCCAAAACTCCATTTAACATTCTATCTTAAATTTAGGCAGCTTTAACAATAAATTGAAGTAACATATAGCAGACAAGAAAGATCCTGCATTTATGGCTATCTTGATTATAAAACTTTCTAGCTTTTAGCTCTATGTTTTCCCATACATTCTTGTCTTTTTCCCCAGCCGTGTGATGTTCAACGTACATATTCTAGCACTGATTCTGATAGGTATGGTGGTACACATTCAATTCAACGTGTTTGTTTTTCCACAAACTGGATTTCAAAGATTTGGTGCTAAACATAAATGTAGTTTTTGTGTTTCAACTTATATTCTGAAGCAGTTGATAAAGTTCATTAATTCATTGATATGTTTGAGGTCATATCCCTTTGTTTAGCATCTATTTTTATTCCCTAAATTTTTAATTATTTGGTATGTTATTCGACTATATAAATTATGTGGTAAATTCACTTTGGTTGGACATAATCTAGTGAGCATGTTTTTTTATTTTTAATGCAGATTAGCTTTCACAATTCCTAATAGCGGCTTGATGCTGGGGGCAGTATGCCGGTGATAGTTGGGAGAAATGCAAAGGTATCATACTTCTAGCTGCACTAGTGCAGTTAATAACACTGCAATAGGTGGACCATCAGCTAGGGATACTGCCCGAGCTGATTCGTCTTCATTGCCAGCTAACTTTGCCCTGAATTCTAGGTAAATGGGTTCCAGAAAAATCAGTCTTCTTATGCTCTATTTTTGCAGATAATGAACAACTGTACTTCCTACTTCCACCGATGCATTTTTTATAATTAGTTTTCATTTTAGCCTTGTTATGACCATATCCTTTCTAGTTTATGATATGATGAGATTCCAAATTATAGCTTGTTGGCCTTATAAGGAGAGTAGGTTATTGAGTGTCCCATGCCTGCATACTTTGTTATCATGATTAATTTTCTTTGATACAATTTACCAATTGATTTGTCTAGAAACGATAGCATTCTTTATTGTTGTGCATTTCCCTTTTTGGAAGATCACATGGTAGTCGTAATCGTATGTATGCATTTCCTTATTTACTTACTGCATGATAAGTGATGAAGTATGGATGTTAATGGATCACTTCAAAGCAGGAACTAGTGTTCTAGTCTTTCTTTGTTATCAAAACTTTGTGCTTTCTTTTTTATTTATTATTTTTTTTAGAGAATTTTGTGAGACTAGATTCTGTAATTTTAGAGCCTTGTTGCTGATAGTGATGCATTAGCTGTGCGGCAAAATTTAGATACTTGGGCTCCTACTGTTCCTTTTGCAATTGAAAAAAATAATTAAGAAGTGGGAAGGGGCAAAACTCTAGTGGTGAGGAAGTAAACCAGAGGAACCCAATAGTAGAAGACCAGAAAACGATTAAAAAAAGAGGAAGTAAGGATTCCAGAGCCTTAGATGTAGCCATCATATCAGCTGGCGAGTGCAAGAATAAAAGTTTAATCTTATGAGAGAAACTTGACACTATCAAAAGTTTGACTATTCCTGCACTGCCATGGGCATTGCAATAGGTATAATGCTATGCACATCATATCCTGTAAATTTCATGCTTTTCTTACCTCCCTTCAAACTAGCCAATATCTCATCCTCCATTCTTTGCATCATCCTGGAACTCAAACAAGTAAAAGACTTACCTGAAAGGTCTCTTATTTTTTTTGATAAGTACCTATAAGGTCTCTTATGACCTGACATAATGCAAGGGTCCTGCTTTTTTCTCTTCAGGAAAGCCTTTCCCAATAGTTTTAATGATTCTTTACATTTTTCTAGAATATCTTTTAAATCCTGATCTAGTGCAGACTAGATTGGTCAACAGAGGTTGCTTATTTTCAATTTTTTTTATTTTTTGATAAGTTACTTATTTTCAATTTTTTTATAATGGAATTATCAAATTATACTGATAACAAATAGTTATGATATTATCATTGACATTTTATGCAGGCGGCCGTCTCAACTGACCGCATACAAGTTGAAGTGTGATAAAGAACCTTTAAATTCCCGGTAACCTCTGCAACGGAATTGCACCTTCGTTTTGTTGTATTAGTTGTTTTTCCTTTTCCATAAACTGTTCTGGATTGGAAAGTACAGAGAGTAGTGTTGTATTTCAATTTCTTATGCATTTTGGTTTTCTTGTTTTCATTTCATTAAAATAGTGAAATAGAAAAGTGTAGAACTTGCTGGTAGTTCTGATATTTTGCTGTTAGAGTTATACTTACCTTGCTATAGTTCTTATCTCAGTTTATAATTTCTTCCTTCTTTTAATCTCAGGCTTGGGCCACCTGACTTTCACCCACAAACTCCAAATTGTCCTGAAGAGACTCTCACCAGAGACTATGTGCAATCTGGTTACAAGGAGACCATCGAGGGAATTGAGGTACATTATTAACTACTTAATAAATTTCAGTAGTTTTGCTAGAGGGAGTATGTATAAATGTGGATATTATTTCTTTATATTGAATTGTAAATGCATTTTTAATGACGACGCTGCTAATTTTAATTAATTTAATGCTTTCAAACATTAATTAATTGTATACAAGTAAAGTAAAATCCTGTCCTGGTAATTTCAGACATGAAATAAATGATGTTTTTGTGCTAAAATTTGTAGTTTCCACAATTTTATGAAAAGTCCTCGAAGATTGTGTGATTACTTTATTGTCTTTGTACTGTGTTATTCACAGTGGCCCCATCACAATAGCTGTTGGAATTTGTATTAGATTCTGTTGCGAATTTGAAGAATGTGTGTTTGGAACTATTTTTGTTGCAATGAAGAATCAAGTCTTGAAAAGTGGGGAACCTGCATGTCTTTCTAGCTGTTTGTATATTATATTTTGCTTTCGATAGTTGTAGAGAGTTATTACTAGTATTGGTAGAAGTGTGGGTGATGTTTTGGGTGCTTTTCTATTTAGCACATATCATGCTTTTTTGAGTTTTTTTAAAAGGTAAATAACTTATTAAATCTAACCGTTAGATCTTAATATTATTGATATGGGTGTTTGATTTGTTATACAACTACCATTCTTATGTGTGTTACACTACACAAGCTCACCCCTCATTAGAAATTCCAGAAGAAGAGAGGAAAAGAAAAAGAAAATACTGGGGCCACAAGGTCCAAATTCTTTGAAAGATATGTATGATAGCAATGAGTGGTTGACTGCGAGAATAGAAGAAGAAGAACCAAATAAATGGACTGAAGATGATCTTGTGTTAATCATTGATGATGATTACATGACATGGGTTAATGTCTCTAGAGCTGCTGGAGTTGAAGAAAGATTCAACATGTGATCAAGAGTGAGGTTACTGGGGGCAACAGGTTCAAGTATCAGTTCACGACATACTTTTATTGAGGGAGAGGCTATTAATTTAGATGAAGTAGATGATGAAAATGATGATGGTCTTATGTTTAATGAGGATGATAATTATAAACTTTTGGATTGCATTGCGTTGCTTATGTTAGGTATAGACTATAGAACTCACTACTTTGATTCAAGCATGTTCTTCATTTTGATCATGGCTATCAAATATCGTATTTGTGTATATTTTGTAAAGCACGAGAGAATTATATAAAATGCTTTGGTTAGATTTTATATGATTAGTTGATCGCTTGGTTAGTTGGGTTGTCTATTAATAATTGTTTCAAATGACTCCATTATTTTTAAAAGATGTGTGCTTTACTTCAGTTTGGTGTGTGCTTGCGCTCTGTTCCTACGCTCCAAAAGGCCTTTGTGCACAAGTGCGCCTCATGCTTTCACCAACATGGTTATTACTATGACCTGTTGTATAGAGAGCTGTTTTGTAATGGATGGCTACCAGAGTCATGGACAGTAAAGCAGATTTTGTTGATTTAGATGGAAACTGCCACTCCTTGCATGACCTAAGTATGGTGACATGTTAATTTAGGTATCAAGAGTTGTTAGGTCATTGTGAATTTAAAGTGTATTTGAATTAGTTTATTTTCATTAGAAAGATTCTTAGAAAACCAACCAGCATTTATATTTTTGAATTTTGGTTACATTATCAATGCAGGAGTCAGTTGGCATCATAATGATATTATAAGATTTTGGAAGTTTTTCGTATGGTTTGGAATTGTGTTGATAGGCTGGTATTGAGTGTTGAACAAACTTCCTTTAGGAAAATAAATGTTTGCCTTTTTTTTTTTGGGCATTGAAACATATTAGTGCAATGATTTCAATTCTTCTATACTTCCCTTTGGTGGCTATTATCTAACTTGGTTTAACTTGTTGAGTGTGTTAGGAGGCTAGAGAGATCTCATTGACTCAGGTGCAAGCTTTTTCTAAGTCTACTATCATCAAGTGCAAAGAGGTGAATCACTTTGTGAGGCTATGTTAGCAGTCTTTTTGTTACTATGCTACAAATTATCACAACTTCAATTCCCCCCCCCCCCCCCCCCTCCCCCATCTCTTTCTCCATGTTTGATTCCTTTCTCATACTTACCCAAAAGAAAAAGATATAAAAAAAAGATACCTCTCTTATGGAAAAACTGCTAAATGATATGCAACTGTTTGCTCTTCTTTGCAGGCAATCAGGAAACGTCTTAGGGCCATCAATGAATCTCGTGCTCAAAAGCGGAAGGTAATGATTTACTTTCTTAACTATTATTGTTATCCAGCAAACAATATATTTAAACCTTTTTACCGCTTGTGTGCGTTTAAATCCTTGTGCAAATTTAGCGGGTTCAATTATGCCTATTAGGGTTTTTCAGGTTTTGAAAGCTTATTATGAAATTTGATGCTATATCTTATTTTTACTGTGACAGGCTGGTCAAGTTTATGATGTGCCTCTTTCTGGTTCACAATTAACTAAACCTGGTGTCTTTCCTGAATTAAGACCATGTGGTGAAGACTTCCGAAAGAAATGGATTGAGGTATGTCTTCTTGTTTTCTTCAATACCTATACCCTAAAAGCTGATAACATTTTAGTTTTTGTGGCAATATGATTAAGTGCATTTATTACCATCAGTTGGAAAATGTAAGTAAGATTTTTACTCCAATAGCTGAGGGAGAGGCTTAAGTAACAATATGCATGGCTAGTAGTCCTTTGTTGTCCTATTTACCAGCTTAGAAGCCTTGATGTTTTCCCAGCGGACTTGTCAAGTATTAGAACTAGAAGTTGTCATGATGTTGTGATGCAATTTCATAAATATCTATCCATGTTATGTGAGAAACGGTGAGATAGGATGTGCATGTGGAACATTAAGGGAATGGGTAGCCATTGTAAAGCTTATATGCCTAATCTCTGAGCTTGATCTCCAAGACTAGACATTTGCTGTAGTTGTTTTTCTTGAATGTTTTTTTTTTATCAACGTTTTTCTTGAATGTGATTCATATAATTAATCAATGACTAGTAGTGAAATGGCTGCCTACTATAAAGCATCTGAACTTTATTGTCTCTGTTGAGCATGTCTGAATGTGTTTAGATTTTTCATTGACAAAAAATGTAAATTAGAATTTTTAACTTAATAATTCCTTGACCCTGACTTCCTTTATTCCTTGTACTTCCAAAAAATAAATAAAATTACTGCAGGGTCTATCACAACCACACAAACGATTACGTTCTTTGGCTGATCATGTCCCTCAGGGATATGGGAGGAGATCCCTCTTTGAAATTCTAATTAGGAATAATGTTCCACTACTGAGAGCAACTTGGTTTATCAAAGTAACATATCTTAATCAGGTATGGATGTGTGAACACTTGTACCCACAAGTTACTATTCTCATTTTTTAATTTGTCTATTTTTAATATTGCAAGGTAGCCAGATTATGGTTGTATTTTGCAGGTCCGGCCTGGTTCTGCAAGTATCTCTTCAGGGGCACCTGACAAAACTCAGTTTTCTCGCACTGAGCTCTGGACAAAAGATGTTATTGATTATTTGCAATACCTCTTGGATGAATTTCTCTCAAGAAATAATTCTCATTCTACTCCACACAGCAGAGATCGATCACCTCAAGTGTCTTATGCTGGGTCACTTCAGCATAGGAGTGATCTGGCATCAGCAGTCCCTGATGGTGAGGAGCCTTCCCTGCATTTAAAATGGTGGTATGTGGCACGTCTATTGCAATGGCACCATGCAGAAGGGCTACTTCTTCCCTCTCTTATCATTGATTGGGTTCTGAATCAACTGCAGGTATTTTTGCGATTGCCAATATTTTATTTTAGTTCTCAGATAAAACATAACTAATGTGGTCTTAAAAAGAATGATAAAACCTTTTGGTATCCTTTGTAAGTACATGGGGTTTCATTCTCTATGGTTTTAATTTACATATTTCTGGCCCTTCAGGAAAAAGAATCGCTTGAGATTTTGCAGTTGCTCTTGCCTATTATATATGGCGTTTTAGAAACTGTTATTTTATCTCAAACATATGTACGAAGTCTTGCTGGAGTTGCTCTTCGTTTCATTCATGAGCCTTCGCCTGGTGGATCAGATCTAGTAGATAATTCCCGTAAGGCATATACAACCTCTGCGCTGGTTGAGATGCTTCGGTATTTAATACTGGCTGTACCTGATACATTTGTTGCATTGGACTGCTTTCCCTTGCCACCCTGTGTAGTATCTCATGCT
This sequence comes from Fagus sylvatica, assembly GCA_907173295.1. Classification (NCBI taxonomy): domain Eukaryota; kingdom Viridiplantae; phylum Streptophyta; class Magnoliopsida; order Fagales; family Fagaceae; genus Fagus; species Fagus sylvatica. The sequence goes on along the minus strand of OU015769.1, from coordinate 24,785,423 downwards.
GTAAATGATGGGAACTTCACATCAAAGATATGTGGGGATGCAGAAAAGATAAAAAATGGTTCTGCAGAAGCTGCTTCTATGTTCAAAAGTAAAGTTCTTGATGCGCAATATCAATCATTGGCCTTTGATCATGGTGTTTCGTTGATTCAGAAACGTGCTGATGCTCTTGCAAAAGCTGCAAGGCCTGGCTATCCGGTTCATAGTCTAGCTAAAGCTGTACAGGCCTTGGATAAATCTCTAGTGGATGGAGATGTCAGAGGGGCTTGTAAGTTTCTGTTTGAAGATCATTTTGATAGTGCTATAGCTGAAGCTTGGATTGCAGAAGTAAGCCCATGCTTAAGATCATCGTTGAAGTGGATTGGGAATGTGAGTTTGTCATTTGTTTGTTCTGTGTTTTTCCTTTGTGAGTGGGCAACATGTGATTTCAGGGATTTTCGGACTGCCCCGCCCCATAAGCTGAAGTTCACAGGCAGAAAAGATTTTTGTCAAGTATATATTGCAATTCGAATTTTAAAGCTGAAGATAAGAGATTTGCAAAGTTCATCTCGAGGCAAGAGTGAGAGTACCGTTGAAATAAAGAATAATTTAAAAAGAGTGGATGGAAGAAGTGTAAATTCTGATTTATTTGACAGCCCGGGTCCATTGCATGATATCCTAGTGTGTTGGATGGATCAGCATGATGTACGCAATGGAGAAGGTTGCAAGCGCCTTCAGCTACTTATAGTGGAACTCATACATGCTGGCATATTTTACCCCCAGGCATATGTGAGGCAGCTGATAGTAAGTGGAGTTGTGGATATGAATGGACCTGTGGTTGAGCTCGAGAGACGGAAGAGACATTATAGAATATTGAAGCAGTTGCCTGGGCTCTTTATGCGTGATGCTTTGGAAGAAGCAAGGATTGCTGAAGGGCCACAACTCTCGGAGGCCATGCAAGTTTACTCAAACGAACGTCGCCTTGTACTTCGTGGGCTATTCTGTGATCAACAGAAAAATTCAAACGCTGCAAATTTATCAGCTCAGAAGCCAATCCTTGGAAAGGATGTTGCTTCCCCAGCTTCCATTGATCACTGGAAAACTTCTCAGTCATCATCCTATGTATTGCCAGCTAAGAATGTCAAAACTGATTTTGATGTTGAGGAACTGAAGATGCAAATCACAGTCCTGTTGCATCTCCCAAACAGTTCATCTTCATCCACAGATACAGGACTTGATGAATCTCAAGGAAGTGTCAAGAGGCCTTTTGGGTCACTTTGCAACAAGATGGATCTGGGGGAAGGTACACCTGGGTGTGAGGAATGTAGAAGGGCAAAGAGACAAAAATTAAATGAGGAGAGGAGCTCATACCTTCAAGTACATTCCCCAATTCCTTCAGATGATGAAGATACTTGGTGGATGAGGAAGGGGCCTAAGTCCTTGGAGTCCTCCAAAGTTGATCCTCCACTGAAGTCAAGCAAGCAAGTCTCCAGGACTCGGCAGAAGACTGTGCGTAAAACTCAGAGTCTTGCTCAATTAGCAGCTTCTAGGATTGAGGGTAGCCAGGGAGCATCTACGAGTCACGTATGTGATAATAGGGTAAACTGCCCTCACCATAAATCTGGAATGGAAGGAGAGACTCCTAAGTCAATTGATGCAATCAGAACAAACCATTGCGGAGATATTGTTGCTGTTGGAAAGTCTTTAAAGAAGCTGCGTTTTGGAGAGAAGAGGACCATTACAGTTTGGTTGATGGCTGTTGTGAGGCAGCTTGTTGAAGAAACTGAAAAGACTGTGGGCAAGGCTGGCCAATTTGGTAGGCCTTTCACTCCTGTTGATGATAGGAGCTCTATAAGGTGGAAGCTTGGCGAGGATGAACTCTCTGCTATACTGTATTTAATGGATGTTACTAATGATTTAGTTTCGGCAGTCAAATTTCTCCTTTGGTTGTTTCCAAAGGTACTCAGTAGCTCCAATTCTACAATCAGTTCTGGGAGAAATGTTGTGATTCTTCCAAGGAATATGGACAACCAAGTGTGTGAAGTAGGGGAGTCATTTTTGTTATCATCCCTCCGAAGGTGCACTCTCAATAGTTCAATTAAATCAATTAACTTTGTTATTTCTGCCATTTTTTTCCTTCCCTTTTTCCCTTTTCCTCTTTTCCTCTTTGTTTCTTATTCTTATGTCTGATAACCTATATAATGTTGTTACCTTGCTATTTTGTTGCTTCTATCTGCTGTGAATTTGATTTAATATTCAATTCGTTGAGCATTTATTTGTTATATATTGTTGGCTTTTTCTTGTCTTTCATTTCATTGTTCCTGTCATTGCCTCCTGGTTTCACACATACTTCTCAATGTCCAATGTCTCTGGTTAACACACCCCTTCCTCCCCCCCCCCCCTCCCCAAATTTTTTCCCCATTTAAATCTACTTGATGAAACCTTTTTATAACATATGCCTGTCTGTTTGCACACAATTTTTCGTGTTACAATTGTTAATGAGCTCTAGCTGAAATGGCGCCTCCCCCCCTTGTAAGATCAAGGTGGAGGGTGAGGTTGTGGGTTCAAGAGTCAAGACCCATCAAGTGCTTGTGTGATATATCAATAAAAGAAAATTGTGTTACAGTTAAATGATGTTTTAAATCCTCCTTTTCTCTTTGGATACTATTTGTTTTAATTTGCTATCATCTGAAAATTTTGCAACTTGAAGCACCTGCATGACATTTTAGGTGCCATTTTTTATCTGTTATATATCTCAAGGAGGTTTATTTGATGGACTATATGAGATGGAATAATGGAGCCATTTATTGGGACATTCTGTTCATTGGGTCTGTCCATGATTGGGGAGTTGGGAGTTTTTACAATCATTTCTCAGCCTTCTCTACAACAAAAACAACTAAGCCGTAGCCCAAAATTTTTGGGGTCGGTTAGGGATCTTCAACATAATAGTCAGGGTCGGCCACATTTATTCTTTTCCACCATTTTATCCTATCTGAAGTCATTCGCTCTATTATTTTCTTAATTGAAATGTCATTTATTTCTACTTTTATTAATGTTTATTTTGGTCGTCCTTATCTTTTTTCGTCCCCTCAACATGATCAATTCACTCTTTCTCACTGTGCATTAATTGTTCTCTTCTCAACAAAGCGACTCTCCCTCATCTTTTCATCAATAGGGGCTATCCCTATCTTTAAGCGAATTTCTTTATTTTGAATCCTGTCTTTACTCTTTTTCCCCCTTATCCATATTAATATTCTCATTTCAACTATACTTATTTTATGAATATGTTGCATCCTAACAGCCAACCCTATTTTTTCTTCTGTGGAAAAGTATTTGGCGGGGTAAGGTTCCCACAAAAGTAGCTTTCTTAATGTGGACAACTGCTAGAGGAAAGATTCTCACTATGGATAATCTTTGAAAGAGAAATCTTTGTATTGTAGAGTGCTGTTGCATGTGCAAGAACAGTGGGGAGTTTACAGACCATTTACACATTCACTGTGATTTTACACAATATCTATGGTTATTGGTGTTTTGCTTGTTCGGACTTCATTGTGTCATGTTTAAGAGGGTAGTGGATTTGCTGGCTTGTTGGAAAGGGGGCTTTGGAGACATTGTAATGCTGACTTATGGGGGCCAATTCGGCGATTCCATTATGCATCATGTGGACTATTTGAAGAGAACACAACCAGTGTACTTTTGAAGGGATTTAGAGTATTACGTCCCATGTATGATTGGAAGGCTGCTTTGAGTGGTCAATCCTTTTCTACTTTGGAGGAATTTATAGATTTGTGTAACATACTAACTTTAGATGGCATTTGTAGCATCCCTAGGACACCGCCAGTGTACATGGGGAATGTGATCTTTTTATATTTTCAATAACATTATTTCCTGTGTCTTTAAATTCCTTATCTTCATATGATGTTATCTAGTAATCCTTTATTGTGCATACTTTATGCACACTAAGGATTCTTATTCTTCAATAAAATTTGTCTATTACGTATCAAAAAGAAAAATCTGTTATATATATCTCAGCAATCTGTAGGTCAGGCTTTTCAAGCTTTACCTTTTATTAGATTTATGAAGCATTTGAAACTTCAGCTACAACTAATTTGGCTTGAATAAGTTATTTATTCACCATGGAAAACATTTCTCATGATCTGGAAGAATCTTTTTTCTTTCTTATCTTTCTGAGCAACTTGTTTCCCTTTTAAAGTCTGCCTTCCATTAATTAATCTTAAATAGTTTTCTTCTATTCTAGATCATGGTTGTACATGGCACACCCGGAGGGATTAATAATCCTGGTCTTGTTGAGCAATTTGTATATTTCTAATAGAAAAATGCAGTTTTCCTACACAGATTATATTCTTATCTTTTTCATCTGTGCATGGCTTCTCTATAGTATCTTGGTACTGTGCTGATGCAATTCCAATTTAACTTGCCTTGTATTCCTAACAATTAAATTTGGTTCAGGTATGAGAATGCACTTATTGCAATGGATCTTATTCCTGAAGCCTTGTCGGCCACAATGCTTCGTGCTGCAGCAGTTATGGCCTCAAATGGAAGAGTTTCAAGTTCAGCAGCCCTGGTGTATGCTCGAAGTCTGTTGAAGAAATATTGCAATGTGGGTAGTGTCATCGAATGGGAGAAAAATTTCAAGGCTAAATGTGATAAGAGACTTATTTCTGAACTTGAATCTGGACGATCAGTGGAGGGAGCTTTAGGGTTTCCACTTGGAGTACCAGCAGGAGTTGAAGATCTTGATGAATTTTTCCGTCAAAAGATAGGTGGTGGCCGGTTTTCGAGAGTGGGTAATAACATGAGAGATATAGTGCAACGGCATATTGAAGAAACTTTAAACTATTTTTTTGGTAAAGAGAGAAAGCTTTTTGCTGCTGGTACAGCAAAAGGTCCTGCTGTTGAAAAATGGGATGATGGATTTCAGGTGGCTCAACAAATAATTATGGGCATAATGGACTGCATTAGGCAGACTGGAGGTGCTGCTCAAGAAGGAGACCCATCATTGGTCTCTTCTGCTGTTTCTGCCATTGTTAGCAATATTGGGCCAACCATTGTGAAAATGCCTGATTTTACAGGCAGTAATTATACAAAATTTTCATCTGCAACAGGTTCAATCAATTTTGCTAGACACATTTTGCGCATACATATAACTTGCCTATGCCTGCTTAAGGAAGCTCTTGGAGAGCGGCAAAGCCGTGTATTTGAGATTGCGCTTGCAACAGAAGCTTTTTCTGCTCTTGCTGGAGTTTTTGCTCCTGGAAAGGCATCTCGCACTCAGTTTCAGTTGTCTTCTGAAGTTCCTGAATCCAATAACATTTCTAATGAAACTTTGAACAATTCTGCAAAGGTAGTGATTGGAAGAGCAACAAAAATGGCAGCTGCTGTTTCTGCACTTGTGGTTGGGGCGGTTATTCATGGGGTCACTAGCCTGGAGAGAATGGTAACTGTCTTCCGTTTAAAGGAAGGATTGGATGTCATTCAATTTGTAAGGAATACAAGATCCAATTCAAATGGAAATGCCCGTTCCATTGGGGCTCTAAAGGTGGATAACTCGGTTGAAGTTTATGTGCATTGGTTTAGGTTGCTTGTTGGAAACTGTAGAACTGTTTCTGAAGGATTGATTGTGGAACTCTTGGGTGAACCATCCATAGTGGCTCTTTCAAGGATGCAGCGAATGCTCCCTCTTAGCTTGGTCTTTCCACCTGCCTATTCAATATTTGCCTTTGTTATGTGGCGGCCATTCATTCTGAACACAAACCTTGCAGCCCGTGAAGAAATCAACCAATTATATCAATCTTTAACAATGGCTATAGGTGATGCCATAAAACACTTTCCTTTTCGAGATATATGTTTGAGAGATAGTCAGGGCTTCTATGATCTTGTAGCCACAGATGTTAGTGATGCTGAATTTGCAGCCATGCTAGAGTTAAATGGTTCAGATATGCGTTTAAAATCCATGGCCTTTCTTCCTCTCCGTGCGAGGCTTTTTCTAAATGCCATCATTGACTGTAAAATGCCACAATCTGCATTTCCACTGGATGATGGGAATCAGATTTCTGGACAGGGTGAATCTAGAGTTCAATATTCGGAGAAAGAAATGAAGCTTATGGATAAGCTCGTGCATGTTTTGGATACCCTGCAACCAGCAAAATTCCATTGGCAGTGGGTGGAGCTCAGGCTTCTTTTGAAAGAACAAGCCCTCATTGAAAATCTTGAGAATCATGATATGTCCTTAGTGGATGCTATACGGTCATCCTGGCCTACTTCTGAAAAACCTACTGCTTCTGAAAATGAGAACAATTTTATTCAAATCATCTTCACAAGATTACTGGTCAGACCTGATGCTGCACCCCTTTATTCGGAGGTGGTTCATCTTTTTGGACATTCACTGGATGATTCATTGTTGTTACAGGCTAGTTGGGTCCTAAAAGGCTTAGATGTTCTTTTTGGTCGCAAAACGATCAGACAAAGGCTATTTAATGTTGCTGCAGAGTAAAGGTCTTTCAACGAAGGCTCAGTTTTGGAAACCTTGGGGCTGGTGTAATTTTGGTTCTGATCCAGTACCAAAGAGGGGAGGAGACAAGAGAAAGTCTGAAGTCAACTCTCTTGAAGAAGGAGAGGTTGTTGAAGAGGGGATGGACTCTAAAAGGTATGGGAAAGGGTCTACTCAAACATTGGACACTGAATGCTCCAATGTCAGCCTGCAGCAAGTTTCTGAGAGGGCTCTCATTGAATTGCTTCTTCCTTGCATAGATCAGAGCTCTGATGAATCACGGAATTCCTTGGCAAGTGAGATGATCAAGCAGTTGACTGCTATTGAACAACAGATAAATCCAGTTACTCGTGGCACAAGTAAGCAGGCAGGAACAGCTCCTGGAATTGAAGGACCATCAAACAAAGGAAATAATCGCAAAGCTGTGAGAGGTGGCAGTCCTGGATTAGCTAGACGTCCTACAAGCACAGCCGATTCTGCTTCTCTGTCTCCTGCAGCTCTGCGTGTTTCTATGTCGTTGCGCTTGCAGTTACTCCTGAGATTTCTTCCTATCATTTGTGGAGATGGGTAATTATACAAGGACTTCTTAATCTTTGTTTAGAAGCTTATTGCATTACCTTTTGCCTGTGTAGTTTGTTGCTACTTCAAATCTTTTCTAGTATAACTTCATCACATAAACCTCACTTGTTATATCAATTACTCTTTTTTGCATTCTTTGCTCATCAATTGTGTTGTTTGTACTTATCAAAAAAAAAAAAAAAAAAATCAATTGTGTTGTTTGTTGCTACTTCAAATCTTTTCTAGTATAACTTCATCACATAAACCTCACTTGTTATATCAATTACTCTATTTTTTTTTTTTTCATTCTTTGCTCATCAGTTGTGTTGTGTTGGGCTTATTGTATCTGGCTAAACACTTTTAAGTTAATTTTCTATTTACCCATTATTTTTCTCACTTGGTAAGAGAATCTAGCCAATCCCCTTTAATGATATTTACCAAATAGCCCTTTTTCTTTGTTATCCTCATATTCCTTCAAACAATTCTGTTCTTACTCATGCACATCTAACCTTCTTCTTCAGGTTCCTATTCTCATTCATTTAGTGATTCCATGAGGTTGATTTGCCAGATTGACTATCATGATTTTTACCTTTAAAGCTCAAGAGTAGAGTATGTCCAGCAGGCTCTTGGTTTGGCTCTCTTCTCCACATGTGGAGAGCCAAACCATAAAATTCATGCTCCAACAGCCTCTTCACAGGCTCTTCACAAAGTTTAAATGCTACTGTAGCTCTCCACAGAGGAAGAGCTACTGTAGCTCTCCACATGAATAAACAATCAATATCAACATGCTTTTTTCTCCGTGTGCTTTGTTTGAGAATAAAGAAGTGATAAAGAATGAATAAAAAATATAATATTTAAATGGGATAGAAGAATAAATAAAGTATATTTAAATAGAATGAAGAAAGAATAAATAGTCTACTGGAGAGTGTATATGAAAAGGTAAATAGAGTGGCTGTTTTCTCATTTCTGATCTAGGACCTCTTGTAAATGTTGATGGTTGAAGTTTCATATGTCCTGATTGCCAAATGGTGCTTTTATGATGTAATGGCGGTGGAAATAATGCCAATGAGCTCTAGCTCAAGTAGCACTTCCTCCCTCCATAAAGTGTGGGGTGAAGAGTGAGGTCATGAGTTCAAGACCCATTGGGTGCGTGTGTAATTATCTGTTCTGAATCTTTTGTGGATAATGTCAAACAAATGCCACACCTTCAAATTTCACAACACAAAAGAAAGGAAGAGGTGTTTGTCTTCCAGAGTAGTTTTTCTGTTACTTTATTTTATTATTATCATTATTTTGTTAATATTAGTATATAGCATTGCTTGCTAAAATGATCAGGTTGCATGATCCAATCTGTGTATTATCATAGGAGAATGAAAGAACACATATACAATTTTGGCTAAGTTTCATATATTGGATTTGTCAGGGAACCTTCCGGTCGGGGTAATAGGAACATGCTTGCCACCACAATACTTCGTCTCCTTGGAAATCGGGTTGTGTATGAAGATGCTGACCTTTCATTATATCCTACACAGAGTTATCCATCTATAAAAGAGGTGGAATCTACTGCAGAAGCTTCCCCTGCTGCCTTTGCAGATTTGTCAGGCGAAAGTCTCTTTGATCGTTTATTGTTGGTTTTGCATGGGTTGTTGAGTAGTTGCCGGCCAAGTTGGCTGAGGTCAAAGCCCGCCTCTAAGTCAAGCAGTGAATTTACCAAGGAATCTTCTGGATTTGATCGCGAGTCAGCAGAGAGTCTGCAGGTTTGATTTCTGTCGGCTTACTATTCAATAGTAATGTGCTTGGTTTAATGTGTAAACCCTTACCTTGGAAGTGGTACTAGCAGCCTGAGTTTGAAATCCATCTCCATGCTAAGCCACTAACATCTAACCATCAGTACCTCCAAATTAATTATATAAACCTTAGCAGAGAGTCTGCAGGTTTGATCTCTGTCGGCTTACTAATTTTAGTGTGCTTGCTTTAATGTATAAACCCTTGTCTTAGAAGGTACTAGCAGCCTGGGTTTGAAATCCATCTCCATGCTAAGCCACTAACATCTAACCATCAATCCCTCCAAATTAAATTTATAAACGTAAATGAATAAAATGTAAGAAAATGCCAAAATGTTTTAATAGATGTTTTATATAGACTTCATTAATTGAAATCCTGTGTAAATTGCAAATCCATTGTTACAGTACAAAATAAAGGTCAAAGAGCCATAGATCATCTGTCACACTGTAACGTAATAATGCATATTATATACTACACTTATTAACAAAATCTCTAGTTTACTCAAAAAGGAATCCTTAATGCCTAACAGGGAGGTTGAGCTAGAAATGGTGGGTATATATGTAGGAGTTTTCTTCTCTTTCTTTCTTTCCATATTCTCTTTTATTTTTCTCCTTATTCAAATTTCTTAACTTAATTTCTCAGAACTCGACTTTTTTTTTTTTTGTTGTTGCCAATGCTCATATATTATTATTATTTTTTTTGATAAGTGATGCTCATATATTATATTACTGAACAAATTGTTAATGGAGAAATGTTTGCCATCTGTCTGAATATTTTCAACTTATGCAGAATGAATTATGTCGGATGCAACTGCCTGACACAATTCGGTTCCGAATTCAAACTGCAATGCCAATTCTTCTTCCTTCTGTTCGTTGTTCTGTCTCTTGCCAGTTACCAACTGTTCCTGTTCATGCTCTTGCTTCTCTTCAACCCAGCATCTCCATTCCTGGTGTTTACTCGGGACATTTAAGCCCACCTCAGAGGAATCCGGTTCCTTTGACACGCAGTGCAACTAATGTATCAGTGAAGTCCAAGCAATTGCCCTTGCAGCAGGATCATGATATTGAAATTGACCCATGGACTCTCCTGGAAGATGGCGCAGGGTCTGGGCCATCTTCGAGTAACACTGCCGTGATAGGCAGCGGTGACCATGCTAATCTTCGAGCATCCAGCTGGCTTAAGGGTGCTGTAAGGGTGAGGCGGACCGACCTCACCTACATTGGTGCAGTGGATGAGGATAGCTGATATAAGTTAACTTCATTCTTGTTTTGGCTCCTGAGTGAACCCCTCAGCAGGTAATATAAGGTTCTCATTTAATATTCATAATTGGCATCAAGATTACCGTTTCCCTTCTTGCCTCAATGGTGAAGGGAGCTGTTGAGAGGGATATTTTTTGGGGTTGGTGGGGTCCTTGTTACAGAAATGTGAAGATAATGTTCTCATGCGGCCCATCCGACCGAGTCTGGGGCCCGCTTGACTACTAACCCTTCAGTCACCCCTATCCGGACTGTGCACTCCGAATGCAGTTCGGAGGGTTGTTGTATATATAGAGATAATTGTTTCACATTACCAATTGATCTGAGTAAAATATCGCAAGAATGAATTGTAGCTGTTCCATGCTTATCAATTTCTGGGTTGCATATCTCTCTCTCCTTCTAAAGCATTTGTATGTACATAGTCATGTACAACCACACATGTTATGTATGTATATATATACATATGCTTATTACATATTCACACACACATGAACCATGCGAACTTATATAGTTATATGTAAGCAAATATTGTGCGCATGCATGCATACAGGTACGTGTGCATGGGTTTGCATTTTCTCCTTCCCATAAAGATTGTCCCCTTTTTCCTTCTATGCTCATCCCAAATTGTTTTTTCCCATTGTCAAAATTGAAGAAGTTAATTTGTTTACTTTCCCATAATGCCCTTTGTCTTCACATTAATTAGTTGAGGTAGTGTATTCTTTTCACTTTTAAATATGGAAGTAAAAAATATTTGTATAAAAAAGTTACGTAGGACAAACCAGAAAGATTGTACAATAAAATTAAAGAACAGGAAAATAAAGGGATATGACCTAGGAGTCGGCACCTAAGCCTTGCTTGGAGTCGGCACCAAGCGGGGAAACCACTAGGAGTCAGCACCTAGGGTTGGACTGGAGTCGGCACCAAGCGGGGAAACCACTAGGAGTCAACACCTAGGGTTGAACTGGAGTCGGCACCAGGCCATTGGAATAAATCTAAGAAGGAACTTTTCATTCATCAAAATATATTCTGCTTGTCCATAGGACTACAATGCTCTTATATAGGAATACTACACCCTAATTCTAAACTGACATAAGAAACCCTAATTCTAATGGGCTTTGGACCCAATTATTGAATTATAAAAATAACTTTGACTTTAAATAAAAATACTAATAAGCCTAAATACTAGTACCTAAAATACAATTGACCAATAAAATACAATTGACTTGTAAATAACACTAAATTAAAATAATTATCTCTTTGAACGTTCCTTATCAAAAAGTAGGTGAAAAATAGTTGATGCTTGTTTCTTAATTTTTGTGCTTTTTCAAAGTGGATAATGTTTATGGGACAGAAATTGTCATATGATTTTGTTCAAAATGAATTTTGATTAGTCTGAGTATTCAAAGAAGTGAATTGCCAACCTGTGGATGCATTTAGGAGAATGGAAAACACCAAGAATGAACTTGCTGTATATATATATTTGGGACATGTATTGCTGTAATTTCTGACTATAGGATTTGAACTTAAGTTCATTTTTCCAGTAGTTCTTGATGTTACCTCAATTTATTGTTGCTGTTGTTTAAGGCGATTATCTGGACCTCTAAATTTCTTTTGGCCTTCCTAAAAGCAATCATGTAAAATTACTTTTATTATATGTTTGTAGCACTATTTCCCCTTGGTGGTGGTGGTTGGAGGGGAAAGCAGTGCGTGCCTGTGGGTTAAGTGTATTTATCATATCCCAGAATTTGTGTGCTGTGATGTGCTTTTGAACTAGGCTATAGTTCAAATTCATAATTGAATCTACGTAGTATTGACTTTGGTAGATGGTGCACATACTGTTAATGTGTATGGATAGTTTTGATGAAGTAATGAATCACTGTAGAGCAATATGCTATGTTTTGTACAAAATCCTTGTTATTTACTGTCCAGTATTATCAGGCACTTGTAGACTTGTTCAATTCTTCTTTTCAAACTATAAAGGTCTGTGGAGGGTTGGGGTGGGGCTGATGTCAGTTTTAGTTGTTAATTTAAATAAAGAGCTCAAAATCCAGGTATGTTGAACTTCTCCAGTAGTGTGAAGTGAATAATCTTGAAATGTTATTGGCCATGTATTAGTTTTCATTTATTTTGGATCCAAAGTTTTGGCAATACTGACCATGCTTTGGTAATAACGTTCCTGAGATGAAATTGTCTTTTTATTCCTTCTTGTTGGTATGTAATCTCCTTTCTATTCCATTCTGTTTGTTTTTGGAGCAATATAACTATGTCAATGAAGTGCGTAAAACTCATGGCTCTGCACCATGCTGCTATAAACTTTCATCCCTGAAACATGGGAGCTGTTTCTTCTCTGAAACTCACTCTGATCAGTTTCTGATGACACTTGCAGTTATCTTGTCTATTTTTCTGTAGTTGAGTATATAATTAAAATCATTGCTTTTGCTTCGAGATTGTTGTTGGGTGTTGGTTTATGGATTTTTATATTTGCACATCAATCCACGGTCTAGAGTTTGTTGATTCACCTAAAACAAAAACAAAAAAAACTGTGCGAGTCCAATTGAAGTGCCTAAGACATTTGTAATTGTTGGGTTGATTAAAGGTGGAAATATGCTGTGGCAGTTTCTTTTTAATTACTGTAATATGATGCTATGCATTGGTAATTGTACAGGAAAGATCAATAGATCATGTTGCGTTTGAAGTTTAATAGCAGTTCTTTACTTTTTTTTTTTTTTTTAAAGAATGTTTCTGTGACTGTTTATGTTGTCATTGCAGTTGGTTGAATGTGACAAATGAATAATGTGAATTATTTATGAAAATTTTTCATGCATTGCTGAAATAATAGTGATATCAGAAAGCACTGGGAACACTGCAAAATATTTTATTCAGAGTAAATTACTTCAGCAATCTTTCCGTTCTCCAGCGCAAATATGTGTGTGCATGCCCGCATGCCGGTTGGGTCTCGTTCTTGTATTGGGAATTTTTGGCTCTTGTTATTCATATAAATGTATTCCAAATCTCTGCTTCAGTGTTTAGGCAGTTCTTTCTAAAGTTCGTTAGTTGAAAATTAGAACTGTCACAAGAATTGGAAAATAAATTTGCATGAGACAACCAAATTTTTTGTTGTTAATAACCAATTTTGCGAGATAAATCTGACTGGACCCTGAGATTAATCTATTTAATGCTTCTTGTTGCGACCATGTTGAAGAGTCACTCCTCACTCCAGTCTCTAGTCCCTTAGGATTGACTTACATGTCACAAAACGTGTATTCACTACTTTGTTAGCATTGTTGCTCTCATTTGTAATATCTTTCGCTCAGTAAAATCTGACTGTCATAGCCAGTTTGGATGCAAACTTTTGCTCTCTTAAGCAAAATCTCGAGGATAAAATGTGCCTTTCTAGAGCTAGAGAGTTGAAAGTAAATCAATTTGGTAAATAAGGCAAGAGCATGATACTTGTACAGGATTCATTTGTCCTAAAAAAATATAAGTTGTAAATTATTCATCCCTTAATTCCATAAAAATCAATTGGTCAACTATCAAATCAAGACTAATTATTTTTTAGTAAGTCGAATTAAAAATTATAGAAGCCTCATGCTCAAAACAATTGGCCAATTATTCTAAATTACATAATGTTCATTCCAATTTCATATAATCTGCCAAATGTCATCTGTTTAAGTGAGCATCGTATGATGTCCTTGAACGTTCTTAATGAGATGGGTTTGGCGTAATTTATTGACTGATAAAAGTAGTGGTAACTGGTAACCCACTTTCATATTTCCATGAGAAATGTGTAGGCAAGGTTGCAATATTCTATTAGCTTATTAGATTTTGCAAAAGTTGACTTCCGGTTATTGTTTCTCCTTTAGAAAGGTCAAATTTGAACGTGAAGAGTTGTAACTTGCTGTCACGGATTGCTAATATACAACGTGCCTAAGCCTAAAATTCGTGATGTTTCCTCTTTTCATTTGTTTGGATAAGTGGATTAGTAGAGAATTTTCAATGTTTCTTTTTTATTATGCTTCTGGTAATCATAGACTCTGGATTAGTAGAGTATTTAAATGAAATATTCCATTTGTGAAGCTTGCAATAAATCAATCATGTTTTTTCAGTTAGATTCAGAAAAATCGATTTACGTGAAGATTCTTGACAATTTTTTTGAGTTCCCTTTAATGATACAGTATGCGATTTTTTTTTTTTTTTTTAAATCAACCCTAGAATTTTTTCCTAAAATTAAATTCTCAAGTTTTATTGCATCAAATTCAACTCTATAGTTTAATGTCAAGAGGCTTGTAGCTCAATTGACATTGATTGATTTCCTTTATGAGGAAAACCACACTTTAAATCTCTTTTTTCCCAACCATCACATTATCAAAAAAAAAAAATCTGTAGTTTTAAAATTGCTACAATCTGAACCTTTAATGATTCTTTCTTAACTACGAATAGTGAAAATTCATGTAAATTGTACATATACCAATTCCGGCTCTAAAAACCCCCTTTATATGAATCTTAACAAATAGAAACTTTAATAAAGATGTTATTGTTTTTTGAGGGTTTTAAGTTTTAACAGTATAATGCCGTTTGATGTTCTCTGGAAGGGTTATTTAGTGCCTGGATAGGACTCAAAGAAACAATTTACTTCAGTTCTCGTGACTTTTTTATTAATACAAGCATGCTAGCCTCTAGAGGATCTAGATTGCAAGAATTTTGAAATTGTGGAATGAATATTAATAAAATAAGTTATTCAGGTTTAATTTTAAAAATCCTTAAGGCTCTAAAAGGGATTTATGTTATTTGGCCCTTTTTTTTTTTTTTTTTTTTTTTTGATAACCTTGGGTATCCAAGTCAGCTTGCATGCATCTCGACTAATCTCACGGGATCCGTGCTCCACACTCTCAGAATTTGTAGACCTGCTAAATTTCGGGTTTGGTTTTACTGGTGGTAATGTACAAGTTATGCTAAAATTCATTAAACGAATGTAGAAAATGTTTTACGTATTACAACTAACAATTCAAGTTCATACACGTACAAGTAAAACTTCCTAGGATCATCACTGCCTCATATTTCATGGAAGGTTTGTTGCAAAAATAATTGAGATGAACAACCAGAGAAAAGCACATTTATCTTCCACTTTAATGAAGGACACATTTCTGGCTTTTATTGTTCATTTCTCATCGTTCTGTCTACAAAAAGAACATCTTCAATCCAA
Organism: Fagus sylvatica; assembly: GCA_907173295.1. Taxonomy (NCBI): domain Eukaryota; kingdom Viridiplantae; phylum Streptophyta; class Magnoliopsida; order Fagales; family Fagaceae; genus Fagus; species Fagus sylvatica. The sequence goes on along the minus strand of OU015769.1, from coordinate 24,770,134 downwards.
GCCACAGTGTTGAAAGCAAGGCCTTCCAACACCCTTGAGTAGCTCTCTAGTATTGCTTTCCCCACATCCTGCAAAAAGTAATTGCCCCATAAAGTCTTTAAGTATTGTCAATTCCAACTTTCATGAAGCATGCATATTATGACGTGGTTTGCTGTGATTCATATGAATTTTATAGATGGACATAGGCTTACCATATTGCACTGAATCTTGCTTGTGTCCAAGGTTGTCTGTGACAATTCAGGATACCTTTGCTTCAGGCAGAACAATAAACTATCGGCCCTTTCTGCTAGAACATGGTTTTTGTCACTCCAGTCGGACTCAGCCATGAGATCCTTTACCAGGTCCCAGGATGATTTTGAATGGCTCAAACATGCTTTACGCCTCCATGTGTACATGGAAGCTTCAACCCTGTCTGCAAGATCAAGTGCTTCATGTTCGGATGTTATATTGAGACAGTCAAGAAGATGGTCGGGTGAGAATGTGTCTGCGCTACACATGTAGCGGTAAATTGAATCTCCTAGACAAGCTTTTCCACTCTGTGCACAAATTGTTATGTAGAAAATCATGTTAGAACTAGGTAATACGTGATCACTAAGAAAGAACATAATTTTTCATTAATTAAACTCATTATGAGCTTTAGTTCAAATGACACGTCCTCTTCAAATAGAATGGTGAGGTCCTGGATTCATGACTCCACCAGGTGCATGAGTAAATTTATCAATAAAAATTAAGTTGGGTGATCTTATGTTACATATGCTTCCAAAATTTTGTAAATATTTTTATAGTTCTCATGCAAAGTGAGTATGCCCTGACATACTCTATTCATTCCTACACTTAATATGTTATCACCTCTATGTTCTGCCCAAATTTTTGTATCTATATTTGCCACTGAGAAAGTTCTATAAAATAATTTATGATTAATTCCCAAATCAATTCACCAATAATTTTCCTAATTTTCAACATACATATATGTAATTTTAAAATGAATGAATTGGATTTTAGAAGCCTCATTGTTTCAAAAACAGAAAGTTTATGTAAAACTGTGAGGGCTAACCTTTGGAAGAGTTGCCATGTATGTGTCCGGGATTTCCATCTCTGAAAGAATAGTACTATTGATGGCCATGGCAGCTTTGTGAATTTGATTAGCGCAGTCACGTTTGTGTTGCAAGTGCTTCCTTGCCTTCTCAGAGAGGCCACAAGGAGGAACACATGGAACAGGCAACCACCATTTCTCTTCTTTCCTCGGAGTCAACCTTCGAAACGAGCCTGAATGAATTGAATTCCCTGACATGCTCCCTTGTTTCGCATACCAGAATTCTGTATCTTCGAAACTATCCAATATTTCCTGTCAAAGAAAATTTATGTTTTTATGAGCCTAAATTTATGTTTCCTGTTATCGAAAATGGTGTTTCTATGAGAAAAGATTGCAGCTTTTAGCAAATTAAGCATGTCTTACTATGAGCATCATGTCAAGCTTTTGCAATGCAGGAAGGTTAATATAAATATCTGATCTTGGTGTACTTGCCATCACCTAAAAGACATCATAAACTTACATTAGAAAGAAGCTAAAAAAGAAAAGAAAAGAAAAGAAACACTTAAATTCCATTGAAGGGTCAGATAAAAGAGTTTCACCTCCATAGTTGTCCCATCATGCAAATTTTGCAAGATTGGGCTAAATTCTACTATGTAATCACACACAGATAAAAGACAATCCATTTCTCTTTTCCATAGAGCCTTCTTCTCAGGATTCAGAGGTTCTAACCTCAAATTTTGTCCAAATACAGTTGCTGCAGAAGATCACAAAGATGTGTGATAATATTGAAATATAAAGCATAGATAGTCACTTTGCATTAGTCTTTTAAATTTGTTATAAAAGAATTACCATATAGATTGGTTATGGAATTTGAGATGGTAACTGCAGTGCAGACACCTTTCCCACTTCCAGACATGTCTTCCCCTAACAAAAGCTTTGCAAATCTTTCCCTCATCATATCAAGCTCTGCCAAGATTTTCACAAAGATTTAGAAAACTAAGGCTTCAAAGATTTCAAATTTCTAAAATAAGACTATGCCAACCCACCTGAATCAGTAGATTCATTATCATCAAGTTTATTGTCGACAACTTGCTTCTTGGGCTTCATGGATAGTCTGGTAAGGGATCTTGATTTGGCTACCGGCCATCTCAAAGGAGAAGGTTCACTTGAAAAGCTATTGTCATCTGTAGGCTCTGAAAAGGCTGAGGTCTCAGAATTAGTCCTGCAATATGCACAAGGACTGCCACTCAATGTTGAACGCCCTGGTGTTTCTGAGGTTGATTGATCATTTTGATCCACTGAAGAAAGTGAAGGTTGATAACCAAGATCATAATCATCAGAATTGGACATAGTATCCATTTGAACTTTTACAGCTTTGTGGTCTAATTTCTCAACCCTGCACACAATCATGAAAGCGTCTCAAATTTGGGTTGGTGGGCTATAGATTTCAGAATTCCATGACCACTACCAGAAAGACATAGTAATAATGGTGGGACTCTGATTAAAATGCTGTACCCGGGAATTGGCTTAAATTGTACAACTTAAAGAGTTAAAAAGCATGAATCTTTTTCTTTCATGGAACAAAAAGCAAAAGAGGTTTATGAGCAGTAGCTATAGCTGTCAGAAATGGAAAATAATTCACTGAATATGTTGTAAAAGCATAGGTATATAATATAAAGCAATGTTATGAAATTTTTTTCAAGAGGTTTACAAACTGAAATTTAAAAAATTAAAGGCAACGGTTAGCAAAAGAACAACGGTCTAATATTCTTTCATGTTACCTTTATTAGCAAAGATTTGAATTTAAAAACTGTTGAAGAAGCTAGACTAGCTGAGTAACGTTTGAAACAGTTCCCTCCTAAGCATATATGCAATCTTTAGTTCTTTATGCCTTGAAAAACCTTTTCTTTCCTAAAGAATAGCTTTCTTTGAGAAAAGAAGACCCATGTCACCATGATCAAAGAAGATGAACAAGAATATTGGCCTTGTGATATTCGTGCAGTTGACCTTGTTTTGATCGTAGTAAGAGAGACCCAGTTGGAAGAATGGCTAAATCTTAGCAATAGATTCAGAGAAATTAAGATGGGCTTGGTGATTGCAAAAATATAATAGGACATGCAATGTGTGGGACTCATTAGTTGGACTTGGACATGAATATTTATATGGGTCAGTTGGGTGTCATTGTGTGGTTGTGAAAAGGTGAGCAATAGAATTATTGGAGTAAAGAATTAAGAAATTCAACATATTAATTATCATTTGCAACTTTTTAATGGAAATTTGTGAAAAACTTAATAATGAATTTATCAATTTAAGACTTTTTATGCCTTTGTGCAAAAATGATCAGTCAATTGTGGCTATCCTACCTAGTAGTAACTTTTTAAAGGTCATATTAGTAAAGAAATGCCTCAATAGTATATTAAATTTGGATCAGATATTGCCTCGAGTCCTGTGGCTTGGCCCATGATGCTTCTTTCTTCTTATTCTTTTTTTGATAAGTACTTCTTTCTTCTTAAGATAAACTAATATATAAGATTGAATTTGCATTTATGACATTGGTTTTAAAATAATTATTCTTTATAATCATGGGAAGAAGATATAAACGGCTAAACGAGTTACTTCTGGTGTAAACGGGATTTGATTACAAGTCTCATATTCGAGAATATATGATTTTTCTTTTGAGGCCTATTAGTTTGAAGTGGAGATAAAATTTCTTAACTAGTCTAATTTAAGTGTGTGTGTGTGAGGGTTCGAACCCACACCTTCAAAAATGAATGAATAAGCGGGGAGAGGGGGACACCACCGAGCTATTTCCCAATGGATGATATATGGATTTTTCTAATCGAGCTAATTAGAAATCAAAGTTTTTATTACACAAAAATAAGGTTTTTTTTTTTTTTTTTTTGTTTTTTTTTAATTTTTTTCAGTCACTTTCCGACTATTATGGTCTTTATAAGAGCCATGTATCACTGTGAATCTGTGATTGACAATGTGGCAAATAAATTGCAGGGAAAGTTACACCCATTTTGCCTCAAATCACTAATTAGCAGTTGAAAATTGAAATCTTTATTAGCCTTTTGAAGTTGACAATAATGTCGAGTTGGAGAAAATCATACAGTCCAAAACAGTTGGATCATCCATATTTATTATGATGTAGGTCAGGTCATGATCTGCATGTGAATCACACGATCATAAAAATGAGATGATGACAGAGTTTAAGGACGCTAATTGAAACACTTTCCTTTAACAACTTAATAATCACTTTAATTTGTTTTCTCATTCCCCGTGCGTGTTGGCCCAAAAAGAGTCAACTTGGAATTAATCATGACAATAGCAATTTAGGATATAGAATATCATGAATTATTAAAGCTTAAAACCCATTTGAGTTGTCCAAAGTTAATTGAACAAAAAATTAGAATGAAAAAAAATATATAAATAAAAATCAGAATCCCATTTAATATGATGCCATAGCTAGCATGGTCGGAGGTTGGCTTAGAAAGCATTTCATCCTTTAAGAAAAAATTGACAAATTCTTAGCTTAATTAGTTTGAAATTAAAAAAAAAAAAATTAGTGATAATTGGAAACTAATTACGTCCCTGATAATGTTATTTAGATGTTGAATAAAATATTATCGAAAAGGTGGTGAAATAGACGTGCATCCCATTTCTGAGGCTTGTTACTCTTTGTCGGTTGGCTCCAGGGTACATGGAATTAAGGACTTTCTTTTAATTAAATTAAATTGGGGTCAAAGTTTCTTTACAAACAAATGCATGTACCTCTTGAATATCTTCTTCTATGGTGCAAAACAATAGGTCCAGTTATTAAAAAATGAAGTTGCCAAATTAGCTTGCTGATTGGCCAAATAAGAAATTAAATTAGTGCGCTGCTACTTGCTACTCCAAAAGAGTTTTGATTCTTCAATGCCTTGATGATGTCGTGCAGTTGATTAACCACGAAAAAAAAAATGATACGAAACAAATATTTGTAAGAAGATTTTCTCAAAATATTATTATCCGAGAACGTTTTATGGTGGGTGCGTAAGAAATAATTTTCTTAAATGAGGCTTTTGTTAAGGAGTATGCACTTTTCTTGATATCTGTACTGTACACAACCACACACTTTTATATTAAAAATCATTTAATTGAGTATTAATGCACCTTATGCCACTTGGGCATTCAGTCCTGTGGTAATCCCTCTCCCCAGAAAGTCTCATCCCCTCTATGAGGTCGTGTATTTGATCCCCGTAAATTGTAATCTCCAAAATATACGTGCGTGTGAGTTTAGATTAAGGATTTCTATCATATATATATAAAAAATAAAAAATAAAAAATTACACCTTAACCTATACGTTTAAGATATTTGTTAACATAATTACATAAGTCTTTATACATTTTTCGAGAAATAAAGTCAACTATGTACAAATATCAAGAAAAGCACACCATTACAATGAATTTGTGCTTGTAAAACCAATGAATTATTGACAAGTGTATTTTTCTTTTCGGAAAAGCATAGATTACAACTCATAATTGATTAATTATATATTGCTTATTTAATTTGTCTCTTTTAAGACACTTGTTAACAAAACTTTTAATGTTGTAGATTAGATTAGATTGTATTTATTTAAAACTTGTACATTCCTCTTTTCTTTTTTCTTTTTTCCTTTCAAAACTTTTAATCTAATCTACAACTATTAATTTTGAAAGAAAAAAAGAAAAGAGGAATGTGATCCCTTCTAAATGAGAGGTTATCTCCTATGTTGGATGTATACAACGCCCCCCTCACAACAAGTGGAGCCCACATGCCTGTGGGTCCCACCCCACCTGTTGTGAGGGGGATGCTATATACATCCGACATAGGTGATAATTTTTCTTTCTAAATATTCATTAATGTCGTGCTCCCTCCTCTTAATTAACTCTAGAGTATTATATTTACCCAAGCCGAGATTTGCATATTTGACCCAGTCATATGTGAGTAGAGTTTTGTACTCTAAAGTACTAAAAACTTGGTCCCTCATATAAAAGCAATTATTCTATTCAGTATTTTGGGAGCAATGCTCCCTCATCAGTCATTTCACATAATTGTAATACTTATTAATTAAATTTATTATAGGACATACCATTAGTGTGAAAGGAGAGAGAATTGCTTCCAGAATATTGAATAATTTTTCTTTAAATCTATTGTTAATTTTGGCTTCAGGGTTCTAATAATAACGCTTTATATTACTTTTTTCCACATTTGAAACTACTACGAATAAGATAATAATTCACTGCTCGTAAAGCTGCGGCTCTATGCACATAAATTTCATTTCAATTAATTATTTAGATGCGTGAAAAACTATTTTTAGAATGTAGACCTTCAAATATTTTATTATAACTATTTTATTCATTTTTCAATAATTATATGAAAAGGGCCATATTCATGTTCCATTTCCGATTTCCCAACAATTAGAAAAATGTGAGAAGAACATAAAGAAATGATTAAGTATACAAAAGTAAGATTGTAAAATAGTAAAGGAGTGGCTAAACTAGATAAAGGAAAGTTAAAATAAAGAAAGGTGAAGCAAAGGCCAAAAACCATCATTAGAAGAAAATAAAGAAAATATTAAGAGGTTTGTGGAGAAAATGAAAATAAATAATAAAACCAAGACAGTAAAGATAAGAAGGTGTGGCTAAATAAGAGAAATAGCAAAAAAGATAATTAAAGGTCAAAACCGTCGTGAGAAAAAAATAAAATAAAAGAGAGATTAGAGATTTGAGGAAAAAATAAAATAAAAGTAAAAGTGCGGAAGTAATTAAGAAGCACCTAAATAAGAGGGGAAATAAAACATATCGGTCCAAAAGGTAGTGAAAAAAAGAAGAAGAAAGATTAAGAGATTTGTGGAAGAAAAAAAAGTAAATAATAAGAGAAAGTGTGATGAATTACTAAATAAATAGCTAAGATTCTTAAGGTTTAGTAGCACTATCCAGTATCTTCTATGGGGACCATTTTTATATCATACAGTATTTCGGAGTAATATTCTTTTTCTCACATGAATGATAAATTTTATATGAATTTAATTAGTAAAACCTATGTTCATTTGACAAGAAAAATATTACTCTTAATTTGTAGAATATGCGTAGATGTCATAAACAGATATTAAAATAAATACTATACATGCTAGAGATTATCAGTTTCTACCATGCTTGAAATAATGTTAAAACCAACATTCCATTTTTTTTTTCTTCAATAATTCAATAGTTGAAAGTGGGGGATTTGAATTCTGATACTTCTCATAAAGGAAATCAGTTTATACCCGTTGAGCTACAAGGCTTTTGCTCCAAAACCGCCAAAACCAACGTTGAACTGATCATGTGATGCACAACTCGAAATAAATACCTAATTGTTGAAATCTCCATGTTCCATTAGAAATTCACGTCCCCATCCAATGTATTCTTGATTAGGATCTATGATCTACCTAATTTTCCTTCTGCTTATTTTGGGAGTCCCTTTGTTTACAGGAAAACAAGGACCTCAACCATAATTTCACAAAGGCACTACATATCGATTTTCTTGGTTCGTTCTCCTCCACAGTGTACTCTCTTGTCTCTGTTACATGCACTTCTTTCTGCAAAGTATATTAATTGTATTCGGTTTAGCATTCTAATATGCTTATGCAAAATCCATTATGGCTGCATTTGGATTTGAGGATTTAAAAAACAATTACTAATACGAATCGCTTAATATAAATTTAACAGCACATGATAATTTGAACTTGAAAGATTGTACTCAAAGAAAAACACTTGATCTTATAGATCTTTTTTTTTTTTTTTTTTTGACTTTGATCTTATAGATTTAAAATGACATCTTGGACTTAAATCATTTTAAATCCATATATTAATAAAACTTAAATGCATATATTGAAAAAATTTATCATTTCATAAGCTATTTAAATCATTTAAACTAAAAATCAAAATCTTCCTCTTTAAATACCTCCATCCACACAAACCATACAGGAATTAGAATGGAATTTCTCTGTAACCATTCTTACATTTGCAATGAACTTAAATCCAATCTTTATCTGGCCTTTGTAGGTGTCATCTTCAAGCACCACATTATATGGAGCCGGTTTTACTTCTAGGAAACCCCTGTCACTTCCCTCTGTAATTATTCCACCTAGGTGGATTCTGCAAATAAAAATTGATTAATTTACTTAAGGCAAAACATTATTAATACAATAAATTCATTAGTAAAAAAATAGAGAGATTTAGTACAGTGTTAGTTAGCTTATATATGCCTATACAAATGTTTGCAACACATTCTTAATGTATGTGCCATTTGGGAGAAAAAGAAGCTGGAAAATATTAATAGAACAAATTTTTTAGATTAGTTAGCCTATTAAAAAGTTTTATTTATGAGAGAAATTTCTAAGGTAAAGCTCACAAGGCTAAAGGAAAAGGGTATTACATGGTTTCACCAACAAATCCACCATCAGTGAGGAATTCTGTGTCCATAATTTTGAACTTCAGATGGGTCAAGTTTTTCCAATCAGACAATGGGTGTTCAAATGTGAATTTCTCATTCCACCAAGCCATATCATCTTCTCCTGCACAGTGAAACTTGGTCACTAAATTCATCATATTAGCATTGAGAGTCCTTGACATCAACAATTGGAAAATAGCAGCATGAGTTAAACCTGATGACACTTTGCTTTTATGTACTTGAGTTCCACATTGTATGATAACATAGTAGGCTGGTGTTCCTATGACAGTATAACCAAATTCACTATGTTAAACAGGTCCAGTTTTTTCAACATATGAAATGGAGAGAGAAAATAAGTGTATTTTGAATAAGAAAATTCATGAGAATAAAAACTTAAAAACACAGCTTTTTTCACACAGAATGAGAGAGAAAAAGTATACCAACAAGATTTGTGTGTGTAATGCCTTCAGCATTAACGAGAATTATTTCAAGGATCCCTCCTTTCATTTGTGTGTTTGTGGACATGTGACACACACAGATTGAGAGAGAGAGAGAGAGAGAGCATGAAATTCCATGAAAAAGAGTTTATGATGTTATATTATGAAAAAAAAACTGATGGTGGCAGTTTCATAGTTCATTTACTACATTAATTACTTCATTGAATGGGTGTTTTAGGTGTCATACATTAATAAAAAAAGAAATGATAGACGTTTAGAAAAAATCTTTAATCAATCTAACTTTGAAGTGTAACTACATAATCAATGCGTTGTAGAGTTACATACTTGAAATTTAAACTAGAATAATGCATTTCAGCCCAAACATTTTCAAAGTTCCCCCAGTCCCCCGTCAGAAAAGATCCTTTCTAATTGCTTTTGACATTGGTTCATTTCCTGGTGAAGATCTAGTATAAAGAGGATTTTGATCCCTCTTTTCACGAATATGGTTCACCGGCTAAATATTTAATGTTGGACAGCATGGGCATTACTCTTTTTATAATTGAACACAGGAGATTATAGAAAACACCATGGAATGCTAGCATATACAAGTATAGGACACCATAGGCCAATAAGAAAATCTTGATCATCACCCAACAAGTGCTGCACGCCACTTGTATCAACATGGCAGACCCAACAGAATAGCAGGTGGAAGACAACCTTTGTTTGGCTTCTCATGACAAGATAAATTGATGTAACATTTGTTCAGCTATTGAATTTGAACAAATCATGCTCATGCTGCTCCCAAAGTCTTCCTCAACTCCTTCTCATCCATCAATTTAGCCAGCCTCTCCACACCTTCGCATCTACCATGCTCTGCATACAAGTCTGATAAAAACACATAATGGCTAGTATTATGTGGGTCCAAGGCAACAAGCTGTTCAATTACAAACTCTGCAATCTCAATAGACCCGTGTGTTGATCTACAACACGCAAGAAGAGTTCCCCAAATTCTTTTATCAGGCTTCACTGGCATTTTTCTTACAAATTCAAGAGCTTCTTCTATCTTTCCACGGCGACTCAACAAACCCACCATGCAAGCATAGTGTGGAAGTTTGGGAGTAATGCCATACTTAGCCGCCATAGAATGAAACCAGCTCCGACCTTCATATTCTAGCCCACATTGACCACAAGCAGATAATACAGAAATAAAGACAATATCATTGGGTTTTACCCCACAATCCAACATGTTCGATAATGTTTTAAGTGCCTCAGTTCCACACCCATTCATCCCATACCCTTTGATCATCGAACTCCAACATATTAGATCTTTGGTGGGAATTTCATCAAAAAGAGCCTTTCCTTGCTTTATCCTTCCAAATTTGCAGTATAAGTCAATGAGGGTTGATTGTAAATATGCATTCATTGAGTAACCAGCTTTTATAACATGAGCATGGATACTTTCCCCAAGCTCTTGAGAACCAATTGAAGAACATGCTTGTAATAAACTGACAAAAGTAATCTCGTTGGGCTTCTCATTCATTGATTGCATCTGTTTAAGTGTATCGAAAGCATTATGAGGATTCCTGCCTTGAGCATATACTGAGATCATCACACTCCAAGCGATGAGGTCTATGTGATTGAGCTGATCAAATATAGTCCTAGCTGACGACTCCTCACCAAATTTACTGTACATTTGCATAAGTACAGTTCCAACTGAAACAAAAGCCAAGAAACCACCTTTCAGTATGTAACAATGAAATGCCAACCCAAATTTATGCTCTTCTGCTTGTGAGGATGCCACAACTATATCCCTAATGATGGTTTCATTCGGTTCAAAGCAAGACAATCGCATCTTTAAGAATATAGACAACGCCTTTTTTGGACACTCATTCTCAATACACCCACGAATTATAGTCCTCCATGATATCGTGTCCTTCTTCCATATGACCTTAAAAACTCGAATTGATGCCTCTAGATTCCTACATTTTGCATACATAACTACAAGTGAGTTTTGAACATTTCTAAGACAATAAAACACACTTTTTATTGAAAACCCATGTATCTCTTTCCCTAAAGACAAGACACCAAGATCAGCACAAGCAGGTAGAATGCTTACAATGCTCACATGGTTTGGCTGCACACCATGACATTGCATATCCCTAAAAAACTCTAACGCCTCAAAGTACTGCCCATTTCTTACACACGCTGAAACCATTGCACTCCACAAAACCACGTCCTTACTAGGTATCCGATAAAATAACTTCCACACAATTCCCATATCATACATGGAATAACAACCAAGAAGAGCTGTTAGCACCGACACTTCTGACTCAAACCCAATTTTGATCACCAATGCATGAACTACCCTAATCATAGCCTCACAATCCAATGCACCAACAGCCCGTATTACACTTAACACCGTCACAAAATTTGGCCTTTCTTCATTCTCAAGCATCTTTTTGAATAGCCCTACAGCTTCATTTGGCTGGTTTTTCCTCACCAAACCGGATATCTTTGATGTCCAAGATATTACATTCTCTCTTTGAGCATAAAAATCAACTGGGTCTTCATAATATGCATGGTTATTGCGCAAAGAACTATAGTTTAGACATTGTATGCTGTTTCTCAAACACATGTGCCTGTGGGTAATTTTTTCAAACACTTTGAATGCATTTTGAGGAAGAGAAAACATGAGATTAAGTTCTAACAAGTTAGGACGTGAATATTTGCTAGAAAATGAGGGGTTTTGCTTGTGGGCACGAAAGAGTAACTGAGAGAGTAAGCTCACAGTGTGTGCATGTGTCTTTGTGACTTTGTATTTGTGTGGAAGAGAGAGTCTGAGAGAGACTGAGACTCCCTCTGTTATTCAATGGGAATATAGGTTCACGTGAATCAACGCGCGTTAACTAAAAACGGAGTGTCGTATTACTCGAAGTTATACGACGTGTCGTATGTTTACCCCTAAGGGGGAATTGAATACGGTGTGTCGTCCTCTAAAGTCAAAGACTACAGATTTGAGGTTCATCGATTTACAAGTCATTTCGTTTGGATAAACTTATTTTCAACTTTAAACAGAATGTACAACTTTTTCAAACAATCATATTTATTCAAGATATTGTTATTCTTTTACGTAATAAACCAAATAAACTCTTCCAAACACATAGTAAGATATGATAGAATCATTATCAAAAAAAAAAAAGATATGATAGAATCATTTAAGTGGTGGCAACTTCTATAGAATCAAAGAAGTGATTGCAACGTTTGTGTATTGCCGTTAAAGCTAAAGAAGACTGTGACAATGTGTGTACTTTTGTCTGCCACTTTGTGAGAAGCATGAAAAAATTAGGTTTGGTCCATTTATTTGCATGACTTTATAAATAGTAATTACTCAGTAGATGAATGGAAAATCATGAAGTTTCTTTTGTCCCACTACGTGGCTTTTGATAGAACGTACATATTTTTTTTTATATATTTTAAGTGCAAATTCCACTATTAAAACTGAGCAGTGAAGAAAAATCAAGAAAGGCAAGAAAATTGTTGAAGAAGATAATTCTTTTCATTCACTGAACAGTTTTAACATGGTATCAGAGCCACCTTTTGGATGTTGGACAGACCTCTCCCTTATTGTTTGTCCACGTGTTGATGATCATGCCACACGTGAGGGGGCATATTAAAGTGAAAGTCTTGTCTCACATTGACCAAGTATTCTTGGGTTGTGCAATTTATAAGCCATAGGTAATCCTCATCTCTCAAGACGTTTTTTGAGATTGAGTTAAGCCCATTCAACTTTAACATCCACAACCATGTAGCTAGTAGCTAACGGATTTGCATTTTGCACATTAAAGCCTCCTTTTGACATTTAAATGGAAATGATGTTACGTGTGGATGGCCCATTTGGAAAGTGAACAATCTTTTTAACTAAAAATCAATTTTGTTTACTTTAAATATTATTATCAAAGCATTCCCTTCTAATATCATTATGGTTCAATGGACAACATGACCACCGTAGTTCAATGCTTTAAGCTGTAAGTTATCATTTTTGTTTTTGCTTCTAGATTGTGGCCATGGGTTGCTTTCACTTGCTCGATCGGTTACTGGAAAGTGAAACATTTTGTTACCTATACACCACACATACCTTTGCTTTTTTTCTATCTCTTTTTACCCACTGGATCATGAACCACACACACGCCATTGGTATTCGTAATCCAAGACCATCGTAACTTTTTTTCTTTTTTTTTTTTGTTGCTAAAGATCATTGCAACTTGCTTATGTAGTAGGACCTACAATTTTATGTTTCATTGTTACATTTTTATACAAGAACATTTACATAGTGAGGCATACATTGATGTATCAATATAATAATTATGTTATTTCAAACCACATATCTATATTATTCTAAGGCCAAATTATATAATTATCCCCTGGGTTTTGGGTCAGTTGCAATCAGACTCCTTGGGATTTTATTTTGCAATATGATCACCTTTGGTTTTTAAATGGGTGAAATTGATCCCTTTAACTACATTTTTTTTGTTGATTTTACTAGTAGAAATTTGTCATGTGCATTACATATGACCACTTTATAATAAAAAAATTCATTATTATAAACCCAAGTGCAATGCATGTGATAAATTTTGTTAGCAAAATTGACAAAAAATGTACTTAAAGAAGTCAATTTTATCAATTAAAAAACCTTAGGTGGTTATATTGCAAAATTGAAACCCAAGGGGGTCAGTTTTCAAATGACTCAATTCCCAGGGGGTGATTATGCAATTAGTCTTATTCTAAAAATACAAAGGCAGTAACTCAATATATCTATAGCCAAATTTCATGTTAATGGAGTTGATAGATAGTGCACATGCAGTAAGATGCAGTAATGTTTTGATTGTTTTATGGGTGAATTATATTTTTCATCCCTGAAAATTTGAAATTTGGTGTACGCTGGATTTTGATCTCTCAAATTTAAAAAAGTCGAATTTAGTTCCTAAAATTTAAAAAACGGAACAATTAATTACCAAACTTACCTTAAATTTCAAAGACCAAAAGTATATTTTACATTTTTTTTTTTTCGTGACAAAGCCACAGTTTGGAGTGGAATAATATTATTTTAAAAAGATTTGAGATTTATGTAAAATATTAAATAATTTTGAAATTTTTTTACAATTGCATCCCATGAGAAAAAATTTGCAGGATAAATTATGAAAGAATTCTACAAATTTAGAACACTTTGCAATTTGAAAAATTATGGAGATATTAAATAGAGAAAAAATTGTTCTCTTACTGACAAAGTTTACCTCCAAACCTATTCAATGGGTCATATGATTTGTTTAAATAGTACATGTTGACCTATTTAATAAGTCATGTCCCACATAGTGTTTTATTTAAATAAGTCACATAACTCATTATCATTTATTTAACGAGTCATGTAACTTGGTTTAAGAAACACATTGGCCAAATTTTGAATGGAAAATTCCTCTAATCCATAACGTGGCGACTCAAATAATTATCCACGTGACATGACTTATTTAATAAGTCATGTGTCTTGTTTAAATAATAAACATGGATAATTTTATGAATTCTCACATATTGAGTTTGAGAAGATACTCCAAATGGGTTTGAATGTATACTCTAGCCAATTTTATATTGGGTGGTATTTAACTATTTATTTGATTGGTTGGAAAAAAGAAAAAGAAAAAAAGCATGTTCTTGGCATCTATTGATTTACTTGTTTGTTTATATTTACTATTTGTAGTAATTTAGGGTTTTCCTCTCGTAATAATTTATTATAGAGAACTGAAATGAATTATTTTAGAGATTTTATTAATTACTTTTGAATAATTAATTTCTTAAATATTGGTTAAAGCATTGTCAAAAGGTTGATTTAATTATTATTTTTGATAGGATTAATGATTAGATACGCTTTTAGAATAAGAAAATATGTCGAAAACAATTGTAAGGACTTACTAATTTGAAATAAAAGCTTTTTCTATACACAATAAGAGATGGGTTCAAGTTACACCCAGTGTAACTTAAAAGGAGTTACACCCTTTTTAGACCTTTGATTTTAAATAAATTTAACGGTTAAAAATAATCCAGTCATTTATTAACTTCCACATTAGTTAACCTAATTTATAGCATTTTTTTACTCTCCCTCATTTATTGCATCTCTCTCTCTCTCTCTCTCTCTCTCTCTCTCTCTCTCTCTCTCTCTCTCTCTCTCTATGTAAACCATAAAAATAAATCTAATGACTTGAATAAAGCTCTTAACTTGACAGCCTCTTGCTCTCTTTCTATTTTTTTTTTTCTTTCTTCTATTACAAATGGATGAACCTTGCGGATACACCCCACCCACCTGACCGCCTCCCTTTTCTTTTTCTTCTATTACAAATCAAAAGCATAAGATTTACAACACCTCAAAACAACAATTCAAGAGAAACAATGCAATGGGCTTAAAGAAGTTCAAATATTGGCTTAAATGAAAGTAGGACTCATTCCTTCAAATATTGCATTTGGTTTGTATATATAGTCATGAAATAGAGATTTTATGGTAATATGCCAAAGGGGAGCTACTTGTTGCTTGCAAAATGTACAATTGAAAACTTTCTTCTTGTATTGTGAATATATCTAACAGATGCTACGCTCCCATTCGCCTAATACTGTACATATGTACCCTTCCACCAATTCACCAGTTTCTATCATTTTTTTAAAAACTTCTTGCAAGGGGCCTTTGGATGAATACACATACCGTTTGTGTAAAGAAGATCTCATATTTTTATTCCTCTTTGAACGTTTAGATAGTCCTAATGAATAAGAGGAAATAAATGCTAAAATTAATAGGAGAGAGAAAATAAATTATCAAGAATTAATTTAATTTATTTGATAAACAAATAAATTTTTAATAATAACATAGACAGTTGATCTTTTTTAACCCTTAGATCTTGTAGAAATTTACAGTCTAAAAAAGGTGTAACTCTAAAGAAGTTACACCGGGTGTAACTTGAACCCATCTCATAAAACAATATCAAATCAATGTATTTAAATTTATTTTATTTAATTATACTATATAGGGCCACTTGTGTGATGGAAAGTGGCATCCACCCAAAGCAGTATGTCGCGGGTTCAAGTCTGGGAATCAACTTCTCCAAAAAAATTGGGAGTATCCAAAAATATTGCGGGTAAGACTGTCTACCAATCACCTTTTTCAACTAAGCAGAAGTGACAGTTTTGTTCACTGGTACAACCTTTATTTAGGGCCATTGGTTTATATCAAAGGTATTCTATTTCTAGTGCATTTCACTTAAGGAGTGGTTCTTATGCTTACGTCCTTGGTGACCAAGAAATTAGAAGCTTGGCTGGTCAAAACTTTCTCCAAAAGAATCCAAGCATAACACCAATATTTGGAAATCTTAATGCTCACCCTACCTCCTTAACAGCCTGTCTTTGCTCCATATCACTGCAAATTAAATTATTTAATTTTATCCTTCCATTGACTAAATAATCTAGAATCAAAGTAAACATAGTCAAATCTTAACGGTAAGCCTCTTTGTTCATTACACTTAAGTTTCAATATAAACCTTTTTTAAATGGTTGTACTTCAGCTTCTGGATGAATCACCTGCTTATATAATTGTCATTTCCATATAATTATATAATTAATATCTGCACACCAGCAAATACACAATATAATTTCTGCTATTTGCACTGATATACATGTTGATCTGCATTACTTAATTACATAGTGCCACTATTCTGATCTTCATTTTAATGTTAATTTTCATACAAGTACAATCAACTTGTAAGCTTGTTCTCTCAACTCTCTATTGTCATCAAGCGTGTGTGCACGTGTTTATCTCTCTTCTACTTTTTTAAGCTCTGACCAACCATCTATATAATAGACCCAACCTAGGTGGACAAAGCATACCTTTTGGCTATATTCTAGTTCTAGACATAATGTCTGAATCCCAAAATTCTATAGAGCTTCCCATCTTAGACATTTCTCAGCCATTACACCCATCTTTCCTGACCTCTTTAGCAGAAGCTTGCAAAAAATGGGGCTTCTTCCACATCATTAATCATGGAATCTCCAAAGATCTTTTTAGCAAACTCTATTTGCTCTCAAAAGACCTATTCAACCTCCCTTCTGAAACTAAACTTAAAGTTGGTCCTTTTTCTTCCATTAAAACATACACTCCTCATTTCATTGCCTCCCCATACTTTGAGAGCCTCCGAGTTTCTGGACCAAACTTCTTTGCCTCTGCTCAAAGTTCTGCAAATGCTCTCTTTGTCCAACAAAATTCTGAGTTCAGGTAATACATACATACATACATATAGATATATAGAACCAACCCCATATTCTTGTTTCTTTTCTTTCAAGTTAGTTTTGTTGTTGATAATTCGATAGTTATAAAGGAAAACAGATAACGCCACTAAGTTACGAGACTTTTGACAGTTTCTTTTTATTCTAACAAAACCAACAATTGTCATTTTCTTAACTATGTGTTCTTTATGTCAGTGAGATATTACAGGAATATGGAAGGAAGATGGAAGAATTATCTAAGAAAATCATAGAGGCATTACTGATTAGCTTGGAGGATGGTTTTGAGAAGAAATATTATGAATCTGAATTCAAGAATTGTGATGGGTATTTGAGAATAAACAACTACTTAGCCCCAGAGAGTTTGGAGGATGAGGTTGAGGGGCTTGGCATGCACACTGATATGAGTTGTGTAACAATAGTGTATCAAGATGAAATAGGAGGACTTCAAGTGAGATCAAAGGAAGGGAAGTGGATGGACATAAGGCCATGTGAAGGGACATTGGTGGTGAACATTGGGGACATGTTACAAGCTTGGAGCAATGAGAAGTTCAGGTCATCTGAACATCGTGTGGTGTTAAAGCAACCGGCAAACCGGTTTTCTCTAGCTTTCTTTTGGTGCTTTGAGGATGAGAAGGTGATCTTGGCACCAGATGATGTGGTGAGAGAAGGAAATGTGAGGCTTTACAATCCCTTTGTTTGCTTAGATTACTTGAAATTCAGAGAGAGCAACGAGAGGGGAAAGTTTGAAAAGGTTGGGTTTACGGTTAGAGATTTTGCTGGGATTGGACTCAAGATTTGATGGTTGAATATATAAAAGTTTGCTTTTAATGTATGTATGTAATGTATGTAATGTATATCACATATTTGATAATTTCTTCATTCTTATTTATGAAGATAATAAAGCTGGGGGCTTATTGTGTAGAATGCTTCGGTCAAGATTCTTTTTGTGCCTTTTAGTATGTGATATTATTTATTAGTGACTGAATTCGTATGTTCCACTTTTTCCTTCTTTTTGGGATTGCATTATTTAAGTTAAGTTGTGGACGAGATCAAATTGGGAGTTAGTTGAGTTTGGAGAGCTTTGACATGCTGTAGTTTATAGGCCGAAATGTTGAGCAGTTGGAATCAAAGTTGGTGATTCCGTTCCGTTCCGTTCCGGTCCGTTCCGGCCGGAACGGACGGAATATCTCGTACCGGTATGCAAATCGGTACGAGGTAACCCCTCATTCCACCTTGAATCAAATATCGGGTCATTTCGGGTCATTTTGGTCAATTTCGGCCGGTACACTTTTAAGCTTTATTTTTTTATTTGTATTATTTGATGTTATTTGTTTTGAGTTGTTATGTGATATTAAGATTTAAAAATTTGTATTATTTGATGTTATTTGTTTAGAGTTGCTGATTTTATTGGTATTAAAAATGTGTTTATATATATATATATATATTTGCGGTAAACCCGAAACGGAACGCCAGTATTGACCGATACCAAAATATTTCATTCCAATGGCCAAACCGAAACAGGTGCCGAAACGATATCACCAACTTTGGTTGAAATACCAAGTCTCCAACTCCTTTTTTTTGGGGTTAGAATCCAAGTTCCCAATTTATGCATTATTAACTTATTATATATTATCAAGAGTTGTATAGCGCAACTGGTTACCACTTCTTGGTGCTCTCCAAAGAATAAATCTAGGATTCAAATCCTATCTTTCTCAACTATCGAATTTAAAAATAAAAAATAAATAAACTTATTATATATTATTCTTGTATTTATGTTCCTAACTTGAGGCACAAGCTCATGTTTCATACCTTTGGATTTGGACTGGACGTTTTAGAATTGGAGAGGAACTCAAGCCCATTTTGACCAACCTTTGCCAATTAATAGAGCTCACGTCGGGGAACGAAAATAAAATTTTAGAAGTAAGGACTTATGAGTTATGACTGGAGGAATCCATTAACTCCACAGAAAACAAGACCCTATAGAACAGTAATCATTCTTATAAAATATGTTTAATTTTGTTCTTCCATTATTTTAGTTTCCGGTTGAACTTTTTAAGTTATATGTACTATATTAATATCCATTATTTGAGGAGGAAGTTGATGTCACATACATTATTTTTTCCATTTTGGTTGGTTGTCTGTCTAGATTATTTAATTAGAAGTGCTTGGGTTCCTCACAAATGGTATCCCTCAGTTTTTAATCTGATTAAACCGTGTTGGCCAGACTAGCAAGTATAACCAGCATTAAGTTGCCAAGTATACCTCTGCCTATTGGAAGAGAAAAGAACTAATATTTTGAATCTTAGCCTGGTGCATTTAAAAAAAAAAAAAAAAGCCTGGCAAACTGTTAAACTTGCTCTTTATAAGCCCAAAAAATACAAACAAATCCCAGGTTTTCGATTAAAGCCTCATTAGATCCACGAGATCTTAGAGTCGAAATTTCTAACAAGTATCTTGGGGTCATTTCCAATGAATTCTTCTAAGTAATTACTAGGTGTGTGTTGAAAATAGTTATAGGACTACACACACTTAGAAAAATAGTTAGGTGCTCGAAAAGTTCTAGATACTCACGTTATTTATCTATATATATTAATGAATGAGAAGAAGAATAACAAACCAGTTGAAACCGCAAAAGAGGACTATCAATATTACATTCCACTTCTTGTGTATAACGTGCAAAATCAAGTAGACACTTGGCGCATCATAGACATCATTAGGCATTACGAAGTCATTACATGCAGATCACATGCTTATATTATAATCTAGATTGGAATATCGAAGTAACAAGCATGAATGCAAGTGTGGGGTCTAAGAAATGAAATTTAGTGTTGCTTCCTCAACATTTTAATCTTTTAATGTTTCTTGAAGAATTAATCAACAGATTGTTTGTTTTGTGAATGCTTGAAGTTGGCATTTGACAACTTGTCACTGTTTTGCAGACCAATATGACATAAAATAATTCAATTTCAATTTTCAATCATCCATGTAGTCAATGATATACAAAAAAAGTACCATAATCATGTCCTCATTTACAGCTATGTTCGCGTAGATAACCTGTTTTGATCGAGATGGTCTGCCAAACATTAATTCTGGAACAGGCCCTAGCAAGTCACTTCCTTCCATTAACATAAATTGGTTGAGTCACCAAGATTACTAAATAATTCTAATTATAGGATTAGTCAAGTCAATGGTTTTACTTTCATTTGCCTGCCGTCTAGTAGTGGATTCCCAAAAATTGGGATTTTCGTTTGTTGGACTCAAAGATGTATTTAACAAATAGATTTCTTAAAAATATAAATGCTAATAAGTTAAAACCAACTTGCCAGCAAAGTTTAGGAACCATGTAAGCATGAGAGTAAAAAAACAGCACTAAATTTTTTTGGGATAAAATAATTTGTGACTTTTCTAAATTATCATTCATTATCAAAAATGTTTTGTTTTGTTTTTTTTGCTTTTTTTTTAAAAAAAAAAATTGGTAACCAGTTATATTCCTTAAAAAGACTATCAGTTTAACTAATTTATGTCTCATTTACTTGAAAGCTTTGCAAGCATTCTTTTCTATTCCCTCAGTCTTTTAGGTAGATGAAAGGATTTTTTTTTAATAGTTAGATAGTTGGGAGACGGGGATTTGAACTCTGAGTGTCTTCGTTGGAAAAACCAAAAAGTGTCAATTGAGCTATGAGACTCTTGGTAACCTTGGTAAATGTTGAGAACAAAGGAGATTCAGTTTATTAGTAGTTATAACTGATAAACAATCAGCTATATGCCCTAAGCATTCCCAGTAGAGTTGTAAAAACGCAATTGTTGGTATAATAGAGTACACTGTAGCAAAAAAAAAAAATCAAAAAACCCTCCCAACCGATAGTTTAGCATTGTGTAAACAATTTTTTAATCCATTTTATTGTTTGCTTTTCTCTCTCATGCTCTCTGCTCTCTCACCAAACTCTTTCTCCTAAAAAATTTGCTCTCTCCGATTGGGTTGCTGGGCCCCCTCATCAACGACAATGGCTACAGCATGGGTTCCGGTTGGCTCTTGAAGTTTTAAAGCCAGATGTCGGTGGCCATGGGTTTTCCCTGAAGTTTTGGCCATGGGTTTCGGGGTTCGGTGGCCATGGGTATTGATAGGTTGTGGTTGTGGTTGCCGATGTGAGGTGTGGTGGAGGTTGTGGTTGCTGGCGTGGGTCTGTGGCTGTGGATATAGGTGTCGGCGTGGGCCTGGTGGTGGTTATGGGTTGTGGATTTTGTGGTGGCGGTGGCTCCTGTGGTGGCCGATCGGGTTGTTGATCTGGGCTTTGTGGTTGATCGGCCTGCTGGGGTTTTGATGGTTGCCGTGGGTTTGATTGGAGTGTGAAAAAAAATATGTAAAAAAAGAATTATTTTATAATATTTTAATATGATGTAGTGTAAAATAGAGAATGGGATGTATGGTGTTTTGTAAAAGTGGACTGCTAAACTAAAAAAGTGGCTTTTTGAAGATGTAAAATAGACAATGGGTAAAAAATGGGTTGGGAAT
The DNA here is from genome assembly GCA_907173295.1 of Fagus sylvatica. Taxonomy (NCBI): domain Eukaryota; kingdom Viridiplantae; phylum Streptophyta; class Magnoliopsida; order Fagales; family Fagaceae; genus Fagus; species Fagus sylvatica. The sequence continues at coordinate 24,748,382 of OU015769.1, read as the reverse complement.
GCTCTAATAAAGCAAACAAACTACATATAAATGAGAGTCCTTTATTGTGAAGTCCAAACATTAGCTGATGGTACATGAAGTACATTCAAGGATTTGGTTCTCCATCATTCAGACAAGCCATTGGTCAAGCTTATTGGCTACTCTTAAGGTTGAGAAGTAGTTCTGGAATGCATGTAAGGAAGTAGATAAAATTTCTCCAATTTCAACTATGCATAAAACTACAACCTTACACAACAAATCAAGAAACTAGACTACTAATCTGAGAAATCCTACAAATACAAGGTGATAATAATCAGCTTCAATATTGCTTCTCAACACTTAAAAGCAATTTTCCAGAGTGCTTGTTTGATCATTCCCACTGATGCAATTGCTGCTCCTCGAAACTGAAACCGAGTTAAAAGAAACAGCATTCATAAACATTGACAGTGTGCACTTGGAAGCAACTTAAATGGAAATTAGTTCTGATGGCCACTATGGTTTAGAGTACAGCTATAGTGAGTATCATTTTGAAGTCACGCCAAAATGAAATGGATACTAGTACCTTAGGGATTGAAGGCAAAGTTAACTAGTACCTTGTCACCTTTTTATCTAACAAGCACTCAGAAGTCATCATTCCTTAAAATTATGACCAACCACATTAGAAATTATGCTCATAGGTAAATCAGCATGAAGGACAAACCTTTGATTTTAAGGTCAATGTCAGAATGCCATCAAGAGCGGATGATTGAACTGAGTGCGCATCCATGTGCAGATTATTTATCGCATCCATGACATCAAGCAAAATATATTCCCTATAAGGACATCTCATCTCAATCAGAACCTCCTGCTCTTTTATGCTGACTTTCACATCTAATGGCAGACCTTCTTCTGGAACAACTCTATTGAGCTCTGGGTCTGTCTCATCAATGTCACTAGCCTTCCTCTTGTTAATCCAATGCTTCCTGCCATTATCAATCTTTTTGTTGTCATAATTATCTGATGTCTGCTCTACAATATCTTGGTTCCTTCTGGCTCTTGCTTCAAAATCTACTGAATCCATGCAAGATTCCAACTCTTCTACCCTTGCCTCAAGCTCTTTCAAGTATTTAATTGTGTCAGTGAGAATTGATGCTTTGTCAATCTGCATAAACATGTGCAGAAGGATTAGCATAAACGGAATAAGAAATTCAATTCAAAGTCCAGGAAATAATTTGAGAAAATACTGCATGGCTGGTACAAGTGACTAAACCAGATACTATCAATGCATGCTGTCTTTTTTTCTTAAATATAATAACAGGTGTTGTTTCTTATGTTTAAAACTATTATGAAGACTTCGAGAACTGATTGAATATCCGAGATTATATTTGTGAATACTTGAGACTTGTACAAAAATGTAAAGAAGTTTGTCAAAGCGAAAGAATGCTAAAAAAAATATGATCTTTCCATTCATGATCAACGTTGACATGACCCCCAGTAAATGGAAATTGAATTACCTCACTGATAGAAGGAACCATTGATCTGAGAACCAGAAACTTTTCATTCTCTCTTCTATTATCTGATAGAATATGTCCTATGCAAATATCATCACTTTCCAATTTACGAAGGAAATCTTTTCCACCATTTTCTTTCCGGGACCTAAGCGAGCAACCACCATACATCAAAGGGACTGTAAATAAAATCTTCTTTAGCATTCTCTGATGTACCTGTGGCCTTTGAGCATCATTAATTGATTCTTTCTTCCAACTCAGAAAACTGGATTTGCAATTACTACAGTGAAAACATGGGTTTTCAATTAACTGAGGCGAGCTTCCCAGAATAGCAGAAAGAATTCTTTTGTAGTGCAAGTCATCATCTGCTCCAAGATCCAAGGAACCTAGTTTTGTGTAATTGGAGTTTTGAAGTTCTTGCAAATGACTGGGGGTTACATTTTCTTGCTTGGGAGTAGAGATAGTCTTCTCTTGATTCACAAAAGCTTCGGATATACAGTCGCTGGAATTCATGGAATCTTGAACCCCATTGCTGAAGTCATCATCCATTAAATGCCAGCTCTGAACTTGAGAAGCCCCACCATTAATGCCTTCAGGCATGAAGGAGTCTTCCGTCCAGTAATTGTGCTCGCAGCCATTGGAACATTCATCAGGAGAATCCATGTTGATTTCTTCATGGACAGTTCCTCCTACTTCATTGATCCCTTCCTGATCAAACTTGATCTCTTCTGAGGAGGAATATAGGTTCTCCAAGGCCAAAGTATCCACTATCTCATGGTTAACCTTGGCACACATTGGATCTCTATCATCATCTCCTTTGGGAGGAGCAGAGGAAGATTTATCGGAACATACAGGTTTTGACAATTCTAATAAGGAGGCTTTGATGTGTTGAAGGAGACTAGGGTCCTCAGATACCTTTAGAGAGCACAAAAAAGAGCAGAATACTTAATGTATGGATAAGTTGAACTGCTGAATGAATTTGTACATTGTAAACTAAAATTCAGGAGTCTACTTCCACAAAAGCAAATTACCAGTTCGGTCACACCTAGCTCAATCACACCCCCTAAATAGGGAAAACATATTACAGTCTGCAAAATAGAAAAAAAAAAAAAAACAGATTGTGAAACTGATGCCCAAACCAAAGAAGGATACAATGTTGTCGGGATAGAATTATTATACAAAGGAAGTTGGTAAGTGGTAACCCCAAACATGTCTGGACTTGATTATCCATTTAAGTTTTACATATTGCATTAAAGGTGTTTAAATTTAATGCATGTAGAACGAGTCAGATTGAGAGAGCTCCAATAGAAAGTAAACATGGTTCTTTTAATCTTTTCAGCTCAAAGTATATGTATGTCCATGTGCATGTATTACTTTGTTGATACCAAATGGCTGATGTTAAAAGTGATGGCAGAAGGAACAAATAAAGCATGAACAATTATATAATTGTGCAACATCCCTACTTGTAGAAGTTCTTGTCTTTTGGTAGCATTCAAAAATTATTCATTAGGAAGATGTAATGAATGTTACTCTTAGTGCACCCACACTTTCAGACTTTTGAGCTGGCTAATAGTTTTGTTTGTTCATGTAAAATAGAGAATACATTTATTGATATGAAGACAAAAAGTCTAGCTTCACTAATTCATCATATTTGTCTATCAGTGTTGTGTCTAGTTGCCCCATGTTAATACAGGTTTTTGGAGATATTACTGCTATACTGGTTTTTGGACCTCAGCCTGTTACTTTCTTTTCTTAATTATTATTACAGAAACCAAGTCCAAAGTCCAAAAGTCTGTATTTTTGCCAAAATAATGGATGTAAATGTATAGATTAATGTAAAACGTTTAAAAAATGAGATTATCATACCTGAATAGATGCACTCTGAAAGCAATCATCGGTGCGAGTTATGGGAAAGCAAGTTCACAGAGAAATACAGAAAGTTAGTTTGTTTAGCTGCTTTGGCTAAGTTACTAGTTGAAACTGTCACAAATATGAAACAGATTTCTGCTAAAGAAAACCAACCTTAGCTAACAAAGATCGAGAGAATATTTTGCTATCAGCATATTGAGCATTGCTTAACCAGATGGTTTGACCACTTGCTAATGCTCTTCCTGGCAAACTGTGCAAAAATAGGAGGGAAGAATGATCAAAATATTGGAGTATGAAACCTGTACATACTAGCAGAACCGATAAGAAAAACCATGACATCTTGGGAAATATTAGTAAGTTAAAGCATTAGTATAGATCAGCAGAAGAATTTAGTACCCTTGGTCAGGATTGAATACAAAGGACATGCAAACCAAGTAATACCACTCTGCATCTGAGAGATCCTCTGGAGACAATGCTGCAGAAGGCCTCTTGGCTTGTTGTTGTTGGTCGGTTTCATCTTCTAAGAGAGACAGGTAAAGTTCTCTCAGTTGCTCACTCCTCTGTAAGCCTATTTTATCAGCCTTCAGTTCCATAGTTTGGACTGTCTTCCTAGTCTTGATATCTCCATTATAGTACCCATCACCCCATTCCAGTACCCTAAAAATATTTATCAAAGCATATCTTCTCAAAGTAAGCTATGAGAAATGTGACAGGAAAGTCATTAAGTTATAGTTAAGTGAAACAAATGTAGTCAAAGAAATAAATTGCACAACTAGAAATTGTTTGAAATCCTAGCCAAGCATTTACTCAAGAGAGACTCAAATTGTCATTTCCAAGTTCCATCTTTCATTATCAACTTTCCCTTTCATGATTTATTCTTCTAAAAGGAGAAAATTACTTTTTCAACTGTATTTAAACTCAAGTAGATGCCTTGCAATCTCACATCCATCCCAGTTTAAATTACATACCCATGACTGATTTTCACCAAAAAGACAGTGGCTAAACTAGAACCCAATAATTTAGTACAGACACAAGCATCAGTTTTGGTAGATTAAAGTGAAAGTAAGATAAGCCCATTCACTACATTTATCAATTTCTTCTGCAGAACTACATCAGCATACCATTTGTTGCAGAAAAATAGTAACTTTTTTTTACAAGGTCTAATGTGAGTTGGACTTGAAAATAAAGTTCCCATTTTGGAAAAACTTATTCCATGGAGCTAAAGACGGAAGATGTTCATTTATACAAGATTCCTTCTCTTCTATCTATACAAAACCCTGATATGGAAGTAAATAAACAAGAACAAAATTGCACCAGAGAAATATTAGTGAAAGAAAATGAAACACTTTAGTAGTACCCTTGTTGTGTGGTGGACAGTGACCAGAAAATTGCATAGCTCCATTGGATACTCCTTACAGCAACAGCAAGCTGTTTTCTAAGGTTCTCTGGCACCCCTTCATGGGTTTGAGTGCCATTAGCCATTTCACAACAAATAACTCTTAACAGATAACAGATTGATGTTATACTATTCAGAATAAAGCCATCAACCCCACAAAAGTATTGGCTTCCACTTTTTCAGCTGACCCAGCTGATGAGTAGAGGGAATTAAGAAACTTCAGTGGCTTTCTGTCATGAAATTCATGGTTGTAAGTTGTAACAGACAATCAAAAAAAAAAGCTCAGGCTGTATTATGTATGGCTGGGTTCTATTGGGACAGAATTCAAGAAGGGTGTGGGGGAGTCTTGGAACTTTATATTGGCTTTTGAGTTTTGAGGTTGAAAATCCATGAATCAATTTAAAATTATTAAAACCCAATTGGAGAGCGTTTCTCGATCCCTCCGATTTTATTCCGATGAGGAATGTCTTTTTCCAAATGTCTTTTTCTTTTTTTTTTCAACGTTCCATTGATGAATGTCATTTTTGAACTTTGGTCATTATTGTTTAATAAAACTTGCATTTTTTTATTATAAAATTAACTCCTTGAAATTCTCAACATAATTAAACCTATTACTGCATCAACTTATACTTAAAAGAGCATGGAACAAAACAATGAGGATCTATTGCTTTTTTTGTTTTTTTAGAAAGTATTTGTTTGGTATAACTTACTTTTTTATTATTTAGAAAAATATACTTTAAAAAATTAAATTTATGAAAAAAACAATATCTTATCAATAAAGTTGAGAAATCAATATAACATAACAAAACTCAAATATGTAAACTTAAGTTTTTGAATTAAATAATGTCCATATATATTATAGAGTAAAACTTATGGAAATTCCTTCGGTGTTCTACATTAGGTTTTTTAATTAAATTAAAACATATGATTACATTACATTTAATTTTCCTTAGAAAAGAAATATTATGTGTGTTTCATTAATCCATACAACCATATATTTAAATTTAATTAGAAAACATGTATATAAGTTTATCTTATATTATATGTGATTTTAAACTGTTCCTTCAAACGAATTCTAACAGGTTTTACATTAAAAAAAAAAAAAATCTTTTGTTAATTAATTAATTGAAGGAGAGAATCAGATAAGTAAATAAAGTCTACTTAAACTCTAAAATTATTTTTTTCAAAAATAACTTGAACCATTAATAAAACCTATCATTCCTCTTTTAAGAAAAAAAAAAAATTACTCTAGAAGAGTCAAAGAATTCAATTTCACCCCATGTTGAAAGTTACAAGGAAAAGAGGAGACAGAATATTGGGCACGGAAAGGGCTGGACCAAATGTGTCGTATCCAATTGGCCACAATACATACCCTACAATACCGGGTGGTGGGCCATCGCAACAGGACGGGAAGCAGCTTTATTCTAATAACTTTTCTTGTCCGGGCCCTCTTCAAGCCAAATCTGTACTCGAACCCGCTAATATTTGGTACAGAAATCTATGATAACCCTACAGTTTTACAGATAAGATCAGAAAAAAAAAATAATTATTATTATTTTCTGTTTTTATCCTTTCTCTTTCCTTGGAACACATGTTTAAGGTGGATTGGAATCAATCGGCATCCAACATACATAAGAAAAGTCAAAAGCAAAGAAGCTCACGTGAGCTTGCCAGCTTCAGCCTCAGCTTCTATAATGAATCCAATCTCGGATTAATATTCACAATCATTTTTATAATATTTTTTTTATAATTATTGAGTTTATAGATTGTTATTGGTTATATATGAATTTTCATAATATTTTTTATAATATTATTGAATTGATAAATTGTTATTGGTTTTCATATAAAAATATTACTAACACAAAATTATTATCAATCATTTACAACATATTATTTAAGTAATTATGAAATATGTTGTGAAAAATATCGTGGTGATAAAATTATTGTTTCGGTTATATATAATATGAAATAAAATATAATTCTTAAATTCTTACTCTCTCTTTTTCCCTAAATGATATAACTTTGATGTTTTTTCATCTAAACTAAACAAGAATACACCCATCATAATCCTTACTCTCTTTTTTTCCATAAATAATATAACTTTGGATGCTATTTTAGATAAAAACTACACAAAATTACACCCATCCTAAATAAGAGCCCACTTTCCTAGCTGGTGGACTGGCCTCCTAACCTATCTTTTAACCCCTTGCTAAAATGACAAGAAGAGAACTTAAGTAGAGTGGAACCCATTAGCACATCCATGCAATTTTTTATTATCACCCTCCAATATTATATTATCCAAAATACTCTTTCTCTGCCGATTAGCTTTTGCCTCTGCGATCTCTGGCATACATCTTGGAATAATTTTTAGTTTCTCACTTTGTTGTTCTTGACATCTTGTCTTAGTGATGGAGTTGTATTTCATATATTTTTAGAAATTGCGCAAATTTATCATAGTTTATAAATCTGACACAAAAGATAACATGAAACGATTATTTTCGTTCTGCAAACCCTTATATTTATAAGGAGTTTATAGAATTCATATATCTTGTTTTGCAAGCATCTTAATTTTTCATCGTTAGCCATGAATGAAATTTGTCTTTACTTTGTCGAATCTAATGAAAATATATTTATAATGTAAAGAAAATCTCTAAAACCAAGTAAGTAATAAAGAGAATCTTCCTTATATATAAAAAAATAAAAAACCATTAAATTTTACGATTCTTTTATAAAATCTATAATCTTTACAAATAGCTACATCTCTATGACAATTATCCTTATACATTGACATTTAAACCTAGTTTGATAAGCACGCGGAAGAAAATAAACAGTTATGCCTTCAGCCATTATTATCCTCTAATTAAAGAAATTAGTTTAGTCTTTAGCCTATACTTTAGAAAACCCTTTGATTGAAACACAAACTCTCTTATAGGAGAGACTAGGGACTCCTCATCAATTAACCTCTATATATACTCATTCGATCAAGGAGTACAATTGTTTACCAACGAATGTTTTATTTTTTTGCTAAAAACCAACAAATGAATGTTTTAAGTAACTGTTCACTAATCAACTTTTCAAGTGATATCTCTTTTCACAAAAAGACTCCATTGTTAATTTTGTATTGGTAGTAAATAATATGATGAGTCTTTATTCTATCACTCTTATTATTAAATAAATAATAATAATAATAAATAATAATAAACTATATGTGGGCCACATTAAGTGGCCTAATGGAGATTATTTTACATCACCCTCTCACTATTAGCCTACACACCATGACCCTCGTTAATAGAGTGGTTATATTCTCTTCATCTTTCACCGTATCATGATATTAGCAAGCTCTAATACTAATTGACGCAGAATGAAAAATATAAAAGAATCGTTCTCACTAGACACAAATCCTAAAATTTTAAAAAGGTTGTTAAAACCACAAGGAAAATAACTTTGAAATCCATCAACAAAAAAAAAAACCTCAATATGATTGAAATAAGAACTATAATTTTTATTTTACAAATTGTAGGTTTTTATAAGTTCTAGAATTCTTATTTTCCAAGTAAGAATAATTTGAAATATAGGAACACAATTTTGACTAAAGAAAAACCCAAAAACAAAATAAAATAAAGAAATCAAATCCTAGAAAAACCGACAATTCAAAAATAAAAAAATAAATAAAATAGCATGTGATAAAAATACTCATATGTTCTGTCCGACATCAAAATTGTACTTTTATTGTCTCCAGTGTCTACTCAGTATTACATGTGAGTCTTTACAAAATGAATGGTCAGTACTCCAATTTTTTACATTTCAAGAAATAAAATAAAAATATATAGTCAAAACTGTCCCTTTCAATTTTTTGCCACCACTTGTTGATTGCCATCTTTGAAATTGCCACCAATGCCTCTGTGAATGCCTTTAGAATTTAGATTTAGGTGATAAAATGACAAGTGGTGATAAGATTAGGCTTTTTGCATTTTAGTTTTTGTCTTTTTGATTGATGGGTGAGGTGGGTAAATCATTATCTGACGTTTTAATAAAAAAAAAAAGTGTAAATCATTATCTCACACGATTTTAAGTTCAATATGTTGGGGTCCGCGGTCATGAAAAGTAAGAGACACAGGTGCGCAGATTCAGACTTTTAACGAGAGGAGAGCATGAAATCTAAAGGAGTGTTTATTAGCAAGGAGATGGAATTCATTATTAGAGGGGGGGCCTGGTGAAGAAGATGTGTGTCATCATGATTTGTCCATTTCTACATACATGATACACTCACTCCCCTTGTCTTTTTACAACGTGTTTGGACCCCAATTGTTCAATATTCGCTCCGTAACACTCAACTGATTGTAGGGTATTGTTATGATATAGGATCCTATAAATAAAAAAGAACGAGAAGTCGATTTAAGAGGACTAGTCTCTTGAATTTGAGAGAGAATAGAGTTTGGGATAATTTTATGCTTGATTAATCAATGGTGCTCTCACTGCTTAAATACAGTGGACGTTAACAAGTATAATCCTATCCAACAACTAATAACATTGACCTAGCCAACAACTAATAATAATAATCAAGTGTATTCAGCGGCGGAGGCAGAAAAAAAATTTTAGGGTGGGCTAATTGCAAAAAAAAAAATCTTGACTAGGCTATTTAGGTAATTTTTTTTTTATAAAAAAAATATAAGTAAAAAAGAAAAGAAAAAAACAAACCTTGACTGGGCAATAGCCCAGCCAAGGCTTGCCTTGGCTACGCCCCTGAGTGTATTCCTATCCTAACACTACTACCGTCCTATCAATTCCAATGTTCCTAACTTTCTAACTGATATCAACTTCTAAGTCTTCCATCTTAGCCACAATTCTCTTCCTGTACGGCATTCACATCTTGCACAGCTTCACCATTTGCTCCGCAAGCCTGGGTCATGACATTCCCCTCCCCTTGAAGATGAATCTTGTCCTCAAGATTCAGATGTGGAAACTATTGTTGTAAGGTGGAATAACGCTCCCACAAAGCATCATCAGCATGCAATCCAAGCCATTGCACCAAGGCTTCTTACAAGACCTTGCCCCCCTATTTAACCCAACGAAAATCAATAATGCGAGTGGGCTCCAATTCCATTGCACCATTATCTGAAACTGATGGCAACTCCTCAACAGTACGGTCCAAGGTACCCAATTTCTTCTTTAATTGCGATACGTGAAAGACCGAATGAATGCACGTCGTGGGTGGCAATTCTAAACGATAAGCCACTGACCCTACCCGAGCCAACACCCGATACGGCCCATAAAACCGTGGAGATAACTTCATCTTACCATGGTCCCGAATGGACAACTGACGAAAAGGCTATAGCTTAAGGTATACGAGATCACCAATCTCAAACACCTATTCACGGCGATGGCAATCTGCACTGATCTTCATACGGTTCCGCGCTACAATCAAATTTTCCTTAAGGCTTCGTAAAATCTCATCACATTCCTTGAAGGAAGCCTCCACTTGAGCTACAACAGTGGACTCGATCTCATAACGATGTAAGGTAGGAGGCACGTGACCATAAACTACCTCGAAGGGAGTCATTTTGGTGGACGTTTGGTACGATGTGTTGTACCAGTACTCAGCCCAATGGAGCCATTTACTCTATCGTTTCTGTCAGAAACTCACAAAGCACCGTAAGTACGTCTCTAAGCATCGATTAAGTGCCTCAGTTTGTCCATCCATTTGAGGATGATACGTAGAGCTCATTTTCAATTCAGAATCTTGGAGCCGAAAATACTCTTGGCAAAATTGACTGGTAAAGACCCGATCTCTATTTGAAACTATCGATTTTGGCATGCCATGGAGACGATAAATTTCCTTTACGAATAACTCAGCCACTGTTTTAGCCGTATAACGGTATAAGGATGTTTAAGGGGAAGGAAATGCCCATACTTAGATAATCAATCCACCACCACCATAATCACCGAGTATCCATTGGAACTAGGCAAGCCCTCCATGAAATCCATCAAAATGTCTTCCTAGACATGCTCACAGGAATAGGTAAAGGCTGTAGCAATCCCACTGGGGTAAGCGTATTAGATTTGTTTCTTTAGCAAATATCACACTGACGAACATATTCCATAACGTCACGCTTCAAGCCTGGCCAATAAAAATTCATGGACACTCATTTGTATGTGTGAAGTCCACCAGAATGCCCTCCAACTGGAGTATCATGGAATTCGCGAAGAATATACTCCTTGTACTGCGTTACGGCTGGTAACACTAACCGTCCTTTATACCAAACTAGTCCATCATTTTCTTGATACTTAGCGTTTGGGCTTGCGCCGCGTGCCATGGCTTCTTTAACGGCCACCATCTCAGGATGTTCACGAGCCTCACAGTGAATGATGGAGAGCCACTCATGCTGTGGGCATGTGATGGCATTTAGCTCCTTAGGCAACGTTGATAGTGCATCAACTGTTGTGTTGTCACGCCCGGGTTTGTAAATGATCTTATAGTCAAACCCCATTAATTTAACTATCCACCTTTGCTAGTCCATGGTGGTGATGCGTTGCTCTAACAAATATTTCAGGCTTCGGTGGTCCATTCGAATTTGAAACTTTATGCCCAATAGATAATTACGCCATTTATGGACTGCATGAACGATTGCCATTAACTCTTTCTCATATGTAAAGCGTCCCAACGCTCTCCTTGATATAGCTTTGCTATAAAAAGCGATTGGGTGCTTGTCTTGCATAAGCACAACACCTAAACCACCACCAGAAGCATCGGACTCCACAATGAATTTTTTTTGAGAAATCAGGTAATGCAAGAACTGGGGCTTGCATCATGGCTGCCTTGAGTTGTTGAAAAGCTTCTTCCGCATCTTTAGATCATTTGAAACCATCTTTCTTTAGTAGCTTGGTAAGTGGTGCTGCAATGACGCCGTAACATTGAATAAATTTTCGATAATAGCCTGTGAGCCCTAAAAATCCCTGAAGGGCGGTGATATTGCGCGGCATAGGCCACGCCTTCATGCTAGGATCTGCTGATACTCCCTTGGTGTTTATGATATGGCCTAGGTAATCTACCTCTTGTTGCCCAAGTACGCATTTCAAACGGTTGACAAATAATTGATTTTCCAGTAATTTATCAAAAACTTCTTGTAAGTGACCCAAGTGGTCTTGCCACGTTTTGCTGTAACCAAAATGTCGTCAAAAAAGACTAAGACATACCTACACAATGCTGGCTAAAATATGTCATTCATTAGTGATTGAAAAGTGGTTGGTGCATTAGTTAGGCCAAATGGCATAACTAGGAAATCGTAGTGGCCATCGTGCGTTCGGAATGCAGTTTTATAGACATCTTCTGGGCGTACCCGAATCTAATGATATTCGGACTTGAGGTCTAGCTTGGTAAAGAAATTTGCACCATGTAATTCATCCAAGAGTTCGTCTATGACTGGAATCGGATAACGGTCCTTGATGGTAGCTTAATTTAGTGCGCGATAATCGACACAAAACCGCCAGGAGCCATCCTTCTTCTTTATTAGCAGAACTGGAGACGAGAATGGGCTAAAACTTGGCTGAATAATTCATGTAGTAAGCATCTCCTTGACGGCACGCTCAATCTCAGATTTCTGTATATGTGGGTAACAGTAAGGCCTCACGTTTAAGTCCAGCACCAGGTTCCAACGTTATTTGATGACCATGTTCTCTTGCTGGTGGTAGGGCTGTCGGAACTTGGAAAATCGACTAGTAGCGTTCGAAAAATTTCTCTAACACAGCAACCTGACTTAGCTCTTGGGTAGGCTCCGCTTCAACATTGGTGGTCTTTATCAGTTGCATTAAAAATGCTTCAACTCCACTTGCCACTAGGCATTGCATAGAATGAATAGAGCTATGTTGTAATTTTCCTGGTGCTTCACCTTGAATGAAATAATCTCTTCCTACGCTTGAGAATTCCATGGTAAGTTTGTCCCAATCATGGATGACACTACCCAAACTCCGCAACCATTGCATTCCCAATACGATGTTGGAGCCTTGTAGGTCCAAAGAATACAGAGTAGTAATAAATTGATAGCCTTGAACGTCCATCAATATGGAGGGATATCGGTCGTTATATGGCAACCAGTGTCCATTGGCCACAGAAACTCGGAAGGAGGATGAAGCCATCTTACAACTCCCTAATTTTTTTGCAGATTTGAAGTTGACAAAATTATGTGTACTGTTGTTATTAATCAAAACATGGAATCGACGCCCTTGGATTATTCCTTCTACGCGCATGGTCTAGGGGTTTGCAACACTAGATAATGCGTGAAGAGAGATTTCTGGTTGTGATATCAGGTATTCCTGGTCTTGTTCATCATGCTCTAATGCTCCGTCGTCGACTATGGTTTCCAATAAAAAGACTTGTTGCGTCTTGCAGCGGTGTCTTGGTGCAAACTTTTCATCACAATTATAACATAGGCCCTTATCCCGGCGTGCTTGCATCTCGGTCCACGATAGTTTTTTTTTAAGCCAGTACCTGTTGGGAGGCGATTTATGGATGGTAGTATTAGGTTGGGCTTATTTGGTGGGGTTGGTAGAAGCGGTGGTCTCTATGGTGGCCTTCTCCATTTGTACATCTTATCTTCTTGTAGTCGTGCGAGACCAGTCGCATGTAAGAGTGATGTAGGCTTAAAAAGTTTCACCTAAGAACGAATGTCTTCCTACAATCCTCTTATGTAACTCCCAACCAAAGCCTTTTTTGGCCAGTCAGTAACTCGGGCTGCTAAACGCTCAAATTGGGTTTGATACTCACATATTGATCCCGTTTGTCGTAACTTTGCGAGCGCTTCATCAAAGTCTTCATAATCAAATGGTCCGAACCTTATACACAAGGCTTGAGTGAATTCCTCCCATTGAACGTTGGGTTGGGTCTGTTGATACCACTGATACCATTGTAAGGCATCATCTTGAAGGTGGAACGAGGCCAATAGAACACGTTCGTTTGTTGTCGTACCTTGGTATTGAAAGAATTGCTTCGCCTTATAAATCCAGCCTATGGGTTCCTCACCGCTAAATCGTGGGAAGTCCAACCGAGAGAAACGGGTTTAGACCCCTTTCATTATTAACGTGGCTGCCTTCTCCAGTTCCTCGTATAATATTTTCTCTGCCACCATTCTTAGGGCCCGACGATTTATTTACAGACCCTTCGGCCTTGTTTCTGCCACTGGTTTCGACGTGGATATTACGATTGTTGTTGTCGCAACTAATTTGAGCAACAACATCTGAGATAGCCGCCATGCTTGCACGCAAGCCAACGAGTTCTTCATGGTACACTTCTAGTTGCTGTTGGACTCCATGAGTAGTGACCTCTAGTGCAGCAACCCGATCTTCTGGGGTTGATGAACGTGTATTGGTCATTAAGCTCTGATACCAATTGTTATGATCTAGGATCTGATAAATAAGAAAGAACGAGTAGTCAATTTGAGAGGACTAGTCTCCTGAATTTAAGAGAGAATAGAGTTTGGGATAATTTTATACTTGATTAATCAATGGTGCTCTCACTGCTTAAATACAATGGACGTTAACAAGTATAGTCCTATCCAACAACTAATAACACTGACATAGCCAACAACTAATAACAATAACCAAGTGTATTCCTATCCTAACACCACTGCCGTCCTATCAATTCCAATGTTCCTAACTTCCTAACTGATATCAACTTCTAAGTCTTCCATCTTAGCCACAATTCTCTTCCTGTACGGCATTCACATCTTGCATAGCTTCACCATTTGCTCCGCAAGCCTGGGTCATGACACATTGTTATAACATGAACAAGTTATATGGCATTACACTCCCTTAATTGAGCTCTCTACTAGACTACTACTATTAGAGAAGTCCCTCCCAAGATATAATAAAAGCATGTTCAGATTGTGGGAGACATGCTAAACTTGTACCTATGGAGCTATACCTAAATTTTACTCTAACAACCCTACTGAATGACCGCTAATTTCAATTGTTGAATAAGGCAGGTACCAATATAGGTTATGTAGGCTTGGGTTATTATATTGTTGACTTGATTTATTATGATTGATGAATAATAAATGATATTGGTGGACTCACATATAAGTAATATTGTATTGCTTTATTTTTTAACAATAATGTTATAAACACAACAAATTTCATAACTTGTTAAGAAAGTAGTTAGATTGTGATTAGTGTAACATCATTTTAACTATGACCATTATTATCATCACTTTTATTATACATTATTTAGAATATATTATCTTGGAAGTTGGGAAAAATATCATAAATTTTTTCTGTGAGTTTAGACTTATTGATTTTCTAAACAAGAGCTTCAAATCCATCAATTCCAAAAGCTTGGGTTGTAATCACATTTACCGGCCATCTGGGGATATCTTTTTAACTTTCTAGAATAATTGTTGATTGCAACATACATTATCCGGGTCTTGTGGGACTGTGGGAGGAAGATAAAATATCAAATATGTTTCAAATCAATCAGTCCAAGAAGTTGATTAGGATTCTTGCTTTTGTGACAATTTCATGGGGCCACCTTTTGGACGCCTTATTTTCGTCTTCATCTCATGCTTTTGTTTCTTGCTATGTTTCTGTTCTGTTTGTTGTAATTTATTGTTCAAAGAACAAAACATTGGAGAGGTAAACTTTAAGACAATCACGGGCCATATAAAGGGGTAAGTGATTGGTCTTTGAGGAATATCATGTTCCTCCTTCAAAATTGTAATCCAAAAATGATAAAAATACTTAATGAAACACAGTGCACTGACATAAGGTTTTTTGTACGGATTTGCATGTGGCTTACGTAAAATTTGTGTCTCATAGTTTCATAGATTTTCTCTCCAACTGTCGTTTTGATAAATTATCACTTTTTTTTTTTGCTGAAAAAAAAAGGGACTCGCAGGTGCGTTCATTGTCCCGACCCACTTAAACCCGATTTTGACATGGCGTGGGGCACATCTGGGCAATAATGGGGCGTACCACTACCCGAACCCACAACTCCCGGACTCGCAGGTGTGATGGGTCACGAGGGTTTCCTTCCATTAAGTCACCTCCCCAGAAGGTGGTTGGTGGGATTCGAACTCCTGCCCACGTGGTTAGCACCAAAGGTGCTAACCATTGAGCCAAGAGCTGAACCCCTTGATAAATTATCACTTAAAAGTTAAAACATTGACCTAACTATATACTGTACCATGCAGGCAATTGGTGTTAATTAAATAAATTTTAGGATTCACTTAGCCACTTAGGTACTCTAACAAATTTGTCTTATATATATTGTTCCTAATTAATAGTCTCTCCATTTGGCAAATTTGTTATATTATGCACTTTAACAATAATTTCTATCATTTTTCAATCCAAATTTAAAAATGAAAAAGAGTAATAATTGTATAAATAAATTGCATGGTACTCCCCAATGCAAGTGAAACGATAATCAATCTAACACCACGATATACTTAATTGCTAATTGTCCATTCTTTGTTGTTCTTGTTTAGCCCTAGTTATTTAAAATTATTCATAAAAAATACATTAATTTATGATCTACACAATAAAAGAGACTCTTCTTCGTCCTCTTAAAGTGCAGACAACACACTTATCAAAAAAAAAAAAAGTGCAGACAACACTTTTTTTACCCTTATGTTATCTACACTTTTTTTATATAAGAAAAATAAAAAAAGTGTACACAAACACAACACTGGGTAAAAAACTTTATCCGTACACCCACATCATTGTCTTTTGTTATCCACGTTCCCAAAGGAAGTACTCTGAAAAGTGAAAATACAAGCAGTTTTGATTAATGACTTTTTAAAGGATTAACATGATATTTAATGCAATAAGACAACCACATTTATGGCAGGTCGTTTAGTTTTAAACGACCTTAATTAGTACCACCTCGTACTAATTCATCCCGTGACACAACATGAACACATGCTTCAGCAGGTCACTTACCGGGTATAATCTCGGGTCTCACAAGTCACGACACACAACTGAATATATAATGCCCGTTTGACATCTTGTTTTGAAGCTGAATATTTTTCACTTATCAAAAAGAAAAAAAAACTGAATATTTTTCAAAGTACATATCTTTTAATTCTCAACCTTTTTTAGGTACAGTTATGTTAAATAGCTCAGTTTCAAAGAACTGAAAAAATAAATAAATAAATAAATAATTGTTTTAGAGTGCTTGTTCCAACATTATTAGCTTTCAAGGTGTCTTTTCATTGATAACTCTTTATAGATTATATATAAGCATTCGTATGTTATTTAAATGTTTTGATAGGTTTTATCACATAGCATACAAAAATTTACAGAATTTTTCAAGATTGCTACTTGTATGATTATGGCTAAAGTTGAATCCTATATATAATTTGACTTCAACCCATTAATAAACTCAATCAAGTAAAAGCAAATATCGTCTTAAAGAAAACGATTAATTTGTATCTCTACACCTTCTTCGTTTTTTATTTTCCATTATAATCCCCTAAATTTCCCAACATTATATAGTGATATAAATTTTTTTTAGAATTACTAAATTATTGAAAAATAACCTATTTTCACCATTCATGACCTAATGACAAGGCGATAAAATTCACAAATTGATTAGTCCATGTAAATATCGTACAAATTATAATTAAAAAAAAAAATCAATTAAAACTATGTTAAGTTATGTAGCTCACTAAGTAGTAATCGATTGCCACCTTACAAAATATATAAGCAATATCATTGTCAAAAAATATTTCATTCACAAATTTTTTAAGAAACCTTAGTCTCGAATTATTTTTTAAAAAATATGGTAAAAAAAAGGTAGTTGTAAAAGGCATGTGAATATGATTTATAACACAATAGCATTACAATTAAGTGGTTTTATGTGTATAAAATGATAAATTACATGACACTTATAAGAATTATAATCCCAAATAATAATTTAATAACTATTAATTTTAAAAGACATTTAAACATATAACTTAAAATAGAGATAAATGTTATAAAAATAAATAAATAAAAAAAGATCAATACGAAATATTGGTTATTAAAAAATATTCAAAGGGAGCCAAAAATAGAAAACCTTTTCAATTTTTTTTATTTTTTTAAATTTTAAAAACATACAAGGGAGAATGCAAAACAAAGAAAAAAAATTAATATTAGTTTTAAAATTGCAACATTGAGTTAAAAAAATTCATCTCAAAATCTCTCATTCAAACACAATGAAAGAGAGTTCATAAAAACTCATGAATAGAGCCCATAACATTTCCTTGTGTTTTTGGATTTTGATTTATATATATATATATATATATATATATATATATTACCTGTTTATACATATTGCAATTTTGTCTTACATTAAAGAAGTAAAATTAATGAGCCATGTTGGTGTGACAATGAACCATTAGCTTTCTCCCGACATCATAATCACTACACTTGGCAACCTTGCCCCTTTGTTTTTTTTTTAAATTTTTTTTTAGGTCTAGAGGAACGGATTCAGTTTATGCTGAGCTCAACCCTACTTTATGCCCATCAAATTTAGCATTGTCTCGACGAAAATACCCCTTTAGGTTGAGTAAGACGTCGGTAAATCTGTAGGACCTTCTTTTTTTTTTCTTTTTGATAAGAAATCTCAAGGATCTTCAAGTGAGCATAAAAGAGTGGAGGAAAGGTGCCTGTCAAACCGACATAATTAGTGCTTTATGAAAGCTTTTTTTGGTTTTATTGACCATGATTAACAATTTCATATATATATATAATGGATTTTATGAACTAATTATGCTTATGTTTTATATTCCTGACCAAAAGAGAAGCATCTATTATCAATAAAGACAATAGTTAGTTGTATTGTCATTAATCATCTTTAAAATATGATAAGAATTTGTAAACAATGATGAATTAACACGAATGACAAAACATAATTTGAAGTGAAAAGTTTTTAGATGGATTATGTCACAATCACAACCTAGAATTTAAATCATATATATAAATATATATATATATATATATATACATATACTTTATTAAATAGAACCAAAAATATAAGGATCATAGTTATATATATGGCTACCCATTAGACACGGGAGTTTTGAGATGGATATAGGCCTATTTCTATAGAAGTTTTTGATAATGTGAAGGAGAAAGAAAACAGAGAAACAATAAGACATTAGAGTTTATGTGAAAGTGTCTTGTGGCCTATATCTACATGATGATAAATTAAAAGATTATATATTCTCATTCATTTAACTCTCTTTTTTTCGCTAAATAAACAAGGACTTTATTGAAAATCAAACAATGAAAACGCTTCCACTCAAATGATTTAACTTGATAGTACATTACATTGGATTCCATATTTATAATTGAGATTACACACAAAAGTCAATGATAATTTATATTTGAATTGCATAATGATTGTTTTAATTCCATAATTTTCTCTAATAATCAATCTCTTTATTTATTAACCAATCTGTTTTCTCTAATAATCAATGTCTTGATTTGATTTGATTTTTTTTTTTTTGTTGATAATTTGATAGTTGAGAGAAAGAGTGATTTGAACCCTAAGATGTCTTTGTTGTAAACACTAAGAAACATTAGTTGAGTTATATGACTCTTGACTTGATTTGGTCTTCAATAATATAAAAAAGGTAAAATTTAGATATAGTTCCTTAGGTTAGATACATTAGGTTCTCCAATTGAATTCAAACACATGGTTGCATTAATCAATGAAACACAAACAATATTATCTTTTCCAAGAATATTTAAATTCAATTAGGAACCTAGCGTATTTGACTTAAGGAATTGTACCTAAATTTTACCCATATAAAAAATGAATTATACTTTCCAACAATTTCTATTACAAATGGAAACCCATTGAGTGGACTAGTTCATCACACGTTTATAAACAAAATTAACATAACTAATAGAATTAGTCAAGGGCTCAAGGCCATCCTTGTTATTGTTACAATCACAACGTTTTTATAACATTTTTACAACATTGTTCAAGTCACAAGTTGTTATTAATTGGATCCACTGAACCAAATCGCCCGTTGGTGTCTCACCTCCTCCAATTGACCCATCTTTTTACGAAGGTGTGTGTTCGATCCCCCTTATACAAAATAAATTATGGATAGATTAGAAATTTGTCTTTAGATAAAAATAAAAAATAAAAAATTGTTATTAGTTTTCATATAAACTCACCACTGAAACCACTTTATTATCTACCATTTACAGTTTTCCATCTAAATAATATTGTGAAAATGTTGCGAAAATATTGTGACCTTAATTTCATTGATGATAATGGCCAAGGAGGTAACAACACTTGAATGTTGGAACCTTAGAGGGAAAGGAATCATTTCTAAGCAATTAAATTCCTTCACTAACTCATCCAAAAAAAAAAAAATTTCCTTCACTAAACAAACAATTTTCCTTTTTATTTTCATTAATTTTTGTTTATACAAGTGATTCTCTTTTATGTAAAGTGTGCTTGTCAAAACGTGTCACTTTAATAGCCAAGTAAAAATCAATAACCAAATCTAAGCTGACTTTAAGACTAAAATGATTGGATATTTATTTTTTATTTTTGCTTTTTGAAAGAAAATGAATGGATATTTAAAGTGTGTGTTATTGTGTTTAATTATCTCATATTTTGGTAGCTTATTTAATTAAAATCATTTTAATTTGTTTCAAGTGGATAAAAACACTTTTACTACCTACAAAAATGAAACTCTAAAATATATCAATAAGGAAATAAGTTAAAAGAAAGCAATTTTTTTTTTTTTTTTTTTTTTTAATGTAAAAGAAAGCAAATAAGTCAAACTGAAAGCACCCTAACCATAAAAGTGATTCTCTTTTATTGAAACTGTACTCCTCACGGCGTGTCACTTCAATAGCCAAGTAAGAACAGTGACCAACCCATCTTAAACATATTTCTAATAATGCAAAAGTTCGATAATATTTTTCATAACATAACAGTTGAGTTAGTAGATAATTAATGATTCTCTTTCTTTTATATGGTACATTATTTATATCACTTTATTATCGGGTTAAGATATTAATTGATTTTTGGTGTACGCATAATTCAAACTTAGATTTCTTATTTAATGATAAGAAGATTTTACCAATTGAACTAATTAGAATCACATACCACTCTGTATTCTTTCATCTTCAATAGTTATTATAAAATATGTTTGTGAATAATATTGTGTTGATTTTGATTTTTGAATATCACCCGATAAGCATTAAAGAATTTTAATCATGAAGGAACGGTATTCAAAGCCTATCTAAGAATATCTATTCTGATCACGTGGCATTCACATGGAGGGAATATATAGTACATCTATTTTTTTAAACCTGTTTTTTAATCAGCTAAAACATTACTGACCATTGAGGTGTTGTGATTTGTGAGCTTTTGCAAATGAATGATGTTAGCAATTGCTTTAAAATTATTTTGGTACTAGCTAGTTGTCGTTTTTTTATTCCGGATAAGATACTATAAAGTGGTTTCGGGCTGCATGCCAAAAACTTTATTAAGTTGGGGACAGTCTCATCGTAAACTCAATTAATGATTGTAATGCCATTTCCATTAGGGAAATAAAAACGAAAACACAATGATGTCAATGACTCCATACTTTCGTTTGAAGGTTCTCTTCGTTTAAGGAAATTCAGCACTTGAGCACTCTTCGTTTAAGGTTCTCTTTAATTACTTTTTAATAAAAAACTACACCACTCGAGCATTTACAACTTACAAGATAGTATGACAGGCTGCAGAAGCAAAATCCCAACCTCACCATTATTTTTAGGCCCTTTTTTTTTTTCTTTTAGCAAGTTTTTTTTTTTTTTATTATTATTATTTTTTTATTATTAACTTTAGAAACTATGTTAAAATGGATGCTCTAATACTAAGTTAAAAAAGATAAGAGTGTTAGAGAGAAGACACAGAGTCGCGTGGTTTGGCACAACGGCCTACGTCGACAGTGGAAAGCCCTTGATGATTACTTCTTTACTATAATGCTTGACTTGTTACAATGAGATTGAAGTAGGGTATATATACTAGACAAACCTAGTCTAATTAGAATTATGTTTGCTTTTATTACAAGTAATGAGCTTACACTTGGTTTGAGCCTAATGATCCAATATATCTTTAACATTTTGGAAATTTATTGGGTTTATAAGCTACATAATATTAATAGGGGATATTCCTCTTCCGTCTCTTAAAACATTCCTTTTGTGTTGGGAGAATTAGGTTATTAGTTTCTTGCATGATCACAAAAGATTTCGTAGATATTGATAAAGTAATAAGATCTGAACTTTTTTTTTTCCTTGAGTATCTATATTATTTACTTAATCATAAATAGTTATGGTTTTAAGAATTTCATAATAAAATTATCCTAAGAGTTTTATAGAATTTTAATCTTTTTTTTTTGTTTTTTACCCACGTTGAGAGATTAATGGGGTAGTTGCACCACTAACACTATGGCCCATAGAATAAAAGTAATATTAAAGACATAATATTCTTCACAATTATTCACATAACTTATTGTGATTGGTGTAATATCACTTTCACCTAAGCCCACCACTGAGTCATTGACAATATTTGACAGCACTTATTATACACCAATCTCAACATGGCAACATGTCATATGATACCAGTCGCTGTAATAATAAAAAAATTTATGAAAATGTTGTGTCCCTAAATTTAAAAATTGATTCTTTGGCTGTGTCTAAGATTTAAATTTAAAACTTTATTCTGATGCAATTCGAAGCCCTTCTCCAATGTACCAAAAGAAAATCGGGCCCTGCATGGTTGCTAAAATTGGATATAAGCCCAAACCCAGCTTGCTCCCAACCCCAAAAACACTCCCTCTCCATTTATTCACATATGGATCTAGCCCAATTAAATCCTCAGCTTGAACAAGGCTTGTCCCTTACCTTTTAATAAATCACGTGTACCGTGGATAATGGTCTGTTTTCCATCTTTTGGCTTTTTTTCTTTTTCTTTTAATGAAAAATGGCAGTGCTTTATATTCTACTACATTGCTTAGATCCTCATGTATCAACCTGATTAAGAATTTAGGTGGTTCATCTAACCATACATTCAGCGAAAAAAAAAAAAATCTAACCATACAATCATTTTTTCTTCTTCTATATCTTGTGCTTTTTTAGTTTACATCTTTTGCTCACACAATTACATTAAAAATGTTTAGCAAAAAAAAATTACATTAAAAATGCTTCTTCTATTAGGATTTAGGTGGCCAATCCTAGATCCAATCTAGCTGCAATAATGAAGCCCGAATCTGTTTCAACAGTTGCTTATTGAATTCCAACTTCCTTAGCAAAAGTTGGAGCTCGAAATTGTAGCAATAGCTTTCAACATCAAGAAATCTTCCACCTATCTGATTGTAAATGTTGTAATTGATTTTATTGATTGTACGAAACTACTAGAAAGACAGTGACAGGTTACACAACTTACACTTAATCATGTCTATCGAAAAACAACTGATATTTTGGCAACGTGAAAGCCGCTCAGCAAGAGAAGGAGGTGTTTTATGACAATTACCCTAGATTTTTTGTCTAACTGTAACCTGTTACTATTGGGACAATACTAGAATCCCTTTGTTAATAACTTGTTATTTGTTATGAATGATATGCTGTCAGCAGCTAATTTGATGCTGTCGGCAGAATGATTGCTATCGAATTATTGAGTGAATAATGACACCAATTATTCATTCAATAGTACTATTTACATAATAATTGATATGCTGTCGGCAACTAATTTGATGCTGTCGGCAGAATGATTGCTGTCGAATTATTGAGTGAATAGTGACACCAATTATTGAGTGAATAGTACTTATATAGTAACATGAATTATTATGTAAATAGTACTATTGAATCAATAATTGGTGTCACTATTCACTCAATAATTCGGCAACAATCATTCTGCCGACAGCATCAAATTAGTTGTCGACGGCATATCATTCATAACACTCCTCTATATGAATTCCACATTGACTGATAATTCTATGTATGAATTCGACATTGGTCGTTGATTCTATGTATGAATTCGACAATGGTCGTTGATTCTATGTATGAATTCGACATTGGTCAATGATTCTATGTATGAATTCGACATTGGTCGATGATTCTATACATGAATTCGACATTGGCCGATGATTCTATACATGAATTCGACATTGGCCGATGATTCTATATATGAATTCCAATATGGTCATTAATTTCTACGTCAATACTTTTCGACGGTTTGTGATGCAAATTCACCATTAAGAGCAAATATATTGTTGACAACAAATTTATTTCTATCCCATATTTCTTCTATTTAAATAATATATTGAGATCTCGAAATTTCAGATATCATTTTTCTATTTCAGGAATTTTTAACCATAATTGATTTCTTCTCGTTTTCATGACTGTCTTGCATTTCTTTTAAATTTCAATCAATCTAGCAATTATATTTGACTTTGTTAATATTTTGAAATATTTTCTGTTTCAAAATATTAATAAAGTCAAATATAACAACTAAATTGGTTGAAATTAAAAAAAAAATGCACATAAAGACTAAAAACTGTACTGCACATTTAATAAAATTATTAAATGAAATAAGTGGGACACCTCTTAGGCTGCCACCGCGACAAAATCAAATAAATATTTGTTTGTACTACACTAAGGTGCTTCTTAAAGATTGCGTAATAGCGTATAAAAAATATATATATGTATTTGCTGGCTTTGGGACCGAATTCCATGTTGAGCCAAAAGACACAGACTTTATTGAGCCTTTTGCCAAAAGTTAAAAACATACCTGCTTCTTCTCGCAAGTTGCATCTTTGACGCAACAATTTTCTCTTCTTTTTCTTCAATAATTTGGCACTGATCGCAATAGATCTTTCTGGATCTAGCCACGTCCTCACTCCAACGCTCATGTGTCAAGAAAGCAATATAGTGAATATGAATCAAATATGGCATTTTGGTAAATAAGCAATTTCATATTGTTATTTGTAACTTAAGCGTGATTGGAGGAGAGGTATACGTGACTCGGAGTAGCCGTTGATCAGAACCGTTAACTGATCAGACCGAAGCGTCTGTGGGTCCCGCTGGGCCGTCGGATCGCATGGATCAGTGGATAGCGTACGCAAAGCGTTCACGGAGAAGAAGAGGATTAGAACGTGTATCATCTCCATTTTAGAGTTGGCTTCGGATCTGAGCTGATGAATCCGATCGCCTTCGGATCTTTTGGCAAGAAAACTATGCTGACTGTTTGAGAATTGGGGGAAGGCTTCGCCACATCAGATTCCAGCGAGCTCATCTGTTAGTTTGGCCATGTTAGATTTCGGCGAGCTCTTTCCGATAACGTGTTGTAAATTAAAAGAAATATAAAGAGACAAGAACACGAAAATGAGAGATAATGAAACTGTATCAAAACATTTCATTAGTGGTCATCCACATATTTTTCCTATCCATTTGTATATCCTTTTACAAATAGAAACCACATATATATATATATATATATATATATATATATAGTGATTCAATATTACTATTTACATAATAATTCAGGTTACTATACAATTACTATTTACTCAATAATTAATGTTACTATTCACTTAATAATTCAACAGCAATCATTCTGTCGCAATAAATTATTTGCCGACACATATCATTCATAACATTATTTTTCTTGAACTCGTCTTGGTCTGTACTTTAAACTGCTTTTCTTAATGTAGCTCCCTGCTTGATGAAAATAATAATAATAATAATAATTAGTTTCACATTTATTTTAATTATAAAATGTGAAATTTTTAACACACAAATACAATTATTCCATTTTTTTCTTTTTTTCTATGCTTAATTGAAATAAATCTTTTTAATATCCACTTTAAGAGTCTTAATTAAACCAGCTTAAAGTAAATACTTAATACCGGCATTTAAAAAAAAAAAAAACTTTAAATTAAATTTTCACAAATTTTAGTGCAATTAAATTTCACAAATATTGTAGGGTATTAGATTTTAGTTGGGCCCAAAAGCCCAACCCATTGCACATATGGGCTTAACCCATGTAAATTAGGTCCAATCACATTTATAATCTTTTCACTCTCCCTCTTCCCCATTGAGTCTATATAAAGGCATTCAACTTGTAAAAAAAAAAAAAGTGGATGTAGGCACTATTGCCAAACCACGGTAAATTCGATGTTGTTTCTTCTCTTTTCCTTCCCATCCATGCTAGAACCCATTTTTTGCGATTTCGACCTTCGAAATAGGTTATAAGAGCTAATTTGAGCAGATAAAAATCTCACGTTAGTTTAATTATAAGTTTGTATATGTATGTCCTTCATAGAGGGATGGAGACCAAAGAAAAAGGGGGACATTATTGTATGTCCAGCATATTCATATTTTTAGGTCGTCCTTAAACGTAATTTTCCAAGGACAATGTAATTTGGAAAAATTTCTTTTTTCAAATAACATTTACAGAAAATTGCTCCAATTATTTTTAAACCACATTTATTTCATTGGAAATGTGAATCGAGATCTATGCAATAGTTATGATACTTTTCAATACACTAGATGAAAAATTATAACTTTTCAATAAACAATTTTTCATCTAGATTTTCTGTTCCAATAACATAAAAAAAAAAAAAAAAAAAAAATGTTGATTTTTTTTTTTCATTGATTTACTGGATTCATTGAGATGCTGTCACGTATCTAATTTTATACAATTTTTATACACGTGGCAGTATCTCACGGTCCAGTGCACAACCAAGCCTTTCCCTCCTTTGATAGGGCCAAAATGAAAAATAACTCTTCATTGCCGACATCGAAAATATTGTTACAGCTATACTCTTTTATTTTTGCATGGATCTCGATTTTCATACTTGGTATAGACGTATAGCTAATTTCCATCGGGGATTGGGCAAGTAATGTAATAAATGATATCTCGGATCTAAAAAAATCTTCACGCTTTCTCTTCCCCGTCACTTTTCTCTATCTGTTTGGTTCCCGAGAAAGAAAAAAAAAAATTTATTGCGCGAAATTAAAGGTAAAGCAATTTAATACCGAAGTCCTAATGTCAGCAGCTTCGTGTGGAACTTCCACTTTACACTTTACACTTCACAGAGTTTCGGGAAGCGTTTATCATTTCCAACTTCTCCAACAGCCCTGAAAATGGCGATTCCGTCGGTTCATGTGTTACATAGCTACAGACCTCCCAATGCATCTTATATTGCAAAAACGGCTTCGTCCCCGAGAGTTTTATTAGGGTTTAGGAGCTCAGTGGACTTCAATTTGTGCAGCTTGAGGAGTTTCTTTGTATCGTCTAGCGCTCGCTCTCGGGCTTGGGCTGTGGTGAGAGACAAAGGAGAGAAAACTGAGGATTATCCTCCTGTAGCTGATTCTGTTGATGATAATCAGGTAACTCTATCCTTTCCTCTCTTTTAAGGTTTTTTATTTTTATTTTTCAATGAATTATATACTTTAAAGTTTCCAATATTAGATTATATTTTTCTTGTTGGTGATTATTAATTTTGTGATTGGATTGGTTAGGTGCAATCAAAATATTTTGCTGTATAACATTGCTTTATTGTTTGCCACCTAAGCAATTTTGTGAAAATGTTGTGAACTTAGCTTTCTTTTTCTTTTTTTTTTTTTTTTTTTTTTTTTTTTTTTTTTTTTTTTTTTTTTTTTTTGTAATTCAGCTTTTTTTATTGAAACACAAGAAACACAGGCATCAACCTTACAAAGAAGAACCTGGGAAGGTTAGCAACTAACCAAATCAAGGCCTAACACAAAGGAAAGAAAAATCCTACCCCCTAACTACAGTATCTAAACATTACAAAGCTTGAGTTTCCAATTATTACAAAGAGTTCTATTGAGAACAGAGGTCTTTACAATAACAGAGTCCAATCTAGCTTTAACATCTTTTTGGATATCTCTCACAATTTGCTCTTCAGTCTTAATAGCACCTCCATGGATCCTAGAATTCCTGTGAAGCCACAAATGATAAACTGTAGCCCACCAAGCCACTTTACAAAGAGAAGCTCGAAAGCTTTTCCCTTTAAGATGCAGAATCCCCCAATCAATCAGTAGTTTCCAGTCAGCAGGGGCATCAGAAACTAAACACAAAGCCATAATGACCTTCCAGATTCGATTAGTAAAGGAGCATTGAAAAAACAAATGTTCCCTATCTTCCATTTGGTGACTGCAGAATTTACAGAGAGGATCAACTCCTATGCCCCATTGTAGCAATCTATTCTTGGTAGTCAACCTATTCTTGATAGCCAACCAACCAATGAAACTATGCTTAAGAATAGTTGTGGGAAACCAAAGTAATTTCCACCATTGAACCTCAGTTTGTTTCATCCTGAGATGCTGCCATGTATCAGCAATAGTGAATTTCCCCGAGGTATTTAGATTCCAGACAGCACGATCAGATTCTCTAAGTTGAATAAGACTTAACTTGCTTTGAACCTCTACCAAATCATCAGATCTGGCTGGCCTCCAGCACCACTCCTTATTGTGAAGCACGCTGCTAACTTTAGCACACAAGGAGCTTGCTGCATCAAGAACAATTCTGTGCCCATTTGGCTGATATAAAACTCCATTAGGGTGCCAACAATCATGCCAAAGAAATATGCGACTACCATCACCAATCTCATAGGACAAAAGGTTTCTTGCAGCAGGTCTAAGGTTTAACAGCTTTCTCCACCCCCATGTACAGTCTTGTGGGATTTTGACTGTCCAAAAGCTCCTACCCTTCAAAAGCTCACAATGAACCCAGGCCGCTCAAAGAGACCCAGCTTGAGTGAACAAATTCCAGATATGTTTCATCACGGCTGCTTTGTTCCAATTCTCAACTCTCTTCAAACCCAAACCTCCCTCTTGTTTAGGAAGACAAACATGTTCCCATGACACCTAAACTCCACCTCTACCTCCATCTTGCCCTTTCCATAAAAAATGATTGAACTTCTGTTCAATAGCTTTTACCACTTTTTTAGGGAGGATGAAGATGCTGGACCAAAATAATTGGATGCTATTTAGAACTGATTGGATGAGTTGAAGCCTACTTGAGAAAGATAGATGCCTCACTGTCCAAGAGCTAATCCTAGCAGTGATCTTATCAATCAAAGGGACACAATCTGCATAGGAAAGTTTCCCAGCAATAAGTGGCATACCCAAGTATCTAACTGGAAGCCCCCCTAATCGAAATTGAAGAATAGAAAGGATCTGAGCTTGGAGACCAGCAGGGACAGCAGCACAAAAAACTTCACTCTTGGACTGATTTACTGAGAGACCAGAAAGACCTTTAAACTCATCAAGAGCATCCTTTATAATCTGAATAGGTTGAATATCTGCAGCTACAAATATCAGCAAGTCATCTGCAGAGCTGAGATGGGTGATTTGCTGCCTACTACAATGAGGATGAACTTAGCTTTATTGTAATGGTTATCTTATTGTATTAGGTTTATAATGTATAATTTTTCTGTGAATGATAGTGGATGACCTTTCTTTGTAAGTTAGAAAAAATGGGTGTGTTAATATGTTTATGTTTTTAAAAAGTGTAAAGAAATTAGGAATGTGGGTATTTTTAAATGCAACTAGAAGCAGGTACTTTAGAATGCTAGTGAAGATTAATGAATTTATTTGTAGAAATAATAAATTAATAGTAGTAATAATAAATAAACAAAAAAGAATCATGAGGAGATTAACGAATGATGGAAGTGGTTATATAAATTGTTGGATGACAATCAAGTATGAAAGTATGGTATAGAAGTAGTTGATGACATTGTTGAGATTTGGATTAGTTGGATTGCTTTTAATGATGATTCTCATGCCATTTTGGGACCTTGTTTTCCCCTTTTCTTTTGATAGGTTGTAAGCACACCCCAAAAGTTGCAGGAGCGTGACTTCGCTGGAACTCCTTATGTTCCCATATATGTGATGCTACCTGTGAGTTTCATAATTCTATTCCTCTTCTCTAACTGGATGTATTTCTGTGTGCTTGTGTGTCTGTGTATATATATTCAGTAGGTCTGCTTTTATCTACTCTATGGTGAGTGGGAGAGCAGCTCATTTTTAAGAAGTCACTTTGTTTTTTTATTAGAATGGAGCCTAATGCGCAGAATCGTTGCTTACGTTTTGAATTTTTGCATTCTCTCTCAGTACTGTTACCTAATTGCCAGTCATGGCTATATGGTTTTGTATGTCATTCTTATATATTCCAATGGTGGGACTGGCAGCTGGGCATTGTAAGTATGAATTGGGAGTTGGTTGATCCAGAAGATCTTATGAATCAGCTAAGGATCTTGAAGTCAGTTAATGTTGATGGTGTTATGGTTGATTGCTGGTGGGGAATCGTAGAGGCACATGCTCCACAGGTATATAATTGGAGTGGCTACAGAAGGCTCTTTCAGATTGTGCGTGACCTTAAGCTCAAGTTGCAGGTGAGTAGTTTGTGATATATGTTGCTATGCTTGTTCAAGCTTTTTACATCATTACATCTGCGCTTTCGTGCATGTAAAATGTTTCTTTGGTTGCACTTTTTGTTGTGTGTACTGTGTAGAGATAGAAAACAAGGGGAAATATTACCGTTTTTACATTCTATGACTCCCATCTGTCTTAACTGTGGGTTGATTTAAAGAAGTGAAAAGTGCTTGCGATGGTAATGTATAACTGGATGTTATTCGATGACTGCTACCTGAATGTGTTTTGCTTTAAGATTTGCATCAAGCATATAAGCAAGTTAAATCTCATCTATGAAGTGACGAGTGTAATTTGCTGATTTAGATGTCAAAATTCCGCAATTGGGAGAGCGATAAGTGGATAAGATAAGGATTTACTTTGATTATACGTCAAAGCCTAAGTTTCTTAGAGGAAAACAAAGGAAAAAAAAAAAAAAAAAAACATCTTTAAGATCGACTGCTACCTGAATGTGTTCATTCGCGTTAAGATTTGCATCAAGCATATAAGTAGAATAAATCTCATCTATGAACTGAGGAGTGTAATGTGCTGATTTAGATGTTAAATTTCTGTGGTTGGGAGTGCGATGAAATAAGGATTTACTTTGATTGTACATCAATATTGTTGATAATTATAGGTATCTTTCAATAATATCTTAAATTCATAATCTTATTTTATAGGATGAAAAAACCTTAAAAGCCCTAGAAACAATTAATCGCGCGACCCTTAATCTTGACTAATCCTAGCCATACATATTAAAAATAAACCAAAAATACTGAAGTGCCGTTTTTTTATAATTGATGTATAATTCATTGAAAAATCACTATTCACGTACAGAGGAAGTATACAAAGGATACCAAGAAGCAAGGAAAAAACAAACAAAAATAAATACAACAGCACAACAGCCAAAAGGCTAATGGACAAGAAGGAACTCAGCTAAGAAGTCCATAAAAGTGGAGAAGGTATAGGACTTAGAACTCCACCCGTAGAGAACTCTCAGAAAAAGGAACTTAAGTTGTGGCAATGATAATTCTTTGCCCTCGAAAGTACGTCGATTTCTCTCCTTCCCGATGCACCACGTTAGGCAGGATGGGGCCATACCTGCCACACCTCTTATGATATGATTACATTAATTTATCATTTTGTTCATCTTTAGTTATTGAATAATTGCTTTGAAAGAAAGCTTGAGAGCCTTGTTTACAGTAATGAAGATAAGAGAGAGAGAGTTTAGAGACTATTGAATGAGTAAAAATCTCACTTGATTAATAACTGATTTAGCACTGTGTATATATATACTGCAGTGAACTAAAACTGAATTAACAAACACTTAACAACTTGTAACTGAATGATCTTATCTAACTTAATAACTCGTGATGAGCACGTGGGCAGATAATCAGACTTATCAAGTCTGTAAAGAAGCTACATGCCGTTTACCAATAACAGAGATAAACTACAGTAGCTTAGTGTCATCTTCTTCATGCTCTATGCAGTATTTGTTGTGGATCAAATTACTAGTTCAAGAACACAACTATTTGATGACTACTGAATAACTGTAGTACAGTACATACATTTGGTAAATTACTTTTTTATTTGATTAATTAATTAAGTGTATTTTACATAGTTCATTCCATGTTATTTTGTAATAAATAAATTGTTGTAAAATTAGATGTGCATTATTGACTACATTGATATTGCCCCTGAACTAAAATCTTGATTCTGTCCCTGATGAGACCCTACAGTACCTGTGAACAGTACTTTCTTTTTTTGGGTCCTTCATCACAAATGCAGATTAAATTGTTTCTGATTGGACATTTAAATTGTAATGAATTTAAAAAGAGAAAACTACAAATATTTGGTGGTTGGAGAAACAGCTTAAGAGTCAGGGATATATGTACTTACATACAAAAATGTGGAAAAAAATTAATTGGGAACTAAGAAGACTAGCAGGATGGCCACCCAAATTGCAACTTACTACAGACTCTCTCTTTCTCTCTCTCTTCAACAAGGCCTTTATGTGTGGGTTTGACACAATTTCTATAAACAAATGATACAAATTTTATGTTCAAAGAAACTTGTTTTAATATAATTATTGAGAACCATTAATAAGCTTGATATCAAAGTAAGAACTAAAGTCATTTTCATGTGGATTATTCTTTGCTATTTCTCTTTCAAAAGATCTCATGCTGGACCGATTTTCATTTTCTTAATCCAAATGGGTTCAGGTTGTAATGTCATTTCATGAATGTGGAGGTAATGTTGGTGATGATGTACACATTCCACTCCCTCGTTGGGTGACAGAAATTGGTCAAAGCAATCCAGACATATATTTCACGGATAGAGATGGAAGGCGCAATTCTGAATGCCTTTCATGGGGAATTGATAAGGAACGAGTTTTAAAAGGACGGACTGCTGTTGAGGTATTGCATTTGTAGATTGGCCTGTTTTATGTTCAAATCTTAAGTCTTAAAACATACACTATTTCTAACTTGTCATGAAATATAGTATCTATTTTCTTGATTGTTCGACACACACACACATGTAACGATAGAATTCCTGTTTAGCAAGATAACCTTATATAATCTGAAGAATTGT
Source organism: Fagus sylvatica (assembly GCA_907173295.1). NCBI lineage: Eukaryota > Viridiplantae > Streptophyta > Magnoliopsida > Fagales > Fagaceae > Fagus > Fagus sylvatica. The sequence goes on along the minus strand of OU015769.1, from coordinate 24,715,637 downwards.
TTTCTATAATTAAATTTATAGCTAAATCTTGAAGGTTATATTATTGAGACAGTAGATTTAGACTTTATTTTTATATATTGCTGTTCTCCTTTTATGTTTAGCTAAACATAATTCTGTTGTTTGATGCATAAATCACAGGATTTAAGATATAGTGTTCTGCTGTGTTATAAAAATAACTCAGGTATACTTTGACTACATGAGAAGCTTTCGGGTGGAATTTGACGAGTTTTTTGAGGACGGACTCATCTCTGAAATTGAGGTTGGACTAGGACCATGTGGAGAGCTAAGGTATCCTTCCTATCCTGCGAAGCATGGTTGGAAATATCCTGGTATTGGTGAATTCCAGGTACTCTTCTTCTTTACTCCCCCTTTTGGTGAATAATGGTGATTTAGAAAGAATGTCTTTAGTTACTGGAGAGGCTCTCCATAAATAATGGTTGTATCACTAAATGGTTTCTTAGATTTCCTTCAGTATATTCTATAGTCATGATCTTGTTCCACCATCACTATTCTTAGTTAATTTTATAAAAGATGTTAAATTCTCCTGTGCATTGACGCAAGCTATTTTCAGTTCAGTGTTATGATAAATACTTGATGAAGAGTCTTACAAAAGCGGCAGAAGCAAGGGGACACTTATTTTGGGCCAGAGGACCAGATAATGCAGGTTCTTATAGTTCCAAACCACATGAAACTGGTTTCTTTTGTGATGGAGGTGAATATGATAGCTATTATGGAAGATTCTTCCTGAACTGGTACTCTCAAGTATTGGTTGATCATGGTGATCGTGTACTTGCTCTAGCCAATTTAGCATTCGAAGGCACTTGCATTGCTGCTAAGGTGAGTCACTTTTGTAGAAATAATGTCCTTGTTTCTTTTTTCTTTGCTTTTAATTAGATCAGTGATTATTTATTTGATAAAAATGATACTTACAATAAGAAATTTTTTTCTTTACCATGTATGCTATTGAAGAACCTTTGATTATTTTAAATGATGAGCAGCTATCAGGTATACATTGGTGGTACAAGACAGCCAGCCACGCTGCTGAGCTGACTGCTGGGTTTTACAACCCTTCAAATCGTGATGGTTATGCTCCAATTGCAGCAATGTTAAAAAATCACGGGACTGCTCTTAATTTCACATGTGTTGAATTGCGCACGTTAGATCAGCATGAGGACTTTCCCGAAGCACTTGCTGACCCAGAGGGATTAGTTTGGCAGGTAGGCATGTGCAGAAATTTGTATCTAGTTTGTACTTACTGGGTATAGTAGTGTATACCCTGACAAAAAGGATCCCCTTATTGGAAAATTGGATGCATCTTTAGCTCAATGTGGAAAATGTTGGTGCTAAAAACGGGGGGGCATGGAACAGTGCTGATGAAGTTATTTAAACAAAAATATCATGTGGTTCGAGTCTAAAATGTCTTTGATCAGGGTCTTTGAAATCATTTCTACCCAAATGTTAATCTTGTTCAGGATCATCATGCCAATTGACATTTTTTTTTCTTTATCAACTGACCACCGGTGATTTGGCCTCATGTCTTATAGACAATGTTACTGGTCATGGTGTTCCTTTTGAATTGCAATATGAACAAGACCTGATAGGGTTTTAATTTACTTCAGATTTAACTAAGTACAACTTAGTGAACATGCAATGCATAATTAACTACCAAGTCAGTTTTGGATAATGTAACTGCTCCAGATTCATTGCTGGTCTGCATGTTAGTATTTTATGTTAAGTAAAGCTTTTGAATATTTTAACTATTAACAAGCTATACTTAATTCCAGGTGTTAAATGCTGCATGGGATGTCTGCATTCCTGTAGCTAGTGAGAATGCTCTTTCTTGCCATGATAGAGAAGGCTACAATAAGATACTGGAAAATGCCAAACCCCTGGCAGATCCAGATGGGAAGCATTTATCTGCCTTTACCTACCTCAGGCTCAGCCCAGTTCTCATGGAGAGACAGAACTTCATGGAGTTTGAACGATTTGTTAAGAAAATGCATGGTAAGCCTTACCCCTCTGTCTTGAATGTCATTAGTCCTTGTCAGTGTATCGTTAGCCCTTTCAGTTTTGGTAAGCCTTACCCTTGGCAAGCCCATTTCTAAGATACACACAACACATCCATTCTGGATTCTTGGAAGACTAGACTTTTCTTGGTAAAAGAGGCCCTGTAAGACTTGATTTTATGATCTTTGTCGAGCTGACTTCACTCCTGGTTGCTGAGCACTAGTCTTTTAGCAATGATAAAGTATGATGGTATTAATGGATGGGTCTTGCCCAATTTGGCTAGCTTTATTCAGCAAAGTTTTATCCTACATATTTTGAGCCACTGACTTGAATCATACCTTACAGTCAACTAAATTTAGGGCATTATTTTTGGTATCATGCATGTTTTCGAACCCCAATAAACTTCAACCTGTATACACCTTCAATGGGCCCAAATAACTCCTTATTGAATCATGCCTTGCAGTCAACTAAAATTAGGACAATATATTTCAGGTATCATGCATGTTTCAAACCCCAATAAACTTATTTTGCTTTTAACCTGTATCGCACCTTCAATGGGACCTAATGACTCCTTATTGGTGGAGTATAATCTTTGTTGCAAATGAGTAGATCATAATGATTGCTTTTCTTTGGATTTCTACTGAGATGGCCTTTTAGTGCTTTTTATGGATCTATTGAATGAATGGAGGCCTTTATTGTGTTTCGTGTCTGAACCTTTCTCACCAGTCACTACTGTGCCAAAGCCTAGGTGAAGACAGTTAAAACCATTAGTTAACTCATGAATCTTCATTTTTGTAAAGTGTCAACTATGGTAGCCTGAAGCCAGATCATATTTTAAATGGATTCTATCATTAGGAGGCTTAGACACTAAAAGGCTTCAAAATTTATAATAGGTCAGTATCAGTGAGCACACTGAGCAGCATTCTCAACTGTTCTTTAAAGATGGTCTTATCATTTCCAGCCCCTTGAAATTTTTTATGACTGCAACTTTCTTCAAGTCAACTCTGAAACAAGCTCCATGCTTGAAATCCTTCTTAACTAGGCATACAATGACATCTTCATGCCATAATTCTTGAACAGTTAAATATATACTTATGCGATTGGAAGCATCAATAGTTCCTCCATTGTCCTAAGATATCTCTTGGTTGTTTACTTCATAAAAATGTAGAATGTAAATGTCATTGTATGAATGGGAGCTCTTTGTTGGTGATTGTAGATTTGATTAATTTGAGGTGACCAACTGACATTATTTAGAGCATGTGGTTGTTGCTACAAGAACATAAATTATCATACTTTGCTATGGAGATTTGAAAGTTACTCTTGTTCCACTTGCAGGGGAAGCAGATTGTGATCTTCAAGTTAATCTAAACGAAAAGGGAACTAAACTTCAAGGTACAGATGACCAAGTTGCTGCTTAGGAGAAAGATATGGATAAAGTGTACATAAATCCAAACAGTAATAATGTGAACTCTGAAGAATTCTAATTCTTGTGAGTTTAAATTCTCAATAATCCATCTCTTGAAGTTTGTAATTCTCAACAACCCGACAGACTCTTGCGAAAAAATTGTACTAAATAAACGGAATGCTTCTCTTAATGTCAGAGACAGTTTTAGTTCAATTTTCAGGAAGTTTCAACTAAAATGGTGGACATTTGACCCACATAGGCATTGAGAAGTTGATGGCAGCTACAAGCCTTTAGCTTAGTAATTGTCCTGTGCAAAATAATTGGCCCCAGTTCTTCCTGAATCATGACTTAGTTGAGGTAGTACTTCATGGAATTTTTTTTTTATTATTATCATTTTTTGGTAGTCGGCATCATGTATGTTCCTAGCTAAAATTAAAAGTATATATTTTAATGTGGAGAGAAATGTTCTAGGATATTTCTTTACAGAACTAGCTTGTATGCAGTTCTAAACAAGTAGTGACGGATTAAAATATTCTAGAATTATTAAGGGTAATTTTATATCCATCCATATTGAAATAAGCATAAGCTGATTGTCATCTATAAATTAAATAAATGTTAAAATAATAATCCTTCACATTTATTTAAGTTGATGCAAGCGATGATCTCATGATTTCCATTTTCAGCTGGAAGGCATGAGTCCTGACTATTATTTTCCTTGGTTTTAATGTTATTTTATTAATTTATTGATAAAAAATCAAGAAAAAAAAAAAAAAAAAAACTTCTTTTCCATAAAAACATTTTTAATTGAACCAATGATTTCTAGCTTTACTCTTCTGTCCTAAATTAAAAAAATAAATAAATAAAAATAAAAACGTTGTCCTCATTCAGTAAGTTATATGCTTTGAAAATTACGAAATTAATTTTTAACAAGATTAAAAGGAAAGAAAAAAAGGAAAAACTTCAAAATTGAATGAACAATAGATTTATGAGGAAATAAGTTTGTGTAACCCAATCAGCTGAGGAACAAGCTTTTTCTATTTTGGCTATGTTTGGGTGAGGAATTTTATTTAAAGTTGTAATTCAGAATTCTAAAAATTAATTTTCTGTGTTTGAATTAACAAGAAATGTAATTAAAAAATTCCACATAATTTTGAAGCATCCAAATCTCATGTTCAAATTTTAAGGGAAAAAGTATCATTTATAAATTCTATCAACATTATTATTATCATACAACGTATCGTTATTACTTTTTTATTTTGGCACCACCACTATCGCTACTGTCACCACTACCACTATTGCCATCGTCATTGCCATTGCTATTGTCACCATCACCATTACCACAACCACGGTTGTGATCACTAACCGATATCACAACAACCACCACCATCAAATCATGATACAATACCATTTTTATCATTATCAATATAACTACTAATATTAATATAATTTCTAAATTCTTCCAAACATGAAAATTTAATTTGATATGCCTGAAATTCCCAATTAATTAAAATCTCATCCTTTTGTAAATTTTAAGAAATTTTCAAATCTTTCATCCAAAAACAAGGTGACTTAGTATAATGATTACTAAGCATGAGTTTTTTTGGCTTTACATGAAAATATAAAATTCACACATTTTAATAATTTCTTATTAATTTTTTTAAGTGAAAAAAAATTAGTATAATTTTTCTATACTCTTACTAGTCTACATTTCCTTTTGCAGCTACCTCTAAGTAATAGTTTATTGTAAAAAAAAAAAAAATTCTTTTCAATTCTATTTACTACAAAATATGTGATTTTTTTTCTTCTTCTAAGTTTCAGCATAAAGTAACGTAAAAATATTGAAGCATATGGCAATTGTTGTTTTAAAGTACCTTCCATTAAAGTTTGTGTCCTTTTTTAGTGAGGATATTATTTAAAAATGGATGAGATAAATAATGTTGCCGATGTAATTGAAAAATTATTCAATATCGAAAAACAACTCGTGTCAATAAATAGAATCTCATAATGAATTTAATTAATATAATTCACTATTATTTGAGATGGAGGAATATTATTTCAGTCGGAAGAAGCATTACGTACCAAGTAATGTTTCTCGATATAAACAATTTTAAATAAATGATGTTATCAATATAATCTAAAAATTGTAATGTTACATGCTTCTCTCATAAGAATAGTAAATCCCAAAATGAATTTAATAAATAAAATTTACTATTATTTGATATGGACGAATAATTGCTTCCCAAAAGCTAGCATCAAAATTTAATCATGGTAATATTGATCAATAAAATAAAAACAATGGTCTAAAAAACAAAACGATAAAAACAGCATAATATTTTCAAAGACAATTAAATCTAATCACGTGGTAATTAATTTTTACCATAAGCTGTCCCACTCCCACCCAATGGGTTCACTTTATAACAGCCTCGCACGAATCTAGGTCACGTGATCCTGCCCATTCACCCGCTTTTTAGACCCACCAAAATCCCGTGCACCTGCCTCTCGCACGTCCGTACACCCTTGCCGCTTTTCACTCACTTATACACTCACACAAACACACACGCCTCGTTCGTGCCAATCCTAAACCTCACACACTCGCAAAACACACACACGCGCGAAGCCCTACGACTCGCATGCTCGCACGCTCTCTCTCGTCGGCCGGATTTTAACCACTGTGCTCGCCGGAGAATCCCAACCCGTCACTCACCCTCTTTTTTCCGTTCCGCTCTAACCGGAACTCCGGCAATTCGCCGTTAATCCTCGCCGGTAGACGGTCGCCGGAAAATACGACCTAATCGGCGTAACTATTAGGTTTTTTGGAGGGAAGAACGTGGATCTGGTAGAACTTTTCTTCATTTGAGCTCTGATTGTGGACCACAAGGTGGAATTCATGGAAGAAATGGAGAATTAGATGCTTTTTTATTTTGGTACCATCATTTTCCGTAAAATGAAGGTTTCCAAGTGAAAATTCAGGCTGGAAATTGAAACTCCGTGCTCAAGTTCGCATACTGTGAAGGTAATTGAATATATTTGGAACTCTCGTTTGGCGTGTTTGTTATGCCGGAAAACTTTTTCCCGTTCAAAATCTCTGTTCTTGTAGGTATACGTAATAGACTTTTTTAATCAAAGAATTGAGCTTAAGCCCCGTTTGCTTGCTGAGAAATTGGTTGGATTAGTCAACAATAATATACTTGGAGTGTTATTTGCTGATTTTGAAGAAATTCAAAGGAAAAGCTCAAACTTTTGACTTTACCTTGTCTATGTTCAGTTAATTCAGTTGGGATTTTTTGTTGTTGTTGTCTTGGTGAGAGAATAAAGATATTGAAGTTTTTGATATTATTATTAGGGTTTGATTTTTCTGTGGAGACAGAGATCATTTTGTTTGTTAGTTAATATTTTTTTTGGTTAATAGTGAGAGATGTAGTTAATTTGAAGTTCTAAAAAGGTTGCCAGAGAATTGAATTTGATAACTAAAGTGAGCGTTTTAGGGTCAGTAATTATTACATTGGAAATAGGTTTTTGAGGATTCTCTTCGGTTCTGTTTTGTTCAGGGCCTGAACTTGAGGAGGAAAAATTTGCCCTTGTTTTGTGGGAAAATGATTTTTCTGCAAAAGGCTGATTAATTTATTTGGGGGTTACCAAGTTAAAAACTTGTGAGGGTTATTTTATTTTTTATATTTGTCACTCTTTTGAAAGCTGTGTGGGTATCAGACCATTGGTACTATGTCTTCAAAAACCGGGCTATGGGAAAGGAAAAGAATGCAACATCCTTTGTGTCATATTTCTTTTTTATTGTTATTATTGTTGTGAAATAGAAAATGAAAACTCTCAACTGTTTAAAGTGTTACTGGTGTAATTCAGTTATATCAGTGAAATTCTTTCTCTTCTTGATTTCTTAATTATGCAATATTATGAAATTTGAATCTGTGATTGCCAATGGGTTCTAGCTCAAACAGAGGGTAAGGTCATGGTTTCAAAGCTCACTAGGTGCGTGTGTAACCTTATAAAAAAAATTTAAAAAATCTGTGATCAGAATTACAAAGCCTTTGTGTAAAAGATTTTCTGGAACAACTTTTCACTGAAACTGAGTGACTTTCCTCTTTCTTTTTGTTTTTCTTTTGTAGCATAAGTTATGATTAATCTGAAGTTCCCAGTTGTGGCCAGAAAACTTCAGAATCTGCCTGGACCAAAGTAAGTCCAGACTTGGTTGCTGCACTTTGAACAATGTCAGTCATTCATAATTAGAGTGAAAAGTTGAGAGGGGTTGAGGATTAGGGAGAGGAGATTATGGCAACTGATATGCAGAAATTGATTGGAACGAGTGAAGAAGATGATGAGGAAGAGATGGACATGGATGTGAAAGAAGAGGATGATGATGATGATGATGAAAATGGAGAGAAGCATATTGCCACACCAGTGATGGTAGGGGTTGGAGGAATGGCAAGCAGTAGCAGTAATGACCAATTTCAACAACACCACCAGCAAATGCAAGAGCAAGTGAGCACCCCAGGTGGAGGCAATCGGAGGTGTAGACCACTGGAAGAGAAAGAAAGAACAAAGCTAAGAGAGCGGCACAGAAGGGCGATTACCGCAAGGATCTTGGCTGGGCTTCGAAGGCATGGTAACTATAATCTTAGAGTTAGGGCTGACATCAATGACGTAATTGCGGCTTTGGCAAGGGAAGCCGGCTGGGTTGTTCTTCCGGATGGAACCACCTTTCCTTCAAGATCTCAGGTACTTATATCTCGAGAGAAAAAAAAATTCTTTTCTTGGCTTCAAAGATGGTACAAATTTTAGTTGTTTATGTAAATGTGAGAGACAGAACACTAATGCAAAAGATTATAAAAATGCGTCATATGTACTTTTTCTTTTCACTTTTACTTGGCAAATACACTGTATTCGTGCTTATTTGTTATCTTATTTGCCTGTTACATGTATGTGGTTTTTGGAAGCTATCTTCTTAATTGAGTAGTTAATTCTTTTAATGAGAGAATTGCAATGTGATTTTTAGTATTAGATATTTGGGTGCAATAGTCCAACCTCCCCAGGATTTTGGAAAATCACATAGACCTCCCTTGTGTTCTCAAATTTTCACTGTAGTATACATTAGAGGATTCTGTCAACAAAAAAAAAAAAATCAGGATTATTATTGATGCAGGACAGTAGACTCAAGGAGAGGGACTTTCTGTGAGAAACACAAGAACAATAAAACAAAGGGATAGGACCTAGGAATTGGCATCTAAGGTTTGCTTGAAACTAGCATCAGTAGATAAAAAGAGAAAAATAGATATGAACTAGGCATCAGCACCTAGAGCTGCTTGGAATAAACACAAAGCATGATAGGAACATAGGAATCAGCACTCCCCAAATTTCATAAATACATGATCAACTGCTTACAATACTGGCATTTAGGAGCCTTTAAATAGGACTCTCAAATTACATCATTGAAGGAAAGGAAATAACTTGCAATCAATAACATTAAATGCAAAACTAAAAGAGATTTAAATCCTTAAAAGTCTCTGTATCCATCAACATCAATCAGCATTAATTATGATTAATCAAGTCCAACAAAATCAATCAGCATTGATAGGTCCAATTTGGTGTCTGCACCAATGATTCATTATGGAAAAAAGAATATAAAAATAACATGAGCATGGGGGTAGATGGTATAGGGAGGTCTGTGTATTTTTTATAAAATCCAAGGGAGATTGACGTATGTTATCATATTTTAATCATAAGATTCTTTTAATATTAGTTGATCTTTAACCATAAGGTTCTGTTACATTTGACTATTATATAAGGTGCTTTTTTTGGGTTTACTTATTTTTTAATCTTAGATTCTCTGTAAATTCTTTGCCTCCACAATGTAGTTGGTGAGAATCATCTTATATCTCACATGTCTAATTAAAGTTCTTTCCACATTCCTGTGATCCTCACTTCTAATGAACTCCAGAAAAGCCCAAAATATGTGAATGTTTTCTCTTCAATTTTGACAGGGCCCAAGGCCTGTGGGTGGCACTTCTGCTGCGGTGACTTCATCATCTTCCCATACGGTGCCACAACAAACTCCACCTGCTTCCCTTAGAGGAGTAACCTCTGGGTACCAGAGCACAGTGGAGTACAATGCAGGTCAGATGAAAGGCATTTATATGCCCAGTTCATCACCTTATGATCTATCTTCCACTACTCAATCTCAAACTCCACCCATGGTGGGAGATGGTAGAGAACAAACCGAGAGTCATCCTCTTATTGGTGGCTCCATGAATACAATTGATGACAAGCAGGTACTAGGTCTAAGTTTCTTGGAGGTTAACATGGTTTGAAAATATCCATCTCTTGGTATGCCATTTATTTACCTATCCAAAAAATAGTTGTCTCAAAACTTGAAACCTACTATATACAACAATAACAACAACAATCAAGCATTAGTCCCAAATTTTGGGGTCAACCATGGATCCTCAACAGATTAATCAAGGTGGCCGCATGTATTCTTTTCTGCCATTTTGTCATATCTAAAATCATACTCTATGTCACCTCTTTAATTGACATGCCCTTTTTTACTACTTCTATTAATATTATTGTAGGTCTTCCTTTACCCTTTATTGTTGTTGTTGTTGTTTTCCTTGTCTTGAATCAACTCACTCTTTCTCACTAATGTATTAATCGCTCTTCTCTGCACATGACCAAACCATCTCTCTCTCATCTTTTCAATAGGGACCACCCCTATCTTTAAGCGAATTTCTTCATTTCAAATCCTATATTTCCATTTATTCATCTGAACATTCTCATTTCAGCTACACTCATTTTATGAACATAATACTTCTTAATAGCCTAACATTCAATACCATAGAGCACGACTAGTCTTATAAAAAATTTCCTTAAACTTAATAGGTATTTTACGATCACACAGTACATTTGATGCGCTTCTCCAATCTCTCCATCCTTATGAATTATTGATCCAAGATATATATAAATTAAAAAAAAAAAAAAAAAATTCACTCTTTAGTATCTTGACCATCAAGTCTTACAAAGCTTTCATCTTTATTTGTACTTTTACTAAACTTACATTCCATGTACTCTAATTTAGTTGTACTTAGCTGAAAGCCAGATTCTAAAGCATCTCTCCAAATTTCTAAATTGGCATTAAAAGTCTCCACGCCTAGTTTCATCCACTAAAACTATATCATTTGCAAAAAGCATACACCAAGGGACTTCATCTTAAATCAATCTAGTGAGCTCATCCATAACGGTGCAAAATTTCTTGCATCCAGCATGATGCTACAATATTACAAGTAATTTGATCATTTTGTATTATCTATTCTATTTGCATAGTGTACCAAATGTCAAGCAACATGCTACTCTTTCATAGCAAGATCATGCACATAGCACCATATGTGGAGCAATTGCTCTCATGTTTTTGCATTCAGCATGACCCTGCAATATTATTAATAATTGCAGCTTTTTATTTATTTTTTTGATAAGTATAATTGCAGCTTTTTATTTTCACATCTATTTTGATGTCAATTATATAACAATGGCTCATGCTCTTAATGATATCTCAGAAGTGGTTTGGATTCATTCTCTTGATAATTTATTCAATCTCTAACATAATTTCTTTTAGATATGATGCCTTCAAAGGATTTTGTTTTTTTGGCTCAAGTTTTTCAACATTCTTCTGTTCTTTCTGTAGATTGTTGACCTACCCCAAAAGTTGCCTGAACGTGATTTTGCTGGAACCTCTTATGTTCCTGTTTATGTGATGCTACCGGTAAGTTGTTTAGAGTAAATGTTTGTTTATCTTTTCGTCAAAACCTCACATGTCTACCGTGTGTCAACATAGATATATATTATTAGTGAGGCAAACCTAACTGCTAGTGCATATTTTTAGTACTTATGTTAGTCATGTTAATGTGTCTATACTCTTATGTTGTTGATGGCAGTTGGGTGTCATTAATATGAAGTGTGAGCTGGTCGATCCGGATGGTCTACTAAAGCAGCTTAGGGTGTTGAAATCAGTAAATATTGATGGTGTTATGGTTGATTGCTGGTGGGGCATAGTAGAGGCACATGCTCCTCAAGAGTATAACTGGAGTGGTTACAAGAAGCTCTTTCAGATGGTTCGCGAGGTTAAGCTCAGGTTACAGGTGAGTTTTATATAAAGATATGATATACACCCATGATTGCTGCTCTTAGGTATCATTAATGCAATGTGGTACGGTGACACATTCTATTAATGGGAGAGAGGTTTGGGTTTGGGTTAATTAGGTGCATATGTTGCTGTGGAGATGTTTATGTTGCAATGTTGCATTAAGTTAAAAATTGATAGTTCAACTTAGTTAGAAATTGATAGTTAGATTTATTTTTATAACTAAAAGTTTTAAACAAATTATTACATGTAGAAGAAGATACTTCAATTGACAGTCGCTTCTGCAAAAAGAAGTTTTTCAAACTTAAAAGTGGTAAAATCCTACTAAAGGTCGACTATTTCACAAGAAGCAAGAAGAATGGACTTTAAATAAAAATCTTTATAACTAGAAAGTTAAATAAATATTATTTAATTGATATTTAAATACAAGAAACATGTCCTACTTAAAATTTCCGCCTCAAGCTTCAAATTGTATCAAGCCGGCCTGGTAAAACAGTTATAAGATTGATGCTTGACATGCAGTTATGATTGGTCACTATACATAGTTGCTTTAATTAATTCTTCTGAAGATTCATTCCACATCTAAATCTCAAATGTCTGATTGGCATTGGTTCAGGTTGTGATGTCATTTCATGAATGTGGGGGCAATGTTGGTGATGATGTTTGTATTCCACTGCCCCATTGGGTGGCAGAAATTGGTCGAAGCAATCCTGACATTTTTTTCACTGATAAAGAGGGAAGGCGCAATCCTGAATGTCTCTCGTGGGGAATAGACAAGGATCGGGTTTTAAGGGGCCGGACTGCTGTTGAGGTATTATTACATTCTGTATTACTGTCAAGCATTACTTGATTTGTGTTCTAGCGTAACCTGGCTAATGACTTTAAACATTAAATTCTATTTGACATTAATTAGAAGCAAAAGTTTTAATTGTTAATATTGGTGCTTTTTTTTATTGGCAAGTTAGAAAGTTTTATAAAGAAAATTGTATAAAGGCAAAGGGGCATACCCCAGAAAATACAAAGCAAAGCAAAATAAAACACGGGATGTCAGCACCCATAACCAGCTTTACGCCAACAAAATGAGCAAAAAAACTAAAACAAAAGCTACTCAAGCTACAATTTGTTCTCATTCAAGTGTCAGGCTCATTGAAGCCAAAGATTCTGCTGAGTTCTCTTTACATTCTTCAACATAATAAGCTTCGCTCTGATACAATCTTGGTGCTTTTTCTTAAAGAAAATTCAAACAAAACAGTTGGCTTGCCAGATGGGTCACCTTTTTTCTTTCTTTCTTTTTTGTTGTTGTTGGGGGATGCGGTGTTATTTTTCTCTTAATGCCATGTGAGTTGTAATCTTGATCGAGGAAGTATTACTGGTTTATTCTTTGGTAAATGTTGTAGGTTTACTTTGACTACATGAGAAGCTTCCGGGCAGAATTTGATGAGTTCTTTGAGGATGGCATCATTTCCATGATTGAAGTTGGACTAGGACCATGTGGGGAGCTACGCTACCCATCTTGTCCTGTAAAGCATGGTTGGAGATATCCTGGCATTGGTGAATTACAGGTACTTCTTTAATAATTTTGTGCGTTTTTAATTAAGAGATATGTCTGCCATTTTTGCAGAATTATCCGGTATGTCTCCACAAGTTGCTCTCTTTAATCTTTAGCATACGCATGTGACTAGATGCTATACAAGTGATTGAATTTGACATTTGCTGTGCCTTGTATGGTATTTATCTTTCATATTGTTAATATTTAATAATAATTGTAATAGTAATAGTAAGTAATAAATTATGACTTCAAAGACACGATAACTTACAGTTTTGGAGCATAATGTAAAATATCATACTTCAAAAAATCTTCTTCAGGTGACTTACATTTCCCTGAAGCAAATGTTATTTTCTCTGACTACTTATCAAAAAACAAGGTATCTTCTCAAAAGGAAAAAAACCAAATGTTACTTTTATGAATCTAAGCTGCTTTATAGAGAAATGAAGTTCTGGATAGGGAGTTTTGTTGAAACATGTAAGCAATGTTTATTTTAATGGACTGCCCTTTTACTCGAGGAAAAGAGCTTATTTCTAAAATCTTGTCACAGAGAATGAAATTTTCCATTTTGAACATGATAACAGTATTGTTCACAGTTTGCTGATCATCTCAATCCATAGTTGCCATTGTCTCTTTACATGAATCATGTTTTTAATTCTTAGTCTTTTTATAACATTTCCCCTTATTTTGCAGTGTTATGATCGATATTTGTTGAGAAGTCTGAGGAAGGCAGCAGAAGCCAGGGGACACTCCTCATGGGCAAGAGGACCAGATAATGCAGGTTCCTATAATTCCCGGCCTCATGAAACTGGATTTTTTTGTGATGGAGGTGATTATGATGGCTACTATGGAAGATTCTTCCTGAATTGGTATTCTCAAATCGTAGTTGATCACTGTGATCGTGTACTTTCTCTGGCAAAGTTAGCTTTCGATAGGACCCACGTTGCTGCAAAGGTGAGTTATCTTTTCAGAAGTCTTCTTATTTTACGTGAGAGATGCATTTTTTGTATTTAAATTTGAAGATTGCTTTCACCTTCATTCTTGTCTTTTTTTTACCATTTTCACCGGGGGAACTGCCTCATTGTTTTTATTGCAGACCCATTTCACTGTCAACATAACATATGACCAATTTTAATTTCAATAATCACAAATGTAAAATGCTAAGCACATTCATCTTCACTATATTTATTGAGTTTTGGAAGTTGCTTTATTAGTTATAGCTTAATTCAGTAATCCTGTGTTTGGATAGCTTAATTCAGTAATCCTGTGTTTGGATGAGGACTTTTTAAATCTCGAATGTTGTTTTACTAGTTTTGGCTTAATTCAGTCTGTTTGCTAAATTTTAATTGCTGAGCAGCTACCAGGTATTTACTGGTGGTACAAGACAGTCAGTCATGCTGCTGAATTAACTGCTGGGTTCTATAACTCTTGCAATCGTGACGGTTATGCTGCAATTGCGGCAATGCTAAAAAAGCATGGAGCTGCATTAAACTTTTCATGTGCTGAGATACAAACGTTAGGCCAGCATGAGGACTTTGCAGAGGCATTGGCAGATCCTCAGGGGTTAGTATGGCAAGTAAGCACCAAGCATTTGAAATCTCTTGATGAGCTTTGTTATTCCTTAATTAAGTTTGCCATTACATTGTGAAAAACCAGAATATATTAAGAGAGCCTCTTCTGGCAAATTTGGAGAATTATTTTGCAGATGATCGCTTAAATTCAACTGTACAGATCTGCAGTTGGAAGTTTCTAGCAATAAAAATCCTAATTGTCTATTTCAGGTGCTGAATGCTGCGTGGGATGCTTGCGTACCAATTACTAGTGAGAATGCACTTCCTTGTCACGATAGAATAGGCTATAACAAGATATTAGATAATGCCAAGCCCATGGATGATCCAGATGGGAAGCATTTTTTGTCTTTTACCTACCTTAGGCTTAGTCCACTTCTTATGGAAAGTCACAACTTCATGGAATTTGAACGGTTTGTCAAGAGAATGCACGGTAAGCCACTCAATCTTTTAAATAATGTCCAATGCAATTATTTAATTTTTTTTATTTCTTTCTTTGTTAAGCACCCATTAGGTAGAGAGGGAATCAACCTCTCTGTTTGCCTTGGAAAGAGATTTTCTTCAGCATGGATTTTACTGAACCAATCTGCATATCCCTTGAGACCATTTGAAAAGGTGTAAAGAATAGGTCAAAATTTTGGACTTACATAACTGGCTAGGTTAGACACTATGAAATGATTTCATTTGATTGGATATCAAGCGCTGAACTTCTTACCAAATCTATTCAATGGATTCCAAAATAAATAGACGAATGACTGGCTTTTTAATTGCTTAAAACATTTATGCGATCTAAAAACAAATTGTAATATTTAATAGAACATACATATATGTCTAGATGAGTAGTTTAGGTTAGTTTTGAGGGTATTGAGTTCCTGCGTTGCCATAGATTAAATTTTTGAATTAGAATTGCTTCACATAATTTAATTGTTGCCATTCTGTATGGCATTCTGAATGCATTCATCAGTGGGAATTGTAACCGAATGTCTCATATTGACTGCAGGGGAAGCAGTTCTTGATCTTCCAGGTATAGTGGGATAAAAGAAGTCTCTCCAGAATATGTATTATTTATCTCTTCCCCACAAAAATATTGGGGTTACTGTGTTGCAGATTAGGGGAATAGTATTTTTAGTTGCTATTACCTATACTAGGTAATTGACTACTAGGTTGGGCCATTTTTTAATCAAACAAAACAAAGCCACCAAGATGTACAAGTAATTAATACATAGATTTAATATAATCATTTTTAACATCATCCTCTTGAATGCATCAAGCAGAAGCTTCATCAGTGAATTAGATTATTGTGCACCCCATCAACACTTTACCTGATATGTTAGTAAGTAGTTTGGCAGAAATATTTTGTTGTGGTTATGTTGTAATTCATAAGATATGTTTATTAACTTGTCTACATATAGTTATATTATTTGCAGGTACACTTTGTGCTTTGGGAATTTCAGGTCTTCTTAGCAGAATTATTTTCATTTGAGTTCTTATGATGAGAATAATGCTCCTAGACCTTTTTGAGGGTGAGCTCAAGAAGTGTGACATACATGGTTGTGATTAGGATTTAGGAAATGAGAATGATCCTCCATCGGAATTTTTGCTTATTTACTTGAATATGATGTTTACCATAGACCTTTTTCTTTTTTGGTTTCTTACCATTAAAAAAAAAAAATGCTGATGATAATTATTATCTCCTGCGAATTAATTATGACCTTTTCTTTTTCTTTCAAAAATAAACTAAGACCATTAATCGCGAACAATAAAGTTACAGATACAATATTTTCACAACAAAATTGAGTTGTTAAGCCGTTAATAGTAAATAATAAAGTGATGTAAGTAGTGGGTCTAAATGAAAACTAATAAAAACCTGTTAACTCAATATTATTGTGAAACTGTTGTATCTGTAGCATTACTCAATAACGAATATAATCGTTCAGCAATTATTGAAGTCATGCAAAGGCATGCCAATATGGAATTGAATTAAAAGGCTGATCTAAACCAAGCTGGTAAAATATTGTTACCATGCTTTGTCAAATATTGCCTTTATAAAATGTTGTTCTTTCTACCTTTATGAATTTTCTTTTTTCCTTATGTTGTTCTTTCTACTACTATTTTTTTATTTTTGGCCAATTTTCTTTTTTCCTTATTTTTTGGGCTTAGTAATAGACGTAATTCTATTTTACATGGTTGTTTGACTTGTTTCACTCTCTCAAAATATTTTATCGCTGGTCCCACTGTGATTCCTATTTTGTGAAAAATAAAAAATAATTATGACTTGGAAATATCCTCTCTCGTGACACAAACCCTACCTCACAAAAATCAATGCATTTGGATGGGCACCTTCTGACCATTGTTCCCTGTGTTTTAATTTTGGGAGCATCTAAACTGCGGCTGAATATATAATCCCTACAATGTGAACAATTGGTCCAATAATAAAACTACATGTAATTAAAAAAAAAACATGTCAGCAAGTGAGGTGTCAAACCTAAAACGAAGATTTTCTTGTTCCCTGTGACCAAACAAACCCAAACTTCCATCACCAGCCAAAACAACCCCATTCTGCCGGCGTCAGCCCCAACGATCAGCCCCAACGATGGCCGCCACCTTACCTTTTTTTTTTCCTTCTTTCTCACCGATGAAGATCACGGCGTAAGCCACTTCGAGTACTTCGATGAAGATCACGGCGCTATTGGTGCTGAAGCACAACTCGGATGGGTCGGATCCGATGATATTGGCAAAGGCGTTGGGCGTAAGAGTTGAGACACAAGTACTGAGATGGTGGCGTTGGAGTGGATAGAACAGCATAAAGGTTTCCCCTCCCCTATGCTGGACGGATTGGTGCTGGGATGGTGGGGTTCGCTTGGCGGCAGTGCGAGCAACGAAGACGATGAACTCCTTGACGCTTGCACCTCTACAGCAACAATAGCGCCGTGACTTAGCGCCGTCGAAGTACTCGAAGTGGCTTACGCCGTGAGTGGCTTCGTGATCATCGGTGAGAAAGAAGGAAAAAAAAAGGTAAGGTGGCGGCCGGTGAGAAAGAAGGAAAAAAAAGGTAAGGTGGCGGCCATTGTTGGGGCTGAGGACGCCGGCAGAATGGGGTTGTTTTGGCTGGTGATGGAGTTTGGGTTTGTTTGGTCAGTTTGGGTTTGTTTGGTCAGGGAACAGGGAAGAAGAAAATCTTTGTTTTAGGTTTGACACCTCACTTGCTGACATGTTTTTTTTTTAATTACTTGTAGTTTTATTATTGGGCCAATTGTTCACATTGTAGGGATTGCATATTCAGCCATTGCAGCTGATATACTCCGGTTTTAATTACACCTTATTAATTTACCTGTAGCCCCTAAAGCTAATGTTAGGTCCAAGAATATAATTCAGTTTTGAAGCCCTATGTTTTAATTACACCTTATTAATTTACCTGTAACACCTTAAGCTAATGTTAGGTCTGAGAATATAAGTAGTGTAGCATGACTAATGTTTTTATAACATTCTTGCACTTTCTTTAAGTGACTAATGTTTTTATTGCCTTCTTGCACTTTCAATAGATCAAATGTTATTGTCAAATGTAATTCAACTGGCTCTTCTTCTATAAAAAAAAAAACCGAGCACTTCTTACTGTTTCCAACAAATACATCCAGGTTCAAACCCCTCTCTCCGAATTATAATAAAAAAATAATGTGATCCCCACCAGCTGAATGCTGAACCTCAACAGTCAATTTCTTATCAGAAGGGGTATAGAGGGCACTTACAGAATCATGCCCAAATTAACATTAAAAATTTAAATCTTTTTACTATTGATCAAAGGAGGACGTACATGTACAGCCTTCATGTTCCTTTATCACATATCCTCGTATGGAACCCAACATAATCATGAACTCCTTACAAAGGGTGCTTGATATGAATCAAAGAATGAATTTTGTTTGCTAAGTTACATTATGAATTTCTTTAGATCATCTATTACTTCTTGAACACCATGTGACCAGATTCATCCTCATCAAATAGACGCTCCACAAATCCATCCCAACTTTCCTTTCTTCTTGACAAAAATGAGATTTCCTTACTTGACTTGCCTGAATTCTCACCTTCTTCCATTTCATGAAATGTTCCGTACGCCGAAGGTGAGAATGCCTCCGGGATATCCAACACAACGGCTCTATGAAGTGCTGCCTTATATTCCTGACTAAGTTCTCGAGCAAGAGACTCTTGACGCTCCATCCTCTGCTTTGCCGGAATCTCCATAATCTTATCTTTCTGCCGCATTAACTGAATTCAAGAGAAATAACATTTTAAAACCATTGCAAAGATAGGAAATAAGCTCTTGATCTTCAACCACTTAAACTACAACTGGTATTTAGACTATGAAGACATTGGATTAACATCTATAAGAGTCAGTTAATTTTTGATAACATGGAGAAATCTTGGAATCCTAGAAAAGAATTTAATTGTGCTAAATTATCAGTTCTCCCAAAAAGCTTAAAAGCTTAAGTTGTTAGGAAATAGTGAATTTGATCAATTAATTAATATATTCAAGCAGAATGATTTAAAACTAGCCAGAACATAGAGATTCGTATGAACATTTGCAGCAGTAGCAGAACCTATATGCATGAAAATTGGAACAGGATAGTGTTATACATAAGCTTGTGAAAGCCATTTGACAAACAAATATAAGCTCGTAAAAGCCAAATATATTTATCAAATGCTAACCAAAAGAAGGCATTTGGAATACTATGGAGAAGAATACATATGGCCGACTCTAATTAGTTTGTTGAGAATCCATAGTGACTCCAAAATTTTGCAACTAAAGCTTTGTTGTTGAAATATCATGGAAAACGGGAATAAAGCAAATGGATTACAAAAGCAGTTTTCCAAGTGCCTCCAATCTTCATATTTAAAGTTTGGATGTAGGAGCTAAGTACTTGGATATTGTATGATCAAAATCCAGGAGGAGAAAAGGGGGAGGGTTATGGATGGTTATGGAAGCTTGTAAGATAATCCCATGGATGCTTGGGTGGTTGTAAGAAACTAGCTCAACTGTGTAAGTTTTATGTATTGAACGATTCTCATATGATGTTAATAAATGCAGCCGAATAAACATGATCTTATATGATTATGTACTTTCCACAATGCTTTGTGATAATTAACGTCTTCTCTTTCACTTCAGCCATTGACGTGGAATTTCCATCCTAGGTTTAAACCGAAACACCATTGGGGTTTGGGTTGAGAATTGTGGTATTAGACTTGTTTCCATTACCAAATTCTATTGCTCATAACTTACATCAAGAGCCCTATTTGATTCTCTCTCAATCCAAATGATGGCATGGTCAGAAGTTGCATTGCAAGAGAGAACCATGTGCTCAAACCTCCCATCCACAGGTACTGCCGTCCTCACAACTGGTGGAAATCTTCCTAACCTGCAACAGGGAAAAGAAATTGTACATGAAGCACCATACTAGTTAGCTCAAAATAATTCCACCTCAAAGGTGGATATGACATATATACCATTCAACTAATGAAATTCATGACATTATGTCATAAATGCCCCTAAATAAGTTTAAGACTGTTGAACCAAAGTACCCCATAACTTTACATCATGGCTAGCATCAGAGTTGGTCCTCAGGCTCTATCTGAGCTCAGTGCTTAACAGCTGTGAATCCACAGCAAATCCGGCATTGTGCATGGGATGGGTTCACAGGTTCTTGATGAAGTGATTGTCAGGTGGCACAAACCACCTTTGGTGAAGCCAAGTCCAGACTCCAGCATACCAGGACACCCCACCCACCCCAAAAGAATCTGGGGGAAGAAAATATTTTTTTGGCTCAAAAGATGGTGCCCAGACAATGTGATTGGGGCATGCTTAAAGAGTGGCGGCAAACCACATCAATCTCCCAGGAGCAAGTCCCCTGCATGTGCCAGATTGGACAAACACTTCTAGATAAACAATGCAGCTAGATACCTCCTCAGAAATACTCACTAATGTCATCCACTCTCACAAATATTCCCTCCCCCACCACCAAAAAAAAAAAAAGTCTCTTTTTCTCACTTGCACTTTTATAATGAAAAGAAGTTGCCCTGTGACATCAATCATCAAGACAGTGCTTCTTCCTAATTGACCAAATTTTTGGGAACATTGTGCTCAATATGGACCTTATTATACCTTAAGGGCTTCCGCTCAACAATGTGATAGAGACGACCAGGTGCATAGAGCCGCCTTGGATCCTTAAGCATCTTCTCCTCCAGTGTACACGTATCCTTCAAGCACATTAGGCACAATAAACATGGCAAACTGTCCAAATGAAGGAAACCAAACTTAGAATCTCACCTGGATGGTTCACTCTGAATTGTATCAGAAAGTAATATTGGTAACAAACTAAATGCATGTGTATGAAAGAATTTGTTTTGCGTAGCAATTATTCATGGTTCCTCAAGGACCTCCCAATAATTACTGGAGCTGTACTTGTTCAGAGAAAATAAAGAGGGATACATCTTTGGTGTGGTTGGGACCAGACCACAAGAAAGAATGACTTCCAATTTCTCATGCAGATGCAATACAAACTGGGTTTTGAATGAATTATTTAGGACTCTCCTCCTCCCCCCCTCCCCCCCACAAAAAAAAAAAAAAAAAATGAAGGGGGGAAAAGAAAGATATCAATTATCGTTAAAGGTTGAAAGAAATTTATCTGTTTTACACTACAACTGGTTTGCTTTAACCATCTGCCAGCTCTGTGGGTCCACGTAATCCTTGGATGTACAAGAGGTCAAGTCTATATATCCTCCCTTCCCCCAAAAGAAAAAGGGAATATAAAAGGACATTCCAAAGACCAAAGAGACCATAGAAATCATTCATTCCTTAAGTTCCTCCCACACTGTTTGCTCTGCATGTGTTTAGTAAAACTTGAACCATGCATGCTAGGAAATTCCCAAATGAAAGAAAGGTGCCTATGACATACTAGTTTTTACCAGATAAGTGATTTGAATACGTCTTCCAGGGCAGTGGTTGTCCGAGGTAAGAAATCATCCTGGTTCATTAAGATAACTCATTAAAAACATTAGCACATACAATCATCCATGAGCAGAAATGACATCAATAGAAGCATATGTAATACTGGGAAAGAAAGTATATTTTATTGACATTTAAACCCTTAACCAATGCACCCATATTATCTTTGCAAACCAGTTCTGTTTATGGCAGCTAACTTGGTCATCAAATTAATGACATGTGCTTTATAAAAAGATTTTCTGCTCTTCAAATATTTCACCTCTTAACATGAAATTCATCTCTGGCAAATTACTTATAGAATTCTAAGGAGAAATGAATTTATGATTCAGTGTAGACAGCATGTCATAGGCACCTTTCTTTCATTTGGTAGTTTTTATCAATGATAGTATCCAAAAATTATTATATGATGAACGTTAGTATTACCATATACCATTTTGACTAAATCATGATGAAGACAATATGTGCAACTAAACTCAGTCCACTGAAAAGATCATGCTTCTATTCCAATATAACTTAAATCAATATTAACCAAATTATTTATGTCAAGGCACACAAATCTACAGTGGAATGTAATCATCATACCTGGAGTACAATAGAATTGATAATATCTGCATATCTGACAGCCAAATTTAGTGACATACAGCGAGCAGGAGCTATAGCATAGCATCTGATTCTCTTTCTCTCAATGTTTCCCAATTTACCCTGATTCTGAACTACCAGCAATGTCAGCAATGCTACCACCCCTGCTCCTAGGGAATGACCAGTAAATGTCAGGGTATAATTTGGATTCCTCTCAACCAATTCCCTCAAAACCTCACACTCAGCATCAAAAACCCACTCTGCTGCCTTTAATAAACCATTGTGAACATACCCGCCACCAAATTTTGTCTGCCCCAGTTTGTTATCAAGTAAAACTAAATAATCACTTTCCTTTGCCAAATTGAGTCCCCTAACTGCCAGGACTATATCGGCATTATCATGATCAAGGTAAATCATATAAGGAGTAACACGGCCTAAAGTTCCTTCATAATCTTTACGTAAGACTACCCAGTCAGGATTAACTCCATAACCTCCAGGGGGAGCCCAAAGCGGGTGGCGAATATCATCTTCGTAGCCAGCTAAGATTAGGCGACAAAAGCGAGGCACAGGCTCAAATTCTTCAACAGTTGCTAGGCCCCAGTTTTCACTTTCATGGCCTGCAGTATAGAGGCATTTCTGCCACACCCAACGAGCACAGGCCAAACAGTACACACATTCAAGGATGGGAAGGCCACAGATGATTGACATAGACGCCTATAAAGCAAGCAGGTTAACAGAAATCAAGGACATGACTCAGTGTGAAGCTGACAATGAAAATATATTTTAAGATTAAATAAAATGTACTAGAAAAGGAAAAAATAATGGGATTTGATTCATTTGACAATTGACTAGAGATTCAACTGACTTTAGCAAATATTTGAATCCCAAAGTGGTCAAGGTATAAACACTAAAATTAATAATAATAGCTTTTGATATTACTTAAACAAACAAAAAAATATAAAATAATTTGGAAAGCTATACATGGAAATCTATAATTTAAAAGCCTCAAATGGGCAATTCAACAACAAACATGAGCTTGCAACAAATGAAAGCTATTGAAACAGATTATCCCAATAGCAGTCAAAATGAAGACTGAGCTAATTGAGTCAAACAACAAGAAACTGAGGACTTTATGGAGAATTTTAAGGAGTACTCAAAGAAATAGATCTACAACCTTACGAAGCTCAAGGTGCATGAACTAATTAACACAAAACAGAAATTCTGAATTTTGAAGGAGACCCATTTATGGGAATATGAATAGTGCACAGAATCGAGTTCTAGTTAAATAAAATAACTTTCAAACAATATGGATCAAACCCAATAGTGGAAAAGTGAAATTGAAGGAGACCCAGGTTGTGGAACTTCAAAAGTCAAAACAAAGACTTAGGTTTATAGTCCTAGGGTTTTTGGGAACACAAGCAATAAAGATCAGCATCTAAAAGCTGCACACAACCACAGGCATAATTACTTGGACCCCTTACAAAATATTATATAAAACAATTAAAAAGCATCACTATATAGCATATTTTGATTATAAGAAAACTGAAAGTTAATAAGAAACAGAGATTTTGGTGGTGCACTGGTGCTGAATTGGGAAAGTTAAGCTCAAGACAAAACAAATAAAACAGAAAAAGAAAAGAAGGAAATTGAAAAAAAAAGAGACGAGGAAGAGGAAGACAGGGTTGTGAAGTTAACGTTGTTGTATACCTGCTAGTCAAACCCATTTCTCTTTGGGTTGGCTCCAAGAATCTACCTTGCTGCAATGCTTAGATTCCATTAAGTAGCTATGTATAATTGTTTTATAGTACAGTGACTCGTTGCCAAACATTACACCTGCGGGCCCTACATCCTAGTGTTTGTGTTTTGTTTCTATCTGGAATTCTCGACTCTCGACTCTTTCGTATGATACCACCGAATCATTTTATTTATTTTTTAATAATATCATTTTTAATATTATTTTGAAAAAAAAATATTTAAAAACTATTGAGATATTAGTCTCTTCAAAAAAGACGTAATTTTCTAATAATTTTAAAACAATGTTTTTGTTCTTGCAAAAGATTTTATAAAAATGGATTATTGAGCAAAATCTCTCTAATATCACCACTTGCATCATTTTTGTTGCATATCAATCACAATATATTACCTTAACAATTATAAAACAGAGGTTAAATTATTGTTTTCGTCCCTAAATTTTACATGAGTTCGTTTTTTGTCCCTAAATTTTAAAAAGTTCGTTTATCCGTCCTTAAACTTTGAAAAAATTCTTTTTACACATGAATTTTGTCCCTGAACATTGAAACGAAAAATGAATTTCATACAAAGTTTAAGAACAAAATCAATAGTTTACCCTAAAATATAAATAAATAAAAAATCATAACAATGCAATTTTCCTTTTCCTTTTCCTTTTCTCCCCCTCTCCTCTTTCTCTCTCTTATAAAAAATAATTGAAACAAATTATTTAATATCAATAAATCTTTTATAAAAAAAAAAAATAGTTTTTGGTACAAACAAATTTGATAATTTATTTAAAAGTGTTAAAGTAGTTTGTTATCATAATTGATGTATAATAAAAGTAATGTCAATAGTCAATAATAGGTTAATATAAAAGTGATGTTACTCTAATCACAATTATCGAAAATGGTAAGTTGTGGAAAATCTTGTGAGAATAATTGTGTTTCTTTCTTTTTTTTTCTTTAATAACCTTAAGTGTCCGAACCAAGCGTTCCGTATATACGCGTATCTCGACTAATCTCAAGGGACACGCAACACCTTACTAGCACATGTATCACGATAGGCGCAAGGTTTTGCCTTAGATAGGTGGTCCTGAGAGGACTCGAACTAATGACCATTAGAAATCACACCTAAGACCGAACCAGTTAAACTATCCCTCAAGATTGGATAATTGTATTTATTGTGTTCTCCTTCAACATATGATTGAAGGACTCTTGTATGAATCCAATCTCTCGCTCACCATTGCAGTGGTATGTACATCTTCAGACCACTAGAATCTTCACTCATTATCTGTACAACTGTCTTTCTATCTAGAGCAACTCATTGTAGCTATTCCTTTACTTATGTTTGTCTAGAAGCCTGATTGTGAGGTGTGGCCCTTGTATTCAGGAATTTGTATAGTAAAGTATACTTTTCATACTCTTAATTCTCTCACCCTTTATACTAAGTAGGGGTGACAAAAAATTTCCGAAAGCCATTAACCCGCACATATATAATAAATGGGCCAAATGGGTGAATACTAAATGGGTTTTAATTGAGTTATTTATTGGATACCCAACAAATTATATAAAAATTATCCAAACTCATAACTATATACATACATAATTGGCATTTTAGTTATTTTTTTACGTTTTAGAGATATTTTGGTCATGTACCTGCTAATTACGTTGAAGCTCAGTGGCGAAACTTGGGGTAACTAGCAGTACATTTGGTGCTAATAATAATGTGTTACTAGCTATGTAATGGTTGCAAATGCTTTATAATGAGCAAATAAATATAAAGTAAAAGCAAGATAAACACAAGGATTTTGACGTGGAAACCCTCTATATAGAAGAGGGAGAAAACCACGGGCTCAAGCCAGTCGAGTATTCCACTATGTATTGGAAATAATTACAAGAGAGGTGTGTTTATAAGAAATAAAATAATAGAGAAAGCCTTAAACTCTTAGAAGTGTGGAATTCCTACGTATGAAGGAAGAATTTGATAGGAAAACTTATCTCTCTTTTGCTTGTTCTCTCTCTCTTTTCCATCAGGTAAAAGTCTCCTTCCTTTGGTCTTCATTCTTCACCTTTTATAGCAAAAAAGTAGGAGACAAGGTGGCAATGTGTTGCATTCCTATTAGAGGAGGACAATAATGAATAGAGCCAAAAATAGTACACATGCTAATGGTGCTCAAGGTGCATACGTCTAGTGCATTTTGTGCCCATTAGCTAGCTGGTATTTTGTTCTCTTTAACTGGCTGTAATTTAGCTGTAATGTGGCCAAAATTTGTTATTGTAGTGGCATTTGTTATACTGAGGGAGGTCATTCACGTGCCTTTTGGAATTGTGCAAAAGCATGCAACCACAAGAGTTAAAAGACTATTTGACCAATGGGTTTGTCCATTAGTTAATGGCTTAATAACCAATGGCTAAAGATTAAAGGTTACATGTCTTTGTCTAATGGATAAATGCTTTTTCAATGCTCAATGGTTAATAGTGACATGCATTTGAATAAGGTCAATATACGTATATCACACAATGCCGTGGTTAAATGGTCTCATCAAGATGATCTCGACTTTAAGGAGTTACCTCCGATACAGGTCATTTTAAAAAATAACAGGCATGTAGGGTTTTAACTTATAATAATTGGGTTGTGTTAGACATGGGTAATAGCTAGATTGTTAAATTGATAATAAATGAATTAAACACCTAATCCATTTATGAACCACCCAATCCCGCCCAATTGTCACCCATTCCTAAGTAATCGCATGGATTTAGGATTTACTGTGTCACCTAAAGATTCGTATATAAATGCATCCATAATAGAATCCCATCAAAAGCCATCATTTTCCATTTCTGAACTCCTCAGCTACAACAATGTCCTAGATGTAATAAACTTGAAAGTTGAAACTCAAATTCACATTTTAAGAGACTGCCCTCATTCAATTCAATTAGGGAACCCTTTCCCTTATATCAGAACCGTGACCAATTTTTTTTCCAATTGGACAGTAAGCAATGGTGTTACACTAATCTCTCAAATAAAACAGACATCTACGACTACCACACCAAATAGCAAGTCATTTTTGCATTCATTATTTGGAGCCCGGCTAACAAGAAATGGAAAGATATCTAGAAATGAATCTATGTCCATTGCTATGATCTGTCAAAGCCATACTAAATCATTCAATTGAAGTCTTCTATTCGAGTCCACTTGTAACTACCACGAAAAGAAAAGTTGGTCCATAGGTTAGATGGAATACCCCTGCTTGGAACTTTATAAAAATTAATAGAAATGAGAGTGCCAGAGGCAACCTAGGAATGGTCGGAGCATGTGGCATTCTTCAAGATGATGCTGGTAGGTAGATTGTCGTTTCTCTTTGAACCTAGGGATAACAAGTAGTACAATAGCAGAACTCTGGGCCATCCGATTTGGATTGCTTCTGGCATGGAATCGTGGTTATAGAAATCTATAATTAGAAATGGAATCCATGCCCGTATGGAATCCATTACAAAAGTAAAAAACACATTTTGAAAATATAAAATCCAAATTTTGTGTTTGGTAAGAAGAAAATAAAAAAAACATGGTTTGCAAAAAAAATTGCCTTCAAAAATCACATTTTGGAAATAAAGCTCAAAGCTTCATTTTCAAAACTATGATTTTGGCAGAAAGCATGATAAGAAATAGGTTACCAAACGGACCCTCCCTATTAGCAGGTAAATGGATTTCATCTTTTACATGTTTACATCCTCCTATTTTAATAAGTTTAATCAATGATTGCAGGTACCTATTACAGAGACCATGATAGGTCTTAATTGAGCGCGTGTGTTGCGAAACAAACAGACGTGCAAACAAACTAACATACAAAGGGAGTAACCAACGATAGAGAGAAATCCTTAATGATACATGCCCTAAATTTTTATTTATTTATTTTTTTTGACAAATTACATTATTACAATAACATCTCTTGAGATTTTGCAAAGTGATACTCTACCCCTCCTATTTAAAAAAAAAGAAAAAAAAAAAAAAAGAAAGAAAGACAATTTACCCTCACTTTTTGAAAAATAAGGGGTGATGTGTTAATTTTTTACAAAAGTAAGAGGGTGGAGTGTCATTTACTAAAATAAAAGAGACATCATGTCATTTCGCAAAACCTTCAAAGGAAGTCATTATAATATTTTTTTTTTTTTTAATTACTACCTACTTTTGGTTTTGTCACCAAATGGGAATCACCCATACGCTTGCATCCATTAAGTTTTTATTTTAATTTTTCTAGATGGTATGTACTCGGCAAAAGTCTTATAGTTAAACTTATATTTACTAGTCTTATTTATGAAGAGAATTAAAGTTTAAATCACCTATTGATGACTCAAATTTGCTATTCAACCTGTTAACGTATTTTTATTCACTTCGCCTTAATCTAATCATAATCTACTATCCCGTGTTGCATGAAAAATAAATAAAAAATCTAGCCCTATTGTTAAAGTCTTATATGTTATAAATGTAATTGTCGTATATTAATAAAAAAAAAAAATTGAGTTTGTTGCCTACCTTAGTAAGGCTATACAATATAGTCTTAACATGTATTGCACACTAACATATGTTTCATATCCACGTGTGTTACACACCAACTTATGAGTATATATAAATCAAAAAACTTATGAGTATATATGTGTGTAATCTGTTTTTCTATTTTATTTTAGAAAAGCATACATATAATATATGTAATCTCAATGGTAAAACATATATGAATTGATGAAGTAAATAGACGAATACTTAAGTTTTATTTATTTTTTACTAAATATGAATACTTAAGTTTTTTTTTTTTTTTTGATAAATAACAAGATTTTATTGAAATAAAAGATAAATTACATAACCCAACATAGAAGGATACAGAACCCTACAAAGAGGGCAGAAAAAAACCCTACAAAGAGAGCAGAAAAAGTGACATTCGTCACGGTAAAATACCCTACAAGGAGGACAGCAGAAACAACACAACAACTAAAACAACAACAAACAGCCCAACAAACATAACACCACACAGCACATAGCTTGATCACAATCCAGAAGATTTCAAGACCATCCACAGCAATCAATATCCAGAACAACAAAAGGTTTGGATCCTTGCTCCCAGCCAAGCGAACCACTAAGAGGTCGAATCGAATATTCCAAACGATTCGGGTGTGGCAGGGGCTCTTCAAAAAGAAGAGTTTTGAATAATGAAAAACTACCCCAAAAATAGGGTAATCGATAGCAACTTGAACTGGAATAAATCCCCAAAACCAATACTCACCAAACATCCTTTGCCGGAGAAGATCTCGACACCCCCTAGAACGGCCAAGACGTGTCGACAAAATAGAGAGAACCCGTTGGATGCTCGAGCCACCCAAAGCCTCCAACAAAACTCCCCCAAACAAGACTAGATCGGACGATTGGAAGGTGAAAAGGAAAGTGGTGGGGGATCGGGGTGGTGATGGCGGCTCGGTTCCGTCCGATCTGAGTACCAAAATAAGAAATAAAAGAAAAACAGCTAAAGGAAAGGAAAGGTAACGGGCCACGCTACCGAGATCGGACCATTTCTGGTCACGATCTCCCTCACACGGAGGTGAGAGACGGCGGCGTAGCCCTGAATAGTGGAGGAAAAGGGTCATATGGGTTTTGTCTCTGGAAGGTTCTCGGTTGTTTGAGAGACTGAGAGGTTTTTGTAAATAATTTAGATGCCTCTTGACTTAATTAAGGATTATGAATACTTAAGTTTTACTATCTCATCTTAAGATACTTTTATCTTGTACTATTATTTCATCCTTTATTTACATGGAAATTTTTCGATCCCTTCACGGAATCACGAGAAGAGACACCGCAGGACCAAATTCACCCCTTATTCACGGCAAAGCCCGATCGAGCCCTCGCTGACAAGAGCGTCACAACTCACAACTCACAAATTTCCGTTAGGACATTTCTTCCCAAACCTCTTTCTCAAGGCTTCCCCTTTTAGATTCAGAAAACTAAAAATTTCATTTCTCATTTTCTCAGATCTCAAAATTCCCGGATAAATCTTCGTGGGAGCCATTTTCTAGGTGAGAAAATATGTTCCAACTGCTTCGCTCCCTGATTCGCTCACTGTGTTCAATGCTGCTTGTTTGGTGTGATGTCTTGTCTTGTGTTTTTCTTGCTTCTTATATTCTTCATTTGTTCCTGTTTGGTTGCTGAGAAATTCTGAGGAAACTAAAGGAAGTGAAACTATGACTTCGATGGTTTTTCGATTTGGTTGCACGAAAACAAAACCCCTACTTCACTGGACCTGGAATTTGTGATACGGGTGGGTAGAGGTTCAAGCTTTCATGGCTTCCAAATGATGAAAATTCCGGATGATTCATAATTTTGACTTCCTTTATTTCTTCTCACTGGCGATCAAACAAGGGTTACTTTAATAATTTTGCTGTTTCGTTGAGGTTCTTTCGGTTTAGACTTAATTGCTTTAGCATTAGTTAGAAACACATAAGGTTTTCTTATGAAAGTTTTTGTTGGAACATACTTAGATAATTTCGTATCGCCTGTAATCATAAACTTTGGCATGCAATTTGTTTTGCATTAAGAGATTTGTTTCCTTTTTTATTTAGGAAATCTGGTTGATGATAATTTTTGCTAATCATGTTTATATTAAGGTAGAAAAAATAAGACTACTATTAAGTTAGTATATGAAAAACTGCTTAGGCTGTCAGGGTTGAATGTTCCTGGATTACCCGACAATTAGTTCTAGTGGGTGGGGTCAGTTGCCCATAGGTTTTACAGCCTAGAGGCGTGACCAAAGGGATCTTCTTTAGAAAGGTTCTCTATGTTATATAAAAGAAAAAGGTCATATATGAATTAGTGGGAATGTTTGTCTAGTGTCTACTTTAGGATCAAGTGTTTTACCCACAGTTATTCCAACTATACAATCATGCAATGTTGGCATGTGCAAAAAGGAATGAGGGCTACCATTGGTTGGAAATCAACTCAATTTGATGAGTTTTAAGCATCTGATATGATTATTTTAATATAAAAAATCTATACTTAGAATTGATATTTGAATAACCAGATTTAAATTTAATGTAGAGAATCAAGTTAAGGTGATTTTTAGTACAGTTGATCTACTAAGTGGGACTCATCCTATAGTGGGTCTCAATTCTTTTTTTTTTTTTTGAACGTCTACATAATATGAAACATGTGATGTTCACAAAAATTGAAAGGATCAGATTCATCACATGATGGGTCTCATTTAGTAGATCAAGTTTACTAAATATAAACTTAAGTTGAAGATCTTAACATTTAAAGGACATTCAAATTTGATTTTTAAAACTCATCAAATTGTATTGGTTTTTATTATGCTTCGTACATCTGAAGGTAGCGATTAGATCCTAATCATTTTTTCACCTAAAATGACATTTTGAACAATTTGTATAGTTTGAGCTCTCCAAAACTCAACATTTTCATACTTGACTGCTACTGATGTGTTGGGATTGTTTTTATTGTAAATCATGTATTTGGGTTGCAAGATTAGATTACATCACATCCAATGTGTTAACAAAATGTTTGAGTGTTTAACCATGTCAAAATCATATTAGACACACAATGTCTTTTGACATGTGATTCTTGATTCTCCTTAAAAGGCCTGTTCTAAATCTTTAAGGAGGTGGTATTTAATGTAGATCTAATGTTATCAACATTTGCTTTTGGTTGATATGTAATTATTTTTCCATCTAAGCCATGTGTTTTCACCATTTCTTTGTTCCTAAAATCAAATTATGAACCCTTTACGTTTATCCAAGTGTTGACTTTTTAAACATCCTGTTAGAGTTGATGGAAGGCTTTGTGGAGTTTATTAATTATTTTATGGTGTAGATCAATATGGTTCTAACTATGCAATTAGGTTCTTATGCCATGTCATCATGAAGAAAAAGTGTCTCGTTATTGGAGGGGAATCAGAATTATTTGATGCATTTTTCCAACGATCAGATTAGGATAAATTAATGTTTAAAAGTTTGATTAGCTGAATTTTAGTACATTTGATCTATTAATTGTGACTAATCATGCCAATAAGCTCTAGCTCAAACGGCACTTCTTTTTCCCACAATAATGATGGACGGTAAGGTCGTTGGTTGTTCATGCCTCAAGTTCTTATAAGGTGCAAAATTTGTATTGGTTAGATGTATTAATTTTATTGGGTTCGTTAGAGATTGACTGATATAGTGCATTGGACATTTACTCTGTCAGGTGATGGCTTTCAAACAGCCAAACACTGGCCTGTTTGTGGGCCTCAACAAAGGACATGTAGTAACTAAGAAGGAATTGGCTCCACGCCCTTCTGATAGAAAAGGGGTAAGTGGTTTTTCTTCCTTACAGATACTCATGCCTTTTAAGTTACTTATATGCTAAGTATATAAGGTGGTTTCTGGGATATAGTTTTGTTGATTAAAGCGATGAATGCTTCTTGTCTTTTCACTGTCCATCTGCTTTCATTCGGATATATATATATATATCTCCCCGCATACATATGGTTTGGATCAATGATGTTAGATCTTTTCTATCTTTTTGATTAGAAAACCAGTAAGAGAGTCCATTTTGTGAGGAATCTTATCCGTGAGGTTGCTGGTTTTGCTCCTTATGAGAAGAGAATCACTGAACTTCTAAAAGTTGGGAAAGACAAGCGTGCTTTAAAGGTGGCCAAGAGAAAGCTTGGCACTCATAAGAGAGCCAAGAAGAAGCGTGAGGAGATGTCCAGTGTTCTTCGTAAAGTGAGGTAATTTCCTGCCAGATGTCTAATACATTATTTTTCATGTTTGTTGTCATTGCTTACCACAACAAAAGATTGTGCCTTTTTCTTGTTAAACACTGTGTTCATCTGATCATATGGTTATGGTTAGATAATGTGTTGATTATAAGTTTATGTTTTGTTTGTTCCTTGTACTTTCATGGTGATGAGGTTTTGTTGCTTTTTCTGGGATCTTTTCTACTCAGGTCTGGAGCTGGGGAGAAGAAGAAGTGAGCTTCTGCCCCAAGATCTCTTTGGACTTCCAATTCTTTTTTCATTTAGCTGCTATTTTTTATTTTTGTTTTTTGGAATTTATCACAGTTTTGACTTGGTTCAAATTGTGGACTGACTTTGCCTACAGATAATGAAGTTTCTACTATTTCTGAAATTTAAGCATCTGTAATTTTGCTGCATTGTGATTGATCGCGTGTTGAACTTCTGATATATTATGCCAGTTTAGCCCACATAAGTGCAGTTTGAGGGTCACGACGCGTCATTGATCTTGCTATTTGATGGGAAATGAAACCCTTGTTGAAACTAAGCGAGGATCCATTTTGAAAAAGCAAATCAACTGTTGCACCTTTCATTTACTTTAACTAAATTTAATCACTGCATTTCACAACACTGTCTAGTGTAGTTGTCAAGTTATTGGTTTTTACATAAACCCACCGTTAATACCATTATATTGTCTTATCATTTTATAATTTGCCACCTAAGCAATATTATGAAAACGTTATGTCCTGAGTTTTATTGAATTAATCATTCCTTTTACATGAAATTGTGTTATATGAAAACTTGTTGTTATCCTTTAATTCCCACATAAAAAAATATATATATACAAAAAAACATTAAAAAAAAAAAACTCTAATTTGCTACACATGTGAGCGATGCTCTTATTTGCCACACGGCCCACACCAATTACACTTTATCTTCGGATGGTTTGGCAGTGCTACGAAATTGGTGGAATCTGGGTAATTTTTTCTATTTTTCTTTTTGTTAAATAATCAAAGAGAATGAGAGGAGTAGAGGAAGGTGTTATAGCCTTATAGGTGGAGTAAAATTTTTTTATATATATATATAGGGTAAAACTTAGGTATAGTTCCTTAGGTTAGGTACATTAGGTTCTTCAATTCAATTCAAACACATAGTTGCATTAACCAATGAAACACAAATAATGTTATCTTTTCTAAGAATATTTAAATTCAATGTAGTTATATGTTTGAATTTCAATTGGGAAATCTAATTGGTTAATGAAATACAAACATGTCCCCCCTCCCCCTCCCCCCCCCTCACCAACATGTCCCTCACCTCCATCACCCTCGTCTCCCTCAACCTTCCCTGCCCACACCTCATCCTCCTCACCCTCCCCTGCCCATACCCTCATACATTATCAACCATGCCCCCCTGCCATGCCCTCCTCCTACCTTACCCATTAACACACCTTTTCCAGCTTTCCAACCCCCATTCACATATTCTCAGATCGTCCAACACCCAAACATGGCCTTTATACCCAATACTATACATTCATACCAACAAACCTCATATATTGACGTGAGAAAACAAGTCCCTCTATCACTGACCTCGACATTACAACCCAAGACAAGGGAAGGTGGCATGGGACAGAGGGCTGACAATAGAGGTAGGTTTGAGGCTGGAGGGAATGTGTTTTGCATTGACTCTAAAGCCTTTACTCTGGTTTTTTATGGGGGTAGGGTAGATCCATACAATATTAAGGAACGTAGGGGTCGATTTAGAGATTCTTTGTGGGTTGGCCTGAAGGGTTTAAGGTGGTTGTTAGAGGTTTTCCGTAAGCTTTGAAACCCAAAACAAGAATTTAGAAGGATTTTTTGAGTTTCATCGGGATGGTTACAGAATTTTGGAGTTCAATTAGTCTCGCAAACCATGGAGGCAGATTTGTGGAGGTAATGGAATATCATAGTGGGACTCACCGGGGTAGTATCAGAATTCCAGAAGGACGGCGTGGTGCTGGGTGGTCATTGTTTGAGTTCTAGGTCAGTAAATTTTTCCTAGGCGAAATCACGCAGTCACCAGCAGCAATAGTAGACCAGGGGAACAGGTCCGATGATGGGGAACCGGCGGTAGGGACCGTTAACTCTCGGAATGGAAGATTGCCTCAGTTTAGGCATACACGAAGGAATCAGAGCACCAAATCCGTGCGAGATGAGCAGCCGCTAGATACGTTACACGATTTGAGGGGCAGATATTTAAACTCTCGGATCGTGATGGCTAAAAACGAAACGCGCTCGACCCGGTTATGTCATTTTATTTGGAAACCAATTTCCAAAACGCTGCGTATCACTTTGGAGCGTGAGGCGCGTAGAGCGGTGTTGTGGGTTGGGCTTGAGTCAAAGTTGGGCTTCAAAGACACGAAGGTTCCTGATGGGCCTGAGTTACTTATAGTTGAGAAGACCCAACCCGTTGAACAACTTGGGCCAGGAGATTTGGAGTGCCAGTTGCAAGATACGAGTGATATGGGCCAGAACACCAAACATGAAGGGTCTGGAGAGTTCTTCTGAAGACTCCTTGAGCGATGACGAGGGTAGCGGGTCAAATCGAAACTGTGAAGCGGTGGGGATGGCTCCTAGCGCCGACGAAGGGAGGGGCCAGGGGGTTATTTCAACCATAGCTACGCCAGTTGAGTTGCATCCTAGGGAGGCTTGTTTAGACATGGTTCTCCACGAGCCTGTGTCTCCGATGAGGGTGGAGGTGTCGCCTCTTTCGAATTGGGTGGTGCCGGAACCCAATAATCTTCCTTTGATGGTTTATGGGGGATTCGAGGATGAGGTGGACTGTAGTCCTATTGCATGTGAGCCGCTGGGTTCTTTTCTTCCTCCTGGTTCTCCGCTGGTGTCTGTGGTTGTGTGTAAGGGTGAGGGTGAGGTGGTGAAATCTCAGAAGTCAAAAAGGGTGGATAGGCATATGAGTGGGTTCAGTAAATTTGTGGGTTTTCCAATAGACGACTTTGAGGGGGAGTGTTTGGCATTATTCCAAAGTATTAAAGAAAGTCGGAATCTCCAGAAACGAACCACCATGTAGCAAAAATCTTCTAAGTCAGGGTTGAAGGGTACCTGAGAGCTTCGCAATCTAGTTTCCTCGATAGATTATGAGAGGAAATAGTTGTGTGCTTGCTGAGGTATGTTGTCTGTGTCGCTGGTTGTTGGGTTGTGTGGTTTTTATGTCGATACGCATTTTATCTTGGAATGTGAGGGGTCTTAATAACCCCTAGAAAAGGAGTGTGATTAAAAATCTTCTTTGGGACTGGAAGTGTGATGTGGTATGTTTGCAAGAAACCAAGTTTTCTGCAATTGACTTGGGTGTGATCCGAAACTTGCAGAGTAACCCGTATGTTGGTTGGGTGGCCCTGAATGATGTTAACACAACTGGGGGAGTGTGACTTATGTGGGATAAACGGATGCTTGAGTTGATTGACTCTGTGGTTGGCACCTTCTCGGTTTCTTGTTGTTGGAAGGGTATTACTGATGAGTTTGTTTAGGCCTGTTCTGGAATTTATGGTCCAAATGCGGATAATTTAAGAGCTGGTTTGTGGGAGGAATTAGCGAATGTGAGGCTGCGTTGGAATGTTCCATGGTGTGCAATTGGGGACTTCAATGTGGTTCGATTCCCTAGTGAACGTTTGGGTTGTGACAGTTTTAGCCCTGCCATGATGGAGTTTTCGAATTGGATTGATCATCATAACCTAGTGGATTTGCCTCTTGTTGGGGGTACTTACACGTGGAGTAGTGGGGCGATGCCTCCAACGATGTCTCGTATTGATTGGGCTCTGGTTTCCTCGGATTGGGAAGATCATTTTTCGGATGTTATCCAAAAGATGCTTCCTCGTCCTATTTCGGATCATTATCCTATTTTGGTGGAAGCAAGAGGTATGATGCGGGGTAAAAGTTCCTTTAAATTTGAGAATATATGGCTCAAAGAGAAAGGTTTTGTTGAGAGAGTTCAGGGTTGGTGGTCGAGTTACTCATTCATTGGATCTCCTAGTTTTGTTTTAGCTAACAATTGAAAGCTTTAGAGATAGATTTAAATGTTTGAAATCGTGAGGTGGTGGGGGATATCCAATTCAAGAAGAGCAGGCATATGGGGTAGGTTATGGAGTTGGATGTGAAGGAAGGGGTTGGTGGTCTCTCTCTGTCTAAGTTTCAGCTTTGGGAGGTTCTCAAAACTGAGGTGAATCGTTTGGCCTAATTAGAGGAATGTTCATCATGGAGGCAAAAATCTCAGGTTTTGTGGCTCAAAGAGGGAGATAATAATACTAAGTATTTTCATAAAGTGGCTAATTCTAATCGTAGACGTAACCATATTAGGGGCTTGGAGGTAGATGGTGTGTATTATAAGGAGGAGGCTGAGATGAGAGAGCATATGGTTCAGTTTTATGAAACCATGTTTTGTGAAACTGAGGATTGGAGACCACAAGTTGATGGGTTATCTTTTGCTTCCATTAGTGAAGATGAGCGAAAGTTTTGGAAATACGGTTCGATAAAGAGGAAATAGTTCAAGTTTTGAAGGATTTCCAAGGTGATAAAGCTCCAGGACCTGATGGGTTTACAATGGTTTTTTTTTCCAGAAATGTTGGCGGGTTGTGGAGAGTGATGTGATGGCCTTCTTTAATGAGGTATATGAGTATTGCAAATTTGAGTGGTCTCTTAATGCTTCTTTTATCACTCTTATTCCTAAGAAGATTAATGCTGCGAATATTAGGGACTTTCGTCCTATTAGCCTAATTGGGTGTGTTTATAAATTGTTAGCAAAAGTTTTAGCTAACAGATTTAAAGTGGTTTTGGGTGGTTTGATTTCTGAGTCTCAGAATGCATTTGTGGGGGGTCGTCAAATGGTGGATTCAGTCCTTATTGCCAATGAATGCCTCGACAGTCATCTGAGAAGTGGTTCTCCTAGCATCATTTGTAAGCTGGATATAAACGAAGCATACGATCATGTTAATTGGGACAGCCTTCTCTACATGTTGGGTCGCATAGGCTTTGGGAGTAAATGGATCCGTTGGATTCATATGTGTATTTCTATGGTGTGATTTTCTGTTTTGATTAATGGTACTCCAGCGGGGTTCTTTCATAGCCCGATAGGTATTTGGCAAGGTGATCATTTATCTACTTTATTTTTATCTCCTTTTATTGTTCTTGGTGGTTATGGAGGTGTTAAGCAGGTTTTTAAAGAAAAATGAAGAAGGGGGCTTTATTTGTGGCTTTCAGGCGGGGGCTGCATTAGGGGATAGATGGGAGGTATCCCATCTGTTGTATGCAGATGATACCTTTTTGTTTTGTGATGCTTGTCCTGAGCATGTGTCCTATATTTGTCGGGTTCTGACTTGTTTTGAGGCTGTGACGAGTGTTCGTATGAATATGAGTAAGAGTGAGATGGTGCCTAATCTCTCCTCCCTGGCTGATATCCTTTCATGTTGCATTGGTACTCTCCCGATGACTTATCTTGGTATGCCATTGAGGTCATCTTTTAAGGTCTTA
The DNA here is from genome assembly GCA_907173295.1 of Fagus sylvatica. Classification (NCBI taxonomy): domain Eukaryota; kingdom Viridiplantae; phylum Streptophyta; class Magnoliopsida; order Fagales; family Fagaceae; genus Fagus; species Fagus sylvatica. The sequence continues at coordinate 24,677,384 of OU015769.1, read as the reverse complement.
GGAGTATGGAATCCTATTATTGAAAAAGTTGAACGCCGGTTGGCGGGGTGCAAGAAGCTTCATTTGTCAAAAGGGGGCCGATTAATGCTCCTGAAAAGTACTCTCTCGAGTCTTCTGACGTATTTTATGTCCCTTTTTAAGATTCCTGTGAGTGTTGCCAAGTGGATTGAGTAGCTTTAACACAATTTCGTATGGGGTGGAGAAGGGGATATTACCAAAATGTCTCTAGCGAGTTGGAATAAGGTGTGTACGCTTATTACTCAAGGTGGTTTGGGGATTAGGGACCTTATTTCTTTCAATAAGGCTTTGTTGGGGAAGTGGTTATGGAGGTTTGGGGTGGAGGAGTCGAATTTTTGTAGACGTGTTATGTCAGCTAAATATGGTGTGAAAGATAGAGGTTGGAGCACTAGGCCGGTCTGTGGTTCTCATGGTTGTAGTCTTTGGAAAGGGATTATGGCAAATTGGGATTCTTTTTAGAAATATATTGTATTTGAGGTGGCTAATGGCAATAAGGTGCAATTCTGGTATGACAAATGGTGTGGGGACTATGCTTTGAAGGATAGATTTCCTCTATTATTTGAGTGTTCTTGGGATCATGAGGCCTTCATCGATTTCGTATATTCTCGATCTAGTGGGGTGGAGACAAGGGAGTGGCATCTTCGCTTTGTGAGAAATTTTAATGATTGGGAAGTAGATGTGGTGGCTTCTTTGTTTAACCTCATACATTCCAAGTCTCCAGTTCATGAGTCGAATGACGAGATTAAATGGAGCTTGAAGAAAAATGGGATTTTTGATATCGGCTCCTTCTGTCATGCCATTCAGGGAAAGGTGAGTAGAGGGTTCCCTTGGAAAGGTATTTGGGGTGTTAAAGCTCCTCGTAGGGTTGCGTTTTTTGTTTGGACGGCGGCTTGGGGCAAGATTCTTACTTGTGATAATCTGCACCGGCGAGGTTTTATTATGGTTGGATGGTGTTGTTTGTGTAAGAGTAATGGTGAGAATATGGCTCATTTGTTGCTGCATTGTCCAGTGGCTTGGGCACTTTGGAGCTTTTTTTGTCAGCTATTTGGGGTAGATTGGGTGATTTCGAGTTGCGTCTTGGATCAGGTGGCAGGTTGGAGGAATTGGTTTGGTAAACATAATTCGGAAGTTTGGAATCTTGTGCCTTCTTGTGTGATGTGGTCCTTATGGCGGGAGAGAAACAAGCGTATTTTTGAAGATGTTGAGTTGTCGGTTGACAAGCTTATTGAGTCTTGTATGGGTTCTCTTTTTGAGTGGTCTAAGGCTTGGGGTTTTATGACTTCTTTGTCTATTGGGGTTTTTCTTGGTTCTTTGAATCCTTCTAATATGCTGTAATTCTTTTGGCTGTTGTGTGTGCATGCTTTATGCACATCATGTAGTCGTTTTTTTTTATTAAAGTTTTGCTTTTATTGATCAAAAAAAAAATAAAAAAAAATGTTATCTTTTCCTAGAATATTTAAATTCAATACAATTATATATTTGAATTCAATTAGAGAACCTAAACTGTACCTAAGTTTTTACATAACAATAATATATATTATATATATATATATATATATATGGGTTCAAGTTACACCCGGTGTAACTTCTTAAGAGTTAAATATTTTTTAGACTAAAGATTAGTACAAGATCTAAGGGTTTAAAAAGGTTAACTGTCCATATCATTATTAAAAATTTATTTGCTTATCAAATAAATTAAATTAATTCTTGATATTTTATTTTCTCTCTTATTAATTTTAGCATTTATTTCCTCTCCTTCATTAGGACTATCTAAACGTTCAAAGAGGAATAAAAGTCTGGGATCTTCTTTTACATAAACGGTATATATGTGTATTCGTTCAAAGGTCTCTTACAAGAAGTTAAAAAAAACAAAAAAAAAAATGATTGAAATTGGTGAATGGGTGGAAGGGTGCATATGTACAGTCTTAGGGGAATGGGAGAGTTTGAAAACATTCCCTAATGGGAGAGTTTGAAAACATAGCCTCTGTTAGATATATTCACAACACAAGAAGAAGTTGTCAAGATAAATGTTATATCTCAATGTTTCGTATATAGTTTTTAGTTGTTCATTTTGCAAGCAGCAAGTAGCTCCCCTTTGGCATATTACCATAAAATCTCTATTTCATTCACACTGTGCTTGGAACTGGAAGCTTCAGAATATTTGAACAAACAAAAAAGCAAAATGCAATATTTGAAGGAATGAACTATACACATCACCTTGGTCCTACTTTCATTAAAGCCAATATTTGAAATTCTTTAAGCTCATTGCATACTTTCTCCTGAAAAGTTGTTTTGAGGTGTTGTAAATCTTATGCTTTTGATTCGTAATTAAAAAAAAATGGGGAAAAGCTGTCAAGTTAAGAGCATGTTTGGTTGTTGTATTCAAATACAGTTTTCTGTATTTGAATCCACAAAATGGTGGGTCTGGTCATTGGCATGGTTGTTTGGCAACTGTTTTGTGTGATTGATCTCAAATACAAACACTCTTCTAAAATAAGGTTGTCAAGTTAAGAGTTTTATTCAAGTCCTTAGATTTATTTTTACGGTTATAGGGATGTGTGAGAGAGAGATACCCATGAAGAGATAAGGAAAGAGAGAGAGAAATGCAATAAATGAGGGAGAGTAAAAAAATACTATAAATTAGGTTAGCTAATGTGAAAGTTAATAAATGATTGGATTATTTTTAGCCATTAAATCTATTCAAAATCAATGATTTAAAAAATGTGTGACTCCCTTAAAATTACACTGGGTATAACTTGAATCTATCTCATATAAATATTATTAAGACTATAAAATTGAAAAAAAAAAAAAAAAAAAAAAAAAAAAAAACCCTACTATCTATTGTTTTCATTGTATGAAGTTCATTTTTATACCTAATTTTTTTTTAAATTAATAAATTATTGAAAACATTACCTTTTCCGTCTTTTCCACCCACTCTCCTTAATTTTTTATCTTATATGTCTAATGAAATGCTTAGGTGACAATTTTTAGCATACTTTAAAGTTTAACATGACTTATATGACTTCATGTGGTAAGAGGCTATGGTCACATGCACGGCAACGAAGAAATGTAACGGTTGAAGTCATTTGATTGGTTCCATTTGGCATTATGTTTTCAAATCACACTTTTACAAAGTCCGATGCAAGCTTTTTTTCAAATGGTCCATTTTCTACGTGATGTATTAAGACTCCGTTTATTTTGTTATAAAATTTCGTAAACCATTTTTTAAATTTTAACAAAAGATTTTTCAGTCAACGGAAATTATTTTTTGTTTGACCACCATTTTACAGTGAAACAAATACCTGTAAATCTAAAAATATTTTCCGAAAAATATTTTACAATGAAACAAACGGAACCTAAGAGTCTAAGAGGTTAACAAACTACCATACTTAACCTAAGTTTGGTGCCAACAAACTACCACACTCTCTCCCGTTGTTTTTGAGACTTGACTGAGTAATGCTTAAATTGTTTATAACATGAATTTAATTTTAATTAGAAAAAAGAAAGAAAGATGAATTATTGAGGTGACATTAAAAATAGTATTTACAACGTGCTGAATAATAATATGATCCGTTGTCTTTTCTACTTTTAGTGTTTTACAAAAAATGCTAACAAATCCTTAGCATATCTGTGTGGGGTACGACTTATGAGTACACAATCACGTGGTCCAAAAATAAAATAATACTATTATAAAAAGACACAACACTAATCAATCATAGTAAGAGCATTCGCACAAGACTCCTATATTTTTTCTCAAATGGGTTCTAAAAAATTCACTTTTGCTTAGATAGTTAAAACACTACTACACCAGACTCCCTATTTTAACTTTACTATTCCATTTTTTAATATATCTTTATTATTATTATTTTTTTTTTCACAACTCCCGAAATACTACACTACAAAAAAGCATTACTACACTAAAAAAAAGTCTTTTTTATTCCCCCAAATGATGAACAGTGGCTCCCTCGTTTGAGGGAGCCACTGTTCATCAATTGCCCATTTTCAATGGTATAGGGAGGTTGATGGCCTCAGCTTTTGCTGCCTACTCCCTATTTTATGTTGTTTTCGGCCAATTGTTGAGTCTTGTGCGAATGCTCTAATCACCAGTTATTTCGTTCCTAATTGCTAAACTATTCAACCTTCCTTTCAGGAAATAGCCTTCCTCTAAATCCATTATTAATAAGTCATGTGATTTTTTTTAATGAATTTTGTTAAAAAAAAAATTTAGAGTAATAGTTAAGAAGTATTAAATACTTACATTTATAAGAAATAACAAATTTTTAATATTAAAAAAAAAAAAAAGATATCCTTAAAAATTGTTTTTATATTATTTTAATATTAAAATTTCATTACTTTCTATAAAATAGAAGTATTAAATGATTCTTTAACTATTGTTTTAAGGACAATTGTTAACCAAATTTTTTTAAAATAATACATATAAATAGTTTAATTAATATGGATTGAATAATAATTTTCCAAACTCGGTAAACTCTATCATTCCTTTGATGATTGGAGCAAGAGCAGCAATTGGTTTTGCCTAGAAAGGTGTGTATCAACATCTTATTCTACGCCGCGAAACATCATATCCCCACCGTTTCCTCTCTACTTATCCGCTCGGACAAGGCGGAACCAAACCCGTTCAGCGCATTCTTAACGTCTCTCTCTCTCACTTTCACTTACAATTTAAAAAAGAGAGAGAGAGAGAGAAATCGTCCACAGCCTTCGTTGCTCAATCAATCTGAAAATGGACGCCGTGGACACCGAAGCAGGTCAGAGAAGTATAATAAAATAAAATAAAATGGTCTCCGTTTGGATTATTATAATTGAAGCTGAGTTTTGTTTTGTTTTGTTGTTTAAAATTGAAATGGTGTGTTTGATTTGGTTGCAGTGATTGAGTTCTTGGGCTGCGTCCCGTTGCTACAGAGGCTACCGGCCTCGTCTCTCAAAAGAATCGCTGAAGTTGTCTTTGTCAAACGCTATGGTCAATTTCATTTCTCTTTTTTCTTTCTTTTCTAAATTATTTCTGCATAATGATTTTGTTGCTACTATTTATCACTAATGATTATAAGCTATCATATATTCATATCATTATAATGAATAAAACTATGTAATTGTAGCTATAAATTGGAATGTTTGGTTATATTATATAGTTTTCTTAGCTCTAAACTCGGAGTGTTTGTTCATTTCAATGCCAATTTATGAAAATACCTAAATGGGATGCCCTTTTTTTAGGGGTAGGAATTTAAGAGCCTTGCCGTTTAATGCCATTGCCCAGTTCTTTCAGAGAACCTGAGTTCGAATCCCTCCTCCAAAAAACATAACACACACACATATATGTACACATATCTATACATACATATGTACACGTTTGCTTGGAAAGTGTAAGTGAAAAAATTCGTGTTTCTAAGAAAGGACTAAACTTATACAACAAGGAAGGTTCTTGATTCAATTTCTCTTTTGGAATTTTTAACGTTTTAATTTTTAGTTTAGATATCTTTTCATATAAGATTGTATAAAGCTCAATGCAAAACTGTCATACAATATTGAATACTTTAAAGACTTTTACTTTCGGCACAAAAAGGAATTTTTAGTCATATTTATACAAAGGATTAATACATTTTAAAAAAAATTTGGAGATGCTGGCAATTCCTCCACCTAGTTCCGCCCATGATTTTTTGGATTTTTTTTCCCGAGCAGGGGTTAGCAATAATTGTTTGTTTGTTTAATGTGTTTGGGTGTAGATCCTGGAGAGTATGTTGTTCGCGAGGGTGAAAGTGGCGATGAAGTTTACTTTATATGGGAAGGAGAGGTAAGTATAAGTGTATAACTGAGATAATCTCTTTCTTAGAGTGACGATTATTCTTTTTTATTAAAAAATTCCTTATGATGATTTATTTAAAGACTGGAAGTTTAATCTCCTGGTTTACAGGCTGAAGCTTCCGGATCTGTTACTGCCAATGAAGAAAGCCCAGAGTTCCAATTGAAGCGATATGATTATTTTGGTTACGGTGAGAACTGTATTCTGTTTTTGTTTTAATTTGTAAGCTATTTATTGTTATTTTTCAGCCAAATATGAAAATGTTGGTAATTTAGTTTGTTCTTGTTATCATCTACAGAATTATGTCAACCAATTCATATTTGAAGATTTTATTTCTTATAAATGGGTTTTGGAATGGAGGGTGTTATTATTTCCAAAGTATCTCTATATATGATTCTCACAAAAGGGTGCTTGGAGTTGTTTGTTGCTATATTAATACCTGTTTTATAGTCAGTAAACTGTAGTTTCATGGCATGACAAATTGGTGGCAATGTTGGTCGAATTGGTCTTAACTCTATGTTGCTTCTTGTGTTATATGCGCCTGTGTATATATGATTAAGATGCTGCCAAAAATTATGGGAATAATGCGAACTTTTTGTTGCAGGCATGTCTACACTTGTTCATGAGGCAAATGTAATTGCCTTGTCTAAGGTAGCTGCAAAATAAATATACACACCTGTTTATCGTTTTCCTTGTCTTGTGCTTTCCTATAACATATACATTATGCAGACTGCTCAAGCTTATTGAGATATACCCTATGTGTATGATGTACTGAGTTTCTAATGTTTTGTTTGTTATGGCAGCTGACATGCTTAGTGCTACCCAGTGAACATTGTAGTTTGCTGCAGACGAAATCTATCTGGAATGCAGATAAAACTCTTGAGACGTGCTCGCTTGTGGAGAGCATATTACACTTGGTGCCAATAGAAGTGCGTTTTTAAACCATTGTTTGAGAATCTTCTGTTTTGATGTTTTTTTTTGATAAGTAAGAATTTCATTAAAAAGAGAGAAAAACTCCATGCACACTAGGAGAGAACAGGAGGAATTACAAGGGAAAATCAGAAAGAACATAACATAAGCATTTCAGGAATAGAAACAGAGGTGATTAAGTTATTGTATGCTTCTGTGATAGAGCATTTACAGATTGATTTTTCTTGCTAGCATATCTTGGTCAAGCTTTCTACAAGTACAACTATGCTTAGTTGCTTACTGTGCTTTTGTTATAGTATTCTTGATTACTTCTGGTTATTTTGTTATTTTGTTGACATGCTGAGCATTACAAATTAATTTCCTTATGAATATATAAATGATTTAATTAAAGCTACTAAATTTTTCATGTAAATCATATTATGCTTGTCAGATTCGAAGACAAAGAATTGTGGATTTATAGTTTTAAGAAGATTAGAAGAAGAAGATTCATTAGCCTAATGTGGAAATTTGGAAGTAGTGAAAAATTAACTCAACTGGCAGACAAATGCATTGGAGCCTTAATTCCAAGCATGGGGGTTCAGCTGCACGACTCTTTTCTTGTCATTCCGCATGGCTAATGCCACTGCCACGTCCTTTTTATTCTTTGCTAATGTGTACATCCCTTTGCCTTTACAGGCTTTTGGACCTTATCTTGTTTTTTGGTCACTTCTTACTTGAAATCATCTTGAACAGTGCTATAGCCATTGTCCATGACAAAATTGTAGAAGGCTTCATACGAATAGGTTACATCTGGTCAAAGATATGGGTCAATGTAACTGAAATAAGCTTGAATACTCCAAAACAAGATAAAATGCATCGAGATGCTTGACATAGGCTGAAATTCGTCCATTTTGGTCTCCAGCAGTGGTCCGTAATTAACTGAAACAAAATGAAATAAAAATTAATGCCTAGAAAAGAAAAGGAAAAAGAAATAGAAATTGACAGCTTTGGTTCTTGCTGTTTAGACTTCTAGGGATAGCAAATTTCATTTTCCTAATGGTTTGCTCTAGCATTTTCTGTACAAAGATTATTAGACTAACTATGAGTAAATTTCTCTTGTATCGCCTTCTACAATGTTCTAGGAAATGCTTGCCATATGCTCATACAGAGAAACTCTGAACTTTTGGTTTATGCAAAGACTTAACTCTGTTTTTTTCCCTTTTAAGGTAAACATATTCCAGGGGATCACCTTACCAGATGCACCAAGGTTTGGAAAGGTTTTTGGTGGACAATTTATTGGACAGGCAAGATTAAACTGCTCTCTCTATTTATACTACTGGCATGTTTTGAAAAACAAGTTTCCAGTAAGCACAAGTAATTATATTTGCATATTGTAATAGCCTCTAGTAGGGCAGAATATTCCTCTTATTCGTTTGCATTCATGATCTATACACATCTAGTCACTTGGAAATTCACAACGATCATGTGTTTGTGGAAGTTGACAAATGATTACTTTGGAGCGTGGTCTATAAAGTTGAATGGTAAACATGTCAACATATGCTTTAATGTTTTTTTTTTTTTTTCAATGTCAATATGTCACTTGATTTCAAGATGATCTTTAGAGGACTTTCAAGACACTTCTGGCAATAGAGTGAATTACATTTCAAACAATCATGTATATAGCCTTGATATACTGAACAAAAAACTGCATCATGTTATATGTAAAGTACCCTTATCATGGGATTCCGCAGCATCTGGATTTCTCTGTGCATGCTTTTAAGTTAAGATAAATTTGAATATTCATCAATTTGTCAACATTTATTAGTATTTTTTGGCTAGTGGCTATTAGAATATTTATCCAATTTTTTTTTATTTCTCAGTTTATTACATATTGGGATCATTCATGCTGCTCAAAATGTAGATTTTATTCATTATATTGAGTTCTTTAATCGGACACAGACATTAAATACAACTTGGATTTAATAATGAATGGATGCAGCTTTTCAATACTTTTAGTCTTTAAGATGATGTGTGCTGTGCAGGCAGTGGCTGCAGCATCAAAAACTGTTGATTGTTTAAAGGTTGTCCATAGTTTGCATGCGTATTTTCTTCTTACTGGGGATGTTGACAGTAAGTACATTTCTATGACCTTGTGTTGAACTTCTGTGGATAGTATAATACTCCCTCTATCCCATTTTTTGTCCATCTTTCTTTTAGGATGTCTCATAATAGATGTCCATTTTCCAGTTACCCTCATCCATTATCCTTTACATGGAACATAATAAGTGAGAAAGTTATTAATGGTATGCATGTAAATATACTTTTGTAGTGCCAATTATATATCAAGTTGACCGACTACGCGATGGGAAGAGCTTTGCTACCCGAAGAGTAGATGCAATACAGAAGGGAAACATTGTATTCACATTGCTTGCTTCATTTCAGGTATGAGTTAATTGCATGTTATTGTTTTTCTCTGAGTTGGATTTGGAATTTTGACCAGTAGTTATTAAATTTTTTGACCATGAGCATTTTGGTTGCATTGATTTATGTTGGGAATATTAAAATTATTTTATGTTGCAAATATAACATTGGATTAAGTTGATTTTACAGAAAGACGAAGGGTTTGAAGGCAACAATGTTTGACCGCAGAGATGGTAACAGGAAGCAACAATGCCTTCTGTACCTGCTCCAGAGATGGTAACTAATATGTGCTTTCCATTTTTTATTAAAAAATTTCCTGTTTATTTGCTGTTTTAATTACTGAACTCCGACTTGCAGCTTCCATCGATGGAAGAGCTACGTGAGAGACGTCTTACCGATCCACGTCTTCCAAGGTAAGATTTGTACTACACAATTCACAGGATATTGCTCTTTACCTTGCATATGGACATTCCATATCTCCACTAATTAGATGTAAATGATTCATCTCTACTCTTTTATTGCATATTATTATATAATTGATACGGAACAATAATGGATAATCGTAAAAGAATGGAATGGAATATGGTGTATTTTCTCTAGTGTATTTGGAAGTTTATAAAAGAAGGAATAAAAAGGAAAGAAATATATAGCTTTATTATTAGATCCTTCACCTTTCATTTGTTCACCTCTATCTCACTGATAAAAAAATAAATAAAATTTGTTCACCCCCATCTCATTAAAGAATTGAGCGTTCCTCCCAATTTGCTTAGAAGGGATTGGAATGGAATGAGCATTCTCTTCTAATCATTGTATGTAGAAAGTATACAAGAGATACACCAAAAAGTCAAGAAAAAAAAAAAAAAAAAAAAGAAATTCAAGCAAGGTAGAAAAAGAAAAATAATCACTGGCAGCAAATGCATGCTAGCGTACATACAGACACAAACATGCAGCAAATGCTTTTGTGTTGTGGTTAGTTTATTTGTTGTTCTTTCTTTTTTTGTTGTTGTTAGTTTTGTTGTTGCATTTTCTTTGTACTGTTTTGCCGCCCTTGTTATAGGGTCTTGTGCCATGATGTATGTCATTTTTGCCGCCCTCATTGTAGGGTCCAAGGTTTTACTATGTAATCTTTTTGGTTGCTAATGAAGTCCTTTTTATTCAGGAAAAAAAAAAGAAAAAAAAGAAGCAAATAAACCATGCTTTCTCTATATCAGATCCTATTTGCTATAAGCTTGTGAGCCTCCAGTGAAGTAGATCAGGAAAGCCTGAAGGTTCCAGTTAAAGCCTAAGAATAAAGTGAACCATAATTATGCCTGTATTCTGCTTCAGTAGACGATAGGCACCAGAAAATCTGCTATATTATTACCTGTCAACTTGGTTAAAGTGAAATTTTTTAATGCTATCAATATTTTGCTGCTAGTTTTGGGAATTGATAGAGACAAGCATTGGACATTATTTCAGTAGTTCCGTTCTGTTCTGCTTATGTTTGTTTTGAGTAACTCTTGCTGGTTTTTCCTGGGTAATGTGTGCTTTGCGGTTATTGTGTAGATTGTTGACTCTAAATTTTTTCATCTTAAATAACTAAAATGTTGGTGTTTGGTTGATTCAGGACTTATAGGAACAAGGTGGCCAGTAAAAAATTTGTCCCTTGGCCCATAGATATACGGTTTTGTGAGCCCAAAACTTCAACCAATCAGACTAGATCTCCTCCAAGGTTAGCCTGGTTTATTGTGTTGGATATTCATCTTTTCCTATGGGCTGAATATGCACATCACTTACTCTAATATGGATATGGTTTTGTTTGCATGTAAATCCATTTTTACATGCCACATCTTATGAGTACATGTTATGGTATTGCAGTTTGAGGTATTGGTTTAGAGCAAAAGGCAAACTCTCTGATGATCAGGCCTTGCATAGGTAAGCAAGCCATTTTATAAATAAATATATCCAAGTTTGCTGGTAGATTATGCCTCACCTGAATAAAAACTGAGCAGATTGGGAATCTCGTATGCATAAATAATGTGGCCTGTTGCATCACTCTGCTTAGATTTTGAGGGAACCTTATACTCTGTCTATCTTTTACCTATTGGTATTTTCTAATTAATTTAATATGCCATATCATCTATTTGTTAATTTTACATGACTAAATCACTAGTATTATACTACATGCTCTGCATCTGCCTCACTGTTATTTTAACCCTTAGTAGAGGTCAGGATAAAAAAAAAAAGTGTTGGTGGACCTTGACCCAAGCAAGGTTAAGTTGGCATATATAAAAGCGCTCTTGGGACATGTTACTAGCACAAATAATGCCGACTTGCCATGTCTTGTGATGTTTCTTGTACTCTTGTCAAATATAAATTCAAATATGATATAATGATATCTGGGCAGAGGTCCAATTTACTCGGCTATATTTTTGTTCTTATTGCATTTTTTAACACAATGTTTTGGTCATTTGCAGATGTGTAGTGGCATATACTTCAGATCTAATATTTCTTCAAGTAAGCTTGAATCCCCACCGTAGGAAGAATTTGAAGACAATTGCTGTTAGTCTGGACCACGAGTAAGTATCTGCTCCTATTACCAGTGTAACCAAGTAATTAATCACCAAAGTGCATGACAAAAATGTCAAAATTATAGAGTACTTTTATATTCAGTATAGTTTGAAAATATAGGCCTGCTTTTGTACTGAACCTTAAGCGGTTATATGTCTCTTAAAAATGACCAAATCATATTTTGCTTACATGGTTTTAGATTTCAAACGAGAAGTACAAAGTTAATTCAGGTCACTATTCCCTTGTAGTAAACTTCATTTTCTTTTTATTCAAATTGGATAATTCCTTTTGTGTTGCTGAATATATGCACTGCTCTCATTTATCAAAATGATGTTTCTGGTCATGGCTTGGATATATCTCTATTGACAAACATAAAATATCTTGACATACATATAGTCAACTGTAATATGTGCATTTAAGTTCATGGTCTAAATTGATCGAAGAGTATTCCTTTGCAATTTTTTTTTATTCATTATTATAGCTTGTTTCAATTACCATCTCAGGATGCGGTTCCACCGGCCTCTCAGAGCTGATGACTGGCTATTATTTGTGGTACGTGCCATAAAGTGTTTAGTTCTCATGTTTGGTTTTGTTTAGAACTTTTGATGGTTATGCATCTAGTTTTTTTGCAGATATACAGTCCTGCTAACTACAATGCACGCGGCTTTGTTTCTGGCGAAATTTTCAATAGAAAGGGAGAGGTAAAGATTTCATTATATGTTTATAAACCTCTTGCTTTCTTCTCTTTTTGCTGTTTTCTCTCCATCCAAGCGAAGTCTGTGTCATGAACTGATTTATGCATGTCTTGATGGGCAGCATGTTGTATCAGTAACTCAAGAGGGCCTAACTAGGGAGATTAAAAGTCCAAATAAACCTGTCACTTCGAAGCTGTGAACTCGTTGATAATAGGTCGAGCCAGTGGTGGAGCATTATGGTAAAATGTTGGTGATCCATCAGGTTTAGTTGCCAAGATTTTGCCCCCCATATTTTCCTTTTATATTAAATATTGAATAATGAGTTGTTTGTAATAAAAATGCGAAAGCGCCGAAGTCAATAATTCCAAACTATGTAACATTTTAGATTTGCTTTTTTTTTTCCCCTCTCTCTCTCTCTCCATCATGATAAAAGGCAATTGCAGGCATCATGTATCGGAGCCCTCACAAATCACAAACGGCAGCCGGTGGCCCGGTAGGTCCCGTCACCATTGGCTAACCTATCAATTATTGGAGGCATATTCCTTTGTATTCATAAGACTTTTGATATCATGGATGTTGTTGGAAAAGCTCATTTTGAATACAATAGTTCCCCCTAAACCGATTTAAAAGTAGAGTGAAGAATGAGAGGAGTGGATGAGCTTTATTAGTAACGGACTAACGGTAAAATGAACCTGCAAGTTGCATGGATTATGATTTGAAGTTCTGTTGACACCGTTTAGATTCTTTCAATTTCTAGTTTTTTTTTTTTTTTAAATCAATATTTCCTTCCTATTATAAAATAAAAGAAATAATAAGATGTGATAAAGGAAATGATAACAAAATTATATGGAAGTTCTTCTCTCAGTGGTCATCAACCATTTTTATTCTCAAATCTTCATACTGAGTGCATATGTACTCGTGCATCTCAATCAATTTGTACAAAGAGGGGCATATATATATATATATATAGCAATGCTAAGTAGTTAACTCAATGAAGCAAAGAAATATGATTGGCTAATGGAATGGCATTAAGGCCGCAATGCTTAAAGGCCGAATTTGCTGAAAGAGCCGCTTATTCACAAGTGGTTGCCGAACAAAACAAAATGGGCACATTGCCCAATGCATACACTTCCATTTATTTTGACATATTTACGGAATATGTCTCTTCCCCCTTACCCCCAAGCAATAGTCATACTCCTTATGATGTCTAATTTATTTATTATTTTAATGAGAAAGTGGATAGAATTGGAATCCGTACAGGGTGTAATTAGAAGAAAAATAAAAAAAAACAAGCAAACAATGGAAATCTTTTTTTTGCTAAAAATGTCAATAGAATTGCATCTAGGGAGGAGAGCGCGTGGATGGGGTTGAGTCATGGGTGTCTCTTCTCTATTCCGTTCCCTTTTCAAGCAAGAGTTGGGTGAGGTGGAAACATTTTGCCATCCTTAATAAGATATTTTTGGTGCTGATAAGAATAAGAAAGATGTAGGATTATTAGGGCATTTTGTCATTCCTAATTACACCTAAACATAATGAATATAATTATATTTGACCAAACTATAAATCCAAACTCAAAAGGTGCACTAGAAGTCTAGAAGAATGTGGTTAGTATCAATCACTAGGCATCCGCCTCTATCTTCTTAGAAGGTCATACTGGTCAATCCAACCAACTAAACTAGTTTGATACAAAACATATACTTTTTGGTTGATAGAATTGTTCATTCCATGTGAATCCTTGGGCCTTTAGTCGAGTTGGTACAATGACTTAAGAGTTAGGACGTCATAATCGGTTGCCATAAGTCATTTAGTTGATCCTCTGTAAGTTTTTGTCTTTTTGGGCCAACCTCTCACTTATTAGTAGTTTGCTTATTGGCAATTTTCTAGGGGGAAAACGCACGATAGGCTGATTTTAAAAACAATTTCGCAAAAAAACACTGTTTTGAAACTAATGAGTTATACAGCCTTGTCTCTACTAGAGACAAGTTCCAGTCAAAAACATTTCCGTGGCACTTTCTTTAGTGTTTCGTGGCATTTTGACGTGGCAGTAAATTGCCTGCTGGAACTCGTCTCTTGTAGAGACGAGTTGCAAGCTTATTTTTTAATTCCCCTCATTTTGGCGCGAACACTGTTATTCCTCGTAATCTGGCTGGAACTCGTCTATGCTAAAGACGAGTTCCATTGAAATTATAACTAATGGTGAGATATTATTTAAAAATAAAAAAAATTTGGCTTGAACTCGTCTCTGGTAGAGACGAGTTGCATTGAAAATGGAAGATTGGCTGGAACTCGTCTCTGCTAGAGACGAGTTCCATTGAAATGGATATTATTAAAAAAAAAAAAATCTGGCTGGAACTCGTCTTTAGCAGAGACGAGTTCCGTTGAAGCTTATTATTAAAAAAAAATTTGGCTGAAACTTATTATTTAAAAAAAATATATATAATTTGGCTGAAACTGTGTTTATAAAAAATAATTTTGCTGAAACTAGTCTCTAGGAGAGACGAGTTCCATTGAAATATACACCAGTACAGGTGAGAGAACCGGTGGCCATAAATGAAAAAAGTGGAACTCGTCTCTTCTAGAGACGAGTTCCATTGAAATATTTCAGTTTTTTTAGCCCACCTTCAATTTATTTTGTTTCTTCTCTCTCTCTCTCTCTTCTTTACACTTAAAACATATTCTTATCTTTCTTCATCGTTCTTCACTTTTCCAACATCAGTTCACTTTTCCAACCAACATCATTGATCAATTAAAAGGTAAAACAATATAAATTTTGTCATTTCTTAGATTTGTTTGTTTGATTTAATTTTGGAAGAAGTTTTAGTATCATTTTTTTTATTTATATGTTGTTTAAAGTTAGTATCATTATTAGCTTATAAACATTTTTTGTGTGGGTGTTGAACATTATTCCTTTGGTAAACATGAAGCATCTCTGTATTTCTTGCATAACATGAAGCGTGTTTGAACATGAAGTAACAAGCTGTAACGTGAAGATGTAAAGTATATGTTTGAATGATCCAGTCGCCTGAATCAGTGGTCTAGGCGACTGAGTCAGGCAGAAAATTCCCAGGCACGACATCCAGTCTACTGGACCATCAATCCAGGCGACTGGATCAGCCAAATACATGTCATCCAGTCTACTGGATTGGTGTTCCAGTAGACTGGATTGAACGACTACTCCAGACTTCCCAAATCTTCTTGGAGATGTCTACTGGATATTACAACCATTTTTATATAATATGTTATGTAACATTTGGATATGAAATATTACCATTATCATCTTATTACTTGTTTTTTTTATGTCACTAACTAATTGTAAACTACATTTAAATTAAATAGGTTTGCATATGGCACCAACTATGTATATTGTCTATCTTCGCTTCAATGGGGAGATTATTTATGGTCAAAATGGAGCTGAGTATCAAGGGTCGCAAATGAAGTTCATCCGGGTTCATCGTGGGATTAGTTTTGTCGAATTGGAAACGAAGATATTCAATGCACTACAATTGGACAATCAATCTCATCGTATAACAGTTACATACCGTTGTCCTCAAGAGGTGATTTCACCTCACATTAATTACATGACTCTATTGATAACAGACGACGACGGTGTTAATCTCATGTTTGACATGTTAGATGCAATGCCTGAATTAAAAGGTATTGAGTTATATATAAGTGTGGAGGATTGTGTTGGTGAAGGTGCTGAGCCTCTTACACAAGATGATGGGGATGGATTAGAAGCGGAAGATTGTGTTGGTGAAGATGTACAATAAATGACTGTGGATGATACTGCTCATTTTACATAACCCTCTACAGTTGGAAGGTGTACACCACAATTATATGAGATACCAACATCGGTGGAGGATTTTGGTCCCAGCACTCGACATGAGTATGTTCCATTAGAGGTAAACCCTTTACATGGAGTGCATGATATAATGATGTTGGAATTTACTGTTGATGATGAAGAAGAAAACGTTGATTATGATAATGATTCGTATTTTGATGATGATGATAATGATGCGTATTTTGATGATGATGATGATGATGATGAGACAACTGATGTTCATAATGACAAACTTGATGATGTGGTCCCTAGCCTTAAACCCAAATCCTCATCGTTTACTACAAACACATGGGATAATATAAATGACACTTCCTTCAATGATGAGGTGACACCACTCGATAATTGGGATGAAAAGCAAGAGTTGAGAAAATGGTTGTTTTTCAAGAGTAAAATTGAGGTTCAGTATGCATTGAAGGTTTACTCTTCACGCGTCAATCAAGAATATAAAGTGAAGGAGTCAAACAAAAGAAAATTACATGTATGTTACAGTAATGGATGTTCATGGAGAATGCGGGCATGCATGCGTAGTACACATGGATTTTGGGAGATTACAAAATACAATGGTCTCCACACTTGTAGACACCCCAACATCCGTAAAGATGACAAGATACTTGATTCAAATTTTATTGAAAGAGAAGTGAGGAGTTATGTAGCCAATGACCAAACTATTTCAGTGAAATCATTGCGGCATCACATGTGTACACAATTTGGCCATAAAATTTCTTACTACAAGGTATGGGATGCCAAGCAGAAGGCAATTGCTAACATATATGGGGATTGAGGGGAGTCTTATAAGTTGTTACCGAAGTTTATGAAAGCACTAATCGACTCGAATCTGGGTACACAAGTGGAATGGAAGACATATTGGAGTGAAGATGCAGGTAGTGCTATATTTGAGAGTGTATTTTGGACTTTTGGTCCTTCAATTCAGGGGTTCGTGCATTGCAGACCAGTTGTCTGTATTGATGCAACACATTTGTATGGAAAATATGAAGGGAAGTTGATGATTGCCATGGCAACTGATGCGAACAATGGGATTTATCCACTTGCCTTTGCGGTTATGGAAAAAGAGTAGAAGGATACATGGCGTTGGTTTTTGCGTTGCCTTAAGAAACATGTCACAAAAAATAGAGAGCTTTGCATCATATCAGACAGACATGGGGGTATCCTGAATGCAATGAAGTGGAAAAAATTGTAGCCTCTAAATGCATATCATCGATTTTGCATCCGACATTCAGTCAGTAACTTCAACACACGATTTCATGACAAACGGTTGAAGAACATGATACAAAGAGCAGGTGAACACAACCAGCTAAGAAAATTCAATGCAATAATGGACTCCATTAGACATTATAATAAAGATGCTGCTGATATACTGGACAACGAGACAGACGTAGAAAAGTGGACATTAGCAAAAGATGGTGGACGGCGCTATGGGACAATGACCACGAATTTGTCTGAGTGCTTCAATGGTGTTCTGAAAGGTGCACGCAACTTACCCATTACTGCAATGGTAGAATTCATTTATTTCAAGTTTGTGCATTATTTTAATGATCGCCGCGTTAAAACTCAAGCTCAATTGACTTCTGGTCAAGCGTTCAGTACACATGCCATGGAAATCTTTCAGAAGTGGAGTGAGAAGGCAAGTTTGCATCACGTAATAGAGTTTAATCAGGAGAAAGGTACTTTTCAAATCCAAACACAACCTAGTCTAACCAGTATGAATAAGGGGAACCATAGACATGTGGTGAAATTGGGTAATAGAACATGCAGTTGTGGGAAATGGCAAGCGTATCATATCCCTTGTTCACATGTAATTGCAGCTTGTGCTAGTCAGCACATCAATGTGTACCAATATATTGATCCATTTTATAGTCTTACGGAAATGCTAGCTTGCTATCAACCACACTTTGAACCAATGAAAGATGCCCCGTATTGGGAGGAGGACCCTAACTTCCCTATGTTGCGACCTGACCCAAGATTGCTTCGACAACGTGGTCGTCCAAAGTCAACAAGAATTCAGAATGAGATGGATTGGAGGGAGAATCAACATAAGCAGAGTTGTGGATTGTGTAATGAAGAGGGGCATAATCGCAGAAAATGTCCTAATGCAATTTCACATCAAGAAGCGGTGTTGCCTCAAAGTTGGTAAGTGGTTACTATGAATATTATACTTGTATTAATCAACTTTGTTTGTTATCACTTAACATGTCTTTTTAATTATGTTCTCTCAACTTTGTTTGTGTTATTTTGGCTTATGCTTTTCTATTTCTATATTGTAGATATTTTGGATGGATAATCACCTGTGGAGCCTGAACAAGACTGTTCTTTGGTACTTCAACTTGCAAAATCTGAGAATTAACGTTGGATAATGGTAAAGAGTGATTCCAAATTTTGTGTGGACACCTTGTTGTAAGAGTCTTTTGGTTGCAAATAGAATATTTCTGCTCTTTGTAATAATGTAATATGTATAGTTTTAGATCTGAGTTGTATTCTTGCTTTGTTTAATGACAAGAATTCATTTAGTAAAAAAGCTGTACATGGTGCTTCCTTAACCCGTTTATGTTGGTGAACCATTAAACTGAGTCATTTAGTATTAATGGTTAATTTGAGCTCAATGAGCATCTTATGGTATTATTGTGGAAGTTGTTTATATTATTCTCTCGTCTCTAGGAAGGAACGTATACTACTACTCGGATCGGATGGACGTGAAGGGCGCTGCGCACGTGGATGTGGCGGGCACTGCACACGTGGACGTCGCCTCCGAGGAGTGGTAGGAGGAACAGTTGTATGAGTATTGGTGTCTGAGTCTGTGTTAACTCTTTCCACAGAATCAAGCTGATGCAGCTCATTCGAAACTTCTAGTGCATTAAATGCCAATTGATATGCCTCCGCTGCTAGCTCCATAAATTTCACCGGATCCAACTCTTGTTCAGGATGAAACATTTTGCATATTTGCATGTTGCACAACGTCTGTCAAAATGTATAGTATGTCAGTAAAAAATTGTGTCTCAAAGATATCCAAAAGATGCACGGAGGTATTGAGTTAAAAAATTTACCATCATTTCATAACAGCCGCTCCTGCGACTAATAAAACGTCGAGTAATCCGACGGTACCAATCCATATATGGATCATGATATGCCATAAGACCAACCATTTTGTCACGAGTGACAACATGCTCACGTCGATGATCCCATATACTTATGTAATGCCTCCAACGTTCCCTCCAATTCTCATGTACCTTACCCCTAAGATCACAATCATGTAGTTTCTCATTGGTATTAGCAGGCTGGGGTATGTCTTGCTACATACCAAATTGACGTAGAGCACAATTAGGTAAGTGCCACTCTACGATCTGGAAACATATTAGAGGCGTCACTGAACGCCATACCTCCTACCCTTTCCGACAATACTCAGGCAACGAACTCAACACATCATCTGTGTATGGTTCCCAAATTACCTACAAAAGCTTAAAAATAAAATGCATTAATAAATGATATATGCCCAATAACAATATAATATAATTCAAATTTACCATGTATTGAATAATAATATAATAACAATAACAATGTAATTAAAACAAGCACGTTATTTGATCAGGACGTTGCCTAGAGAAATCCGATCGATACTGCTCAAGCACATGAGTGGACACATCCTTTATGTCCTTCGCATTGCGCCACCTATAATGGAAAGTATTCATCAATGGAAAATTTTGCCATAACCTTATTTTGTAAGGCATATAACATGTTCAATGTCTATACAAAAAACAAAATAGTTAATTGCCTAGTGCCATAAGGACCCCCTGGCAATGGTTGGGCAGCATCAGCAGGCACTTCAACATCAGCATCAGCATCAGCATTAGCATTAGCATCATCTACAGCATTAACAATCGGTTGAATAGACTTTATTGCAGGTGATATGTGTGGAAATCTAGACCATGCCCACAACTGCACCAAGATTAGTGCACCAGCAATGTCACATGAGTCCGGGTCAGTTGCTCTACATAACTCTCTATATAACCATCCTAGAACTGCACTACCCCAACTATACCGTCCAGCAGCATCAAAATCCTCCAACATTGGCAAGAACATAAGGTGTACCTTCTCTCCAGACTTGTCAGCAAAATAACTGCCCCCAATGAGCTCTAATATGTAAGCTCGTGTATACTGCTGCACGGTCACCTCATTAGCATCATCAGGTAGGACACCAAACGTGTCTTGGAGCCATTTCATATTTAAACGTGACCCATCTAACTTATTTGGAGGAGGAGAGACACCAAGTAACTGAAGACATAATTCGGACTAATTTAACTCAGTACTCCCTACCAATACTTTTCCATCAACGGGTAAACCCAAAATGACCTCAACATCTTGCAAAGTGATGGTCATCTCACCGTGGGGAAGGTGGAAGGTATGGGTCTCTTGGCGCCATCTCTTAACTAATGCTGTGATCAACGCCCAATCCATTTTTATAAAACCAAGCTTGGCTATGCCATAAAAGCCAGCTCGCTGAAGGTATGGGATAAAACGGGCATGAAGTCATCCAGATCGTTCTCTTACTGCCTCACGACGATGACAATGTAATAAAGTATACTACAAAATGAAAAAAAAAAATATGTCAATTTATTTTATCACTAATATAAGCGAAAATCAAATAATAAATATATTAAATACATACCAATCCCTCTTCCCAAATTTTGTTGGAGATGTGTTTATCCTGTCTAGTCAACACAGAGGGGTCACTAGGACCCGGATCCATCACAAAATGGCGAGACTCCATAAATGAAAACTATTGCAACCATCAAATCAAAGCAGTGATATACCCAATCAACCATCAAGTTGAGAGCTAAAGAAATATATTAAATCTTGAATTATATAATATGGTTACATATCTTAATTAAGGAGTTGCCAATTGAGAGCAAATTGATCATATTACATCATTCTTTTTCTCTTATTCTTTCTCACTCCAATTTCCTTTTATTTTTATTCTTAATAATTGATTCATTAATGACTATTAGGCACAAGCTTTAACTTCAACATATATAAGTATTTTAACACTCAAGAGAACTTAGGTTCAAGCGTAAAGTTATTATCCAACTTTCTCCTTAATATGTACATTGATCATAAACTCTTACCTATTCAAAATAAAGTACACTGACTCCCATACCTGCCAATGTTTCTCCATTTAATCTCCTTGAAATATATTCGATTCAAGAATTGCACCAATTTAATATTGATTTGAATACAATTTTTTTTATGCTACTCACAACAAAATTAGAATGAATCTTTGGGTTGGTGCTATTATAGTATCTCTGTTTTTTGCAATTTTCAAGTTCTTTTAGTTTTTCATAATTTTACCATCCAATATAAAACCAAAAATTAGTATACATAGGCTCAAATGAAAAGGTCCCTGAAATTTGTCAAACATTCAAAAATTTCTAGTAGAAAAAGCTTATCTAGGTAAAAAACCAAAAATTTAGAATCAATCTTCAACATAGTTTAGGCATTTATGTGTAACTTTTTTTTTTTTTAATTTTTTTTTCTAAGACAACCTTAAAACACACAACAGTATTAATTAGTCTTAAAACTAAATTACAAAACTTAAATACTCTAAAAGAAAAAATTTCTAAATATACATTTGCAAGGTACATACAATGTTATAGGGAAATTTTTATTTAAAAGGGGGAGATGAGAGAGAATTTTTTTACCTGATTTTCGGTGGTCACCGGAGCCAGAGAGAGGAAGTTGCGACGGAGAGAGAGAGGGACAGAGAGAGTTCAGACCGAGAGAGTAAGAGAGTTGAGACCGAGACAGTTTCAGCTTTTGAGACAGAGACAGTTGAGACCGAGAGAGTAGAGTTTCAGCTTTTCAGACCGAGAGAGAAGAGCTTCAGCTTTTGAGACCCAGAGAGTAGAGCTTCAGCTTTTGAAACCGAGAGAGTTGAGAGAGAGACAGAGTTTTTCTTTCTGGCGGGGAGACATATTTCTTTCAGTTTTCATTTTAAGAAGAGACGAGTTCCAGCTCAAACTTTTCTTCCAGCTGCGCATCATCCGTGGCAATCATTTGTGGCAAATTGAGGTGGACGTGGCAAATATGAAGTGCAACTCGTCTCTAGGAGAGACGAGTTCCAACTAGAACTCGTCTCTCCTACCAACGAGGAGGCTATTCCCCAAAAATGTTTTCAAACTGTGTTTTTTTGCAAAATAGTTTAAAAAATAATATTATTAAACAAAAAAAATCCGATTTTCTAATATGTTTTAAGCAACTCTGGTTACAACATAATTCTATTTTCTTGATTAATTAAAGCTTTTAATTTAATAATTTTCTCATTTTGCAACTTAGAATGCATTTGGATATGTTAGGCAAAAAGGAATGGAAGGGCAGTGGATCCCTCTTACCTCTTGGAGCATTCACATCTCTTCTTCTAAAAAAACCTTTTCTTCAAATTATAGTAAGACAAGCTCAAAACAACCCAACATCCCACTAGCTATCAACTTTCATCTTTTATAATATGCTACCCCTCTTCACAAATGAAGAGTCAATGTAGCTCTTTCATTTATTATTTTAACATTTTCTTATGCTAAACTTCTCCCTTATCCCTACCCTTCTCTCATCTCTCTCATTCTTCTGATGAACCTCTGTGTCTTGCTCAAACCTCTCTACTCTCTCAAAGAAATACACACACCCACAAACACAATCAACTTCTTTACCCCATCCTAGTCACAATCTCAACACCGCTTTAACAAAAAAATTTAGACACTTCAGCGCGGTGCTTTATCCAGTTCTCAACTGTTCATCCATAAGATCACCCATTACTTCATACGCAAGCTTCCTAAGTGCGGTGGTCATCTTTTGAAGGAAAAATAACCCAAGCCTTCCAGCATTATCTCTTCTTTGGATAAAGTATGGTTTGTGGGTTTCTATCATAGATTAAATACGAAGAAACAAAGAACGCCTTATCTGATATCTCCTCCTAAACAAATTGAGTGAATATGTTGGTGATTCAACAAAATAGTTGAGAAATAGCCTTTCATGGCCTTGCAACCTATCATGTTTGATGTCTTACGAAGACAACCACATGATGTTGATCCTTCTTCCATGACAATTTTTGCAATTACCACCAACTCTTCATTATAGACAAAGCCATCAAGAACCATTTTTTGAAATAAAGAGTGGGCCATAGGAAGAGAAGAAAGAAAGGAAGAAATCAAACTTGGATTGGGGTGTATAAAAATTGAGGAAATGCTCTTATTTATTGTGACAGAATATAACTGTTGAAAATTACTATTCAGTATTTCCAATTCGAAAGTACTATTTAAAAAATATGATCATTTTAGGAATTATTGTTTCAAAAATGTGATTGTTGGAAAATTACTATTTCAGAAACATGGCTGTTGGAAATCGTTATTTCAGAAATATAAAGAAAGAATAAAAAAAATATTATAGAGGTTGAAGGATATAGAGTGAGATAGATGGTGTATATAAAAAATAAGTAGTTAAAATTTGAAAAAGTAAATTTTTTTTTTTTTTTCAAAACCGAATGTGAATGGTCTTACATGTTTTGCCCCATTTTCTTTTTTTGGTATTTTTTGCATATAAGTTTAACAAAGCTCAGTCTTATCAAAGACCCCCTGTCACAAACAGTGGATTTATATGCAAAACCAAAAATAAAAATTTGTGTTGCTCCCATCTTTGCTAAAAAAATTCACATTTGTTAGCCTCTTGGTGCACATGGTTCACCCCTCCTATTGGGAAAATTTCAACACTCTTCAACAAGCCATCCGTAAAAAATGATGAATAGATTTTAGTTACAAATTAGTTTTATAATAATCTTGTTACAAACCATTACGTAATAACTCATAAAACTATCTACGTGTAAGTCACATGACTTATTTAATGAGTCATGCGACTTGTTTAAATAATACACGTGGATGGTCTTATGAGTTGCCACGTAAAATTAATTAAAAACATGTTTGTAACTTAACTCTGTCGAAAAAAATTATGACTTATTCTGAAGTTTTAATGTAATCCTTATATATTTACAGTCTAAATAAAAGCTAAAAGATTATATTAGCCCAATCATTTTTTTTTTTTTCCATACCTTCGTAATTTTTTTTCCCAATAATTACAATAAATAGGGACAAAGAATCTAAACTTTGGTTTTCCAATTCTCATAAAAGAGAATATACAATGTCATTAAACAACAATACTAAGAGAAGGAATGTTGGTGGTGGTGATGTTGGTGTGGGTGTGGGTGTGGATGTTGCTGTTGCTGTTGCCGGTAGTGGTTGTGTGATTTTGGTTTTTCTGCTGGTGGTGTTGTATTTGTTTGTTGGTTGTCTTGTAATTAGCTGTAATTATTTTTTATTGTTATTTGTATTGCAATTATCGGTAATTATTTTTCTTTAGTTTAGATTAGGTTTATTGTTGTCATTATTTTTAGCTTAAATTCTTTTGCCATCTGGGGAGATGGCCTGATGGTTGGAAATACATGCTTCCATCACACTTGCAAGTCCGGGAGTTGCAGATTCATGTGCAAGCCCCATTATCTCCTAAATGTGTCCTACGTCATGCGTTGTTGGGTTCAATTGGGTGGGGAAAATGATCACACCTGAGAGTCCCTAAGTTCTTGTTAGCCTGTTTTACAATAAGAGAAGATCAATAATGATCCGAATGACATCTTTCTCTTTCCTTTTGTATATGTTTTTTGTTGTATATTTTTGTAAATTTTTGTTATCAATAAAGTACTAACTTGAATTACTTTTTAGCAAAAAAAAAAAAAAAAAATTTAAACCTGATTTTTCTTATAAATGAATATAGTCAATGTCACTAAATTTGCCAAATCACGTTAAATAAATAAATAAATAAAAAGAGAGATTAATGAGAAAAGAGTGATTGTTAATAGCTTCACGCATCGGCAATCGGCATTGGCATTTACCACCTCACCTCTCATTCATTGTTTCGACTTTGGATTCGACTCCAATTATCCAACCCCCAATTCACATCACATTACAGGTCTCTAATCTTTTTTCTTTTTCGATTCGTTTCTTTCCAACTCGGTTTTTTCTCATTCAATTCATAAATATCTTTACCCCTCAATAATTTTTCATCTAATTATGAATCCGATTCTTTACGCTCTGTTTGGTTGCTGGGAATTCGTTCTGCTAATTAAAATCAAAACGTCGAAATTTTTCCAACGGTTTTTGGGGTTTGCACTGGCCGTTGAAAATGAAATGTACCACATTCATTTTCGTTTGATCTCTTAGCGACCAAACAGGGGATTAGGGTTTGTTCCGTTTAGTTTTTACTCTACTTAATGAGAAATTGTTCAAACAGTTTGACTCAGATTGTGAGATTGTAGTCTTGAATAATAGTGTAGTTTTCGTTTTAATCCTTTTGATTGGAATTGTGGAAATGGAATGAGTTTGTTGTGTTGAACTGAAGATTTGAAATCATGTCAAGAAAATTTATTGTATTTAGATTTTGTTAGCATTTGAATGAGTCTATTCGTTTCGATCAGAATGTCTCGAATTAGTTTCCATGAATCTATAACTGATTGTAAATGATGTGACACTATATTCACCTTCCTTACCATGTAAAATGAACATATATATGCTAGTGTTCATTATTTTTTCTTTCTTGATTGGTAAGTTACACACGCACCTGGTGGGTCCTGAACCCACGACCTCACGCTCCATCCCATTGTTATGGGAGGATGAAGTACCAGTTGAGCTATAGCTCATTGGTTATAGGTGTTTGTGTTCATTAAGATTGACTGACAATCATAACTTTTTATCCTTGGGATGTCCAAATGCTAAATGTGAAGAGACCATGAATTCTTTTATCCTTTTTGATACCACCCATTTGCTTAGGATTTGCTTTTGCTACATGGGGATATTTCCTTTTGTTTAGAATTGAGGTTCTGAAATTAGGGGAGGGAGGGGTCGTCATGGTTTCATACTTACATTAGGGTACTGAAAAGTTCTTATTGTTTATAGAAAGAGATGGGAAAGTTTTATGACTACTAATTATAGATTTTTTAATTTTTTTTATAAGCTAATTATCAGTATAATGTTTGCTTCAATGAATAATATCAAGGGTACACATAGGCCATGAATGTCTGTCAAGTTTAGGTAAGACAGCAAATACTAGTTTAGGTATTGGTTGATTTGGGTCCCAAGCTCATGGTTGGGTTGTGAGGTTCTGCATAATTCTACTGCATGTTTGAGAGGCTTATAGTTCTCTTCTACATCTTGCAGGGTTTCACTTATGCACAGTGTTGAAAATTGAAATGGAACATCTTGATAGTGGATCAGACAGTATCAGTCAAGTAGAATTGACTGTAACACCTCTTATATGTGGACTTCCAGATGACATTGCTCTTTTTTGCCTGGCAAGGGTTCCTAGAAAGTACCATGTGAACCTTAGGTGTGTTTCAAGGAGATGGAGAGACCTAGTGTGCAGTGAAGAGTGGCGTTCTTACCGTCGAAAGCATAAACTCGATGAGACTTGGATTTATGCTTTCTGTCGAGACAAATTTGAGCAGGTTTGCTGTTACGTGTTGGACCCCAACTCATCAGGAAGATGTTGGAAACCCATCCAAGGACCTCCACCTCGCATTTTGAAGAGAAAAGGCATTGGTTTTGAAGTTTTGGGTAAGAAAATCTACTTATTGGGTGGCTGTGGTTGGTCTGAAGATGCTACCAATGAAGTTTACTGCTATGATACTTCAAGGAACACTTGGAGTGGTGCTGCTCCGTTGTCAACAGCAAGGTAATATTCTAATTTGCGTTACAAAGTCATTTTGCACACTGGCAATTTAAGTTTTCTCTAGATTAACTTGATCTTCGCTTTCTAAAAGAACATGTTATCATGCATTTATGGAATTCCTATGGATTTTGTTCTTCAATGGTAATATCATTGGCCAGTTGTAACTTCTGTCAACAGTGAGAAATGCTGAATTTTTGCATACTTCTGTTTGTAAATTGACAAAATAAAGACCTTTATTTTCTTGGATCTGCGTGGGAGAAATTCGACAGGCTGCTACATCTTTGTATTTTGGCATATATAATCACTAGATATTTCTTTTTGATTTTTTTGGGAATCAGAACTACAAGATGATCCATCAATGAATTGGGAAACATTAAGCCCTGTTTTAAACGTTTGGGACACTGAAAAAGAGGGGGGGGGGGGGGGGATTTGAGTCAAAACTTACTTATCCCAAAAATTGAAAAAAATAAATAATAATAATTAGCTCTAGTTCAAGTGACACCTCATTCCCTTGAAAGAGAATGGTGTAGGGTGAGGTTGTGAGTTCAATACTCACCAGGTGCATGTGTAACTTACCAATAGAAAAATGAAAAGAAAAAAAGTATTGAGTGCAAGGTTAAATTGTTGTTTTTCCTTCCCTTGCATGATAAAATCATCTTGTTGTTGGATATGACCTTTCCCTCATGTATGTTTTGCATATGGTTCTCTTATTGTTCTCAAGAGGACAATTAAATTCTTTTTGCCTGTAAGCATTTAAGTGATTAATTGAGTATTAATCTTATAATTGCTATGCCCCTAAAAACTCTGGTTAAAGATTGTCTAAATATGGTGTTTATTGTTTTACTAATTGATTGTGCATTAATAAGTACTTGGCTATTCCTGCATGCACATTGGTAAATGTTTCTTCATCACTTTTGTTTTTCCTCGTAGATCATTTTCTTTTTCTTCGCACTGGAAAATCATCATGTAGTTTCTATGTATTCAGGTGTTATTTTGCTTGTGAAGTTCTAGATGAGAAAATCTATGCTATTGGTGGGTTAGGTTCAAATTCAAGCAATCCACATACATGGGACACTTATGACCCTTGCACAGACGACTGGAAGTCTCACTCAGATCCAAACATTGTTCCTGAAATTCAAGATTCCATAGTCATGGATGGGAAGATTTATATTCGATGTGGCACTTGTGCTGTAACTTCTCATGTGTATGCAGTAGTTTATGAGCCATCAAGTGGCACTTGGCAACATGCAGATGCTGACATGGTATCAGGATGGCGGGGTCCAGCGGTTGTTGTGGATGGGACCTTGTATGTATTGGATCAGAGTTCAGGAACCAGGCTGATAATGTGGCAGAAAGAGACCAGGGAATGGGTACCAGTCGGGAGGTTGTCACCTTTGCGGACAAGACCACCCTGCCAGATGGTTGCTATTGGGAAAAACGTTTTTGTTGTAGGAAAGGGGCTTAGCACTGTCGTGATCAATGTTGGCAATGCAGGGAATATTGGAGGGGTGATGATGAGTTCTTCTATACCTAAATTGACTTCAGATGATGATGTAGTTAGCTGTAAATGTCTAGCAATTTGAGATTCTGTTTGTAGAAGTGCTTAAACTAACCGTTGTGTGATACTCTGAATATATTACATGCTCTGGGGGCACATTGGGATACCCCTTGAAATGAAAATGTTACATTGTATCTCATTCAATATTTGACTTCAGACTATCTTGTATTCGTACTTTTAGATTTATTGTCCCATGTGATTAATGTTCATGTTTTGTATTATGTTGTAGTTGCTGGTGGAGGGTCATTCTTTGCGAGTAGTGCTAAATTATTATTTTGGTTCCGGCACCATATACACGTCAGAACATGACCATCAACAATAGGAGGCCCCCTGTATGAAATGATGATTGATTTTGAGGGAGGGATTAAATTAAACACCCAGACATCATTTTTACAATTTGAGTGGGGAAGACAAAGTTCATTAAAAGATACTATTAATTATTTTCTTAGGAACATGTCTTCAGGATGACCTAGTAGTCCACAGTGGTAATTGTCTGATCTGAATTCCATAGGTACCTGCTAATTTTCTGAAATGGCAGCTCCCCTAGCCTACCAACTGTTAGAAAAGTTGAAAACCTAAAGTCTATGGACACAACAAAATTTTACAACATTTTCACAACAAGCCGAATTGGTTTGTTGTGAATTGTGGTGGATTAACACCTCAACTTGTTGTGAAAATGTTTGTATCAGTAGAAGAACTCAATTGAAAACCAATGCTATGTGATCTTACTAGTTCAGGGAAAGTTTAATTCTTAACATATATTTCAGAAGCAAGCAACCCAAAAAAACAAAAACAAAAACAAAAACAGAAAAGAGGAAGTTTAAAAAAATATAAACATTCGAGAATGCAGCATCCTCTCTTGTAATGCTTCGATGGTTGCAAGAGGTGCTTTGTGAATACAATATTATCAACACATTATGGTACAGATCAAGAAATGCCTTTTGGAGTAATTACAGGTACAAGGGAAATTCCAAATCCATTCTAGGAGACAACTCTTGTCATTTGATCCTTTTCCTTCCAAAAGTATGCACGTCTTCATTGAGCAAATAAAGTCAATCAACCATGGGGACACCCTTGTCACTACTCTTCAAATTATCAACTAATACAAAAATAGAGTGAGCATGTTGAGATTTGGTCAGCTAGTCTTTTTCCTCTTAAATGCAGGATGTATGATTCCGTTGTTAGAATCCAATTTGTCAATCCTAGAAATACACTCTTTCATCCTCTTCAAAACAATAGGCATAGCAGAGACATTACTAGAAATTTTATCTCTAAGTAATCGTAATTTTTCAGCAGTCTCTTGATCCTCTTCTGCACATAGTCGCCCCTCACTATCTTTAGCCTGTCCTCCTGCATCTGTACAATAAATACAAGGTCAGTGCCTCAAACATCAGATGGATATACTGAATTACAAACAATATAGAGGTCACTAAAGCGGTTCACAAGTTTAATCTAGCTAGTTTCAAAAGATAGATGAATAGGACCATTTTAGAGTGGAAATAAAGCAAGCAAAAAAATAAAAAATAAAACCTATTTACAGTACACTTGGACATACTGTTAATAGAAAGAACAATGATTTCTCTATCAACATTCCACCCAAAAATGGATGGAATGCTGATTCCTTAATGAATTCAAGCAAAGTACCAATTTTGCCCAGAATCTGATAAAAGACAAATAAAAAGGTTGAGGATATAAAAGTAAAAATATATATTTATTTCATTTCTATTCCTTTACCTATAAACTTGCAAACATACTGACAGGAGAACACCTCAATCCTTTCTATTCCATTCATTCCCTCTTAATTTATCCATTCCTTTATAAACTTCCAAACATATTGTTAGCAATTATTATTGCAAGTACTACATTTCAAGGCTAAAGACACAGAAAACTGCTCCTTATTAGGAGCAGAGTGCTGAGAAGACACAGGATCTAGCTGGACAAGAGGAAGAGCAGTCCCATCTCTTCAAAATGCTGAGAAGAAACAAATCCAGGTTGTTATTCGGGCCTCAAGGTTAGGGATGGGTGGCTCTTGAGATTTAAAGTTTAAATTTTTCATTGGGTAGGTGAGATTTCCTTATCTTTAACCTCCTTATCTCTACTCTCTCTCTTTTTTCCTGAATCCTCCCACTTATCTTCTCCTTCAAATCTTCGACACTCCATCATTTCATCTCTCGTCTCATCTTCACAGTTTGCACCCCAACATGCTCAAGTCGAGTGACAGATTGACTCTCAACCCAAGCCTGACTGACTTGTGAACACCCTACATCAAACTATAATACAAAACATGACAATCAAATCAGATAACACACAAGGAAACTCATCAAGCTGAACTTTGATGAATGAAGACTTTTTCTTGAAAGTTAACTCTTCATTTGGAAAGAGGAGTAATAACCCAATAATTGATGACTTCATCTTTGGTCCCACTCATTACCTTCCATTTGGTAATCATCTCCAATTCACTACAGATTACCATCCATACACTTCATAATTTGAGGGTAAACTCTGTGTGTATAAGAATCTATTACACCCTCCATTGTTATTCTCAAATGAATAACAAAAAATACATCAATTCCACAAACCTAACAACCTGTCCAAACAAAACTAACGTGTTCCTTATAATTCCTCTTTTGTCATCATTTCCCTAGCAAAACATTCTATACTTTTTGATAAAGAATCTTCAAAATCCATTTTTGGTGAGCTAATGAGTAAGGACTAACCGAGCCTCTTTGCTACCGTGAATCGGCCAACCTATACATGTATAATTCAAAATTCCATGATTCAAAACCCTAAAATCCTAAAATCTTAACACAATCATTATGCTCACTTGCACCGAATTTCCCATTGTCAGCAAAACAAAACATATATTTACCTCAATTTTTCAAAAATATTTCCAGCTTACATTTTGCTTTTAAGAAAATTAACCCCAATTTTGTTTTTCTTGATGTTGTGAGCTACCAATGGAGCAGGAAATGGGAAATAGTACCTGGATTGGGAGGTTCGGATGGGTCAGGGAAAACGGGTCTCTGAGCGGTGAGTACGGAAGTGAGAATGGACCTGAGCTGATCGGGAAGAGTGGTCCTGTATTCAAGAAGCTTCTGAGCCATTTGCTTCACATCTGACTCCAGCTTCTCTACCTCATCTTCGGAGCTCCCACCATCGTCTTCGATCAACCCCGTCATTCTCGAGCGAGAGAGATTCAGGTGGGTTTTTTTTTTTGAAGTTAGGGTTTTTAAAATTTGAAAAATTATCGGTTCGGGATTTTGTGGGTTTGAAAATATTGAGTGAGTGTAGCGCGCGTATAAAGTGAGAGTAGCGAGTGTGGTGTGGGTTCCTCGGACACTGAAAGGGAGAGAAGGGAAACATATCAGCTACAATCTCTGAATATGGGAATGTATAAGATGTGGTCCAATAAAATTAATACATGTCAATTAAAATACCAACTAAGCAAACTCAACAATTACATCTCACTCTAAACAAAATCGTTTTACCTTATACTTGTAACCAAACACACATCTCTCACACCATTCAGATTCGCTTCAAGCATCCACCACGACTGTATCCGCCGCCGCCACCGTGGATCAGTAAGATTCACTCCCTTAGTCAATCTAAAATACTCTAGAGCTAGAATTTGAACAGATCACAAAAGAAAAAAGGGTGTCAAGGTGAAGAAGAACAAAACAGGAAAACAAAACCGAGAAAGCTTTTGATGCAAGATAGATGAAGGAATTGGCCAAGAAAGGAAAAAAAGAAAAAAAACAACAGACCTAAAAGACTTGCTCTAGAGTTAAATGATATACGAGTTTTACAAAGCTTAAAATAGGTGAAGGACACTCTCATTTTTCGAAACCTGATGTGAGTCAGTGGAAATGCGTAATTTGCTCTAAAAAAACTCAATCATCAATAATTGGCTTCATGAAACCAATACTCAAGAAAAGCTATACAACATGTCTGGGTGGTGTAGTTGGTTATCACGCTAGTCTCACACACTAGAGGTCCCCGGTTCGAACCCGGGCTCAGACAAGCATTTCTTTAACCTTTTTGCCTACAATATGTAAGATATGGTGTAATAAAATTAATACATATCAATTAAAAACATCTCACACTAGATAAAATGCGTTTTACCTTATAACTGGAAACATCTCTCGCAGTCAGATCCGCTTCAAGCTTTCACTGCACCGTTTCCACCACGGCTGTAACCACCCACATCTCCCTACGGCGCGATCCTTGAATCGAAGGTTCGTTGGTCGTCGCATAGAGATTACCGATCCGGCTTCGTCGTCTATCCATTAAAAATCTTATCTGATTTGATCTGCTCTGTTTAAAAATCTTATCCTATTTTAGGTCTCTTCGTCATCTATCCTTATTCCTACTTTAGATTTCCTTTCCAGTACACTTTCTTGGATTGTTGAGAACTACTTGAGTTGAAGAAGAAATAATCTTTATTTTGTCTTATGGTATTCGAATCAATCAGTTACAAACCCCAAGTCTTTTAGGTCTTTGCTCAAAAAACCTCACTGTTGCTTTTTTCTTTTCTTTTTTTTCCTTTCTTGGCCACTTCCTTCATCTATCTTGCATCAAAAGCTTTCTGGGTTTTTTTCCTTTTTGTTCTTCTTCACCTTAACACCTTTTTTTTTCTTTTGTGATCTGTTGAATTCTAGTCTGGAGTGTTTTTAATTGACTGAGGGAGTAAATCTTACTGATCCACGGTGGCGGCGGCGGATATAGCAGTGGTTGAGGCGGTGGATGCTTGAAGCGAATCTGACTGGTGTGAGAGATGTGTTTTTGGTTACAAGTATAAGGTAAAATGCATTTTGTTTAGTGTGAGATGTAATTGTTGAGGTGGCTTTCAATTGCTTAGTTGGTGTTTTTAATTGACATGTATTGATTTTATTAGACCACATCTTACTCATTGTTGGGATTATATATTCAAAGATTGCAGTTGATATGCTCCCCTTATAACCCCATTAAGCCTTGAAACTTTTTGTTTCTCTCTCACTCCTGCCTCCTTCGTCGGTCTCTCTCTCCGCCGGTTCCAATGCCCCACGACCCACTCCATTCTATCTCTCTCCTCTCCGCCGCTTCCTAACTTTGTGTTCGCTCGATATTCCTCTCCATCTGGGTATGAAGATGCAAATTCAAAGACTTTCATTTCCAACACCACTAAATTACTCGCCTGCTCCTCATATATTCCCTTCTTTCCTATCCACCCACCACTCCACCAAACTTGTGTCCACTCCAAGATCCAAATATGGGTTTTGCAATTCACTCAAATTGGTCTCCAAATCACCAACTAGTATGAAAAATCTTGCTGGTTTGGTTAAGGTCACATGTACTGGAATTGCACAAAATAATGATGATGATAATGATGGGTTTTATATGAGGAGGTGTGTGGAGCTTGCCAGGAAGGCAATTGGGTGTACCAGTCCCAATCCCATGGTGGGATGTGTCATTGTCAAGGATGGCAAAATTGTTGGTCAAGGATTTCACCCCAAAGCTGGACAGCCTCATGCTGAGGTAATGCCCACATTTCTCTCTTTCTCTCTCTCTCCAAATTTTAAAGACTTTGAATTTGCTAACATAAAAATGGCTCTGGGTTATTGTATTCTGGGATGAGCAGTTTATATACAAGTATGTTCTAATCGTATACGTGTTAGATTAGATTGCACATTACTAACATAAACTATGCCAATGAACTCTCGCTCCAACGACCCTTCCTCCTTTTCCACAACAATGGGTGGAGGTAAGATCATGGGTTCAAAACCCATTGGATGCTTGTGTAACTTAGCAACGATAAAATTACTTCCCTAAATGAACTACAAAATCAAATAAATAATCTTAATCTATTCTTTAGCATTATTAGTCCATTTGTCAAGCAGCCATAAATTGAAGTGACCTTTCATATGAAACAATGGTTTCAACTTAAAAGAGCAAAATCCTTCTCTTCCTTGCAAGGCTAGGTAAACAGCTGTGAAATGCCATAGCTGTCATTGGAAAATGTCAGTGTTCACTCTGTAGTGAAAACAAGAAAGAAGAAAAGAAAAGATATGCGACCCGGAAAGTGTTATAATCTTGGAAGTAAAAAAGCTCTTTGGTAAGGAGAAAATATAATTTACATTACAAGCACTCGGTATGTTCCATCAATTCAGAATCCTGAGGGATAGTTCAACTGATCTGGCCTTGAGTGTACTCCCCAATGGTCGCTAGTTCGAGTCCCCTCAGGGGCCTACTAAAGGCAAAGTCTTGCCCTATCATGGTACACATGACTAGTAGGGTGTTACATGTCCTTTTAGGATTAATAGAGATGTGCGTATTTACGGAACGCTGGCCCGGACACCCAAGATTATCAAAAAAAAAAAGTTCCATCAATTCAGTTAAGGGCCACTTGATTTATGGACTACTAATGTTGAAAAAAATAAATTTTAGGGGCTTACATGTTCAGTTTAGTAGTTTATAGTGGTAAATTAGTTCGGACAAAAAATCAGTGTAGCAAAGTATAATCTACCCTTCATGTATATCTAGAAATTCAACTTCTTTTTGCCTTTGAAACATGATAGAGTAGGAAATTAAAGAGAGAATTAAAATAAGTCTTGTTGATGTACAAACTTTGCTGAACATTTGGAGTCAAGAGGTGAAATTTGCAGGTGTTTGCTCTGAGAGATGCTGGGGATTTGGCTGAGAATGCAACAGCATATGTGAGCTTGGAACCATGTAACCACTATGGTAGAACTCCTCCCTGCACTGAAGCAATGATTAAAGCCAAAGTGAAAAAGGTAGTGATCGGGATGGTAGATCCAAACCCAATAGTGGCTTCGAAGGGGGTGGATAAGCTGAGAGATGCAGGAATTGAGGTGAGGGTGGGTGTGGAAGAAGAATTGTGCAAGAGGCTCAATGAGGCCTATATCCATCAAATGCTGACTGGAAAGCCTTTTTTAACACTCAGGTAAAGTTGCCACTTTTTCT
The DNA here is from genome assembly GCA_907173295.1 of Fagus sylvatica. Classification (NCBI taxonomy): domain Eukaryota; kingdom Viridiplantae; phylum Streptophyta; class Magnoliopsida; order Fagales; family Fagaceae; genus Fagus; species Fagus sylvatica. The sequence goes on along the minus strand of OU015769.1, from coordinate 24,641,844 downwards.
ATATATTAGAAAGAATGCCATAGATCATTAAATGGAATTTATATCTATTTATAGACATATTATTTTATCTTCTTGGGTTTTTGTAAAACCTTCAGTTGGTTTGTTCAAAAATGTTGCTTTTGTGTTCTTATATTTCAAATTTACTTGAAAACTTGCAGTTTTAACTTCTATTTTGAGTAATTATAAACAAAAATGTAGAACTCTTTGTGACCTGCAGATACTCTCTCTCAGTTAATGGCAACATTTTAAATCAGCTTGGCGAAGGAGTGACAGAGGCTGGTGGATACTACTCACAAATGTTACAGGAATATGATGCAGTTATATTTTCTCCCACCGTTGATAAGCTCTCTATTCCGGCATCCCAAGAACCCGGAGCCAAGCAACCCCTTCGGATTATAACAGCAAGATCACCTGCACCTCTGATCAGAATCCCAGCTCTCACCACTGAAGAAACTGCTAAAGTGATAATATTCACAGACAAAGAGATGACTGTAGGGGACGGAACAGCTCAACAGGGAATTGAAACGGTGGTTTTGGATCAGATAAATCTGATGGCAATTCTGGAATATTGTAAGTGCCAAGGGTTTTGCAGTGTTTTGCTGGATTTGAGGGGGAACTTTAGAGATCTTGAAGAGCTTCTCAAAGAGGGTATTGAGCAAAATCTGTTGCAAAAAGTTGTGATGGAAATTTTGCCAATTTGGGATGGAAGTGATAGTGAGAATTCACTAGTGGCAATAAAGAGTCTGGATAAAAGACTAAAAGTGAAGAATTTACAACCTAGATTCTCAGATAAGAATATGGTGCTAGAGTGTTATCTTTAATGTAAGTGATTCTGGATTGGAACTCACTGGAAACACAACATATGCGTGGCAATAGTAAAAGCTGGGGTTTTCTATTGTTCTTTGCCATCATGGCAATCTTACCTGGGATTCCATCTTATTAAAGGCTGGCTGGAGGAAAACAATTTAGCTTTCACACCTCACTCTTCCTTTATTTGCAAAAAATAAATAAAAGTAGCACGTAGTCCTCTAACCTCAACAGTCAACATTTTGTCTTTCCTTGCATTTGTTAACTCAAGACTTCGAATCTTGCATAAGTTTGAGGAAGTATTCTGTCAAAGGATAACCTAGAGATATGACCTAATTATTTTCATGCGAATGTAAATTGTGCAGTGTTTTGCCGGAGTTAGTGAAATTTTAGCAATTTAGAGAAGCTTCTTTTTAAGTGAAAATCTCATAGTCAGCCTTTGTCAGAGCATTATACTTTTCTTATATGTATTATATGCCACAGCCTGTTTTCAAATGGTCTAGTGGCAATCTCATGAATGATTCTTTGTCACCACATGCTGACTGAAGGCAAAAGAAGAGATAATCAAGCTGTCATATCTCTTTCCTTTGCATAGGAAGAAAAGGGTGATTTGGCCCTCTTACATCAACATTTTGTTCACCACTGAAGACAATGCAAAGAGATTTTAATACACACTGTTAGTAAATGTCATTTGACGCCTGTCCAAGTCATCTAAAAATCATTCAACATAGAAATGCAGAGCAGCCCAAATTAGTAATTTACTCTATCATCAACATGAGTCTATTATATACATATGGAATATAAAACATATTTCTTGGGAATACAGAATTTCACATCTACATACTTTGATGCTAAAGCTCAACTAAAGTGTTTTATATTCCATATAGTGTTTCATATCTACATACTTTGAAGTTTGAAGTGTGTGATTATATGACAGAAGATGCACGTAACTAGCCACCAGCTCTGCAAACAGGGAAATATATGGGTACTATTATATGCCTTGTAGCCTAAATTAGAAAAATACATGAGCTTCCATCAACCTAAGAACTAGGACGGCCATTTGGTGAGTGCTCCTTAGAGTGGTTCCTCATTTTTGCAGTCAACTGAGCATGAATTATTTTGTCAGTTGCAATCGCTTCATGAATGTTGTTGTGAACCAGCTTGCAAAGTTCATCCAGTGCGAGCATTGGAAATGGCTCTTCGATAAGAACACCAACCTACATAAACCAATTATCATCATACCAGAATATAGGAAGGAACTGTTTTTCGTCTGCAAAATATGCAACAGTTTGTGTAGCCACATGGTGATGCAAAGCAAATACATCCAACAGGTTTCGACATTTTCAATTCATTTCATTAGCTGGTTTGAAATTTGTGTGAGTGAGAGAGAGAGAGAGAGTGAATAAGGATCAAACCATTTCTTTTGAGTCTTTTTCAAATTTAAAAATGTTTGTTAATCGAATATTTCATCAAAGTATTATTTCCCATTATTTCACTAGCACACAGATACAATACCATGAATAATTTGGTAGACAGCAGAGATACATACTTCTTCTATGCAGAACAAAGAAGCAGCACTAATGAAAGTAGCGGGAACCACAATCCAATGGCAATCATCCCAAAGTATGATAGGAAGAGTGAGATGCCAGAGGACCAGAAACCTCGAGGTCAAGCGAGTGTAAGAGAGGGGGATGGGGATACCCAGAAGTTGTTCACAAATACCAATTCCTTCATGGAAACAAGAGATCTTTGACTCCTGCATTAGATTTAGGAAACTGCAACATCAATAAAAAAAATTTACACAAAGCATATAGTTTTAGTAATTTGAGCATGTTGGCATTTCAAATTTCAAGTGTCAATTTCTAAAAGTTTTCCAGAAACATTTGCTACCATTAAAGAAAGGAAGAGGCTGCATATTAGAATCAGAAGTCTACCAATTTTACACAAACATGTGTAAATTTTTATTTTTTATTTACGTAACGGTGTAACCATTATCCAATTACTTGGAATGAAATAAAATACCCAAAACAAAAAAACAGAAAACACCCTGGGATCACTTTTGAAAACTCTTTATTTAAAATGGGAAACTTGAGAAGATTTAGATAACCCAAGAAGGGAATTACCAGCGTATTTCTCCTTGATTCCTCCAACTTCAGCAACTGGAGGCTTTGAGATATGAACTCAATAATGCAACGTGGCCGATGCTTTGAATTGAGTACTATTGCTAGATCATCTACTTCCAGCACATTCTGAAGCTCTTGCCTAACATCTAAGCCATAAGTCACATGACACTGCATTTAAATATTTTTTTGATAAGAAACAAAACTAAATTACATCAGAAGTTAAACCTGACCAAATCACATTCTCTAAATTACATAAAGAAACAAAACTAAAAACATTTGCAAAAGTGGGAACGATTTTCTTTTAGTAGACCTTCAAATTAAGGAATAAAATTACTTATTTCCCTCACTAACCAAAAAAAGAAAGCAGTTTATCATACAAACAATAGCAAATTAAACACAGAATATATATCACAGACCTTAAGAGCAACCGGAAATGCCATAATATACTGCAAAAGCGCTCTCTTGAGCGGTGCATTGACTGAATTATCAACCCCAGAAAGCACCTGCCTCGCCAAATCATTTGTCCCGGCAATCACCTTCATCCATGCCTTCCTCCCCTCCTCAAACCTCGAGTACGAAGCCTCGGTCCGGAACACCAGCAAAAGCGCCAATGCCGGTGCTGTCAACTGGTACGGCAAAGTCGAGGCCTTCAACACAGGGAAGAAACCCGGCAACCAGTGAAACGACACAGCGGAATTGTAGCTAGCGATTATGGCCGCGAAGGAAGTGAAAGCGATGACGGGAGGAACCAATGATAGGATGACGCGCGACGAGAGGCTGGACAAGAAGTGGCGCAAGTGGCGAAGAGAGCTCCTATGTTGAATCCAATTGTCGTGGTCATAGAGGGTTCGTTTCTGTCGCATTCCGCGCTCTTGTACGCGGTCGGCCCAGTCGGGTATGGTGCGGAGGATTGAGATTAGGGTTTGGTTGTGAGAGGAAGGTGGTGGGGATTGTGAGGAGGAGTGGATTTTGAAAGAGAGTGTTTTGGGTTTGGAAATGGAGGGAAGGGTTGGTTGTAGTTTGAGGAAGGCTTTGGGGGTAAAGTTGGAAGAGAGAGAGAGATTGGTGTTGAGTTTGATGGGGTTTGTGGTTGTTTGTGACATTTGTGGATGTGGGATTGAAGGAGAGTGAAAGAGAGGGCATGTTAGGGTTTCAGAGAGAGTGGAGAGTGAGAGTTAAAAGAGAGGAAATGGAATGGAATGGATGGGTTAGTTAGAAACGGTTATTTTGTGATGGAGGTTTTTACACATCTTCAAATATTTCTGGATATAAAACTACGTATTGGTATTGGTGCTACTTTTCTTCTCTTCTCTTCATTTGAGGGATAAAGCAAACGACAGTCGTTTTTCTTTCTCTTGAAAAAAAAAAAAAAAAAAAAAACACTACAATAATAAAGGAAAAGGAAAAATTAAGAGAGAAAAGAATAAATGTAAGTGTCTGTCTAGTTAGAGGTTATAATTGATAAAAAAAATTTAAAAAAAATGTTGATAATATCAATGGTGGACCTATGTGATAGTAATGATTTACCACTCACAACCTGTTACTTTATTAAGTGAGTAAGTCTACGAACACACCTATTTTCATAACTTGCTGAAGTGGTAGGTTGTAATTAATGGAAAAGTTCAAAAAAAGTAGACAGTGTCAATGGTGAACCTAGTAATGATTTACCACTAACAACCTATCACTTCAGTAGATTGTGAAATTTAGTTTAGAAATAGATGTGTCTGTAAGCGCGATTGTTACCAATTTGAAGGATATATTTTGAACTTGTGTCACACACATGGAGGGAGGGAAAAAGAAAACTCTCAATTAAATAGATTGAATTCTCAATTTCTGTATGTGTCATTAGGATCAAAATCGTGTGTTTAATTTGGGATAAATTCTGCCTTGTTGTGTTGTTCAGCTCAGCTGAAAAGTTAAGAGGCTGCTTCTCTTTTAATGAAAACCACTCCCCTAACAAGGACAAGAAATCGGTTTTTGGAATGAAAACCGATCTCTTAACAAGCAATCCGTGTGCTTCTCTCTAGATTGGAGTTTAATCATAGAAGAAATTAATTTAAATGACTTTCGCTCAATCAACTTCAAACCCATAGAGATGGGAACTTTGTGCACTGGATACAACCATTTGCTTCTGCTTGAGGTAAAAATGTACACAAAACAAGGTCACACAGGGAGTTTCGCAGCCATAAGCTAACTTCATGCCAATTTATTAAAAGAAATTAACCAGATGGAAGTAGTATATCTTGCCACAACAGGATCAGTCTGAAGAGCCTTTGAAAGCACCCATTACCACAACACTGACAGAAAAATCATGGAATCTACTTGTGAGTTGTGATGACCATGCAAATGGTATAATCTTCTGGTACCATATGATATCAGCGAGTTATTATCCCAAATGCACTTAAAACATATGAGCTTTTGGCAGGCCTTAAGATCTTCACATGCTTTTCTCAGACTCAAGCTAGCTTAGAGAACAACATTCTTTTTTCTTTTTTCTTTTTTAAAAAATGAAAAACTTCCAGTGCAAAGTGTACAAGTTATTAAATACATAGCATATAACCATCAAGCAAAGTATTGAATTTCAGAAAGAGGCCCAAATATATGAAATTTCCCTAAAACAATACAAAACATGTGTTAAAAGAACTAGGTTCCACATTACAACTTTCAAATATTCAACAGAGGCTTCAAAACCTTCTCAAGCCCATGTTCATATACAAAGTGAACTGCCCATCAACTAAGGATTTTCCTTTGCACTATTGGATCCAAACTTCCCCATTTCACTCTCTTGAGGTTATTTCTTTGATCCAAATACGAACTCTTTTACAGAATTTTCTACTGATTGTATTGCCTTCTTAATCTGCCATTGAAAACTTGTGTCATCACATACTCCAAAAGAATACCATCTTTATCATAGTATAAGTATGAGGCAACCAAACTACACTAAAATACAAGAAGAATCAATTTCTTGTCAACAATAAAAAGCAAGCACATAAATGATCTTTTATCTGCTAAGGATTGCCTCAGCAATATGACTATTTTTTTATATAGGATAGAAATTCTAATCTAAACTCACACACACGTATATTTTGAAGATCCCGGGGATTAAACCCATACCCTCATAGAGGGATAAGACTTTTTTGGGGAAGGGGATTACCACTGGGCCGAATATGACTATTACTCGATAAGAAACACCAGGTGGACTTTCTGGTCTACACCATTGTTCATGCTCTACTTATTATTTCACCAATGTAGATTATGCATCAATCTAAATATTTCAATTTAAGAAATGAAAATTCAATGTATTTTCATTCATAGTCCTTAGAACTGATGCAAATGTCAGAAGGAAATTTCACAGGAGGCTGACAAAATTTTACACCTTACAAAGACTCAAGGAATAGTTAAGTATAACCTAGAAGATGGAATGTTTGAGTTTATGCAAAAGTGCACACGTGCACGCGCACACAAACACATATACACACATGTTCACACGTATGTGAACAAAAGAGGAGACAAGTATGTAGGTTCACAAAGATGGATACAAAATGAACATGTATGAAGAGCCCCTAAAATTAAAAATAACTAAGATTTTGACAGAAGAACTTCAAGAGATTCCCTATACCGCTAGCATATTTCACAACCCCAATGTCAAAAACCTCCATACAGGAGGAAAATCGAATTTAATGCTGGAAACTAAGAGAGTGAGAGTACCAGTCTTCTTTGAAAACACATGGATGTTTAACTATAGAAATTTTGTAAAAGAACGTTCTTTTGGAGTTAAATTTCTAAGACAAATACTTATATTTCTCTTTCTATCAAATTCTCACTTTCTTTCTATTAGAAATAAACATTTAGTATATGATTAAAAATAATTCTAGCAGTTCTGATAAAAACTGTCCTTTACTTTCTGCCTTACTGTATCGAGGTTCGGGCACCTCTGGTGCTTGTGTCCCAATTTCTATTCCATATCCTTATTGCAAAAGGCGACCATAACAGGGTGATAAAAAGGTTGCATCAAATATATTTTCCACTTCCAAGAATAGAGGTCCTACAAGGGTAGTTCTCAGTAGAACTGAGATTAAATCTTCATTGAGCTTGTTATTCTAGTCAATTGAGGATCTTTTTTTCAGTCTCTTGTGTACCATTTCTTATTTGCCAGGATGAGACTCTGCAATGCATTCTTCAATGTATACAATGAATAAGGAAAGAAAGAAAATGGTGGGGGAGGGGGGGCTAGCTGCCTTTTCATACACAAATAGTTTCTTTAAATAAATCCCTTCTCTATCGTGATTAGTCTTATGAATTAGACCAACATGCTAAACACAATAAAAGTTTTGCCACTTCTTTGATTTTTTTTTTTTTTTTTTCAATGTAAATCCTTCCACTGATCATGATGTTGCATCTCGGTATAGTAGAAGCTGCTTAATGATCCCACTACAAATCTTACGCCAGCTAAGATGTAAAAAGAAAAAAGAAAGAGACATTGATCAGTTCTTGAAAAAGCTCTATCCCCACGACCCCACCATATTTGGTTGAACACACACAATTTCTTCTTCTCCGTTTTTTTTTTTTGGTTTTGGGGGGGGGGGGGGGGGAGGTGAGGATGAGACTTTGTCCTCTACTAAGACTATGTAACATGCCATATCTTTCATCCTATACAGGGTTGGCAAAAGCATCAATCGCACAAGCCTCTCGGAGCCTAGGCACAAAGTGCAACCATTGCATATTTTCTATGAAGCACGGGTACGTTTTCGGGTACGGGTACGGTACGGCGGTACTCCAATTTTTAAAAAACTAGGGTACGGGTACGGCGGGGTATTTTTTTATTATATATTTTTATATATTATTATACATATATTTTTAAATATATATGAACTTAAAAATAAATATGGATAATAATTACAATATCCCAAGTGAAAAAGTCAAAATAATCCTTCCTCTAAGCCTCTCTTCCCACCTATTTTATAGGCCATTCTAGACTCTTTCAGTCTTTACACATACATACATGACAATAATATATATATATATTATTTCCCATAACAAAACAAGAAAAAAAGAAAAAGAAAGAACCCAGAAGCTTCAGTTTGTGAGGAAGTGATGAGAATCGAGTCGAGTGAGGAAGTGAGAAAGAGAGAACCGAGCTTACCGGCGGTGGAGGAAGTGAGAGACAGAGAGCAGAGGAGAGAGAACCGAGCTCACCGGCGGTGGAGGAAGTGAGAGACAGAGAGCAGAGGAGAGAGAACCGAGCTCACCGGCGGTGGAGGAAGTGAGAGACAGAGAGCAGAGGAGAGAGAACCGAGCTCACTGGCGGTGGAGGAAGTGAGAGACAGAGAGCAGAGGAGAGAGAATCGGTTTGCAAAGAAGATGAGAATCGAGTCGAGTGGCTGAGAAGCTTCAGTTTTCAGCCTAAACGACGCCGTTTTGGCTTCGCCCCGTACCGGAACTGACCCGACCCGTACCGGAAAATTTTTTTTTTGGCCGAAAACGGGTACGCCGGGGGTACGCATGCAGCGGTACCCCGGTAGTATCCGTACCACACGAGGTACCCGGTACGGGTACGGCGGGGTTTTTGCCGTACTGGTGCTTCCTAGCATATTTTGTCAAAAATAATGTATAATAACCTCTAATAGAAAAATCCATAACATATAATAATAATAATAAAAAAAAGTTAATAAACTCAAAATAGTAACATATTTTGCCTCTTCACTCAAATGGATAGTGAAACCGCACAAAATTTGAAAGTTCAAATTTTGCCTAAATTATTACAATTTATTATATAGAAAATAAGCTATTCCAATTACTTGAAAATTTTATATAGTAAATTTGAAAACAATTATCAATGGACACTATGAAAATAATCTAATTACATATATTTTAAACATAACATTTTAAATAATTCTCTTGTGTTTTATAAAAATACATTATTGTGATAGTTATGATCAAAATGAAGCATATGGTTCAATCAAAATATATCCAAAAATCACAAGAATGATAAATTATCCTTGTTCATGTCTTTTGATACATAAACAAAAAATTATTTGTGTAGAACAACACCTTCATAATAGTGTCCGTATAATAAATCAATGATCCACATCATTTCATTCAAGATTGAGTGTTAATTTCAATGATTCACATATTTTTTAGCCAAAAAAGAAAACAAAACAAAAAAAAGTGCCTAGGCATGCTTTGTACTTCTTTAGAAAGCACCAAAAAAGTGTGCCTAAGGCGCGTTTCATTAAATGAGCTTTGCTTCGGCATGAAGCACTTAGACATTCATGCACAACACTAATCCTGTATAGGCCATCATGTCTTCTTTCTACATTTAACCTTGTATGATCCTCACCTCACCTGGGTCTTCACTGGACATAGCCAAAAGATTAGAATAATTTCATACCATATTATCCCCTACATGGACACATTCATTCTAACTCCACACATACTCTGTCTTGCCACTTGTTCACCTCAGCATTCAGTTACTCTCATTCTGAGCCTAAGATTCTATACCACAAGGCATGGCTAACACCAATTGAAGCATTGCAGTTAGAGTATTCCATAAATTCCAGGTGCAGGACCCCCACTGTAAGCGTATTGCAACCAAAGTGTTCACATTATGATGAGAATTAAGATGCCAATGAGCTCTAGCTAAAATAACACCTCCTTCCAATGTAAGAGCAAGGTAGAGGGCGTGAATCGTGTGGATTCAAGACCTACCAAGTGCGTGTGTAACTTACCAAAAAAACCATATTATGATAGAGATCAAGATTATCTTTTTTTCTTAACTAAATTGAACAATGGGGGGAAAAACCTGACTCAACCAAAGTTACACCATAACTAGCAACATTGCCCAACCAGTTATGAGAGAGAGAGCCGGTGATTGTGAGCTACAATTGCATATCATGCCTCAAAAATACCAAATTTTACAACAAACAATCAAACAAAAAGCAAAAACACTTGTAATTGAGCAAGTAAAGGAAACTAAGAAATGAAGATGATATCAGACAAAAAAAGCATTCAGGGTATACAGAGATAAAGGAAATTAAAGAAAACCCATATCACAAACTTCAAACTTTAACCATCCAAAAGCATTTGCTCCATTCGAATGCTAACAAATTCTAGAATTGCATCCCTACAAAACCCCCCCCCCCAAAAAAAAAACCATCTTTTTTTAAAGATTCTCATAAAGTTTCCATTTTTCCAATCGATTCTTCGCAACCAAATAGACCCTCGGACTAAAAACAATAAGGAAATAAGATAAATTAATTTATGAGAGAAACACATACAGGATCGAGAGCATTGGGTTCGGAGCCATAGTCAGCGGTTAAAAGAAAATAGGAAGCAGTGGCAGTAGCCACCATAGTTGTCCTTCTCACAAGCTTGTCTGTCTGTGGATTCATTATGCTTTGCACATTAAAGATTGCGTTACAGAGAGACAGAGAGACAGAGAAGAGGGTTATAGATGAAAGTAGAAGGCTTTGGAAGAGGTTGGGTTTTTCGCGGGTCGAAATATCAGAACTACCCAGCTTGTGAGGGTCTGATTTGTAATTTTCAATAACATCATTGAAAATTGATTTAAAAATGAGAATGAAATTATTAAAGTGTTTTCTTTTTAAATCATTCTTGTAAAATCTAGACTTCAAATAATTGAAAAATCATGCACCCAATAAAAACCGTACCTAAGTGAATTCTAATTCCTAAGGCATGATACATTCGAAAATTTTAACTTTGATTTGAAATTTATAGCCATCAATTTATAAATTCAAAAAATCACAACAATTCAGAGATGGCAAAAATCTAAGTCCCAATAAGTTATTTGTTGGAGGCTCATTACATTGTAGTGACAAGAAACATAATAGTTAGGCCCTCTTATTTTTTGGAAAAGTGTTTTCCTCATTCTCAATTGGATAATTTGGTCATTTCGAAACAAGATCACTCTTGAAGGAGTCAGTTTTCACCATAAACTAGGGGTATGTTTGGTTATTGCTTTTTGTATTTGGTTTTCCAAACTTGTATTCAAATGTTTTGAAACTTTGTTTATAAAAATAATATTTTAATAGTTTTGAGAAAAAAAAAATTTGTTTGGTTATTGTTTTACATGTAATTTATAGAAATGTTTTCATTTATTATTATTATTATTTATTATTTTGCATTTAACAACTGGACCATCCCTCTCCACCAAACCCTCCCCCCACCACAGATCCACCCCTTCTCCACCGTGACCCACCCTGCAATCCAGCCCCAACAGCAAATCAAACTCACCAGAAATCTCACAAACATCCTCACAACCCAACATACCCATCGGAAAACTCATAGACAACACACAAATCACAACCCACAACCGACGACCCACCACAAAAAAATCGGCAACCAACTACACCAGCAAATCCACAACAACCCGACCCACTGATTCGCTGCTTCAAAAAACAATCGGAGTGTATGCAGAGCTCGGCTCCCGGCGAAGCCCATCGCAAGACGATGCTGATCGTAACCAAGTGGGTCTCCAGATCTTCTCGGCAGCTCCTCTACCAAGCCAATCTGCCATAACCACCACCGTCACTTGGCTTGGGCTCAACTGAGAGAGAGAAAGCATGGTGAAAGAGAGAGAAGAATGGAGATTGAGAGAGAAAATATTTCCATTGGAGAGAGAGAGAAGAGTCTGATTAAATGAGTGAAAAAAAAATATATATATATATATATATATATATATATATATATATATATAATATAATATTATTATATTAAACAGTAATCTTGAGAACAGAATATAAGAAGTGAAAACAACAAAAAGATGGTCTCAAAAAATTGGATTTGAGTAACGTTAACTGTAAATGGACTTGAATACAGGAAACAAAAATAGCTGCCAAACACATCAAGTATTGATCGGGCCCACCAATTTTTGGATTCAAGTACAGAAAACAGCATTTGAATACAAAAACCAAACATGCTCTAGTCCTCCAACGAGCCAAGTCACTAGATATTGAGTTTTATTTCTCCTTAACTCAAAAGGTAGCTTCAAAAAGCAGTTTTGCTTATTTGCTGGAAATCCTCCCACTAGGCTTTGTTAAACTCAACACGGATGGATCAATTTTAGATAATTCTAACCAAGCTAGTGTTGGAGGGTTACCTAGAGATAGTACCAACAATTGGATTCAAGGATTCTCTTGCAACATTGGTATCACAAATTCTTCAACTATTGAGCTTTGGGGTTTTAGGAATGTGTTATTGTTTGCTTTTAGCCTTGAAATTTGTAAGCTCATTATTCAGATTGGTGCCAAATCAGTTGTGGACATCCTCAATTCTGAGAATATCCTTACTGCGAATTATCACCCTTATAATGCTTTGATCTCTAATTATCAATTACAGGTACTTGATCCTTCCTTTTAAGGAGACACATCTACATCATGTGCATCACGAAAGAAATTTTAGTGCGGATATTTTGGTTAAAGCAGGAAACAGACCATTGGATCATTTTTCCTAATTTGTATCTCCTCATTCTTTTGTTGTAAGCCAATTTTTTATAGATATTTGGGGGGTTTCATACCCTCAATCTTTTGTAATCTTGTATCTTCTTTAATGAAGTTTTCATTTCAACCCCCATAAAAGAAAAAAGAAGAAGACAAGAAACATAATATTGTAATAGCTAAACGAATATCCCATTCAATGATATAAACACGAGACAGTTGCCATTGGTATGGTGTTTTGGGCTTTTACTCCATTATAAACCGAGAAAGGGGGCTCTTTTTCCTGCCAATTAGGAAGGCAAAAGACAATATCTACCATATCAAAATTTTAATCTTTAAAAAAAAAAGGTTAAATTACAAATTACACCCTCTAAGTTTGGTTAAAGTTCAATTTAGTCCTCTAAGTTTTGACCATTTCAATTTAGTCCTCTAAATTTGGTCTAAGTTCAATTTGGTCCTCTAAGTTTTGACCATTTTAATTTAGTACTTTAAGTTTGATTTTGTTTCAATTAAGTCCTTTAACTTTTTATTTTTTTCACGAATTTTTTTTATAAATAATTTTTATTAGTTTTTGTTTTTAAGTTTTTGAAACAAAATCAAACTTAGAGGACTACATTGAAACCAAACCAAACTTAGAGGACTAAATTGAAACGGTCAAAACTTAGAGGACTGAATTGAACTTTTTTTTTTTTGAATAAAATGATAGATAATTTATTGATGAAAAGAGAAGATACAAGGAACTAAAAATAATTACAAAACTCCTTGAACCTCCACAGGGACTTCTTCTAACCAGACTTGGGTCTGCTTAAGAGAGGAGCCTAAATTGGTAAGCACCCATGCTCCTATGTTGACTTGCCTAGAAATTGCAGAAACTGAACAAGTTCTAAAAGACTTGACAAGAGACCAGATTTCCTCTAGCCACATGGCTTCAAGTGAGCTTCCAAGAACCCGAGAACTCAAATCTTCCAAGAACTCCGTAGGAGGACCTTCAAGCACAATATTCCCAAAGCCAGCATCTGATGCAAATTGTAAGGCACTAATACAAGCATGAATCTTCGGCTGAACTACTGAGGGAAGAAGTTGAACATTTGAGCACCTTGCTGCAAACACAGCTCCTTCATGATCACGGATAAGGATACCCACCGACAGCTTATTATTAGCTGAATCAACCACAAAATCCCAGTTCACCTTGAAAACACCCTCAGGCGGAGGGTCCCACACGGCCACGGGATCCACTAGAACTTGCCTCCTAGAACCCACAGATTCGCAAGCGCTTTTCACACCACTCTGTCTAAAATCTTGAAGAAGCAATACTGCATGCCTAACCACCATCACCGGATTACAAGCCTTTTTCTCATGAACCCAGGCATTCCTCTGTCTCCAAAGAAAATAAGCAACACATGAGAATAATTCCACTGCTTCCACGGTTAACCGAGTCTGCGTTGTCCACATGAGATCAAAAAAACTAGATGTATAACGATCCCATTTGTGTAGAGGCAATTGAGACTCAATCCAAGCATCATTGGCCACTGAACAAGACCATAAAATGTGACCCACAGATTCCTCCTCCCTAGTACAGCAGGGGCACAACCCATCAGCACGTAAATGACGCCTATGGAGGAGAGAATGAGTAGGAAGAATGCCCACACACGCCCTCCGAAGAAAATTTTTGACCTTAGGAGGAATTGATAACGACCATAGAAATTTCCAAAACTTCTTATCCAAACCAACTCTAGAGTTTTCACCATCAATTGCCGCTGCTCGGTGTCGAACTTGGATGTGATAAGCACTGCGAACAGTGAACAAACCAGACTTCGTGGCATTCCAAAACAGCCGATCATTCTTTGCTCTCGGAGGGAGAGGGATGGAACAAATAACCTTGGTTTCCCATTCCGAAAACAGAGATCGCACCAACTCCACCTTCCACTCCCGACTTTCTGCATTTATTAGAGTTGACACCCTCTCATTAGGACACAGCTCTTGAAGGGCCAAAGAAGGCTGAGAGACAGTTGAGAAAGGAAGCCAAGGGTCTTCCTTAATTCTGACAGTACACCCATCTCCAATATGCCACCGCAACCCCATTGTCAACACATCTCGCGCTGAAGTGAGACTACGCCATGCATATGATGGTCTATGCCTGACCTTTGCTTCCAAAAAAGTGCAGTGAGGGAAATACTTAGCTTTATACACTCGTGAGAGCAAAGAATTTTGATGTTGCATAAACCTCCACCCTTGCTTTGCCAGCAAAGCCTTATTGAACATCCTTATATCTCGAAAACCCAAACCACCAGCAACCTTGGATTTACACATTTTTTTCCACTGAAGCCAGTGTGCCTTCCTCGCCTTATCATGATGTCCCCACCAAAAATTGCTGTACATAGAGTTCAAATCATTACAGAGAGACTCAGGTAGCTTGAAACAACTCATCGTGTAGGTGGGGATAGATTGAGCAACTGCTTTGATCAGAATTTCACGCCCCGCACTCGAAAGGAACTTCTCCTTCCACCCATTCATCCTTTGCCAAACTCGCCCCTTCACTTCCCCAAAAGCCATTGATTTTGATCTCCCTACAAAAGAAGGGAGGCCCAAATACTTCTCGTGGCTTTTAATCTCTGGCACTTGGAATAAATTTTTGATCTGCTGACGCATCGTCCCTACTGTATTCTTCGTAAAGAAGATGGAAGTCTTTGCTTTATTCAACTGCTGCCCTGAAGCATCCTCATATTGTTGTAAAATATTGACCACTGTTTCACAGTGAGACATATTTGCCTGACAAAACAATAATGAATCATCTGCAAAGAATAGATGGGTGAGTTTTGGACCACTTCGACTAGCTGCAACACCAGTAATTTTTCCTTCAGCTTCTGCCTTCCTCAGAAGGAAAGAGAGACCCTCAGCACATAATAAGAACAAATAGGGAGAAAGGGAGTCTCCTTGACGAATACCCCTAGATGCAGTAAAGAAACCACATTGCTCTCCATTAATAAGCACTGAATATGAAACCGATTTGATACACATCATCATCAAATGGATCCACTTTTCTGCAAATCCAAGACGGCGCATAATTGCCTCAAGGAAACTCCATTCCACACGGTCATACGCCTTACTCATATCAAGCTTTAGCGCCATCTGACCCCTCCTACCATTTCTTTTCAAGCTCATAGAATGCATAACTTCAAAAGCCACCAGCACATTGTCAGTAATAAGCCGGCCAGGCACAAAAGCACTCTGTGATTCTGAGACAATCTGAGGCAAAAACTTCTTCAAACGATTAGCCAACACTTTTGAAATAATTTTATAAATTACATTACATAAAGCTATAGGCCTAAAATCAGTGATTTTCTCCGGGCTTTTGATTTTTGGGACTAGAGCAATATGAGTATAATTTATCTTACTCAACATGTGGCCTGAGCGAATAATAGAGAGAATAGCTTGAGTTACCTCTGGTCCCACTACCTCCCAATAGGTCTGATAAAAAATAGCTGACATACCATCTGGACCTGGAGCTTTTGTGGGATACATCTGTTGTAAGGCTGCAAAGACTTCCTCCTCAGTGAACTGGGCTAGGAGATAAGCATTCATATCAGCTGTCACCACACTCACCATTCCTTCTAAACAAGAATTAATAGTATCCACCCCTGGTTGAGATGAGGTGAATATATTTTGAAAATAAGTTACTGCAATGTCTGCAATTTTGTTCTTCTCTGTCTGCCAAATATTATCTTGATCATAAAGGCCTTTGATAAGATTAGTTTGTCTCCTCTGCGTGCAACTAGCATGAAAAAACTTAGTATTTTTGTCACCCTCATTCATCCATGAAATTCGTGAGCGTTGGCGCCAAAAAATTTCTTCCTTCTCCAGTAAACCATTGAGTTCCGTCTGCAGCTCCACCAACCTAGATGAACAGCCCGAGTTAGACAGATTCGTTTCATGTTGGAGTTGCTCACGCTTCAGCTTGATAGAGGCAGCAATTGAACCAAAACGTTCCTGACTCCATGCAATGAGAGAAACTCTGCACTTCTTAAGCTTCTCAGTAACCTTGAACATCCAACTGCCTTCCTTGATGTCTTCACTCCATGCTTTGCCAATCACACCCCTGCATTGTTCCTCCTTCGTCCACATGGCTTCAAAGCGGAAAATTTTCTTGCGTTTCACCACCATAGAGCCACTGGGAACATCAAGTAAGAGTGGACAATGATCCGAATTTTGCACAGGCAGGTGATACACTCCAGCACCATCATACTCAGCAACCCAAGTAGCCGAAGCTAACATTCGATCGAGCCTAGCAGTAACAAAAGCTATCCCATCCCTTTTATTTCTCCATGTAAAAGGCAATCCCGAGAATCCCAAATCATGTAGTTCTGAATACACTATAGCTTCTCTAAAATCACGAATTTGCCACTCCCGACGAACACCATTGCCAATACGCTCTGAATTATCAAGAATCTCATTAAAATCACCCATACACAGCCATGGGGACGTGTTGAAATGACTGAGATGTTTTAGCAAAGCCCAAGATTCCTTTCTTCTATGAGTCTCTGGGTTACCATAGAAACCTGTAACCCGAAAACTTTTACCAAGCTCCTTATCAACAACAGCCGCATCAATATGATTCTTTGAATAAGTATTCAAACATAGGTCCACTTTACTATTCCACAAGAGAGCTAGTCCACCCCCTGTACGCACACGTGAAACACAAAAAGCATTTGCAAACTTAGTTGTTACCCTCAAATTTTCAACACCAAACTTGTCTAACCTTGTCTCAGAGAGAAACAAGATAGAAGGATCTTTCTCCTTAATTAACAGGAGGAGTTCTCGAACTGTGCAAGGGTTCCCAAGCCCCTAACAGTTCCAACTTAACAGCCTCATTGTTCCCGGCGGGGCTGGTGTACAACCTCCACCGATACAAATTCATCTGAGCCTTGCGAATCATTGGTACTTTTGAAACGCTTTGTCCCTGGAACCACCTGAGCTTCTAAACATGCGCCCCTCCCACGCTTTGAACATTCAATAGTGAATTCACTTGGCTTGCCTTTCTCACGTGCTAGCCGCTTCCAATAAACTTTGCCCTTCTTTTTACCTACTTGTGGGCCTTCTTTAGCTGAAAAAATAACGTGTGGCAAAACACTCGGAGGAATATGCTCTGCTGGACTAACAACCTGAGCTGCACGTGGCAAAGATTTCATAGAGATATTTGTTGTAACAGATGGAACGTTTACAACTCCCATCACCTTCTCACAGTTTTGCATAGTAACCGGGATATTAGATAATCCAGAAAAATCAACACCCTTCTCTTTTGGGAATACCACCTTGCTAGACTCCTTTTCCTTAGCTGTCACCGTCTCATGCTGTGCATGGGCTTTATCATTAACATTAACATCGTGTTGAGAGACTTCCGCTTCCCCCTATCCACATGCATATCCATCTGTTGAGATTTTTGCGGGCCAGCAGGAATTGTAGATTCCTCATTCTGAGTTGGCACAGAGCTTGCACCTCTGGTACTTGATTCTGAAAAATCCTCCTGGCGGTTAAAATTGAAATTCAAATTCCCCTTTGAATTCGCAGCTCGCCTTCCCAGAGCCTCCTTCCGGTCTCTCCCATACCCCTGGTCACGGCGGTGCTGGTTCAACTCAGCAGCACGAAGCCAGGGTCCGTACTGTTGCACTACTTCTCCCACCTTCTGACCGCCACGACAACAAGTCACACAATCTCTTTCCGTATGGCCAATGACCCCACAGTGAAAACAAAGCCAAGGTAATCTCTCATATTTGAAAGACACCCACATTTGACCAAGAGAAAGAAAATTAATCAAACGGCCTCTCGGAATTGGCTTAGAAATGTCCATACTGATACGAGCCCGCAAGAAAAGACCCCACCCCACACCATTTTCAAGAACGTCCACTTCCATAACAGGACCAAGAGTACCTCCAACTCTTTCTCCTGTTGTCTTAGTCATAAAATATAATGGAACACCATGGAGTTGAACCCAAAAGCAACAGCGATTGAATTGAATTTGAGTAGCTGGACAGGAACCATCAAACTCAGACAAAGCTAGCATATGGTTTTCAAAAAGCCATGGCGAACCATTCATCACTCGTGAGCGTTCATGCTCATTGGGAAACTGGAAGACAAATAGATTTTCTCCAATCTGCTTGATTGTTATGCCACGGGTCACTCCCCACAATCTGAGCATTGAAGATTTCAGAGCCGCCTTATTGAAATACTTATCAGTAATCAATCTCCCCAATAGACAGTTTGACCCAAGGGACTTGGAATCACCCATAGCGTCATCATCAACAACAAATCCCGGAGCCTCATCCCCCGTGAGTGAAAACTTTCTCCATTCCTCCAACAGATGCTCTTCCATATCATAAGAATAGAGAGTAGCAGGAATATATAGAAAACTGCCCTAGAGACAGACCACAACTTCACCTATAGGGCTCTAGAGAGAAGACTAGAGAGCTCTAGAGAGAAGACTATTATATTCTATAGTAAGTAATACATACAAAGAGAGTGTGACTGAATTGAACTTTGACCAAACTTAAAGGGTATAATTTGAAATTTGGCCCAAAAAAAAATTAATAAATGGCCACAGTGATCATACAAGATCAGAAAGGGAAGCAACTTTTGGTCCCTTCTGGATAACCATGTTGATTGTAGCACAGGAATTGTCAATTGACTGATTGAGGATGACATGGCAATTGGCAAGAGCAACCAATCAAAAATTGCACTCGAGTTGAACATGAAAAATATATATTCAATAAAGGGCCCAACCGGGTTCGAACCGGTGACCTCTTGATCTGCAGTCAAATGCTCTACCACTGAGCTATGGACCCTTGCTTGTGAGTATTGTTCTCTGTAATAATAAATATGCTTCCAAACAATTACCCCGCAGACCATTTTCTCTCAATCTTTATGGGATTTTTATTTTATTTTTGTTGGGGGGTGGTTTAATTGTAGATAGATAAAGCTAAATTGAAATATAGGACCAAATTGGATTATTTTACAGATTTCATTGCTAAACTCTAGAGACCGAATTAGAAAATGAACCAACTTTCATAACCAAAATTGTTGTCTGCCCATGATCAAATAGCAATATCTTCATGCAAAAATTTTGCCATGCACCACTAGTATGAACCCTGGCGGCTGGCGCTACGTCATTTTAAGTTTTGGGTTTTGTTTGATGTTTAGGGAAACAGCCCATGCATCAAAGACACTTACTGAGGGAGTGAAAACCACCAAAGAAATTGGGGTGCCAAGAAAAAATATTACAGAAAGTGATAGACAACAAGAAATACTAAGCAATCACTTCTGCTGATCCCTGTGAATCTGTAACAACTTAGTTTATCACAAAATATGCAGCAATGATATTACATCCAATTATAATTGATAGTCAAAGATATCATCATGACAAGTTGACAACCCCTTTACACTATTGATTTGGGGTAGTTTTAGAGATCAATGATGAATAAATTAGTGTACACACACGCGCATGCCTGCGCACACAGAGAATCCCATTAATTTCCTTAAGCCAGACACAATGGGAAAGGAATTACTTTGCTGGATTCCTCACTCGAAATGATTCTTTCGTTTCTCCATAATAGACTGGTTCCTTGGCTGAATAAGTGACAAAATTCCAGCCGAAAGCTGATCCTCCAACAATGTGTATCCCTTGACTTCGACCATCTTCAGCTCGCTGCTTCTCAGATGGTTTTGAAAATACCTTGTCTGGTTGAGGCTGCTCGGTTGTTGGTGGCTGCTCTTGCGGCTTTTGACCATCCTGGTTTTGGCCTTCTGGCACATTCTTACTCTTGCCAATGGAGATTGTTTCTGCTGTGATCTCTTTGTGTAGTTCCACAAGAAGTTTCATCTCTGCAAATTGCAAGTTTGAAAGTCATAAGCAATCTCATGAAAGACACAAATTACATTCTTCTTGTCCACCTTATAATCAGCAACAGGCAACATTTATGGACTTGGTTCTGTCATTAGGAATCTTGGATTGTATAGTGGATGGAAGTGAATGGTTTAAGAGAATGGGCACAAGAAAGGATGCTGCCCAAGAAACTCAGGACACAATATCATTCTCTATGGTCAGTAATTCTAAGTCATGAATAAGACTAATGGCTCTTTATCATGGATGCAAATCCATCTCAATACTATGATAACAAGCCAATTCAGGGTGACAACAAGCCAACCATGATGAACTGACTTCAGCTTCTCATGAGATTTGGGAAAAACGTTAGGGGATAATCTATGTTGCAAGCTTCTAAGATATCCTAAAGATATGAATCAGCCAAACCAGCTTAGATTTCAAGATCTTCAGCCAAGCCAAAATGAATAAACCTTTGCATTTACATATTTACCATGCAAAGAGAATTTAAAAGAATAATTTGGAATAACAGAAGACAAGGTACTATAATTACAGAAGAAAGATGAAAGTGTGACGCCTAAAAGATTGAGACTGGCACACAAAATTGAAGATAACATCCGGTATTATCCTTTTTACATGAAGAGTTAATATTCGGGTGGCCAAATTGGACTAAGCCACTAATACAGGGATGATTATATTCATCCGTGTGAATAACATAGAGAGTGTTTTGATAAGCTTACGTTCTCGTATTTCATCAGCTGCCTTGCAATTCCGAAAGTCAGGGGTCCGTAGAACCTTCAATATGATAATTTAAAAAGAAAAAAAAAATATCAGGCCTATCATGCTTGATAAAATCTACCATAAATGAAACAGTTCCAAAGCACTATGTTTCCAAAAGTGACTATATCCCAATATGAACTGTCAGGAGCCTTAAATCCCTTTGATGATGTATTGTTATCCTAAAATGAAAGAAAGGAATGGGCAAAAATCTCTGTAGCATTTGATAGCTGAATTCATCCATGCACAAAAACTATTGTGGTATGTGTGAGAAAAATGCAAAAGAAATAATACCCAGGGCACTTCAAAGCACAGAGATGCACTGATGCAGGGAAAAAGGAAATAGTTAACAACACTAGAACTTCACCACCATTAGTCAATGCATCCATGTATGCACCTAAAGGAAATGATGATGATTAACTACGAACATAGGGAAAAAGAAAAGCTCATTGTGTTATTGTTGAAGTTGGCTGGACCAAATCTCTAAGAAGTATGGAACTAGTTTGAATTCTAAACTTACTCACAGGGAAAATTTGAATTAATTTCTGGCAGTGGAGGCTGGGAGATGATGTTCGCGACGTTCGATGTTTTGGTTTGGCAGCATCAGGAATGAGTTGTGGGTTACAATGGGGTCGTGGATGAGTGCAGGTTGTTAATGCAGAAGTTTAAGCATGTGTGTCATAGTATTCTCGGGATGTACTCAAATTTCAGATTTATATGTACCAAACATCCCGTTTGTAGCAAGAATGTCTGCACAACCATTCACCTCCCAGTATACAGAAAGGCAGGTTTGCTTAAACTTCTGCATTACCAACCTGCACTCATCCACAACTCATTCCTGATGCTGCGAGACCAAGAAATCAAATGTGCGAACATCATCTCCCAGCCTCCACTGCCAGAAATTAATTCAAATTTGCAGGTTCCCAAGAATACCATTAATGTACGATATAAATGGATAGATCTCCTTGAATCCTTGGGAGAACTTTCACACACACACCGTGTACTTAAGTAATTTCCTCTTATCAACATAACTCTTATTACCCATCAAAATAATATATATATGTGGTTTAAAATTTGAGATCAAATTACCAACCCTTTGCTGTTTCCAGATGGGCCCTAATCAACAATTAAACGCCCTCTAATATATTACCATAAAGTATTAATTTGCCTGAGTTGAATCAGATAATAATTTACAAAAAACAAAACAAAACAAAACAAAAAAATCATGCAAATGTGTATTATACCATGCACACAACCCAGGCATCATCAGATCCAACAAGAAACGATGGCAAATATATACTACTTCCTCATAATTTTCTAGGTAATACATCATATGCAATATCTCTTGGTCACTAAAATAGATCTTGTGCCTTCATGTTTCATCTATATGACCAAAGTATGCCTACTAATAGTTTAGATTACAAGTTCACAGCAACCAAAACAAAAAGATACAAAAAGAAAGTTGAAATTTCTACAGCATTTTACCAACTTTCAGCAGTATTTAGATTAAAAAAAGGAACACTTTACTGTGATCATATCAAGACTTTCGTTTCAACCACAACGATCCTAACACCATATAATTCCTAACCTTAAAGTCACATGTCAAGCCTCTCCAAGCCATTCACAAGATTACCCTTATAAAAACACATAATTTTACCATAAGAAATGTAATAAATTTTGTCCCAATTCCCACTTAACTCATAAGTACATTAGGAAAATGAAGAAAATGATCACATCATTATGCATCAAGAAAAGAAACCCAGGAACGAAATCACTAGAAATCTTCAATATAACATGCAAATCGTGTATCAAAGGACCCAATTAGTGCCAATATAAAAGAAACATAAACATGCATGCATCAGAAAAGAAACCCAGAAATGAAATCACATAAAATCTCAAGAACCAGAAGAAATTCAGAGTAAAGTTGCTGTTTTGAGCAAATGGGGATGACGAAATTCACCTCAAGAAAATGAGGACGAAGCTGTTTAAGAACAGCACGCATCTTAAAGTAGTTGGAGTTTTGGGAATGAGTAGTAGTATTAGTAGTAGTGTCAAGTGGTCTCTTCTTGGACTTAGGAGGAAGAGGAAGAGAAAGAGGCTGGGGAGGGGGACACTGAGCTGTGCTTGGAGGGTTTGCGAGTTGGGTTGGTGTGGTCTGTGATTGAGTTTGAGATGCCACAGCTTCTTCCATTGATGCTGTCTTGGTTCTGGATTCAGTGACTTCAGCCAATACCAATAACCAAAAACAAGACAGCCGTGTTTGGCTGAGACACTTTATGAATAAAGACTTTTAATTCGCTGTTTGGTAACGGACGTTACGCAATATTTATTAGGCCCATTTATTATTATTATTTTTTTTTTTATTGGTTCTAATTTATTTTATTTTTTTTAAGTTTTTGAGTTTTGAATTTTAAGTTTCCTCAAAATCAATTGGGCTTCATAACTTTTGATTTTTCAATCATTTTATTATTTATTTTAACTCTTTTTTTTTTTTTTATTTCATTATATATTTCTTATAGTCTTAGTGACTGAATTGAAACGGTCAAAACTTAGAGTTCTGAATTGAATTTTGACCAAACTTAGAGGGTGTTTTGTATTTGGCCTTATTATTTTTAAGTTGGGGAGAGGGAAGAGATCTGTTCATTTCTCATTTAAAAAAAAAAAAATTCTTAATCTAGTCCTTTTTGTTTTTTATTTTATTTTTTAATAATTCGATCATTACTATGATAAGAAGGAGAATTCGAATCATGTTCTATGTATAAAGGAGAATAGACAATATTATTAAACTACAAGATTCTTGATACAAAATTTACATGACATATATTTATATTTAGTTAATAAATAAAATGTTAAATTAAAACATTTGTAGAAAAAAAATTATTTAATGTTTTGATAGTTTATCCAAAATATAGTGAGTTCTAATTAGTTCAATCTAAAATAATTTTGTATTATTTGTATCTTTATAAATCAAATTTAAAATATATATTTTAAAATGATAACATGAAAAAAAAAGAATATATAATATATATATAGTTTCATAAGATATGCTAGAAGCCCACGATATTTGACAATATCAATGTCCATGATATCCACCGATAAAAGATAATGGTTTTTTTGGGTACTAAAATAGATACCTGTGTTTTGGTTAAGCTAATCAAACACACAATATAGAATAGGTGGGAGGATATGAATAATTCGGATTCTCTAAAATTCTTAGAATACAAACATTTAAAAGATAACTATCCCTATTTAGAAATCGATTTAAATTATAGATAACGAAATAAAATCTAATCCACTCATTTTAAAATGGATGAATAAATTTTTTAAAACTTCACACTATGGTGTTATCGTGAAAACTCTAGATGATTTTAAACTATACCGTTCTTCTATTTGGATTTTACACTTCCTCCATTAACTCTTAACTCTATTGGCAAAATCTCCGGATGATAATGAGTAGCTGACATATGCTTTACACTTTGTAAAGCCTCTTGACTTTCTTTGACACTTTGTAATGTTGCCAAATTGCTTTTTATAGCACTCTAGTCAAGTCAAATCAAGTAAAAAATAAAAAGTCAAATGTCATCATTCTGTTAAGGGTTACAACTGACAAGTCAAATGTCACCATTCTGTTAGGGGTTATCAAAAAAAGACAAGGCAATTGATCTAAAGACAGACCAAACAAAAGCCCATGAAAGCAGCGGTACCCCCAAAATCAGTTTAAAATATGAAGAGAAAATGATTTTTATATAATCCGCAATAGTTAAAAGAAGAAAACAATCCAAAACCAAAGATTTTATAATAAGCAAGAAGAAAACCAGGCATCCTATCTATACACAAATTACAAACTTGTGTAAAATAAATCTCTTCCCACTCAGTTTTCTCAATTTCTTTTTTCTTTTCATGGAAGGAGAGGAAAAATGCACAATTGAAGAAATTTTAAACAGAAAAACAATAAACTTCCCAGCCCACAAATAAAAAATGCCAAAACCCAAACCCATCCAAATATTGTTTGTCCAAAGTTCTTCAATTCAATGACACCCTCAAGAGCATTTATAGTAGGACATGACTGCCCTATGGAATGATTTGCCTTGTCTGGAAGTGAAAACCATGCAATATGTGAACTGCCAGAATGAGGAGAGTGAGAATGACAATCTCCAGTTCAATTTTCACTTCTGTCCAGCAGTAGTAGTCCTCTTGGCTTCAAGAACTGTACCATCCTTAAGAGCTGCCTGTGCTTCACTCTCCATCCCAAGTGTAGCAAGGGCAGCAGACTGGAGATAAGAAGCAATGTGCCACACAGGGGAAACAACTTGAGCTTGCATTGCATCATTCAGAGCTTCCTGAGGCATGTCATTCATGAGATAAGACAAACTACGCCGTGCAAATATAGTTGGAGAAACCATGGTTCCACCATCGACAAACTGCAAGTTCAACAAGAAACTATCAGCAAGTTTATAAACCATACATGCATCTTAAGTAGCAAGAAGAATAACCCATCTACAGTCACTAAGGAAACACCTAAAAGGGCATTCATTCAAAGATCTCTCAGATAGGAAAACAATTTGTTCATCACAAGAACTTGTGTAGCAGTAGTAATGTATGGTTGTTCTAGAAAATCTCTGGCCAAAAAAAATATTATTCTAGAAGATTCATCTAACCTATCATAACAAGAAAATCACATGTGTAACCCCAAGGAATAGCAAAATTGGCACAATTTGCTTGAGACCAATGAGAGGTCACTAGTTTGAATCTCTCCTTTCACCCCTTGGAGACAAAACTCACTTATCCCAAAAAAAAAATCACCTGTGTATAATTCTCTATTGCAGCTCTAAAATCTTTCTGACGAAAAGCAGCATCACCCTTTTTCTTTGAAGTCAATGTTTCCTGCATTTGATCGGTCCACACTTGAAAAGAGAGCTGTGGTGCAACATAAGATAAGAACTTTAATCATCAATATGTACTAGGTTCTTTGCATGTTAGACAGAGACAACAGGAGTACATATAACTAATGAGCAGGTACAGTTAAAACAGTAGAAATGTTTAAAGAAGGAAAACTTTCAGTGATAAACTCATGTCATGTAAGCATAGTTAGAACTGCTGAAAAGCCCAGAAAGTCCAAGAATGAATGTAGGCTAACCATGTAAAAGAAAAGAAAAAAAAATGAACCTAGTGAATTATTCATTTATCATTTGAAACATATACAGAACCTCATTTGCCACTCCTTCGTCATCTTTATAGCTAACATTTTCCAAGACCTCATGGATGGCAGTCAAGTCCCTTCTTGAGCATGCCTCACCAAGTGGGGACAGAGGAGAGAATGAAGCACTGTGAGGAATACCCATCAAGACATGAGAAGGAACCTGTATAGAAAAGTGATTTTTATTAAAAATAATAGCAGTGGTAATCATGATAATAAAATTAAATAAAAAGGGAGTACACTGGTACAAAACGGAGTTTTATGAACTGAATCTACATGAATCATGCATCCACCAGCAATATAACAGGATTAAATTCAGCTAAATTACTCATATACATTTCCAAAATGAAATGCCTATGTCACACTTGATTCTAAATGTACTTGGTCCTGTATTAAGGCACTAAAACTAAGACTTGCCCTCCTATCCACATCTCTTAGCTTTGGCTTCCCTATATCTTATCTTTTCTTAGCATGAGCAAGGCCCACAATCGAAGTCTGTTCCTCAATCAAGGTTTGTTAGTATACCTGCATGTTTTACAAACAAATTCACATTTGGAGATTTGAAAGGTGGCACTCGACTGCTTGAAGGAGAAATAAAGAGAAGCTTTCAGTAGGATAAGGAAGAGATTAAGTCCAAGGTTTGGCCCTTTGACTAACAGCTCAAGTTATTGAGACAATGGTTTCTGAACAATATAATCAAGAAAGAGTGGAATGACAAGAGATGAGATACCTATACCTGGTAACCTCAAATACTTCAATACTAAATAGGACATAGACTTTCACCGAATTTGTTTTCTTTCATCACTGGGTTTAAATGTTAATTAGTCTTTGGGTTGAGTCATTAGACTCGGTACTCATCAGTTAACCCTATCAGTCATATTCTTCCTTAGTTGACAGCTCACTTCGCATGGACACATTCCAAGAGGTAGCTTACCTGATTCTCCACAACATTTCAAGTTATAGATCTAGAGCCTATTTCGAAACTTTCATTGAAAAAATCCAGAGCAGTCAACTGATATTTCAGATTTTGAGTTTAAGAATAAAATGCCTTGTTACTTGAGAAACAGAAAACAACTGACCTCTGTTTCCTTCTGAAGAGGAGTCAAAGCAGCCACTAATGACTTTGGATTCGGCCGTTCTCGAGGTTCATACTGTAAACATCTGGAAGCCAACCGTACCAACTCAGTCCCATCATCATCAGAAAACTCTCCTTCCAAGCAAGAATCAGTCAACATCTGAAGATTCCTGTCCCGAATCAAGTCAAGGGCCTGGAACGAATCACTAAAGAATTAGTTTGTGTGTTTAAATACATAAGAATATGTCAAGTGCAAAATCTATCACATTTTTATTCCAACTATTATTAAAGGTATGTTAAAGAGTTGGAGAGATAATAGTGTATTGTGACTCTTGTGCTGTATGGGTGATACTCTTCCAGAAGAGTCTAGAATATTCAGGTGATGAGGTGTCCCAACCAGCTGTCAACATTAGAATATTACCCATCATATTGTAACAAATTCTTTATATATAAGTAATGAATGGACTGAGGGCTGTAATGTAAGCTCCTCTTTCTTTGAATCTTTCTCATTATATTCTTTTCTAACAGGGTAGATGCAATTTTGAAGGAAAATTGCATTTCTTTTTCTTCTTTAGAAAAATTACTTACAAGCACTTACATGGCTGGGGGGAATATGCTTTCCACTGATTAGGTCAAGCAAAAGAGTACCGAAGCTATATATTAGACTTTCTGGTGTTACTCTCCCTACAACAGACAAGGCCCATGAAGTTTAGTCTTCAAATATTAAATATTGCAAGTCATAGTGATTTCTAATGTGCCAAATATAGTACAGACTTTGCATCATAGAAGAGCACAAAACAGAAATAACCATGACGACTCAAAACCAACACAATTACATGATATTCCATGATCTAACATATAACTATGACATTATTCACAAAAATAATATAAATCAATAATTTCAAATATGAAATTGAAGGTAGACTAAGCAGAAATTCACCACCCCATAATCCATGTGTGCAAAGAGACACAGACACATAAGTGAATGATGGGTAGAATCATCAAGACCCGGAAAAAAAAAAAAAACTATTTTTACAATGGTATGAGAAACAATTGTATCCTTTGGACGCATCTATAACTTAAAAATATAAATAAAATAAAAACTATTTTACAATGGTACAAGAAACCAATTGCATCATGATTAGTGTAGGCCATCTACAAATATTTTCAAAATGAAACCCAACATTGCCAAAGAAGAGGCCGCCATTAGAGTTAATTACTCAAATTCATATTTTTTCGATTGGTTACCCAATTGTGATCTTAATAATTCATAAGCCTAAAACAACGTTGCTGGGACCAAAAACATTTATTGTTTACAAAGAGTACATAGTACATACCAGTTCTTAAATACTCGGGAGGAGTGAATGCCAGATTTGTGCTATAACTTTTTCCATCCCTACTATTCTTCATCAGACCAAAGCTTGAGAGTCTCGGATTACCATCCTGCAAAATTCTAATACATAAATAGAGGACTTCATATCAAATCTAACTAGAATTACGGTTTCAAATAAAAGGAGTGATAAAATAATTACCTCATCAAATAAAATTCTGTAAGCATTAAGGTCATGATATAGGGCACGCCCTTTGCTTGTACAGTATTCTAGAGCTTGTGCAAGATGTAGAACAACCCTTAGTCGCATGGCCCATTTCATAGGTTGTGTTTCCCCTGATTGAAAATAGCACCATATCATTCCACGTCACAACAGATTTGGAAACTTCAGTAGTGGAGCCAGCAATTTTAACTACACAACCCTTAGTCGCATTGCTCATTTCATAGGTTGGCTATTATATATGATGCAGACCATGCACTTTTTCAAAATTAAAGTGATAAATAACACTTATATCTAATGCAGGACTTTTTAACAGAAATGTAACCTTTGAATACACATGAATACAAAAGACTTACAATGAAAAAGGTGCTTTGCAAGAGTTTCGTTAGGCATATATTCTGACACAAGCAATCGCTCGTCACTTTCACAACAACAACCAAGTAGATTTACCAGTCTATGGTTGCGGAGCTGACCAACAGATCTTGCTTCCTCCTATAGTTATGAAAAAAGAATTGTCAGAGTTATGTACCACTTATCTCTAAGGACCGAATCAGCTAAAGAAAATAAAAGTGTCCCTACTATCATGTAATTCATGTTAAACTCTATTTAAACATATAAATAGATATTGCCACTGATCACCAAATATACAAGGCATGATTCATAATTGCAAAATGATGTAGCCATAAACAAAGAAGAACAGAAAATGGCTAATTACCCCCAAAGGAACTGTTAAAAGCTTGTGGCAACAGGGGAATGAAGTTGTAATTAACATTGGTGTTGAAGATAATACTGAACAATCCCATCACTAAGTGTTCATTTAATGCAGGTTAAAGTATGATTTGGACAGGAAGCACAGGGTGAAGAGCCTTATGACACAAAATAACAACAAAATGTCCAGTTAGAGGTAAATAATAGCAATGATATACCAAAAATTGTCGGGCATCAGGCCAAGCCATCCTGTTAAAGCGTTTGACAACAATCCTTGTCTGATTTTCCAGCTTCCCTTTATAAACAACGTTTGGAGCTTTCTCTCCATGCTCTGATACAATATTTTCCACTGCAAACCCAGATGTAGCATTTTTAAGTTGATCAAATGTGAATTCACGGAATGCAGTCCAGTGGTTGAGCTCACTCTTCTCCTCATTCTCTGTAACAAACACAACAATCAACGTCCATCAACCATGTAGTTAATTCTCCACAAAAACAAAAACCACACTGAAAACCACTGTTACCCACCAACATCAGGAGTTTCAAGAACCGATGCCTTCACTTGTGAATTTGAGCAACATGGCATGAGTCTAGAGGACTGACAACCCATCTCTCAAAAAGCTTAATCGGTAAAAACCTTTTCAGTGATACACCTATCTTTATAATAAAACTGTGTGTTGCACATCCAAGCCACCCAGCTTCACATACACTAATTCTGAAAAGCACACCAAAACTAATTGAAATGGCAATTTTCCACACAAATTCCTCAGAAGCACAATGCCCTGGAAATAAATTTAACAGTTCTGTATAAGTGAGTTAATAATACACTAAACAATGCAAATTGCTCTCAGATCAAACACATTATCAATTAGATTCTTCTGAGCTTTCACAAATGGGTTTTAAGCAAATTATCAAATAAATCAGAAACCCAAAAAAAAAAAAAATTCAAGTGAATCTGTTTAAATCAATATGCAGATTTGCCATAAAAATTTCTGGTTGCATTGGCAACCAGAAAACCCAATCAGATACACAATGCAGTAGCTAAAGTGGAAAAAGGTTCCATTTATTTTTTCAGTTATAACTTATAAGCCTTTTCTATTTTTCCTTTCCTTTTTCTGCTAAGAATAAATTGGTTAACAAATCAGTAACTTCAATTTGTACTCTTTTTTCTTATCAAAAAATTAAAAAAATCTGTACTCTTCACCAGAATCATAAATAACTCAGCTACTAAATACAAACTTAATCAACAACATATATTCCCTAACTGGAGCATATCACCTGCAAACAATGAATATACAATCCCAACAGTATAACCAAGTGGTCCAATAAGAAAGCGGCAACTAATAAAAAAAATAAATAACTCAACTACCATAAGCAAAATAAGATAAATAAATAAAAAATTTAACTCCAAAAATTGAATCAAATACCACAATCAAAAACCCAAAATGAACAAGATTCACCAAGGTGAGAATATTTGATGAGTGAATAACCATTAGAGAGAGTATCTAGCAGGCATGGCTTCCACAAAAGAATGAAAATTAAAAACAAAAAGAAGACACCAAAAAAGAAATTACCTTTTAAAGCTTACTTTTCTCACTGAGTCAACCCAGTTGAGACTGAACTCAAAAAAGCTTCACGACCCAGATTCCAAAACCAAAAACCCACTATGCCTAACCTTCCAAAATATCTTCTTTTTCCAAATTGCAAAAGAAAAACCCTAATTGAGTTTCAGTTCTATCCGATCAAATCAACTAAACCCATAAACCCTTTTTTTTTTCTCGATCAAATCAACAGCTCTACAAGATACACATTTTCGCTCCAAAACCGACCACTTCTCGATACACTCAAAAAAAAATTCCAAAACCCAATAATTCTTCAACTCCTCGATTCAACCAAAACTTACCTAGAATTTAAACCCAGAAAAAATTGAATTGAAATTAATTAATAAAGAATTAAACCCAAAAACCAAGAAAACGTGGTGCTTGAAAAAACTCAAAGCTCTTCAAGATCTGTGAGTAAGAAGAAGAAGAAGAAGAAGCTGATGTTTGAGTTTTCTATAGCTGTTTACTTGGGTCTTTTTTTCTTTTTTCTTTTTTCTTTTTAATAATAATTATTACCGACATGTCACGATGATGATTATTCAAAGTCCTGGAAGTGGAATCTGGTTATATTATTTTAATCGAAAAATACATATATTTATTCAAAATATGTTGCTGGTAATAATAATCATATGAAGGTGTTTTTTTTTGTGTGTATTTTAAAAATTTGCACCGCCAATTAATTTGGATTATATGGGATTTTGGAGGGGCCAACGGGCAAGGCAAAGTCGGATCTCTTTAAAGTTTAATCATTCCTCATGCTGCCATTACTCCCGCCGTAATCATTTCCATTTTTCTGATTTTTAGCTTAAAGGAACTTCAATAAACGGCGCCGTTTTGTTTGTCTGCTCCACTTCCATTTTGCTACTCTACCACTCTCTTACTACTATCATTTTGTCGCAACAAAG
Source organism: Fagus sylvatica (assembly GCA_907173295.1). Classification (NCBI taxonomy): domain Eukaryota; kingdom Viridiplantae; phylum Streptophyta; class Magnoliopsida; order Fagales; family Fagaceae; genus Fagus; species Fagus sylvatica. The sequence continues at coordinate 24,609,776 of OU015769.1, read as the reverse complement.
TTTAAAATAATTCTAAGGACATGAAATCTTTACAATTTTTTTTTTTTTTTTTTTTAATATCTGTTGGTAATTGGTGTTAGTGACTTAGTGCCTTTCATTTATATACAGTGAAGAATTGAGTGGTATTCGTGTAAACTCTTAAAAAGAGTTAAAAAAAAAAAAAAAAAAAAGTGCTACCAAAGTCACATGTTTATAGGTTGGATAAAGTTTGATTACAAACTGATTTGTAGTCCGTTTACTACAACCCACTACGTGAGAACTAATAAGATTATCCACATGTACTTTAATCACATGACATATTTAATGAGTCATGTGACTTCTTTTAATAATACTAGCATTTAATCCACATCATGTATGGTTTTTCAATTCACTAATCTCAAATTGTATCTCTAAAAGTTGGTCTCTCAAGAAAGTAATAAAATTTTATTAAAATATAATTTTTTAAGATGAAACAATATGAAAATTATAGTAGTTTATGATTTATCTAGTGTGTTAAGATTCTATAATTTTAATAAGAATATAAAAACCGCATGGTGCTTGAATCTAAAACACATAATATCAAAAAGGAAGAGAGAGAGAGAGAGAAACCTTGATTGAGATTGTTGTTACGAAGAAAACAAAACCTGTGGATTGTGTTTCGTTGAATTTGTGAGTCCTCGTGTTAACTTAAATCATATTAGTAATTTTTTTGAAGGATGGTGTCACTTGGTAGATTTAAATCATATTAGTAATGCTCTTGTTAAATAGATAAAAAAAAATTTGGTGTTTATTGTTTGATTCTTTTTATTTTTATTTTTTATTAAAAAAATTGTTGTTGATAGATTTTTTATGTTTGCCGCTTTTAAAAAAAATTATTGATTTTTTTTTTCTTTGTTATTTTCAAAGAATTTCCGTATTAGATTTTTGTTTTGGTGTTTGGTCGTTAATTTTTGAAGAAAGTCTAATATGAATTAATTTAAAGATAATTTTTTGTGTTTAGGCGTTGTTTTTAAAGAACTTTGGTTTTTAATTTCTCTTAGAGAAGTAATTATTTGAAAGAAATCTATTAGTAATAGAAGAATCAATTTGATTTTTTTTAATAAAAAATATTTTGTGAAAAAAAATTGGTGTTAATCGTTAAATTGAACTAATTGTTTTAATATCTCTTAGAGAAGTATATTTTATTAAAATGTCTTTGAGTAGTAGGAGATTTATTTAAAATAATTTGTTATTATCCATTTTTATTTAAAAGTGTTTAACAACGATTAAAATTATTGTTTTTGTGCGTTTAATGCTCTTGTAAACGCATGCATCATACCACTTGAGAAATTTAAAATTTAAAACAACGTATCAATTGGGAATTTTAAACGATAAATAAAAATGCCACTTGTCATGATGTAAGATATTCTTAATTTTAACGCTCATGTCTTCTGCTATTATATATTACTAACATTTAACCCGCACCATGTGCGGTTTTTCAATTCACTAATCTCAAATTGTATCTTTAAAAGTTGGGTCTCTCAAGAAAGTAATAAAATTTTATTAAAATAGAATTTTTTAAGATGAAACAATATGAAAATTATAGTAGTTGATGATTTATCTAGTGCGTTAAGATTGTATGATTTTAATAAGAATATAAAAACCGCATGGTGCTTGAATCTAAAACACATAATATCAAAAAGAGAGAGAGAGAGAGAGAGAGAGAAACCTTGGTTGGGATTGTTGTTACGAAGAAAACAAAACCTGTGAATTGTGTTTCGTTGAATTTGTGAGTCCTCGTGTTAACTTAAATCATATTAGTTATTTTTTTTTAAGAATGGTGTCACTTGGCAGATTTAAATCATATTAGTAATGCTCTTGTTAAATAGATAAAAAAATTTGGTGTTTATCGTTTGATTCTTTTTATTTTTTATTTTTATTAAAAAAATTGTTGTTGATAGATTTTTTATGTTTGCCGCTTTTAAAAAAAAAATTATTGATTTTTTTTTCTTTGTTATTTTCAAAGAATTTCCGTATTAGATTTTTGTTTTGGTGTTTGGTCGTTAATTTTTGAAGAAAGTCTAATATGAATTAATTTAAAGATAAATTTTTGTGTTTAGGCGTTGTTTTTAAAGAACTTTGGTTTTTAATTTCTCTTAGAGAAGTAATTATTTGAAAGAAGTCTATTAGTAATAGAATAATCAATTTGATTTTTTTTTAATAAAAAATATTTTGTGAAAAAAAATTGGTGTTAATCGTTAAATTGAACTAATTGTTTTAATATCTCTTAGAGAAGTATATTTTATTAAAATGTCTTTTGAGTAGTAGGAGATTTATTTAAAATAATTTGTTATTATCCATTTTTATTTAAAAGTGTTTAACAACGATTAAAATTATTGTTTTTGTGCGTTTAATGCTCTTGTAAACGCATGCATCATACCACTTGAGAAATTTAAAATTTAAAACAACGTATCAATTGGGAATTTTAAACGATAAATAAAAATGCCACTTGTCATGATGTAAGATATTCTTGGATTTTAACGCTCATGTCTTCTGCTATTATATATTACTAACATTTAACCCGCACCATGTGCGGTTTTTCAATTCACTAATCTCAAATTGTATCTTTAAAAGTTGGGTGTCTCAAGAAAGTAATAAAATTTTATTAAAATAGAATTTGTTAAGATGAAACAATATGAAAATTATAGTAGTTGATGATTTATCTAGTGCGTTAAAATTGTATGATTTTAATAAGAATATAAAAACCGCATGGTGCTTGAATCTAAAACACATAATATCAAAAAGAGAGAGAGAGAGAGAGAGAGAAACCTTGGTTGGGATTGTTGTTACGAAGAAAACAAAACCTGTGAATTGTGTTTCGTTGAATTTGTGAGTCCTCGTGTTAACTTAAATCATATTAGTTATTTTTTTTAAGAATGGTGTCACTTGGCAGATTTAAATCATATTAGTAATGCTCTTGTTAAATAGATAAAAAAAATTTGGTGTTTATCGTTTGATTCTTTTTATTTTTTATTTTTATTAAAAAAATTGTTGTTGATAGATTTTTTATGTTTGCCGCTTTTAAAAAAAATTATTGATTTTTTTTTCTTTGTTATTTTCAAAGAATTTCCGTATTAGATTTTTGTTTTGGTGTTTGGTCGTTAATTTTTGAAGAAAGTCTAATATGAATTAATTTAAAGATAAATTTTTGTGTTTAGGCGTTGTTTTTAAAGAACTTTGGTTTTTAATTTCTCTTAGAGAAGTAATTATTTGAAAGAAGTCTATTAGTAATAGAATAATCAATTTGATTTTTTTTTTAATAAAAAATATTTTGTGAAAAAAAATTGGTGTTAATTGTTAAATTGAATTAATTGTTTTAATATCTCTTAGAGAAGTATATTTTATTAAGATGTCTTTTAGTAGAAGGAGATTTATTTAAAATAATTTGTTATTATCCATTTTTATTTAAAAGTGTTTAACAACGATTAAAATTATTGTTTTTGTGCTTTTAATGCTCTTGTAAAGCATACATCATACCACTTGAGAAATATAAAATTTAAAATAACGTATCAGTTGGGAATTTTAAACAATAAATAGAAATACCACTTGTCATAATGTAAGATATTCTTGGTTTTAACGCTTATGTCTTCTACTATTATATATTATATAGATATGTGGATGGTCTTATAAACTGTCACGTAGTGAGTTGTAACAAACGGGCTATAAACCAGTTTGTAGCCAAACCTTGTCCTTATAAGTTTACTTCATTGGTTTATTTGTTGGTGTTTATATCACTTTATAAACCTAAAAAAAAAAAACTTTGTAAATTTTTAATGTGAGATAAAACTTCAAACATGAACTCACTTTTATATTACAATTTATCAATGGTGGAGCCAATATTTCAAGTTATCATGGCAAGATTAACTTGTTTGGTTGGAAGGAAGATGGAGGGAAAGAATAACCATTTTTTTCGTTAGGTTTGAGAGAAATTGAGGGAGGGAGTGGAAAATGGAGGAAATGGTTTCCCTTAGACCAACAAATTTTCTTTCCTCCCAAATTGTATAGAAATAAGAATTAAAAAAGAGTTTTACATGAGTTCCGCATATTTCCTTTCTTTTCTACCTTGCAAACCAAACACCATGAAGAAAAAAAAAAAAAAAATACTCTCTTCTCCATTTCCTTTCTCTTCCCTCCCCCTCCATTTTGTCAAAGACAAGATGAAAGCAAGCTTAAAAAAATAAATAAACAATTATATACTAATGTAGTTGTAATACAAAATCTAATATAAATGTAAACTATAATATTTTTTTTATACCTAGTTTAATCCACCTCACTACTAGTTCATTTAGAAATCAATCCAACTCATTGTTATGTTCAAGTTTCTCCATAATCTCAATTAACTACAAGTATATATTTCATATCATTAAAATAAAGAAACGAAAAAAATCAATTCATAGTTAATACTAATCAAGGTGAGAGATTAATCTAACATATAAAGTTAAAACATGTCATTGATTCCTTAAAATAAATTTAAGCAAACAAATCATTGTAAAAGTGTTAAGAGTATAACAATATACTTGCAAATACGAATATGTGTCTACCTCACTTAATTTCTTTTAGAAAAATATGGAGAATCCAATATTTATTTCTCTATTCTTCTAGGTATTTAAAATTTGGGTTTATAACCAAAAAAATAAAATAAAAAATCAAAGTTTAAAACTGTAAAAAAGTAAGAGATGGGAAGTTGGGAACAAAGGTTAGTGGAGGTTTTTTTAGAAATATATATATATATTGTGTTTAATAGAACCCACTAAATTTAAGCCTGATCTTGAAGTACTCTGTGAAAAGTAGAAAAATGAGATAAGTAAAAAAGTTGTGTCCAGTGAGGTGACTAAAGACTATTGTGACGTGTGACAAGTAAGGAAGGATATTGTAACGTGTGACAAGTAAGGAAAGAGTTTAGAGTTTCTAGCTAGTTTACTATAACTTATTATGTGTCAATTAATAAGTTTATCCACGTATACTTTAGTCACATGATCTATTTAATGTGTCAAGTGACTTCTATAAATAATACATATAGATGGTCTTATAAACTGCCACATAGTGGGTTGTAGTAAACTGGTTACAAACCAATTTGTAGCCAAACCTTGTCCGATAAGTAATTGTAGGGAATTATTTCTTTAAAATAAGTTGTTTTTTTTTTTTTTTTCATTTCTTTGGTGAAATTATTTAAACATTCTAATATATAATATAAGTGTTATAAAATAAAAGATAAATAGTAAGAGAAGATAAATATAAATGAGAGAAGATATATAAACTTTATTTGTTCATGTGGTCATTCACAATATATTATAAACTTTCTGAACTGATATCTGATCAATTCTCGTGCATGAATTACAACTGATATTAACCCTATATATATACTCATCTTTGGGAATGAGTATTTATTAAGAAGTAAACATAAGTGATAGTTATATTGAGAGGAGTCAACTAATATTTGCATAGCATTTAGTATGAAGACTCTTACAAATTACTTTGTCAACAAAGGTTTGTTGAGCACTTTACTCAAGCCATTTGTTCACATCACAAGTGATTATTTCCCATGTAATCTTAATCAACAATTGTGGCTTAAATGTCAAGCCATTTGTTCACAACAATAAGAAATTTTTTAGGAGCCAAGCAATTTCCCCCTATGCAATCTATAACAAAACTTATAACAAAGCATCCATCATGATTGGAGGCTTGTATCACATTCCCTACTCCAAAACTTTGATTGTCGTTTGAAAAAAGAATTAAATAAAAAAAAACATGTGAATCTACTTGGATCCTTTATCTAACAATTAACAACTATGGGGCCAGTAAGAACGTGCCTCTTCTATGATAAAATGCGATTGAAAGATCCAATATTTTAATCAAATTTAAAATTTCTCTCAAGATTCTTTCTTTGAATTAAACGTTTCTTCTATTTCCTTTTCCTTTTTCTTTTCTTTTTTTCTGGTCGGGTGGCTTTCCCTCAAGATTCAGGGAGATTTTTACATTTTGGGTTGTTTTGTGCATTGATTTAACTCATTGAACAAGGCGCAAAAAATTGTTTGTGATCTTAATTTACTTCAATTGGGCTTTTTTAGGTAGTACCTCCCTACATTACCCAATTTCATTTTTGTTTTTCCCTATTAACCTTTAATAGATTCGATGGCATATTTTTTCCTACACTGAAACAGATAATTTAACGACCAAGCTATGGGTTGAAGGCTTGAAGCTCAATCCCTATCAATGGACATGTTCAAAATTTCCAACCGTTGCCGAACAAGGCCAAATAACTAGCAAGAAAACACTAGAACGAAATGTACGGTTTAGACAAAATGTAGTCAAAATAGTAGCATTGGTAGTAATATAGTTTGAACCCTTACATCAGTTGAAATAATAAAGATACCATCAAGATTATTATTGTTTTCCATAAATGTTGATGGGGTTGCAAATGCTCTCGAGCCATTTCAGCTTGTCCTCAAACTGTTGTGAATCCACAAGCTGGATGTCATCTAACCACTGAATTACCTGTTCAACACCATCTTTAATCTTTTTCATAACTTCAGGGGCAAGCTCAGCACCAATCTTCTTATCATTGATAGTATTTCTCATGTTGTAGGCATATTTCTCCAAAGCTTCCTTAGCTTTAATCTTCTTCCTGTGATCATCATCTTCAGCCTTGTGTCTGTTTGCATCCTATACCATCCTGTCAATTTCTTCATTGGATAGTCTCGACTTATTATTGGTGATAGTGATCTCCCTCTTCACACCGCTGGTCATCTCCTTAGCAGAAACATTCAAGATACCATTGATGTCAATTTCAAAGCAAACTTTTACTTGAGGAACATACTTGGGTGCTGGAGGAATACCATGCAGACTAAATTGTCCCAACAAGTTGTTATCACAAGCTCTTGCTCTCTCACCCTCATAAACTTTGATGGTCGTAAAAGTTTGGTTGTCATAGGAGGTGGTGTAGTTCCTCTCCTTCTTGGTAGGAATGGCGGTATTCCTTGGAATCAAAACAGACATATTGGCCGTTGAACCAACCAATATACCAAGGGACAAAGGGGTGACATCAAAGAGAATGATGTCTCCAAGTTTCTCATTACCTATACTGGTCAAGATAGCAGCTTGAACAGCGGCTCCATAAGCCACAGCCTTATCCGGATTAATGCTCTTGCAAAGTTACTTCCCATCAAAGAAGTCCTGCAACAACTGCTGCACTATGGGAATTCTGGAAGAACCACCCGTAACAACGACATCATGGACACAACTCTTATCCATCTTAGCATCAGTCAAGCACTTCTCCACAATATCAATACACTTCCTAAACAAATCCATATTGAGTTCCGCAAATTTGGCACGGGTAATAGTTGAGAAGAAATCAATACCATCATATAAAGAATCGACTTCAATGTTAGTCTCAATTGCAGAAGAAAGAATCCTCTTTGATTTCTCACAAGCAGTTCTCAACCTCCTAAAAGCTTTGGGGTTTACACTAATATCCACCTTGTGATGCCTCTTAATTTTTTCAACAAAGTATTTCACCATTCTACTATCAAAGTCCTCACCTCCAAGATGAGTGTCTCCAGAAACGGCCTTTACTTCAAAGACAGCATTCTTAATGGTAAGTAGTGAGACATCAGCAATACCACCACCCAAATAAAAAATCAACACATTTCTCTTGCCAATGCAGCCAGACTTATTCTCAAGACCATAAGCAATGGCTGCAGCAATTGGTTCATTGATTATACGCAAAACATTGAGGCCTGAAATACCTCCAGCATCCTTTGTGGCCTTACGCTGGGAGTCATTGAAGTAGGCAGGGACAGTAACAACCGCATTCTTCACAGTTGTGCCCAGGTAGGCTTCGGCCATCTCACGCATCTTTGTGAGGATCATAGAAGAGATTTCCTCGGCAGCAAAGTGCTTCTCTTCACCCTTATAGTTGACCACCATCATAGGCTTATCATCACTGGGACCTTCAATGACCTTGAATGGCCAAAGCTTGATATCGCTCTGAACCAAGGGATCAGAGAATCTCCTACCAATCTGTTAAGGAATCCCACATAGGTTAGATAGGAGGGTTGTGTTAGTAGTCCTATGTATAAATAGGACACCTTCACAACACATTGTAATCATCCAAAAATATCAAAGAGAGAATATAATAAAGATGTAGCCTATTAGGCTACATCCTGTGGACGTAGGCTCACATAGCCGAACCACTTGAAAACCCTAGCCTCCATTTGCTTCCTCTCTCTCAATCTCTTTTATATTTTCCATTGTCATTAGATTTAGGTGTTTTACATGGTATCAGAGCCCTAAAGCTCACACGAGTCAGTTCGATCCTGTGACATCAGTATAACCACCATCATCCTTTTCCGCATCTTCAAAAAAAAAAAAAATCTTCCCTAGCACCACCGCACCGCCATTACCACCATCACCATCATCAAGATTGGCAACACACACCCAGATCTGTTTATCCATGTGCATTAAGAGGTGAATATCTGGTTTTTATTTTGTATTTTGTTTTGTGGACTTCTATTGTTTAGTTGTCAACATACACACTGCTAGAGTTTTGGGAGAAGAAAATTCTTGAAGAAAAAAAAAGAAGACGGTGGGTGAGAAAAAAAAAAAAAATGGGAAGTTATTTTTGAGAAGCTGTCCTTCAACGAAGGTGCTATGTTGGTGCGTGAAGAAAAAAAAAAAAAAAAATAAAGAAAGAAAGAAAAAGAAAAAGAAAACTGGCATTGACCAGTAAGGGAAAAAAAAAAAAAACACATTCAAATTTCAAATTTTGAATAAACTTTTGTGGGATAATTGTTTGATTCTATCTTCATGAGCTGAGATCGAGCCAAGCCATCGAGCCACTGAGCTGAGATCCCGAGCCAAGACCATTTCAAGATCCGAGCCTTTGAGCCACTGAGTCGTGATTTGAGCCATCGAGCCATGATCCGACCAAGCCAAGCCGAGATCAAAGTCGCCAAGCCAAAATCCGAGCCACCGAGCCTTTGAGCCAAGATCCGAGCCATCGAGCCTAGATACGAGCCAAGCCGAGTTGAGTCAAGATATTTGAGCTATTCTTTTGTAAACAAACTCAAAGGTTTCATTAAAATTACACCTTGAGTTTGAGGGGGAATGTTAAGGAATCCCACATAGGTTAGATAGGAGGGTTGTGTTAGTAGTCCTATGTATAAATAGGACACCTCACAACACATTGTAACCATCCAAAAATATCAAAGAGAGAATATAATAAAGATGTATGTGGACGTAGGCTCACATAACCGAACCACTTGAAAACCCTAGCCTCCATTCTCTTCCTCTCTCTCAATCTCTTTTATATTTTCCATTGTCATTAGATTTAGGTGTTCTACACAATCAAACGCTTGGCATCTGCAATATATAATATAATACTACCATTTTAAGAAAGAGATACCTCAAATAGAAGAGGAAAACTATTACAAAAGCGAAAAGAGTTCATAATTCATAGGAGATTACCGAAGACAGAGTTCATGGGGTTCCTGGCAACCTGGTTTTTGGCGGCATCACTGACCAAGCGCTCCACAGGAGTGAAAGCAACATAGGATGGCGTTGTCCTGTTTCCCTGATCATTCACTATTATCTCCATTCGTTCATGTTGCCACACTGCCACACACGAGTATGTTGTACCCAGATCGATATCAATCGCTGGGCCCTCTCCTCGGTCACCCATTTAGGAATAAAATCTTATTCCTAAAACCTGTTGGATGCAAAAATAAATAATAAACACAAGACACAAAGATTTACGTAGAAAATCCTTTCTACTTGAAGGGAAAAACCACGTGACAAATTCTGAATAATTCCATTATTATAAAATTCAATTACAATAGTTCTTTATGCCTAACTTGTGGTTCTCACTAAATATAATAATATTCTTTCTAAGAATTAACACTTAACAATTCTTGAGAGGAAACCCCAAATCCCTTTTATATATGTCTCACGGCTAAAGAAAAATATCCCTAATTTTTCTTTACTTTCACACTTTTCTTTACTTCACAACACTCACTGCATCTTACGGATTGCTCTCTCTTAATATTGCGGCGGCTTCTTTTGATTCAACATATATTGCTTATATAACAATAGTTAAATATCATGGCACACGTAACCTACTTCAAAGAGAAGTATACGTCTGTCAACTAGGAGGAGTACTAGCCGACTCACACAACCTCAATATATAAGGCTTTTATCACGTGTGAGCTGGACTTGGTGCATCACGCACCCTAACACATTATAGTCCGGAAAGAGAAGTTCAAAACCAAAATGAAGTAGATGAAAGTAGAGTACGTCACTGAAGAGTTTTTTTGTTTTGTCTTTTGAGATGGATGTACTGAAGAGTTGAAGACGAACGATGTATTTGAAAGTAGAGTAGAAGAATTTATTTATTTATTTTAATAAAGTAGTAGTAGAAGACTATGACGCCATTAAAAGGTTGAAGACGGTCCAATATCCTTTTTCCTTATTAATGATTCAATCTCTCTCTCTCTCTTTTTTTTTTGTTCCAAAATTGTTTCTTTTAGTGGCTTCTAGTTTCTAGAGATAATTCATTTGAACTTTTGGAGATATACTATATAATAAAATAAGGAAAATATTATAAATTTTAGTATATAAGATTTGGAACTGATGTTTTAATGGATGTGTTAAGCCCATGGTTATCAAAATCGGGATTTTACCTTGAATGGTTGGGAGAGTTTCGTAAATCGAATCGTAAGATTCTACTTTCCATAAATAAAAAATATATAAATAATTATAATTCATAAAATATGTTAAAGAATCATTGAAAAATAAATAAGTTTTGACATAGAAACTTATATAAGGTCATCAACTACTAAATACCAAATAACAAACTTCAAACTTCAAACTTTTAAGTTCCAAGTTTTAATACCACATAACCACAAACATACATAATGTTTCAAATAATAACACTACACAAATAATAATGTTTCCCAACCATTTTCCACAATGGTAATTTTGTGACAAAAGTAACACATTACTTATTATTCAACGTGAATAACCAAGATCTTCATTGATTTGATGAATATTTTCCTCTAATGGGAGACCTTCACCATAAAGAATATTTTCATCCATGTCTCACTCTCAGTCTCGGAGTTTCACTCTATCTGTATTTCTATTTCTGTATTCTGTATTCGTGTGGGAGACTTATCACTTTAGGGAATTAGGGTTTGTTTTGTTTTTTTATTTTTTTTTTATTTAATGGGCTATTTCAGTATTTGGGCTACTAAAATACTAAAAATCAGTCCAACACAAGCCAAATTCTCATTGGAGGCCCAAAAAAAAAAAAAAAAAAAAACGCAAAAAACCCGAATAAACTTTGTGCAGTAGAATCATATAAAATCGGAAGAAATTATTAGGATTCTACAGATTCTAAGATTCAAATTGAGATTTTAACAACAAAGGTTAAGCATGAGGTATTCACATGAAGAAATATAATAACTTCTCGGGTTAGTGTTCGCCACCCTAATAGTTTTTAATTATGCGACACAACTACATATACGCATATTCAATATGTTAAATATTGGTTTATGTATTTCTAAATTATTAACATTATTGCAAATAAATAAAAAAGCAGCAGAAAACATAATTCTATAGGTTGTAGTTAGAATATTGTATTATTTGTGTGCAAAATGCAAATTGTTTTGTATTTGAATAAAATTAAACTCGTTAGCCAAAAAAAGAAAAGAACAAGAGCCAAAAATATTTTGAGTAAAACAGTTCATGGGGCATTCCGAGAATCGAACTCGGGACCTCTCGCACCCAAAGCGAGAATCATACCACTAGACCAAATGCCCGCGTTGATATTAAAGTGAACTAACTTTAGTTAACTATATCTTATTCACTCAAATCCTGACATATTAGAAAAAACATAAAAGTGTCCTATTGAAATTCTCTAGGGTTAGGGTTTAAGCATTTGCTCAAGTGAACCGGTGGAGCTTCGACGATACACAGTGCAAGAGAGAGATGTCGAAGAAGAACAATCTTTCCCGTAGAAAAAATCAGTATGCATTCGATCTCAAAAGTAATTACTCCTCCAACTCTCTCTCATAATCTATTTCTATTTCCTCCAATTTTTTTTGTTTAAGAATTTAATTGGGCATATCACCCCCATATGTTG
>OU015769.1:24582521-24597522 GCA_907173295.1 Fagus sylvatica | reverse complement strand
CAAACATTCCATCTTCTAGGTTATACTTAACTATTCCTGAGTCTTTGTAAGGTGTAAAATTTTGTCAGCCTCCTGTGAAATTTCCTTCTGACATTTGCATCAGTTCTAAGGACTATGAATGAAAATACATTGAATTTTCATTTCTTAAATTGAAATATTTAGATTGATGCATAATCTACATTGGTGAAATAATAAGTAGAGCATGAACAATGGTGTAGACCAGAAAGTCCACCTGGTGTTTCTTATCGAGTAATAGTCATATTCGGCCCAGTGGTAATCCCCTTCCCCAAAAAAGTCTTATCCCTCTATGAGGGTATGGATTCAATCCCCGGGATCTTCAAAATATACGTGTGTGTGAGTTTAGATTAGAATTTCTATCCTATATAAAAAAATAGTCATATTGCTGAGGCAATCCTTAGCAGATAAAAGATCATTTATGTGCTTGCTTTTTATTGTTGACAAGAAATTGATTCTTCTTGTAATTTTAGTGTAGTTTGGTTGCCTCATACTTATACTATGATAAAGATGGTATTCTTTTGGAGTATGTGATGACACAAGTTTTCAATGGCAGATTAAGAAGGCAATACAATCAGTAGAAAATTCTGTAAAAGAGTTCGTATTTGGATCAAAGAAATAACCTCAAGAGAGTGAAATGGGGAAGTTTGGATCCAATAGTGCAAAGGAAAATCCTTAGTTGATGGGCAGTTCACTTTGTATATGAACATGGGCTTGAGAAGGTTTTGAAGCCTCTGTTGAATATTTGAAAGTTGTAATGTGGAACCTAGTTCTTTTAACACATGTTTTGTATTGTTTTAGGGAAATTTCATATATTTGGGCCTCTTTCTGAAATTCAATACTTTGCTTGATGGTTATATGCTATGTATTTAATAACTTGTACACTTTGCACTGGAAGTTTTTCATTTTTTAAAAAAGAAAAAAGAAAAAAGAATGTTGTTCTCTAAGCTAGCTTGAGTCTGAGAAAAGCATGTGAAGATCTTAAGGCCTGCCAAAAGCTCATATGTTTTAAGTGCATTTGGGATAATAACTCGCTGATATCATATGGTACCAGAAGATTATACCATTTGCATGGTCATCACAACTCACAAGTAGATTCCATGATTTTTCTGTCAGTGTTGTGGTAATGGGTGCTTTCAAAGGCTCTTCAGACTGATCCTGTTGTGGCAAGATATACTACTTCCATCTGGTTAATTTCTTTTAATAAATTGGCATGAAGTTAGCTTATGGCTGCGAAACTCCCTGTGTGACCTTGTTTTGTGTACATTTTTACCTCAAGCAGAAGCAAATGGTTGTATCCAGTGCACAAAGTTCCCATCTCTATGGGTTTGAAGTTGATTGAGCGAAAGTCATTTAAATTAATTTCTTCTATGATTAAACTCCAATCTAGAGAGAAGCACACGGATTGCTTGTTAAGAGATCGGTTTTCATTCCAAAAACCGATTTCTTGTCCTTGTTAGGGGAGTGGTTTTCATTAAAAGAGAAGCAGCCTCTTAACTTTTCAGCTGAGCTGAACAACACAACAAGGCAGAATTTATCCCAAATTAAACACACGATTTTGATCCTAATGACACATACAGAAATTGAGAATTCAATCTATTTAATTGAGAGTTTTCTTTTTCCCTCCCTCCATGTGTGTGACACAAGTTCAAAATATATCCTTCAAATTGGTAACAATCGCGCTTACAGACACATCTATTTCTAAACTAAATTTCACAATCTACTGAAGTGATAGGTTGTTAGTGGTAAATCATTACTAGGTTCACCATTGACACTGTCTACTTTTTTTGAACTTTTCCATTAATTACAACCTACCACTTCAGCAAGTTATGAAAATAGGTGTGTTCGTAGACTTACTCACTTAATAAAGTAACAGGTTGTGAGTGGTAAATCATTACTATCACATAGGTCCACCATTGATATTATCAACATTTTTTTTAAATTTTTTTTATCAATTATAACCTCTAACTAGACAGACACTTACATTTATTCTTTTCTCTCTTAATTTTTCCTTTTCCTTTATTATTGTAGTGTTTTTTTTTTTTTTTTTTTTTTCAAGAAAGAAAAACGACTGTCGTTTGCTTTATCCCTCAAATGAAGAGGAGAAGAAAAGTAGCACCAATACCAATACGTAGTTTTATATCCAGAAATATTTGAAGATGTGTAAAAACCTCCATCACAAAATAACCGTTTCTAACTAACCCATCCATTCCATTCCATTTCCTCTCTTTTAACTCTCACTCTCCACTCTCTCTGAAACCCTAACATGCCCTCTCTTTCACTCTCCTTCAATCCCACATCCACAAATGTCACAAACAACCACAAACCCCATCAAACTCAACACCAATCTCTCTCTCTCTTCCAACTTTACCCCCAAAGCCTTCCTCAAACTACAACCAACCCTTCCCTCCATTTCCAAACCCAAAACACTCTCTTTCAAAATCCACTCCTCCTCACAATCCCCACCACCTTCCTCTCACAACCAAACCCTAATCTCAATCCTCCGCACCATACCCGACTGGGCCGACCGCGTACAAGAGCGCGGAATGCGACAGAAACGAACCCTCTATGACCACGACAATTGGATTCAACATAGGAGCTCTCTTCGCCACTTGCGCCACTTCTTGTCCAGCCTCTCGTCGCGCGTCATCCTATCATTGGTTCCTCCCGTCATCGCTTTCACTTCCTTCGCGGCCATAATCGCTAGCTACAATTCCGCTGTGTCGTTTCACTGGTTGCCGGGTTTCTTCCCTGTGTTGAAGGCCTCGACTTTGCCGTACCAGTTGACAGCACCGGCATTGGCGCTTTTGCTGGTGTTCCGGACCGAGGCTTCGTACTCGAGGTTTGAGGAGGGGAGGAAGGCATGGATGAAGGTGATTGCCGGGACAAATGATTTGGCGAGGCAGGTGCTTTCTGGGGTTGATAATTCAGTCAATGCACCGCTCAAGAGAGCGCTTTTGCAGTATATTATGGCATTTCCGGTTGCTCTTAAGGTCTGTGATATATATTCTGTGTTTAATTTGCTATTGTTTGTATGATAAACTGCTTTCTTTTTTTGGTTAGTGAGGGAAATAAGTAATTTTATTCCTTAATTTGAAGGTCTACTAAAAGAAAATCGTTCCCACTTTTGCAAATGTTTTTAGTTTTGTTTCTTTATGTAATTTAGAGAATGTGATTTGGTCAGGTTTAACTTCTGATGTAATTTAGTTTTGTTTCTTATCAAAAAAATATTTAAATGCAGTGTCATGTGACTTATGGCTTAGATGTTAGGCAAGAGCTTCAGAATGTGCTGGAAGTAGATGATCTAGCAATAGTACTCAATTCAAAGCATCGGCCACGTTGCATTATTGAGTTCATATCTCAAAGCCTCCAGTTGCTGAAGTTGGAGGAATCAAGGAGAAATACGCTGGTAATTCCCTTCTTGGGTTATCTAAATCTTCTCAAGTTTCCCATTTTAAATAAAGAGTTTTCAAAAGTGATCCCAGGGTGTTTTCTGTTTTTTTGTTTTGGGTATTTTATTTCATTCCAAGTAATTGGATAATGGTTACACCGTTACGTAAATAAAAAATAAAAATTTACACATGTTTGTGTAAAATTGGTAGACTTCTGATTCTAATATGCAGCCTCTTCCTTTCTTTAATGGTAGCAAATGTTTCTGGAAAACTTTTAGAAATTGACATTGAAATTTGAAATGCCAACATGCTCAAATTACTAAAACTATATGCTTTGTGTAAATTTTTTTTATTGATGTTGCAGTTTCCTAAATCTAATGCAGGAGTCAAAGATCTCTTGTTTCCATGAAGGAATTGGTATTTGTGAACAACTTCTGGGTATCCCCATCCCCCTCTCTTACACTCGCTTGACCTCGAGGTTTCTGGTCCTCTGGCATCTCACTCTTCCTATCATACTTTGGGATGATTGCCATTGGATTGTGGTTCCCGCTACTTTCATTAGTGCTGCTTCTTTGTTCTGCATAGAAGAAGTATGTATCCTGCTGTCTACCAAATTATTCATGGTATTGTATCTGTGTGCTAGTGAAATAATGGGAAATAATACTTTGATGAAATATTCGATTAACAAACATTTTTAAATTTGAAAAAGACTCAAAAGAAATGGTTTGATCCTTATTCACTCTCTCTCTCTCTCACACTCACACAAATTTCAAACCAACTAATGAAATGAATTGAAAATGTCGAAACCTGTTGCATGTATTTGCTTTGCATCACCATGTGGCTACACAAACTGTTGCATATTTTGCAGACGAAAAACAGTTCCTTCCTATATTCTGGTATGATGATAATTGGTTTATGTAGGTTGGTGTTCTTATCGAAGAGCCATTTCCAATGCTCGCATTGGATGAACTTTGCAAGCTGGTTCACAACAACATTCATGAAGCGATTGCAACTGACAAAATAATTCATGCTCAGTTGACTGCAAAAATGGGGAACCACTCTAAGGAGCACTCACCAAATGGCCGTCCTAGTTCTTAGGTTGATGGGAAGCTCATGTATTTTTCCAATTTAGGCTACAAGGCATATAATAGTACCCATATATTTCCCTGTTTGCAGAGCTGGTGGCTAGTTACGTGCATCTTCTGTCATATAATCACACACTTCAAACTTCAAAGTATGTAGATATGAAACACTATATGGAATATAAAACACTTTAGTTGAGCTTTAGCATCAAAGTATGTAGATGTGAAATTCTGTATTCCCAAGAAATATGTTTTATATTCCATATGTATATAATAGACTCATGTTGATGATAGAGTAAATTACTAATTTGGGCTGCTCTGCATTTCTATGTTGAATGATTTTTAGATGACTTGGACAGCGTCAAATGACATTTACTAACAGTGTGTATTAAAATCTCTTTGCATTGTCTTCAGTGGTGAACAAAATGTTGATGTAAGAGGGCCAAATCACCCTTTTCTTCCTATGCAAAGGAAAGAGATATGACAGCTTGATTATCTCTTCTTTTGCCTTCAGTCAGCATGTGGTGACAAAGAATCATTCATGAGATTGCCACTAGACCATTTGAAAACAGGCTGTGGCATATAATACATATAACAAAAGTATAATGCTCTGACAAAGGCTGACTATGAGATTGTCACTTAAATAGAAGCTTCTCTAAATTGCTAAAATTTCACTAACTCCGGCAAAACACTGCACAATTTACATTCGCATGAAAATAATTAGGTCATATCTCTAGGTTATCCTTTGACATAATACTTCCTCAAACTTATGCAAGATTCAAAGTCTTAAGTTAACAAATGCAAGGAAAGATAAAATGTTGACTGTTGAGGTTAGAGGACTATGTGCTACTATTTTTTATTTTTTGTAAATAAAGGAAGAGTGAGGTGTGAAAGCTAAATTGTTTTCCTCCAGCCAGCCTTTAATAAGATGGAATCCCAGGTAAGATTGCCATGATGGCAAAGAACAATAGAAAACCCCAGGCTTTTACTATTTCCACGCATATGTTGTGTCTCCAGTGAGTTCCAATCCAGAATCACTTACATTATAGATAACACTCTAGCACCATATTCTTATCTGAGAATCTGGGTTGTAAATTCTTCACTTTTAGTCTTTTATCCAGACTCTTTATTGCCACTAGCGAATTCTCACTATCACTTCCATCCCAAATTGGCAAAATTTCCATCACAAGTTTTTGCAACAGATTTTGCTCAATACCCTCTTTGAGAAGCTCTTCAAGATCTCTAAAGTTCCCCCTCAAATCCAGCAAAACACTGCAAAACCCTTGGCACTTACAATATTCCAGAATTGCCATCAGATTTATCTGATCCAAAACCACCGTTTCAATTCCCTGTTGAGCTGTTCCGTCCCCTACAGTCATCTCTTTGTCTGTGAATATTATCACTTTAGCAGTTTCTTCAGTGGTGAGAGCTGGGATTCTGATCAGAGGTGCAGGTGATCTTGCTGTTATAATCCGAAGGGGTTGCTTGGCTCCGGGTTCTTGGGATGCCGGAATAGAGAGCTTATCAACGGTGGGAGAAAATATAACTGCATCATATTCCTGTAACATTTGTGAGTAGTATCCACCAGCCTCTGTCACTCCTTCGCCAAGCTGATTTAAAATGTTGCCATTAACTGAGAGAGAGTATCTGCAGGTCACAAAGAGTTCTACATTTTTGTTTATAATTACTCAAAATAGAAGTTAAAACTGCAAGTTTTCAAGTAAATTTGAAATATAAGAACACAAAAGCAACATTTTTGAACAAACCAACTGAAGGTTTTACAAAAACCCAAGAAGATAAAATAATATGTCTATAAATAGATATAAATTCCATTTAATGATCTATGGCATTCTTTCTAATATATAGAAAAAGTGGCAACTTTACCTGAGTGTTAAAAAAGGCTTTCCAGTCAGCATTTGATGGATATAGGCCTCATTGAGCCTCTTGCACAATTCTTCTTCCACACCCACCCTCACCTCAATTCCTGCATCTCTCAGCTTATCCACCCCCTTCGAAGCCACTATTGGGTTTGGATCTACCATCCCGATCACTACCTTTTTCACTTTGGCTTTAATCATTGCTTCAGTGCAGGGAGGAGTTCTACCATAGTGGTTACATGGTTCCAAGCTCACATATGCTGTTGCATTCTCAGCCAAATCCCCAGCATCTCTCAGAGCAAACACCTGCAAATTTCACCTCTTGACTCCAAATGTTCAGCAAAGTTTGTACATCAACAAGACTTATTTTAATTCTCTCTTTAATTTCCTACTCTATCATGTTTCAAAGGCAAAAAGAAGTTGAATTTCTAGATATACATGAAGGGTAGATTATACTTTGCTACACTGATTTTTTGTCCGAACTAATTTACCACTATAAACTACTAAACTGAACATGTAAGCCCCTAAAATTTATTTTTTTCAACATTAGTAGTCCATAAATCAAGTGGCCCTTAACTGAATTGATGGAACATTTTCTTTTTGATAATCTTGGGTGTCCGGGCCAGCGTTCCATAGATACGCACACCTCTATTAATCCTAGAAGGACACGTAACACCCTACTAGTCATGTGTACCATGATAGGGCAAGACTTTGCCTTTAGTAGGCCCCTGAGAGGACTCGAACTAACGACCATTGGAGAGCACACTCAAGGCCAGATCAGTTGAACTATCCCTCAGGATTTTGAATTGATGGAACATACCGAGTGCTTGTAATGTAAATTATATTTTCTCCTTACCAAAGAGCTTTTTTACTTCCAAGATTATAACACTTTCCGGGTCGCATATCTTTTCTTTTCTTCTTTCTTGTTTTCACTACAGAGTGAACACTGACATTTTCCAATGACAGCTATGGCATTTCACAGCTGTTTACCTAGCCTTGCAAGGAAGAGAAGGATTTTGCTCTTTTAAGTTGAAACCATTGTTTCATATGAAAGGTCACTTCAATTTATGGCTGCTTGACAAATGGACTAATAATGCTAAAGAATAGATTAAGATTATTTATTTGATTTTGTAGTTCATTTAGGGAAGTAATTTTATCGTTGCTAAGTTACACAAGCATCCAATGGGTTTTGAACCCATGATCTTACCTCCAACCATTGTTGTGGAAAAGGAGGAAGGGTCGTTGGAGCGAGAGTTCATTGGCATAGTTTATGTTAGTAATGTGCAATCTAATCTAACACGTATACGATTAGAACATACTTGTTTATAAACTGCTCATCCCAGAATACAATAACCCAGAGCCATTTTTATGTTAGCAAATTCAAAGTCTTTAAAATTTGGAGAGAGAGAGAGAGAGAGAGAGAGAGAGAGAAAGAGAAATGTGGGTATTACCTCAGCATGAGGCTGTCCAGCTTTGGGGTGAAATCCTTGACCAACAATTTTGCCATCCTTGACAATGACACATCCCACCATGGGATTGGGACTGGTACACCCAATTGCCTTCCTGGCAAGCTCCACACACCTCCTCATATAAAACCCATCATTATCATCATCATTATTTTGTGCAATTCCAGTACATGTGACCTTAACCAAACCAGCAAGATTTTTCATACTAGTTGGTGATTTGGAGACCAATTTGAGTGAATTGCAAAACCCATATTTGGATCTTGGAGTGGACACAAGTTTGGTGGAGTGGTGGGTGGATAGGAAAGAAGGGAATATATGAGGAGCAGGCGAGTAATTTAGTGGTGTTGGAAATGAAAGTCTTTGAATTTGCATCTTCATACCCAGATGGAGAGGAATATCGAGCGAACACAAAGTTAGGAAGCGGCGGAGAGGAGAGAGATAGAATGGAGTGGGTCGTGGGGCATTGGAACCGGCGGAGAGAGAGACCGACGAAGGAGGCAGGAGTGAGAGAGAAACAAAAAGTTCCAAGGCTTAATGGGGTTATAAGGGGAGCATATCAACTGCAATCTTTGAATATATAATCCCAACAATGAGTAAGATGTGGTCTAATAAAATCAATACATGTCAATTAAAAACACCAACTAAGCAATTGAAAGCCACCTCAACAATTACATCTCACACTAAACAAAATTCATTTTACCTTATACTTGTAACCAAAAACACATCTCTCACATCAGTCAGATTCGCTTCAAGCATCCACCGCCTCAACCACTGCTATATCCGCCGCCGCCACCGTGGATCAGTAAGATTTACTCCCTCAGTCAATTAAAAACACTCCAGACTAGAATTCAACAGATCACAAAAGAAAAAAAAAGGTGTTAAGGTGAAGAAGAACAAAAAGGAAAAAAATCCAGAAAGCTTTTGATGCAAGATAGATGAAGGAAGTGGCCAAGAAAGGAAAAAAAAGAAAAGAAAAAAGCAACAGTGAGGTTTTTTGAGCAAAGACCTAAAAGACTTGGGGTTTGTAACTGATTGATTCGAATACCATAAGACAAAATAAAGATTATTTCTTCTTCAACTCAAGTAGTTCTCAACAATCCAAGAAAGTGTACTGGAAAGGAAATCTAAAGTAGGAATAAGGATAGATGACGAAGAGACCTAAGGCCATCTCCAGCAGCCAGCTATCCTTCATCTTCATCTCTATTTATAAAGAAAAAATAGACAAAACCGGCTCCAGCAGCCCGTTAAAACTGCTCTTCATCTTTAAAAATTTTTACAAAGTGTACAGTAGCCTTTCATTTTTGAAAGGCTACTGTACACTTTGTAAACATTAAAATATCAATTTTTTTTGCCTGACCCGACCGTACCACCAACTGATTTTTATCCGAAAATTTCTCTCTCTCCTCTCATTTCTTCCGAAATTTTTTCTCTCTCTTCTTCTCTCTGCTCTCTCTTTTGCTGTTTGCTCTTTGGGATTTTCTTCTAAAACAAACAAACAAACTTTCGGTCTGAAAATTTGTTGGGTTTTCTGCCGCACGAAAATTTCTCTCTCCTCTGAAATTTTTTTGGGGTTTCTGCCGCACCAAAATTTCTCTCTCCTCTGAAATTTTTTTGGGTTTGAACGTTGTGAAGCACGAAAAGTTTTGGGGGTTTTCTGTTGCCGGCGTGGTGGTGGTTATTCGGTGGTGGCTTGGGCTTGCCGGCGTGGTCTTTTGGGTTTTCTGTCTTAGCACGAAACCGGTTGATTCGGCTTGGGCTTGGCGATCTGGGTTGATTCGGCTTGGGCTTGCTGATCTGGGTTGATTCGGTTTGGGCTTGTGGTGGATTCCGGTGGTGTGGGTTGATGCGGTGGTGGCTTGCCGATCTGGGGTTGATTCGGTGGTTGGGCTGATTCGGTGGTGGTTGATTGATTCGGTGGTACCGGCGTGGTTGATTCGGTTGATTCTGCCGATCTGTCTTCTTCTCTCTTCCGGCGTGGTGGTGGTAACGGCGTGAGGTTTGATATCATTTGTATTCGGGTTGAGTTTGTGTTGATTTGTGTTGATTTTTGTGTACTGTGGGTTGAGTTTGATGATTTTGTGTTGATTTGTGTTGAGTGATTTTGTATTTTGGCTGTTTGTGTACTGGGTGTGAGGTTGATTTTGTGTTGAATTTGTGATGAGGTTGGTTTCGGGTTGTTTACTGGTGTGGATGAGGTTATGTTATTAGTTTGTGTGTTGAGGTTTTGATTTTGGAATTAGTTTGGGTGTTCAAGTTTGGAGTTTGTTTCTGTTGTGTGTTGAGCTTTTGATTGAAATTAGTTTGGTTTGTGTTGTCTGTGTGTTGAGCTTTTGATTGAAATTAGTTTGGGTGTTGAGCTTTGGATGAGGTTCTGATAGTTTGTGTATTGAGTTTTTTATTGGAATTAATTTATGTGTATGTGTGTTGAGGTTCTGGTTTAATTGGATATAGTTGTAAAGAAATCAATTTTCATGTGGAAGAAAAATTAGTTGGCTGGTTTAATTTGCAAATAAATAATGTTGAGTTAAGAGTTTTTAAGCATAAAACTTATTTAATATTGTAACAAACTATAGTTTAAAATAGTATACATCTGTCTATTGAGAAATCAGAGCCGAAACCCAATAAGTTTTGGACTACAAAATATCCCCAAACGTTTATAAGTTATAAAAAAATATGTAATCAGATAGTCAAATTAAATATAAAATACAATAAAAATAAATAAATAGAACGAAGTAATCCATAAATTTATCTTCTTGTTCATCCTAAAAGAATTCGGTATTGAAATGCTTTGCAATTATAATCTGTTTCTAGTATATAATTTTCTTTTGAATGTATAATTTGTTATCCTGCTAGAATATATTATCTTGGCTTAACCAAACTTGATTAACTTCATATATACCTGGCAGTTTCGTAATTACAACAGTTTTATTTTTACATACGTATGTATTGTGAAATTATAGGTTGGATCTGTTTGGGAATTGCAATAATTTTATTTTTACGTACTCTTCATGTGTGATTGATACCTAATATTGTATTGTATTTTTATTAGGGATGAATTCTCAAAATGAAACCCCAAATTTCGTTAATCTTCTAGAAGATACGTACCAAGAATATATGATGGAAACCCAAAATGAGATGGATTATAATAATAATCCATTTCCATCCCAAGTTGAATCCACTAAAAAACCTAAAACACGTCAAGCCAATTTTACCATAGAAGAAGACTTGACTCTTATATCTTCATATCTCGCTATTAGCGAAGATCCGGTGCAAGGTACTGATCAAACATATGAAGTATTGTGGATTAGAGTTCATGAATATTTTCATGCTCATACGACCTCCGAAACTAAGCGAACTATAGGTTCTCTTCAGAACCGGTGGTCGGTGGTCCAACCATTCAACTTGGCACCAATAAATATTCTGGGTGTTTGTCAAAGATTGAATCATTGCGTCAAAGTGGTCTAACTGAGGAAAATAAGGTGCATCTTATTAACTCTTCAAATTTGTTAATGCATCAATTTGTTTTAACTATTGAAAATATTAATTGTTTTTATTGTTGGAATTTTTTAGGTTGATCAAGCAAAACAATTGTATAAAGGAGAAACTGGCAAAAAATTTACGTTTGAACATTGTTGGAACGTGTTGAAGTATTCACCAAAATGGTTGAATAGTCACCAAAATGAGACACCAAGAAGAAAGAGAACGGAGACAACATCTTCTTCGATAAATCTAGAAGATAGAGGTGTCGCAAATGATTCCAACATAAACTTGGAGAGACCACCGGGTAGGAATGGCCGAAAAAGCTCGATTGAACAAACAAAAGAGCGACGAAGGTAGTAGCTCAAATGTGGAAGTGATGTTGAATGCCATGGCGGACGACAAAAAAAAAATCGCGGAATCGAGATTGGAATTTCTTGAGAGGGGCCGTGTTCAGTACATGGAGCTAGAGAACAAGCGTCTTTGTATTAAGGAAGAAAAAATCAATTTGGCAAAAATGAAAGAGGAAAGGGAAAGAATAAAAGAGGAAGAAACAATTTCGTTTGGCAATAATGAAAGAGGAAAGGGAAAGAAAGAAAGAGGAGAGGGAAAGAATGAGAGAGGAGAGGGAAACATTGAGAGAGGAGGCGGCAATTATGACAATGAATGTAGATGCGTTGCCTCTAATGCAACAACAAATATTTTCGTCGTCAACGCCAATCGGAAATCCTTGCAAAAAGAAGTGGTAATTAGTAAATGATATTGTATTATTTTTGTATTATATTTATTAATGCTATTGTGTGTTGTATGAATTAAGAGAAATACTTTGAACTTTTTGTTGCTATTAAATGTCTTTTGCTATTATGGTTGATAACTTAATTTATTACTTTGAACGTTAATGTGGTAAAATATATATAGCATTGGCTTTGCAAGTTATTGTTAATATATTTTTTATTTAATAAGTTATAAGTGTTAATATATTTTTTATTTAATAATAGAATTTTAAAGAACTTTCACAATAATTATATAGATTTGATAAACTTCAAATTACAATAAAGAGTAACATAAATAAATAATACAAGCATGAAAATTAAAAATCTAATTGGCCATGTAGTTGCCAATCTCCACAAGATCAGATTGGATTGAGAATGAGTCTTATGTCCATAGATCAGCTTGGAAGTGCTCCACATTGAATGAAATTCTGAGAACTTCAATTGTAGGCTCTCGAGAATGACACTTCTCTCATTTCTAATGCGTATATGAGATTGATTGTACTGAAATTCTGAATCGGCACTTCAATAATTGTTAGGTTCTCGTGACACAGGGTATATCATTGACTTGCTTTATCCCAGTGCAGACACTTGTTCGTTGTCATCATTCTTGTTGTACTTCATTAGAATCGCGCTCATCTTCAATAATCATGTTATGTAATATTATACATGCTTTCATAATATCATTGAGAGTTGCTTCATAAAAGCGTTGCAGGTCCAAAGCTTGAGTGCAGCCATCCACGCACAATTGAAAATCTTGCTTGAATGACCATTGATTGTATTTCCAAATGCACATTCCACATCCTTCCTACATGCCTCTTGAACTCTAGCAAAGTGTTTTTTCTTTGCTTCTACTGGAGCTGAGATTGTTTTCACAAAAGTTGACCATTGTGGATATATACCATCAGCAAGATAATATCCCATTGTATAATCATGACCATTGATTGAGTAATTCACTGGAGGAGCACGCCCTTGAGCAAGTTCCGTAAATACAGAAGAATGCTCTAATACGTTGATGTCATTATGAGACCCAGGAAGACCAAAAAATGCATGCCATATCCAACGATCATATGAAGCTATTGCTTCCAAAAATAAGTGTTGGTTCACGAGAATGACCAGTATACTGACCTTTCCATGCTGTCGGGCAATTTTTCCATTTCCAATGCATGCAATCAATGCTCCCCAACATTCCTGGAAATCCACGCTTTTCGTTAACCGCGAGCAACCTAGCAATGTCATTGCTATTTGGTGACCTCAAGTACTCTTCAGAGAAAATATTAACCACCGCTTTAACAAATTTTTTTAGACTCTCTACTGCAGTGCTTTCCCCAATTCTCACATACTCGTCAGTAGAATCAGCTGCTACTCCACTAAGCATAAGCAATCCTGATCCTGTGCAGTGCAGTCAGTCATTTTTTGAAGGGACGACAAGCCAAGCGTTCCAGCAGCATTTCTTTTTTGAATAAAATATGGATCATACGCTTCTAGTGCAGATTGAAGACGAAAAAATAGTGGACGACTCATCCGAAACCTCCTTCGGAATATATGAGAAGGAAAAACCGGATTATCTGAAAAATAATCATGAAAAAGCCTTTCTTCGCCTTGCAAATAATTGCGCTTAATGACCTTGCGGCCTACAATTGAACCACGGTGTGATGTTGATGCTCGCTCTTTTTTCAATCTTTCGTCTTCCATTGCAAGAATTGAAAGTATCTTCAACGTCATCATCAGTGTCAGACTCAAGAAGAGCCATTTCCATTTCCCTCATTTGATAATCACGAGGCTTAAGATGATAATTATGCTCCATAATATATGAAAGAGAAATTTGGGTTTGATAATGAAAGAGCAAATTGGGTTTGATAGTGAGTGAGTAAACTGAGTTTGAGATTAATGAAAGAGAAAATTTGGTTTGAGGTGAATGAAAATTGAGATAGGAAATAGTCCTATTTATACTAAAAAATATGACTGTTGAAATAGGAGACAATGTTACCGTTGAATAACGTTGTATAATATTACCGTTATTCAACGTTATATTACCGTTATAACGTTATATATTACCGTTATTCAACGTTGTATAACGTTATTAACGTTGTATTATTAACGTTGATTTTTTTTTTTATAAATATTATTTTGATTAAAAGCTTCAGATAAATGATTTCAGAAAAAAAAAAAAAAAAAAAATAATAATAAATATCAAAGAACATTCCGGATTTTACTAGTTTATTTTTTGCCAAAAATCAACACTGTGTCTTTTTTTTTCTTTTCTCTCAGAGATGTGTACCGGCAGTGGTACCACCGCCCATAACCCACGGTCTGGAGGTGACCCACGGCTTGAAGGAGATCCCACCCCGCGAAGGAGAGAGCCACCCCAGCCTGAACCGGTGGCTTGCCGTGCCCATTCCCACGGACTGGAGGTGACCCACGGCTGGCTGGTCTGCCGGTCTGGAGGTGACCCACGGCCAAGGCTCCGTCCTGGGGCCGCAGGGCGCCGCCTGGGGTTGCCGTGCCGGATCCCTGCCGGTCTGGAGGTGACCCACGGCCAAGGCCTGCCGCCTGGGGTTGCCGTGCCCACCGGAATGTGTTTTGCAAATTAATTTGTTTGGGTTGCTGGAATTTTTGGGTTGGGTTGCTGCAATTTTGGAATTTTTTTGGGTTGCTGGAATTTTTGGGTTGCTGAAATTTTTTTTTGTTTGGTTGCTTTGTTTGGTTGCTGTGAAAATGTTTGGTTGCTGTGAAAAATTAATTTGGGTGGGAGTTGGTTATTTTTGGTGGGAAGTAATGAATAAAAAAGTAATTTTTAATAGAATAGAGATAAAGATAAAGAGTACTGCTTGGAGTGGTTGTTTAAAAAAAAAATAGAGAGAGTGTGTTAAAAAGTGTAATTTTAGAGATAAAGATAGAGATAAATTTAAAGGACTGCTG
>OU015769.1:24558279-24582421 GCA_907173295.1 Fagus sylvatica | reverse complement strand
TTGTCTTTGTCAAACGCTATGGTCAATTTCATTTCTCTTTTTTCTTTCTTTTCTAAATTATTTCTGCATAATGATTTTGTTGCTACTATTTATCACTAATGATTATAAGCTATCATATATTCATATCATTATAATGAATAAAACTATGTAATTGTAGCTATAAATTGGAATGTTTGGTTATATTATATAGTTTTCTTAGCTCTAAACTCGGAGTGTTTGTTCATTTCAATGCCAATTTATGAAAATACCTAAATGGGATGCCCTTTTTTTAGGGGTAGGAATTTAAGAGCCTTGCCGTTTAATGCCATTGCCCAGTTCTTTCAGAGAACCTGAGTTCGAATCCCTCCTCCAAAAAACATAACACACACACATATATGTACACATATCTATACATACATATGTACACGTTTGCTTGGAAAGTGTAAGTGAAAAAATTCGTGTTTCTAAGAAAGGACTAAACTTATACAACAAGGAAGGTTCTTGATTCAATTTCTCTTTTGGAATTTTTAACGTTTTAATTTTTAGTTTAGATATCTTTTCATATAAGATTGTATAAAGCTCAATGCAAAACTGTCATACAATATTGAATACTTTAAAGACTTTTACTTTCGGCACAAAAAGGAATTTTTAGTCATATTTATACAAAGGATTAATACATTTTAAAAAAAATTTGGAGATGCTGGCAATTCCTCCACCTAGTTCCGCCCATGATTTTTTGGATTTTTTTTCCCGAGCAGGGGTTAGCAATAATTGTTTGTTTGTTTAATGTGTTTGGGTGTAGATCCTGGAGAGTATGTTGTTCGCGAGGGTGAAAGTGGCGATGAAGTTTACTTTATATGGGAAGGAGAGGTAAGTATAAGTGTATAACTGAGATAATCTCTTTCTTAGAGTGACGATTATTCTTTTTTATTAAAAAATTCCTTATGATGATTTATTTAAAGACTGGAAGTTTAATCTCCTGGTTTACAGGCTGAAGCTTCCGGATCTGTTACTGCCAATGAAGAAAGCCCAGAGTTCCAATTGAAGCGATATGATTATTTTGGTTACGGTGAGAACTGTATTCTGTTTTTGTTTTAATTTGTAAGCTATTTATTGTTATTTTTCAGCCAAATATGAAAATGTTGGTAATTTAGTTTGTTCTTGTTATCATCTACAGAATTATGTCAACCAATTCATATTTGAAGATTTTATTTCTTATAAATGGGTTTTGGAATGGAGGGTGTTATTATTTCCAAAGTATCTCTATATATGATTCTCACAAAAGGGTGCTTGGAGTTGTTTGTTGCTATATTAATACCTGTTTTATAGTCAGTAAACTGTAGTTTCATGGCATGACAAATTGGTGGCAATGTTGGTCGAATTGGTCTTAACTCTATGTTGCTTCTTGTGTTATATGCGCCTGTGTATATATGATTAAGATGCTGCCAAAAATTATGGGAATAATGCGAACTTTTTGTTGCAGGCATGTCTACACTTGTTCATGAGGCAAATGTAATTGCCTTGTCTAAGGTAGCTGCAAAATAAATATACACACCTGTTTATCGTTTTCCTTGTCTTGTGCTTTCCTATAACATATACATTATGCAGACTGCTCAAGCTTATTGAGATATACCCTATGTGTATGATGTACTGAGTTTCTAATGTTTTGTTTGTTATGGCAGCTGACATGCTTAGTGCTACCCAGTGAACATTGTAGTTTGCTGCAGACGAAATCTATCTGGAATGCAGATAAAACTCTTGAGACGTGCTCGCTTGTGGAGAGCATATTACACTTGGTGCCAATAGAAGTGCGTTTTTAAACCATTGTTTGAGAATCTTCTGTTTTGATGTTTTTTTTTGATAAGTAAGAATTTCATTAAAAAGAGAGAAAAACTCCATGCACACTAGGAGAGAACAGGAGGAATTACAAGGGAAAATCAGAAAGAACATAACATAAGCATTTCAGGAATAGAAACAGAGGTGATTAAGTTATTGTATGCTTCTGTGATAGAGCATTTACAGATTGATTTTTCTTGCTAGCATATCTTGGTCAAGCTTTCTACAAGTACAACTATGCTTAGTTGCTTACTGTGCTTTTGTTATAGTATTCTTGATTACTTCTGGTTATTTTGTTATTTTGTTGACATGCTGAGCATTACAAATTAATTTCCTTATGAATATATAAATGATTTAATTAAAGCTACTAAATTTTTATGTAAATCATATTATGCTTGTCAGATTGAAGACAAAGAATTGTGGATTTATAGTTTTAAGAAGATTAGAAGAAGAAGATTCATTAGCCTAATGTGGAAATTTGGAAGTAGTGAAAAATTAACTCAACTGGCAGACAAATGCATTGGAGCCTTAATTCCAAGCATGGGGGTTCAGCTGCACGACTCTTTTCTTGTCATTCCGCATGGCTAATGCCACTGCCACGTCCTTTTTATTCTTTGCTAATGTGTACATCCCTTTGCCTTTACAGGCTTTTGGACCTTATCTTGTTTTTTGGTCACTTCTTACTTGAAATCATCTTGAACAGTGCTATAGCCATTGTCCATGACAAAATTGTAGAAGGCTTCATACGAATAGGTTACATCTGGTCAAAGATATGGGTCAATGTAACTGAAATAAGCTTGAATACTCCAAAACAAGATAAAATGCATCGAGATGCTTGACATAGGCTGAAATTCGTCCATTTTGGTCTCCAGCAGTGGTCCGTAATTAACTGAAACAAAATGAAATAAAAATTAATGCCTAGAAAAGAAAAGGAAAAAGAAATAGAAATTGACAGCTTTGGTTCTTGCTGTTTAGACTTCTAGGGATAGCAAATTTCATTTTCCTAATGGTTTGCTCTAGCATTTTCTGTACAAAGATTATTAGACTAACTATGAGTAAATTTCTCTTGTATCGCCTTCTACAATGTTCTAGGAAATGCTTGCCATATGCTCATACAGAGAAACTCTGAACTTTTGGTTTATGCAAAGACTTAACTCTGTTTTTTTCCCTTTTAAGGTAAACATATTCCAGGGGATCACCTTACCAGATGCACCAAGGTTTGGAAAGGTTTTTGGTGGACAATTTATTGGACAGGCAAGATTAAACTGCTCTCTCTATTTATACTACTGGCATGTTTTGAAAAACAAGTTTCCAGTAAGCACAAGTAATTATATTTGCATATTGTAATAGCCTCTAGTAGGGCAGAATATTCCTCTTATTCGTTTGCATTCATGATCTATACACATCTAGTCACTTGGAAATTCACAACGATCATGTGTTTGTGGAAGTTGACAAATGATTACTTTGGAGCGTGGTCTATAAAGTTGAATGGTAAACATGTCAACATATGCTTTAATGTTTTTTTTTTTTTTTCAATGTCAATATGTCACTTGATTTCAAGATGATCTTTAGAGGACTTTCAAGACACTTCTGGCAATAGAGTGAATTACATTTCAAACAATCATGTATATAGCCTTGATATACTGAACAAAAAACTGCATCATGTTATATGTAAAGTACCCTTATCATGGGATTCCGCAGCATCTGGATTTCTCTGTGCATGCTTTTAAGTTAAGATAAATTTGAATATTCATCAATTTGTCAACATTTATTAGTATTTTTTGGCTAGTGGCTATTAGAATATTTATCCAATTTTTTTTTATTTCTCAGTTTATTACATATTGGGATCATTCATGCTGCTCAAAATGTAGATTTTATTCATTATATTGAGTTCTTTAATCGGACACAGACATTAAATACAACTTGGATTTAATAATGAATGGATGCAGCTTTTCAATACTTTTAGTCTTTAAGATGATGTGTGCTGTGCAGGCAGTGGCTGCAGCATCAAAAACTGTTGATTGTTTAAAGGTTGTCCATAGTTTGCATGCGTATTTTCTTCTTACTGGGGATGTTGACAGTAAGTACATTTCTATGACCTTGTGTTGAACTTCTGTGGATAGTATAATACTCCCTCTATCCCATTTTTTGTCCATCTTTCTTTTAGGATGTCTCATAATAGATGTCCATTTTCCAGTTACCCTCATCCATTATCCTTTACATGGAACATAATAAGTGAGAAAGTTATTAATGGTATGCATGTAAATATGCTTTTGTAGTGCCAATTATATATCAAGTTGACCGACTACGCGATGGGAAGAGCTTTGCTACCCGAAGAGTAGATGCAATACAGAAGGGAAACATTGTATTCACATTGCTTGCTTCATTTCAGGTATGAGTTAATTGCATGTTATTGTTTTTCTCTGAGTTGGATTTGGAATTTTGACCAGTAGTTATTAAATTTTTTGACCATGAGCATTTTGGTTGCATTGATTTATGTTGGGAATATTAAAATTATTTTATGTTGCAAATATAACATTGGATTAAGTTGATTTTACAGAAAGACGAAGAAGGGTTTGACCGCCAGGAAGCAACAATGCCTTCTGTACCTGCTCCAGAGATGGTAACTAATATGTGCTTTCCATTTTTTATTAAAAAATTTCCTGTTTATTTGCTGTTTTAATTACTGAACTCCGACTTGCAGCTTCCATCGATGGAAGAGCTACGTGAGAGACGTCTTACCGATCCACGTCTTCCAAGGTAAGATTTGTACTACACAATTCACAGGATATTGCTCTTTACCTTGCATATGGACATTCCATATCTCCACTAATTAGATGTAAATGATTCATCTCTACTCTTTTATTGCATATTATTATATAATTGATACGGAACAATAATGGATAATCGTAAAAGAATGGAATGGAATATGGTGTATTTTCTCTAGTGTATTTGGAAGTTTATAAAAGAAGGAATAAAAAGGAAAGAAATATATAGCTTTATTATTAGATCCTTCACCTTTCATTTGTTCACCTCTATCTCACTGATAAAAAAATAAATAAAATTTGTTCACCCCCATCTCATTAAAGAATTGAGCGTTCCTCCCAATTTGCTTAGAAGGGATTGGAATGGAATGAGCATTCTCTTCTAATCATTGTATGTAGAAAGTATACAAGAGATACACCAAAAAGTCAAGAAAAATAATTAAAAAAAAAAAAAAAAAAAAAAAAAATTCAAGCAAGGTAGAAAAAGAAAAATAATCACTGGCAGCAAATGCATGCTAGCGTACATACAGACACAAACATGCAGCAAATGCTTTTGTGTTGTGGTTAGTTTATTTGTTGTTCTTTCTTTTTTTGTTGTTGTTAGTTTTGTTGTTGCATTTTCTTTGTACTGTTTTGCCGCCCTTGTTATAGGGTCTTGTGCCATGATGTATGTCATTTTTGCCGCCCTCATTGTAGGGTCCAAGGTTTTACTATGTAATCTTTTTGGTTGCTAATGAAGTCCTTTTTATTCAGGAAAAAAAAAGAAGCAAATAAACCATGCTTTCTCTATATCAGATCCTATTTGCTATAAGCTTGTGAGCCTCCAGTGAAGTAGATCAGGAAAGCCTGAAGGTTCCAGTTAAAGCCTAAGAATAAAGTGAACCATAATTATGCCTGTATTCTGCTTCAGTAGACGATAGGCACCAGAAAATCTGCTATATTATTACCTGTCAACTTGGTTAAAGTGAATTTTTTTAATGCTATCAATATTTTGCTGCTAGTTTTAGGAATTGATAGAGACAAGCATTGGACATTATTTCAGTAGTTCCGTTCTGTTCTGCTTATGTTTGTTTTGAGTAACTCTTGCTGGTTTTTCCTGGGTAATGTGTGCTTTGCGGTTATTGTGTAGATTGTTGACTCTAAATTTTTTCGTCTTAAATAACTAAAATGTTGGTGTTTGGTTGATTCAGGACTTATAGGAACAAGGTGGCCAGTAAAAAATTTGTCCCTTGGCCCATAGATATACGGTTTTGTGAGCCCAAAACTTCAACCAATCAGACTAGATCTCCTCCAAGGTTAGCCTGGTTTATTGTGTTGGATATTCATCTTTTCCTATGGGCTGAATATGCACATCACTTACTCTGATATGGATATGGTTTTGTTTGCATGTAAATCCATTTTTACATGCCACATCTTATGAGTACATGTTATGGTATTGCAGTTTGAGGTATTGGTTTAGAGCAAAAGGCAAACTCTCTGATGATCAGGCCTTGCATAGGTAAGCAAGCCATTTTATAAATAAATATATCCAAGTTTGCTGGTAGATTATGCCTCACCTGAATAAAAACTGAGCAGATTGGGAATCTCGTATGCATAAATAATGTGGCCTGTTGCATCACTCTGCTTAGATTTTGAGGGAACCTTATACTCTGTCTATCTTTTACCTATTGGTATTTTCTAATTAATTTAATATGCCATATCATCTATTTGTTAATTTTACATGACTAAATCACTAGTATTATACTACATGCTCTGCATCTGCCTCACTGTTATTTTAACCCTTAGTAGAGGTCAGGATAAAAAAAAAAAGTGTTGGTGGACCTTGACCCAAGCAAGGTTAAGTTGGCATATATAAAAGCGCTCTTGGGACATGTTACTAGCACAAATAATGCCGACTTGCCATGTCTTGTGATGTTTCTTGTACTCTTGTCAAATATAAATTCAAATATGATATAATGATATCTGGGCAGAGGTCCAATTTACTCGGCTATATTTTTGTTCTTATTGCATTTTTTAACACAATGTTTTGGTCATTTGCAGATGTGTAGTGGCATATACTTCAGATCTAATATTTCTTCAAGTAAGCTTGAATCCCCACCGTAGGAAGAATTTGAAGACAATTGCTGTTAGTCTGGACCACGAGTAAGTATCTGCTCCTATTACCAGTGTAACCAAGTAATTAATCACCAAAGTGCATGACAAAAATGTCAAAATTATAGAGTACTTTTATATTCAGTATAGTTTGAAAATATAGGCCTGCTTTTGTACTGAACCTTAAGCGGTTATATGTCTCTTAAAAATGACCAAATCATATTTTGCTTACATGGTTTTAGATTTCAAACGAGAAGTACAAAGTTAATTCAGGTCACTATTCCCTTGTAGTAAACTTCATTTTCTTTTTATTCAAATTGGATAATTCCTTTTGTGTTGCTGAATATATGCACTGCTCTCATTTATCAAAATGATGTTTCTGGTCATGGCTTGGATATATCTCTATTGACAAACATAAAATATCTTGACATACATATAGTCAACTGTAATATGTGCATTTAAGTTCATGGTCTAAATTGATCGAAGAGTATTCCTTTGCAATTTTTTTTTATTCATTATTATAGCTTGTTTCAATTACCATCTCAGGATGCGGTTCCACCGGCCTCTCAGAGCTGATGACTGGCTATTATTTGTGGTACGTGCCATAAAGTGTTTAGTTCTCATGTTTGGTTTTGTTTAGAACTTTTGATGGTTATGCATCTAGTTTTTTTGCAGATATACAGTCCTGCTAACTACAATGCACGCGGCTTTGTTTCTGGCGAAATTTTCAATAGAAAGGGAGAGGTAAAGATTTCATTATATGTTTATAAACCTCTTGCTTTCTTCTCTTTTTGCTGTTTTCTCTCCATCCAAGCGAAGTCTGTGTCATGAACTGATTTATGCATGTCTTGATGGGCAGCATGTTGTATCAGTAACTCAAGAGGGCCTAACTAGGGAGATTAAAAGTCCAAATAAACCTGTCACTTCGAAGCTGTGAACTCGTTGATAATAGGTCGAGCCAGTGGTGGAGCATTATGGTAAAATGTTGGTGATCCATCAGGTTTAGTTGCCAAGATTTTGCCCCCCATATTTTCCTTTTATATTAAATATTGAATAATGAGTTTGTAATAAAAATGCGAAAGCGCCGAAGTCAATAATTCCAAACTATGTAACATTTTAGATTTGCTTTTTTTTTTCCCCTCTCTCTCTCTCTCCATCATGATAAAAGGCAATTGCAGGCATCATGTATCGGAGCCCTCACAAATCACAAACGGCAGCCGGTGGCCCGGTAGGTCCCGTCACCATTGGCAAACCTATCAATTATTGGAGGCATATTCCTTTATATTCATAAGACTTTTGATATCATGGATGTTGTTGGAAAAGCTCATTTTGAATACAATAGTTCCCCCCAAACCGATTTAAAAGTAGAGTGAAGAATGAGAGGAGTGGATGAGCTTTATTAGTAACGGACTAACGGTAAAATGAACCTGCAAGTTGCATGGATTATGATTTGAAGTTCTGTTGACACCGTTTAGATTCTTTCAATTTCTAGTTTTTTTTTTTTTTTAAATCAATATTTCCTTCCTATTATAAAATAAAAGAAATAATAAGATGTGATAAAGGAAGTGATAACAAAATTATATGGAAGTTCTTCTCTCAGTGGTCATCAACCATTTTTATTCTCAAATCTTCATATTGAGTGCATATGTACTCGTACATCTCAATCAATTTGTACAAAGAGGGGCATATATATATATATATAGCAATGCTAAGTAGTTAACTCAATGAAGCAATGAAATATGATTGGCTAATGGAACGGCATTACGGCCGCAATGCTTAAAGGCCGAATTTGCTGAAAGAGCTGCTTATTCACAAGTGGTTGCCGAACAAAATAAAATGGGCACATTGCCCAATACATAGCACTTCCATTTATTTTGACATATTTACGGAATATGTCTCTTCCCCCTTACCCCCCAAGCAATAGTCATACTCCTTATGATGTCTAATTTATTTATTATTTTAATGAGAAGTGGATAGAATTGGAATCCGTACAGGGTGTAATTAGAAGAAAAATAAAAAAACAATCAAACAATGGAAATCTAGAATGTCAATAGAATTACATCTAGGGAGGAGAGCGCGTGGATGGGGTTGAGTCATGGGTGTCTCTTCTCTATTCCATTTCCTTTTTTAGGCAAGAGTTAGGTGAGGTGGAAACATTTTGCCATCCTTAAGAAGATAGTATTGGTGCTGATAAGAATAAGAAAGATGTAGGATTATTATGGCATTTTGTCATTCCTAATTACACCTAAACATAATGAATATAATTTTATTTTACCAAACTATAAATCCAAACTCAAAAGGTGCACTAGAAGTCTAGAAGAATGTGGTTAGTATCAATCACGAGGCATCCGCCTCTATCTTCTTAGAAGGTCATACTGGTCAATCCAATCAACTAAACTAGTTTGATACAAACCATATACTTTTTGGTTGATAGAATTGTTCATTCCATGTGAATCCTTAGGCCTTTAGTCGAGTTGGTACAATGACTTAGGAGTTAGGACATCATAATCGGTTGCCATAAGGCATTTAGTTGATCCCCTGTAAGTTTTTGTCTTTTGGGGCCGACCTCTCACTTATCAGTAGTTTGCTTATTGGTGATTTTCTAATATGTTTTAAGCAACTCTGGTTACAACATAATTCTATTTTCTTGATTAATTAAAGCTTTTAATTTAATTTTCTCATTTTGCAACTTAGAATGCATTTGGATATGTTGGGCAAAAAGGAATGGAAGGGCAGTGGATCCCTCTTACCTCTTGGAGCATTCACATCTCTTCTTCAAATTATAGTAAGACAAGCTCAAAACAACCCAACATCCCACTAGCTATCAACTTTCATCTTTTATAATATGCTACCCCTCTTCACAAATGAAGAGTCAATGTAACTCTTTCATTTATTATTTTAACATTTTCTTATGCTAAACTTCTCCCTTATCCCTACCCTTCTCTCATCTCTCTCATTCTTCTGATGAACCTCTGTGTCTTGCTCAAACCTCTCTACTCTCTCAAAGAAATACACACACACCCACAAACACAATCAACTTCTTTACCCCATCCTAGTCACAATCTCAACACCGCTTTAACAAAAAAATTTAGACACTTCATCGCAGTGCTTTATCCAGTTCTCAAGTGTTCATCGATAAGATCACCCGTTACTTTATACGCAAGTTTCCTAAGTGCGGTGGTCATCTTTTGAAGAGAAAATAACCCAAGCCTTCCAGCATTATCTCTTCTTTGGATAAAGTATGGTCTGTGGGATTCTATCATAGATTAAATACGAAGAAACGAAGAACGCCTTATCTGATATCTCCTCCTAAACAAATTGAGAGAATATGTTGGTGATTCAACAAAATAGTTGAGAAATAGCCTTTCATGGCCTTGCAACCTATAATGTTTGATGTCTTACGACGACCACCACATGATGTTGATCCTTCTTCCATGACAATTTTTGCAATTACCACCAACTCTTCATTATAGACAAAGTCATCAAGAACCATTTTTTGAAATAAAGAGTGGGCCATAGGAAGAGAAGAAAGAAAGGAAGAAATCAAACTTGATTTGGGGTGTATAAAAATTGAGGAAATGCTCTTATTTATTGTGACAGAATATAACTGTTGAAAATTACTATTTAGTATTTCCCATTCGAAAGTACTATTTAAAAAATATGATCATTTTAGGAATTACTGTTTCAAAAATGTGATTGTTGGAAAATTACTATTTCAGAAACATGGCTGTTGGAAATCGTTATTTCAGAAATATAAAGAAAGAATAAAAAAAATATTATAGAGGTTGAAGGATATAGAGTGAGATAGATGGTGTATATAAAAAATAAGTAGTTAAAATTTGAAAAAGTAAATTTTTTTTTTTTTTTCAAAACCGAATGTGAATGGTCTTACATGTTTTGCCCCATTTTCTTTTTTTGGTAATTTTTGCATATAAGTTTAACAAAGCTCAGTCTTATCAAAGACCCCCTGTCACAAACAGTGGATTTATATGCAAAACAAAAATAAAAATTTGTGTTGCTCCCATCTTTGCTAAAAAAATTCACATTTGTTAGCCTCTTGGTGCACATGGTTCACCCCTCCTATTGGGAAAATTTTCAACACTCTTCAACAAGCCATCTGTAAAAAATGATGAATAGATTTTATTTACAAATTAGTTTTATAATAATTTTGTCACATGACTTATTTAATGAGTCATGCGACTTGTTTAAATAATACACGTTGATGGTCTTATGAGTTGCCACGTAAGATTAATTACAAACATGTTTGTAGCTTAACTCTGTCGAAAAAAATTATGGCTTATTCTGAAGTTTTAATTTAATCCTTATATATTTACAATCTAAATAAAAGCTAAAAGATTATATTAGTCCAATCATTTTTTTTTTCCATACCTTCGTCATTTTTTTTCCCGATAATTACAATAAATAGGGACAAAGAATCTAAACTTTGGTTTTCCAATTCTCATAAAAGAGAATATACAATGTCATTAAACAACAATACTAAGAGAAGGAGTGTTGGTGGTGGTGATGTTGGTGTGGGTGTGGGTGTTGCTGTTGCTGTTGCCGGAAGTGATTGTGTGATTTTGGTTTTGCTGTCGGTGGTGTTGTATTTGTTTGTTGGTTGTCTTGTAATTAGCTGTAATTATTTTTTATTATTATTTGTATTGTAATTATCTGTAATTGTTTTTCTTTGGTTTAGATTAGGTTTTCTGTTGTCATTATTTTTAGCTTAGATTCTTTTGTCATCTAGGGAGGTGGTCTGATTGTAGGAAGTACATGCTCCCATCACACCTGCGAGTTAGGGAGTTGTGGGTTCATGTGCAAGCTCAATTATCGCTCAGCTGTGTCCCACGTCATGCGTTGTTAGGTTCAAGTGGACGGGGACAATGATCATACCTGAGAGTCCCTAAGTTCTTGTTAGCCTGCCTTACAATAAAAGAAGATCGATTATGGTCTTAATAACATCCTTCTCTTTCCTTTTGTATATGTTTTTTGTTGTACATTTTTGTAAATTTTTGTTATCAATAAAGTACTAACTTGAATTACTTTTTACTTTTTTAGCACCCAAAAAAAAATTTAAACCTGATTTTTCTTATAAATGAATATAGTCAATGTCACTAAATTTGCCAAATCACATTAAATAAATAAATAAATAAAAAGAGAGATTAATGAGAAAAGAGTGATTGTTAATAGCTTCACGCATCGGCAATCGGCATTGGCATTTAGCACCTCACCTCTCATTCATTGTTTCGACTTTGGATTCGACTCCAATTATCCAACCCCCAATTCACATCACATTACAGGTCTCTAATCTTTTTTCTTTTTCGATTCGTTTCTTTCCAACTCGGTTTTTTCTCATTCAATTCATAAATATCTTTACCCCTCAATAATTTTTCATCTAATTACGAATCCGATTCTTTACGCTCTGTTTGGTTGCTGGGAATTCGTTCTGCTAATTAAAATCAAAACGTCGAAATTTTTCCAACGGTTTTTGGGGTTTGCACTAGCCGTTGAAAATGAAATGTACCACATTCATTTTCGTTGGATCTCTTAGCGACCAAACAGGGGATTAGGGTTTGTTCCGTTTAGTTTTTACTCTACTTAATGAGAAATTGTTCAAACAGTTTGACTCAGATTGTGAGATTTTAGTCTTGAATAATAGTGTAGTTTTCGTTTTAATCCTTTTGATTGGAATTGTGGAAATGGAATGAGTTTGTTGTGTTGAACTTAAGATTTGAAATCATGTCAAGAAAATGTGTTGTATTTAGATTTTGTTAGCATTTGAATGAGTCTATACATTTCGATCAGGATGTCTCGAATTAGTTTCCATGAATCTATAACTGATTGTAAATGATGTGACACTATATTCACCTTCCTTACCATGTAAAATGAACATATATGTGCTAGTGTTCATTATTTTTTCTTTCTTGATTGGTAAGTTACACACGCACCTGGTGGGTCCTGAACCCACGACCTCACTCTCCATCCCATTGTTATGGGAGGGTGAAGTACCAGTTGAGTTATAGCTCATTGGTTATAGGTGTTTGTGTTCATTAAGATTGACTGACAATCATAACTTTTTATCCTTGGGATGTCCAAATGCTAAATGTGAAAAGACCATGAATTCTTTTATCCTTTTTGATACCACCCATTTGCTTAGGATTTGCTTTTGGTACATGGGGATATTTCCTTTTGTTTAGAATTGGGGTTCTGAAATTAGGGGAGGGAGGGGTCGTCATGGTTTCATACTTACATTAGGGTACTGAAAAGTTCTTATTGTTTATAGAAAGAGATGGGAAAGTTTTATGACTACTAATTATAGATTTTTGAATTTTTGTTATAAGCTAATTATCAGTATAATGTTTGCTTCAATGAATAATATCAAGGGTACACATAGGCCATGAATTTCTGTCAAGTTTAGGTAAGACAGCAAATACTAGTTTAGGTATTGGTTGATTTGGGTCCCAAGCTCATGGTTGGGTTGTGAGGTTCTGCATAATGCTACTGCATGTTTGAGAGGCTTATAGTTCTCTTCTACATCTTGCAGGGTTTCACTTATGCACAGTGTTGAAAATTGAAATGGAACATCTTGATAGTGGATCAGACAGTATCAGTCAAGTACAATTGACTGTAACACCTCTTATATGTGGACTTCCAGATGACATTGCTCTTTTTTGCCTGGCAAGGGTTCCTAGAAAGTACCATGTGAACCTTAGGTGTGTTTCAAGGAGATGGAGAGACCTAGTGTGCAGTGAAGAGTGGCGTTCTTACCGTCGAAAGCATAAACTCGATGAGACTTGGATTTATGCTTTCTGTCGAGACAAATTTGAGCAGGTTTGCTGTTATGTGTTGGACCCCAACTCATCAGGAAGATGTTGGAAACCCATCCAAGGACCTCCACCTCGCATTTTGAAGAGAAAAGGCATTGGTTTTGAAGTTTTGGGTAAGAAAATCTACTTATTGGGTGGCTGTGGTTGGTCTGAAGATGCTACCAATGAAGTTTACTGCTATGATACTTCAAGGAACACTTGGAGTGGTGCTGCTCCGTTGTCAACAGCAAGGTAATATTCTAATTTGCGTTACAAAGTCATTTTGCACACTGGCAATTTAAGTTTTCTCTAGATTAACTTGATCTTCGCTTTCTAAAAGAACATGTTATCATGCATTTATGGAATTCCTATGGATTTTGTTCTTCAATGGTAATATCATTGGCCAGTTGTAACTTCTGTCAACAGTGAGAAATGCTGAATTTTTGCATACTTCTGTTTGTAAATTGACAAAATAAAGACCTTTATTTTCTTGGATCTGCGTGGGAGAAATTCGACAGGCTGCTACATCTTTGTATTTTGGCATATATAATCACTAGATATTTCTTTTTGATTTTTTTGGGAATCAGAACTACAAGATGATCCATCAATGAATTGGGAAACATTAAGCCCTGTTTTAAACGTTTGGGACACTGAAAAAGGGGGGGGGGGGGGGGGGGTGGGGGGGGGTTTGAGTCAAAACTTACTTATCCCAAAAATTGAAAAAAATAAATAATAATAATTAGCTCTAGTTCAAGTGACACCTCATTCCCTTGAAAGAGAATGGTGTAGGGTGAGGTTGTGAGTTCAATACTCACCAGGTGCATGTGTAACTTACCAATAGAAAAATGAAAAGAAAAAAAGTATTGAGTGCAAGGTTAAATTGTTGTTTTTCCTTCCCTTGCATGATAAAATCATCTTGTTGTTGGATATGACCTTTCCCTCATGTATGTTTTGCATATGGTTCTCTTATTGTTCTCAAGAGGACAATTAAATTCTTTTTGCCTGTAAGCATTTAAGTGATTAATTGAGTATTAATCTTATAATTGCTATGCCCCTAAAAACTCTGGTTAAAGATTGTCTAAATATGGTGTTTATTGTTTTACTAATTGATTGTGCATTAATAAGTACTTGGCTATTCCTGCATGCACATTGGTAAATGTTTCTTCATCACTTTTGTTTTTCCTCGTAGATCATTTTCTTTTTCTTCGCACTGGAAAATCATCATGTAGTTTCTATGTATTCAGGTGTTATTTTGCTTGTGAAGTTCTAGATGAGAAAATCTATGCTATTGGTGGGTTAGGTTCAAATTCAAGCAATCCACATACATGGGACACTTATGACCCTTGCACAGACGACTGGAAGTCTCACTCAGATCCAAACATTGTTCCTGAAATTCAAGATTCCATAGTCATGGATGGGAAGATTTATATTCGATGTGGCACTTGTGCTGTAACTTCTCATGTGTATGCAGTAGTTTATGAGCCATCAAGTGGCACTTGGCAACATGCAGATGCTGACATGGTATCAGGATGGCGGGGTCCAGCGGTTGTTGTGGATGGGACCTTGTATGTATTGGATCAGAGTTCAGGAACCAGGCTGATAATGTGGCAGAAAGAGACCAGGGAATGGGTACCAGTCGGGAGGTTGTCACCTTTGCGGACAAGACCACCCTGCCAGATGGTTGCTATTGGGAAAAACGTTTTTGTTGTAGGAAAGGGGCTTAGCACTGTCGTGATCAATGTTGGCAATGCAGGGAATATTGGAGGGGTGATGATGAGTTCTTCTATACCTAAATTGACTTCAGATGATGATGTAGTTAGCTGTAAATGTCTAGCAATTTGAGATTCTGTTTGTAGAAGTGCTTAAACTAACCGTTGTGTGATACTCTGAATATATTACATGCTCTGGGGGCACATTGGGATACCCCTTGAAATGAAAATGTTACATTGTATCTCATTCAATATTTGACTTCAGACTATCTTGTATTCGTACTTTTAGATTTATTGTCCCATGTGATTAATGTTCATGTTTTGTATTATGTTGTAGTTGCTGGTGGAGGGTCATTCTTTGCGAGTAGTGCTAAATTATTATTTTGGTTCCGGCACCATATACACGTCAGAACATGACCATCAACAATAGGAGGCCCCCTGTATGAAATGATGATTGATTTTGAGGGAGGGATTAAATTAAACACCCAGACATCATTTTTACAATTTGAGTGGGGAAGACAAAGTTCATTAAAAGATACTATTAATTATTTTCTTAGGAACATGTCTTCAGGATGACCTAGTAGTCCACAGTGGTAATTGTCTGATCTGAATTCCATAGGTACCTGCTAATTTTCTGAAATGGCAGCTCCCCTAGCCTACCAACTGTTAGAAAAGTTGAAAACCTAAAGTCTATGGACACAACAAAATTTTACAACATTTTCACAACAAGCCGAATTGGTTTGTTGTGAATTGTGGTGGATTAACACCTCAACTTCTTGTGAAAATGTTTGTATCAGTAGAAGAACTCAATTGAAAACCAATGCTATGTGATCTTACTAGTTCAGGGAAAGTTTAATTCTTAACATATATTTCAGAAGCAAGCAACCCAAAAAACCAAAAACAAAAACAAAAACAGAAAAGAGAAAGTTTAAAAAAATATAAACATTCGAGAATGCAGCATCCTCTCTTGTAATGCTTCGATGGTTGCAAGAGGTGCTTTGTGAATACAATATTATCAACACATTATGGTACAGATCAAGAAATGCCTTTTGGAGTATTTACAGGTACAAGGGAAATTCCAAATCCATTCTAGGAGACAACTCTTGTCATTTGATCCTTTTCCTTCCAAAAGTATGCACGTCTTCATTGAGCAAATAAAGTCAATCAACCATGGGGACACCCTTGTCACTACTCTTCAAATTATCAACTAATACAAAAATAGAGTGAGCATGTTGAGATTTGGTCAGCTAGTCTTTTTCCTCTTAAATGCAGGATGTATGATTCCGTTGTTAGAATCCAATTTGTCAATCCTAGAAATACACTCTTTCATCCTCTTCAAAACAATAGGCATAGCAGAGACATTACTAGAAATTTTATCTTTAAGTAATCGTAATTTTTCAGCAGTCTCTTGATCCTCTTCTGCACATAGTCGCCCCTCACTATCTTTAGCCTGTCCTCCTGCATCTGTACAATAAATACAAGGTCAGTGCCTCAAACATCAGATGGATATACTGAATTACAAACAATATAGAGGTCACTAAAGCGGTTCACAAGTTTAATCTAGCTAGTTTCAAAAGATAGATGAATAGGACCATTTTAGAGTGG
This sequence comes from Fagus sylvatica, assembly GCA_907173295.1. Classification (NCBI taxonomy): domain Eukaryota; kingdom Viridiplantae; phylum Streptophyta; class Magnoliopsida; order Fagales; family Fagaceae; genus Fagus; species Fagus sylvatica. Next base: position 24,565,630 of record OU015769.1, on the reverse strand, counting down.
AAATAAAGCAAGCAAAAAAATAAAAAATAAAACCTATTTACAGTACACTTGGACATACTGTTAATAGAAAGAACAATGATTTCTCTATCAACATTCCACCCAAAAATGGATGGAACGCTGATTCCTTAATGAATTCAAGCAAAGTACCAATTTTGCCCAGAATCTGATAAAAGACAAATAAAAAGGTTGAGGATATAAAAGTAAAAATATATATTTATTTCATTTCTATTCCTTTACCTATAAACTTGCAAACATACTGACAGGAGAACACCTCAATCCTTTCTATTCCATTCATTCCCTCTTAATTTATCCATTCCTTTATAAACTTCCAAACATATTGTTAGCAATTATTATTGCAAGTACTACATTTCAAGGCTAAAGACACAGAAAACTGCTCCTTATTAGGAGCAGAGTGCTGAGAAGACACAGGATCTAGCTGGACAAGAGGAAGAGCAGTCCCATCTCTTCAAAATGCTGAGAAGAAACAAATCCAGGTTGTTATTCGGGCCTCAAGGTTAGGGATGGGTGGCTCTTGAGATTTATAGTTTAAATTTTTCATTGGGTAGGTGAGATTTCCTTATCTTTAACCTCCTTATCTCTACTCTCTCTCTTTTTTCCTGAATCCTCCCACTTATCTTCTCCTTCAAATCTTCGACACTCCATCATTTCATCTCTCGTCTCATCTTCACAGTTTGCACCCCAACATGCTCAAGTCAAGTGACAGATTGACTCTCAACCCAAGCCTGACTGACTTGTGAACACCCTACATCAAACTATAATACAAAACATGACAATCAAATCAGATAACACACAAGGAAACTCATCAAGCTGAACTTTGATGAATGAAGACTTTTTCTTGAAAGTTAACTCTTCATTTGGAAAGAGGAGTAATAACCCAATAATTGATGACTTCATCTTTGGTCCCACTCATTACCTTCCATTTGGTAATCATCTCCAATTCACTACAGATTACCATCCATACACTTCATAATTTGAGGGTAAACTCTGTGTGTATAAGAATCTATTACACCCTCCATTGTTATTCTCAAATGAATAACAAAAAATACATCAATTCCACAAACCTAACAACCTGTCCAAACAAAACTAACGTGTTCCTTATAATTCCTCTTTTGTCATCATTTCCCTAGCAAAACATTCTATACTTTATGATAAAGAATCTTCAAAATCCATTTTTGGTGAGCTAATGAGTAAGGACTAACCGAGCCTCTTTGCTACCGTGAATCGGCCAACCTATACATGTATAATTCAAAATTCCATGATTCAAAACCCTAAAATCCTAAAATCTTAACACAATCATTATGCTCACTTGCACCGAATTTCCCATTGTCAGCAAAACAAAACATATATTTACCTCAATTTTTCAAAAATATTTCCAGCTTACATTTTGCTTTTAAGAAAATTAACCCCAATTTTGTTTTTCTTGATGTTGTGAGCTACCAATGGAGCAGGAAATGGGAAATAGTACCTGGATTGGGAGGTTCGGATGGGTCAGGGAAAACGGGTCTCTGAGCGGTGAGTACGGAAGTGAGAATGGACCTGAGCTGATCGGGAAGAGTGGTCCTGTATTCAAGAAGCTTCTGAGCCATTTGCTTCACATCTGACTCCAGCTTCTCTACCTCATCTTCGGAGCTCCCACCATCGTCTTCGATCAACCCCGTCATTCTCGAGCGAGAGAGATTCAGGTGGGTTTTTTTTTTTGAAGTTAGGGTTTTTAAAATTTGAAAAATTATCGGTTCGGGATTTTGTGGGTTTGAAAATATTGAGTGAGTGTAGCGCGCGTATAAAGTGAGAGTAGCGAGTGTGGTGTGGGTTCCTCGGACACTGAAAGGGAGAGAAGGGGAGGATATCAGCTACAATCTTTGAATATGGGAATGTATAAGATGTGGTCCAATAAAATTAATACATGTCAATTAAAATACCAACTAAGCAAACTCAACAATTACATCTCACTCTAAACAAAATCGTTTTACCTTATACTTGTAACCAAACACACATCTCTCACACCATTCAGATTCGCTTCAAGCATCCACCACGACTGTATCCGCCGCCGCCACCGTGGATCAGTAAGATTCACTCCCTTAGTCAATCTAAAATACTCTAGAGCTAGAATTTGAACAGATCACAAAAGAAAAAAGGGTGTCAAGGTGAAGAAGAACAAAACAGGAAAACAAAACCGAGAAAGCTTTTGATGCAAGATAGATGAAGGAATTGGCCAAGAAAGGAAAATAAGAAAAAAACAACAGACCTAAAAGACTTGCTCTAGAGTTAAATGATATACGAGTTTTACAAAGCTTTTAAAGGGAGTGTCGTGTTTTAAAATAGGTGAAGGACACTCTCATTTTTCGAAACCTGATGTGAGTCAGTGGAAATGCGTAATTTGCTCTAAAAAAACTCAATCATCAATAATTGGCTTCATGAAACCAATACTCAAGAAAAGCTATACAACATGTCTGGGTGGTGTAGTTGGTTATCACGCTAGTCTCACACACTAGAGGTCCCCGGTTCGAACCCGGGCTCAGACAAGCATTTCTTTAACGTTTTTGCCTATTACGACCCACGAAACGTCGTTTTGTATTTTCAATGTTATAACTGTAACCAACCAATACCACATCTCTCGCAGTCAGATCCGCTTCAAGCTTTCACTGCACCGTTTCCACCACGGCTGTAACCACCCACATCTCCCTACGGCGCGATCCTTGAATCGAAGGTTCGTTGGTCGTCGCATAGAGATTACGGATCTGACCCGATCCGGCTTCGTCGTCTATCCATTAAAAATCTTATCTGATTTGATCTGCTCTGTTTATAAATCTTATCCTATTTTAGGCCATCTCCAGCAGTCCTTTAAATTTATCTCTATCTAAATCTCTAAAATTACACTTTTTAACAACTTTCTATTTTTTTTTTAAACAACCACTCCAGCAGTACTCTTTATGTTTATCTCTATTCTATTAAAAATTACTTTTTTATCATTACTTCCCACCAAAAATAACCAACTCCCACCCAAATTAATTTTTCACAGCAACCAAACATTTTCACAGCAACCAAACAAAGCAACCAAACAAAAAAAAATTCCAGCAACCCAACCCAAAAATTCCAGCAACCCAACCCAAATTCCAGCAACCCAACCCAAAAATTCCAGCAACCCAAACAAATTAATTTGCAAAACTCATTCCGGTGGGCACGGCAACCCCAGGCGGCAGGCCCAAGCCGTGGGTGACCTCCAGACCGGCCGGGATCAGGCACGGCAACCCCAGGACGGAGCCTTGGCCGTGGGTCACCTCCAGACCGGCAGCCAGTCCGTGGGTCACCTCCAGTCCGTGGGAATGGGCACGGCAAGCCACCGGTTCAGGCTGGGGTGGCTCTCTCCTTCGCGGGGTGGGATCTCCTTCAAGCCGTGGGTCACCTCCAGACCGTGGGTTATGGGCGGTGGTACCACTGCCGGTACACATCTGAGAGAAAAGAAAAAAAAAGACACAGGATAATGTTGATTTTTGGCAAAAAATAAACTAGTAAAATCCGGAATGTTCTTTGATATTATTTATTTTTTTTTTTTCTGAAATCATTTATCTGAAGCTTTTAATCAAAATAATATTTATAAAAAAAAATCAACGTTAATATTATACAACGTTGAATAACGGTAATATTTACTAACGTTGAATAACGGTAATATTATACAACGTTATTATATAACAACGGTAATATTATACAACGTTATTCAACGTAACATTGTTCCTATTTCCTATTTTACAGTCATATTTTTTAGTATAAATAGGACTATTTCCTATCTCAATTTTCATTCACCTCAAACCAAATTTTCTCTTTCATTAATCTCAAACTCAGTTTACTCACTCACTATCAAACCCAATTTGCTCTTTCATTATCAAACCCAAATTTCTCTTTCATATATTATGGAGCATAATTATCATCTTAAGCCTCGTGATTATCAAATGAGGGAAATGGAAATGGCTCTTCTTGAGTCTGACACTGATGATGACGTTGAGATACTTTCAATTCTTGCAATGGAAGACGAAAGATTGAAAAAAGAGCGAGCATCAACATCACACGTGGTTCAATTGTAGGCCGCAAGGTCATTAAGCGCAATTATTTGCAAGGCGAAGAAAGGCTTTTTCATGATTATTTTTCAGATAATCCGGTTTTTCCTTCTCATATATTCCGAAGGAGGTTTCGGATGAGTCGTCCACTATTTTTTCGTCTTCAATCTGCACTAGAAGCGTATGATCCATATTTTATTCAAAAAAGAAATGCTGCTGGAACGCTTGGCTTGTCGTCCCTTCAAAAAATGACTGCTGCACTCAGGATTCTTGCTTATGGAGTAGCAGCTGATTCTACTGACGAGTATGTGAGAATTGGGGAAAGCACTGCAGTAGAGAGTCTAAAAAAATTTGTTAAAGCGGTGGTTAATATTTTCTCTGAAGAGTACTTGAGGTCACCAAATAGCAATGACATTGCTAGGTTGCTCGCGGTTAACGAAAAGCGTGGATTTCCAGGAATGTTGGGGAGCATTGATTGCATGCATTGGAAATGGAAAAATTGCCCGACAGCATGGAAAGGTCAGTATACTGGTCATTCTCGTGAACCAACACTTATTTTGGAAGCAATAGCTTCATATGATCGTTGGATATGGCATGCATTTTTTGGTCTTCCTGGGTCTCATAATGACATCAACGTATTAGAGCATTCTTCTGTATTTACGGAACTTGCTCAAGGGCGTGCTCCTCCAGTGAATTACTCAATCAATGGTCATGATTATACAATGGGATATTATCTTGCTGATGGTATATATCCACAATGGTCAACTTTTGTGAAAACAATCTCAGCTCCAGTAGAAGCAAAGAAAAAACACTTTGCTAGAGTTCAAGAGGCATGTAGGAAGGATGTGGAATGTGCATTTGGAATACTTCAAGCAAGATTTTCAATTGTGCGTGGACCTGCACGCTTTTGGGATCAAGCAACTCTCAATGATATTATGAAAGCATGTATAATATTACATAACATGATTATTGAAGATGAGCGCGATTCTAATGAAGTACAACAAGATGATGATTACGAACAAGTGCCTGAAAGCATCCCTATACCCGTGTCACGAGAGCCTACAATTGAAGTTCAGAATTTCATTCAATCTCATATTCGCATTAGAAATAGAGAAACTCATTCTCAACTCCAAGCTGATCTTGTGGAGCACTTGTGGCAACTACATGGCCAATCATAAGATTATTTAGTTTTAATTTTCATGCTTGTATTATTTATTTATGTTACTCTTTATTGTAATTTGAAGTTTATCAAATCTATATAATTATTGTGAAAGTTCTTTAAAATTCTATTATTAAATAAAAAATATATTAACACTTATAACTTGCAAAGCCAATGCTATATATATTTTACCACATTAACGTTCAAAGTAATAAATTAAGTTATCAACCATAATAGCAAAAGACATTTAATAGCAACAAAAGTTCAAAGTATTCTCTTAATTCATACAACACAATAGCATTAATAAATATAATACAAAAATAATACAATATCATTTACTAATTACCACTTCTTTTTGCAAGGATTTCCGATTGGCGTTGACGAAAATATTGTTGTTGCATTAGAGGCAACGCATCTACATTCATTGTCATAATTGCCGCCTCCTCTCTCAATGTTTCCCTCTCCTCTCTCATTCTTTCCCTCTCCTCTTTCTTTCTTTCCCTTTCCTCTTTCATTATTGCCAAACGAAATTGTTTCTTCCTCTTTTATTCTTTCCCTTTCCTCTTTCATTTTTGCCAAATTGATTTTTTCTTCCTTAATACAAAGACGCTTGTTCTCTAGCTCCATGTACTGAACACGGCCCCTCTCAAGAAATTCCAATCTCGATTCCGCGATTTTTTTTTTGTCGTCCGCCATGGCATTCAACATCACTTCCACATTTGAGCTACTACCTTCGTCGCTCTTTTGTTTGTTGGATCGAGCTTTTTCGGCATTCCTACCCGGTGGTCTCTCCAAGTTTATGTTGGAATCATTTGCGACACCTCTATCTTCTAGATTTATCCGAAGAAGATGTTGTCTCCGTTCTCTTTCTTCTTGGTGTCTCATTTTGGTGACTATTCAACCATTTTGGTGAATACTTCAACACGTTCCAACAATGTTCAAACGTAAATTTTTTGCCAGTTTCTGCTTTATACAATTGTTTTGCTTGATCAACCTAAAAAATTCCAACAATAAAAACAATTAATATTTTCAATAGTTAAAACAAATTGATGCATTAACAAATTTGAAGAGTTAATAAGATGCACCTTATTTTCCTCAGTTAGACCACTTTGACGCAATGATTCAATCTTTGACAAACACCCAGAATATTTATTGGTGCCAAGTTGAATGGTTGACCACCGGTTCTGAAGAGAACCTATAGTTCGCTTAGTTTCGGAGGTCGTATGAGCATGAAAATATTCATGAACTCTAATCCACAATATTTCATATGTTTGATCAGTACCTTGCACCGGATCTTCGGCTAATAGCGAGATATGAAGATATAAGAGTCAAGTCTTCTTCTATGGTAAAATTGGCTTGACGTGTTTTAGGTTTTTTAGTGGATTCAACTTGGGATGGAAATGGATTATTATTATAATCCATCTCATTTGGGGTTTCCATCATATATTCTTGGTACGTATCTTCTAGAAGATTAACGAAATTTGGGGGTTTCATTTTGAGAATTCATCCCTAATAAAAATACAATACAATATTAGGTATCAATCACACATGAAGAGTATGTAAAAATAAAATTGTTGCAATTCCCAAACAGATCCAACCTATAATTTCACAATACATACGTATGTAAAAATAAAACTGTTGTAATTACGAAACTGCCAGGTATATATGAAGTTAATCAAGTTTGGTTAAGCCAAGATAATATATTCTAGCAGGATAACAAATTATACATTCAAAAGAAAATTATATACTAGAAACAGATTATAATTGCAAAGCATTTCAATACCGAATTCTTTTAGGATGAACAAGAAGATAAATTTATGGATTACTTCGTTCTATTTATTTATTTTTGTTGTATTTTATATTTAATTTGACTATCTGATTACATATTTTTTTATAACTTATAAACGTTTGGGGGTATTTTGTAGTCCAAAACTTATTGGGTTTCGGCTCTGATTTCTCAATAGACAGATGTATACTACTTTAAACTATAGTTTGTTACAATATTGAATAAGTTTTATGCTTAAAAACTCTCAACTCAACATTATTTATCTTGCAAATTAAACCAGCCAACTAATTTTTCTTCCACATGAAAATTGATTTCTTTACAACTATATCCAAT
>OU015769.1:24487152-24558179 GCA_907173295.1 Fagus sylvatica | reverse complement strand
ATTTAATGACGATGAAAGCGCCACCGAAGATCTTTGCTTAATGGCACATGGAGATGAGGTAACTTCTAAACTTAATTCTTTAGAATGATGAATCTTATAGCTATGATGAATTACAAAATGCTTTTGAAGAATTGGTTGAAGAATTTGAGAAAAATGTTTTGAAAAATAAAGCTTTTAAAAAGAAAGTCACATCTCTTTCAAACGAATTAAATGATTTGAAAAACAAAAATGAAATTCTAGAAAAACAAATTAATTCTTTGAATGATAAAAATCTGTTTTTAGAAAGAAGAAATAATTAAGTTGGAAGTTGAAGTCACAAAATTTTATTGAGAAAATGAAAGCAAATGATGTGGAAACATCATCACAAATTGCTTCACAATTCAAATCTTTTGATTAATGAAAATAAAGAACTAAAACTCAAAGGTTGAAAACTTAAACTAAAATTTTGACTAACTTTACAAATGGAAAGAAAAATTTGGATAATTTGTTGGGTAGTCAAAGATGTGTTTTTGACAAAGCGGGTATTGGATATAACCCGAAAATAAAAGAAAAACATTATCAAAAATTTTTCATTAATGAAAACCTCTTGAAATCTCCCATATGTAAACATTGTGGAAAAATAGGGCATAATATTCATACATGTCCCTATGAAAAATATGATTTGGATTATTAAAGGAACCTCACCACCAAGCTAACCCAAGAGGACCCAAGAAAGATTTGGGTACCAAAGAAGAGTTACTTAAAATTGTTTTGTAGGTATGCTTGATATCCAAATCTACCAAGAATAAGTGGTTTCTTGACAGTGGATGTTCAAGGCATATGACAGGTGACAAAAACAAGTTCACTTCTCTTACTCTAAAAGATGGAGGAAATGTCAAATTCGGTGATAACTCAAAAGGAAAGATCATCGGTATAGGTAATATTGGTAAAACACATTCTCTTGTTATTGAAGATGTTCTCTTGGTTGATGGTTTGAAACATAACTTGCTAAGTATTAGCCAATTGTGTGATAAAGGCTATAATGTAATATTTAAATCAATCATGTGCATTATAGTAAATGAAATTGATAATCAAGTTTTATTTGTGGCATTTAGAAATGAAAATGTCTACACTATTGATTTTGATAATATGACTTCAAAAGAATCAATTTGCCTTGCTGCCATAAATGAAAATAGTTGGTTGTGGCATAGAAGATTAGGACATGCCAATATGGAATTACTCTCAAAATTGTCTAAACTTGATTTAGTAAAAGGCTTGCCAGTTACTAAATTTGTTAAAGATAAAATATGTGATGCATGTCAACTAGGTAAACAAACTAAATCATCCTTTAAGAAAAAGAAAGTCATTTCTACCTCAAGACCTCTAGAACTCTTGCATATGGATTTATTTGGTCCTATTAGAACCGCTAGTTTAAGTGGTAAATTGTATGCATTTGTAATTGTTGATGATTACTCTCGCTATACATGGGTATTATTTCTTGCTCATAAAAATGAAGCTCATAAAGCATTTGTTAAACATTGTAGAAGAATTCAAAATGAAAAAGGTTATACAATTAACAATGTTAGAAGTGATAGAGGTAGAGAATTTGATAATCAAGATATTGAACTATATTGTGATCAAAATGGTTTTGGACACAATTTCTCGGCACCTCGTACTCCTCAACAAAATGGAGTAGTAGAACGTAAAAATAGATCACTTCAAGAAATGTCTAGAACTATGCTTAATGAACATAATTTACCTCAATACTTTTGGGCTGAAGCTGTTAACACCGCTTGCTATGTTATAAATAGAACCATCATTAGAAACACTTTAAATAAAACTCCTTATGAACTATGGAATAATCGAAAACCTAACATTGGATATTTCAAAGTTTTTGGATGTAAGTGCTTTGTATTGAATGATAGAGATAATCTTGGTAAATTCGATGCTAAATCCGATGAAGGTATATTCCTTGGTTATTCTACAAATAGTAAAGCATATAGAGTGTTCAATAAACGAACTATGGTTGTTGATGAATCTATGCATGTTGTTTTTGATGAAACTAATCCATTTCATATAAAAAATAATTGTGATGATGAGCCAATTTCTCTTGAAAATAAAGCTAGTTCATCTAATCAAGTTGATTTAAGTGAAAAAGTCAAAGATCAAGTAGATGAACCAAAAGATGAAGAAAAAGCGCTTCCTCCAACCAAAAATGAAGAATTACCAAAAAGTTGGAACGTAGTCCATAGTCATCCTAAAGAATTAATCATTGGTGAAGTTGAACGTGGAGTAAGCACAAGATCAAAGCTCAAGAACATCTGCAACAACATGGCGTTTCTCTCACAAGATTGAACCAAAGAACATAAATGAAGCTATTGAAGATGAATCATGGATCTTGGCCATGCAAGAAGAGCTAAACCAATTTGAAAGAAACAAGGTATGGACTCTTGCACCTAGACCCAAGGACCACTCCGTCATTGGTACAAAATGGGTATTCCGAAACAAAAAGGATGAAGAAGGTATAATAGTAAGGAACAAAGCAAGGTTAGTCGCTCAAGGTTATAATCAAGAGGAAGGTATTGATTATGGAGAGACTTATGCTCCAGTTGCTAGATTAGAAGCTATACGCATGTTACTTGCTTTTGCATGTTTTAAAAATTTTAAATTATTTCAAATGGATGTCAAAAGTGCCTTTTTAAATGGTTTTATTGCCGAAGAAGTTTATGTAGAACAACCTCCTGGATTTGAAAATCATGAATTTCCAAACCACGTTTTTAAATTATCAAAAGCTTTATATGGTTTAAAACAAGCTCCAAGAGCTTGGTATGAACGACTAAGTGGTTTCCTTATTGAAAAGGGTTTTACACGTGGAAAACTTGACACAACATTATTTCTAATGTTTGATGGAAAAGACATGCTTATTGTGCAAATCTATGTTGATGATATTATATTTGGTTCTACTAATGAAAACTTGTGCAAAGAATTCTCTAAGACTATGCAGGATGAATTCGAAATGAGTATGATGGGTGAGCTAAAATTCTTTCTCGGACTTCAAATAAAGCAAACCGAAGATGGGATATTCTTAAATCAATCCAAATATGTCATAGACTTACTAAAAAGATTTGGATTGACAAATGCTAAAGCATATGGAACTCCCATGAGTCCTTCAACAAAGCTTGACAAAGATGAGAAAGGTAAACCGGTGGACGTTAAGCTATATCGAGGTATGATTGGTAGTTTACTTTATTTAACCGCAAGTAGACCCGATATAATGTTTAGTGTATGTCTTTGCGCCCGATTTCAATCTTGTCCTAAAGAATCACACTTAATTGCAGTCAAACGAATATTTCGATATTTGCTTGGAACCATTGATTTAGGATTATGGTACCCTAAGTCAAATTCATTTGACTTAATAAGCTACACGGATGCGGATTTTGCTGGTTGCAAAATTGATCGCAAAAGCACTAGTGGTACTTGTCACTTTCTAGGACACTCACTAGTATCATGGTTTAGTAAAAAGCAAAATTCTGTGGCCTTATCAACGGCGGAAGCCGAATATGTAGCGGCCGGTAGTTGTTGTGCTCAATCTCTCTACATAAAACAACAACTAGAGGATTTTAAAATTCTTTTTGATCATATTCCCATAAGGTGTGATAACACAAGTGCCATAAGTTTAAGTAAAAATCCTATCCAACACTCTCGCACAAAGCACATTGAAATTAGATACCATTTTATAAGAGATCATGTACAAAAAGGGGACATTGAACTTGAATTTGTAAGCACCGATAGTCAATGGGCGGATATTCTCACGAAACCTCTCATTGAAGAACGATTTTGCACAATTCGACGTGAAATAGGTATGGCTAGATACGTTGATATCAAATAAGCTTAAATTTATTATCCTTCTCTTTGATTCAACTATGTTAAATCTATATATACCTTAAGAATTGAATATAAAATGATTTTATGCATATCATGTTCATAAAATTGTTCATTTTATATCTTCCTAGTTATATTGTTTGAACATTAAATTATATGCCCAGTTCTATGTATATTTGCGTATATGTTCATGCATAAAATAAGAAATAAAACTCATCATTTAAACAAACTTGAGTTTATTAAAAAGAAAGCCATAAAGGAGAAGTCACCACAAAAGGAAAAACCACTACACTTCCCACTACATTTATTTGGGGATAGAGCGAGAAGTCAATTCCTTCACCTCAGCTAGTAGCTTCTCGTACTGCTTCTGCAGCTTATTAGTGGTCTTGCTCTGCTCTGTGGACCGGATTACCAAATCATCGGCATAAGAATCCACGAGCGCCTTCAGCCTTTTGTTCTCCTCCTTGACCTCCCCTACTTTCTTCTTACTCTCCTTCAGCAACCTTTGTAAAATGGTGACTTGAGAACGCAGCGCTTTCACTTCCATATTCCTAACATGAAGACGACGTCCCATGTTAGAAACAGTGGCAGTACACTGAACCGTGAGTGCCAATGATTCATTTATTATTTGTGGGTCAGTCCTCCCAGCTAAAACCTTTGCATCCTCCGGAGTACAAAGACCGGCAGCTACTGCGGTGGCAGTCTCACCATTCAATATCACTGAATCAGTTACTGATACAGGGCCATTAATTGAAAGGAAGTAAGGACGCCAGACTTCTGGCATCACACTAGGCGTATCATTTAGATTAATTGTTTCTGGTTTGTTTTGAGAAGAAGAGGAAGCCATTCTAGAAAATCTAATAAGAGATTAAGCTAAGAGTTTGAAAATGATGAAGTTCATCGAAAATTAGTGTGTGTTAAATAAACCTCAGATTTTTGAACACCAGCCTGTACCTATCACCCGACTCCCGAGATTTTTCTTCAAAATTCAACGTTCAAATCTCGAGATTTAACGTATACGGAAATATCACTGACTCAGAACTCGATGCGTCGACAAAGATCTGTTTTCTGAAAAAGCAGATATTTTTTTTTCAAACTTCCTGATTTATCGGTGTCTATGGCGTGCGTAATTGGATAAGTCTGACACATAGCAAAATCTGAACCCTTCATTCACACTTACGACACGTAGCAAAATCTGAACCATTCATTCACACTTATGACACATAGCAAAATCTGAACCATTCATTCACACTTATGACACGTAGCAAAATCTGAACCATTCTTTCAAACAGCGCGTCTGTCCTATAAATTCGCTTCACCTCTCCACTACATACTCACACCTCTCAGATAATATTTTCTCTCATTCTTTAGATAAAACTCTAAGAGGATGCAGCATCATTTAGAGATTCATAAAATCAAATACTTGATCTTCTCAGATAGAAGCAAAATTATTATTGATCAAGTTTCCACGAAGCAAGATTATTATTGATCATGCTTCTCGGTTGAAGTACCTCTCTCATACACCAGGTTGATGGGAAGATCTTTAGCATACACTCCAAATATATCTTCCTCATCCGAATCATCCCGTTCATACAACTGTTGATACACCTGAAGCTTTGTATGACAGAAGAGAGAGAGTACATAATATATGGGCTTCATCCCATGTCCTTTCCAGATTGCTTAAATCATCAGCATTTTAGGCATATGGCAAGGGACATCATATCCTTTCCTGAAGCATCTTCAACCGAACCCTCAATCCATCCGAACCACTAGGATGAAGAATCTTACAAATATGAATATATTTGTTTTATTTCTTTATGCCAAATAAGAGAAAAATATGTTATATTGGTTGGGGTTCTAGAAACCAAAAGGGAGAAATATATTTTTTGTTTAATTTTGGTTGTTTAAAATGTTGAAGTGATGTTTGGAGATATTGAATATAATTATTTATTTTTGATGATGCCAAGGGGGAGAAAGATATGACATTTTTTTTTATCTATTGAATGAATTATCATATCTATTGGTGAATTATCATATCTTGCAATAATTAAAATGCGCATATATATTGATTGCTTGATAATACTTAAATGACAAATTGATCTATGCATAAAGATAGGGGGAGATTTAAAAATCTCTAATATAAAGATATGCATTATTTTAGGGGGAGCTTTTCAAGAAAAGCTTCAAAATCATAAATCGTATAAAAATATCATATCATATGTGTCATCATCAAAAAGGGGGAGATTGTTAGCCTCAAGGTTTCAATAATTATTAATTGGCTAATTAATCCAAGGACATTCATGTAGTTTTGATGATAACCATGATTTTAAGTTGTTCATTAATGATATTTTCATATGAACTAATGATTTATGTTTTAAAGCTTAATTTTGACTATTGATTTAATTGGACCAAGATGGCCAATTCAAATATCAAGCAAATGCAAAGTTGACAAGTTGCAAATTCATTGAAGATCAAAGTCATCAAGACTCAAGACAAAGAAATCAAGCTCAAAGACAATGATCCGAGACATATGAGAAGTAAGAGTTAGGTTTTGTAAAGTTTATTAAGATTTGATCTTTAAGGCTCAACTTTAAAACCAACTTCAATTGAAAAATCTCTTAAAGTTTTCAAAGACAAACTTGATTGGTTGAAATTCAAATATAAGACAACCATATCAATTGAAAAATCTCTTAAAGTTTTCAAAGACAACTTGATTGGTTGAAATTCAAATATAAGACAACCATATCAATTGAAAAATCTCTTAAAGTTCTTCAAAGACAAACTTGATTGGTTGAAATTCAAATATAAGACAACCATATCAATTGAAAAATCTCTTAAAGTCTTCAAAGACAACTTGATTGGTTGAAATTCAAATATAAGACAACCAATATCAATTGAAAAATCTCTTAAAGTCTTCAAAGACAAACTTGATTGATTGAAATTCACATGCAAGACAACCATATCAATTATGGTTGAAAAATCTTAAGAAGAAAAGTTTTCAAAGAAAGCAACTTGATTGAAATTCACATGCAAGACAACCATATCAATTATGGTTGAAAAATCTTAAGAAGAAAAGTTTTCAAAGAAAGCAAATTGATTGATTGAAAATCAAGAAGAATGCAAGACAACATGATGGCTATAAATACTACCCTTTCTTCATTTCTAAACATCAAGCATACAAGAGAAATCAAAGATAGAAAAGATAACATCTTATACATCAATCCATCCTTCTCAAGCTTATATTTTCATATCATTCAAAATCCTTGATTGAAAATTTCTCTAAACACTTTTTGAGCCATATTGATCAAATCCTTGATATACTATTAGAGTGAGCATATTGTGTACAATTACTCTTTGAGAGAGCCTTATCTTGTACAACAAATACTTTGTTGAAACCATGTGAGTGTATTTTGTTAGGGTTTTGGTATAAATCCTAAGTAGTGAAAAGGATTTTTCACTGGGTGGTTACTCTTCACCTTGTAAGGAAGATTTGTGGGTCTTGGTATAAATCCTAAGAGTGAAAAGGATTTTTCACTCGGTGGTTACTCTTCACCGTGTAAAGAAGATTTGTAACGGTTTTGATCTTCACCCGAAAGAAGATTGTCAAATTAGTGGAATTTGGGAATCCTCGAGAAGTGTTCTTGAGGCGGGGACGTAGGCGGGGAAGCCGAACCTCGATAACAATCACTGTGTTTGATTTTCTCTATCTCTATCTCTTACTTATTCAATTGCTTATATATGCTTGTGTTTGATTTTCTATCATATCTTATTGCAATTGAATTGTGTTCTTAAATTTGTTTTTGCTAATTGAAAATAGTTTTTAATTCCGCATTTAAATCGAAAAAGTTTGCCTCAACCTAAATCACCCCCCCTCTTAGGTTGATATTTGGGTAACAAAAACTTCAAACATGAACTCACTTTTATATTACAATTTATCAATGGTGGAGCCAATATTTCAAGTTATCATGGCAAGATTAACTTGTTTGGTTGGAAGGAAGATGGAGGGAAAGAATAACCATTTTTTTCGTTAGGTTTGAGAGAAATTGAGGGAGGGAGTGGAAAATGGAGGAAATGGTTTCCCTTAGACCAACAAATTTTCTTTCCTCCCAAATTGTATAGAAATAAGAATTAAAAAAGAGTTTTACATGAGTTCCGCATATTTCCTTTCTTTTCTACCTTGCAAACCAAACACCATGAAGAAAAAAAAAAAAAAAATACTCTCTTCTCCATTTCCTTTCTCTTCCCTCCCCCTCCATTTTGTCAAAGACAAGATGAAAGCAAGCTTAAAAAAATAAATAAACAATTATATACTAATGTAGTTGTAATACAAAATCTAATATAAATGTAAACTATAATATTTTTTTTATACCTAGTTTAATCCACCTCACTACTAGTTCATTTAGAAATCAATCCATACTCATTGTTATGTTCAAGTTTCTCCATAATCTCAATTAACTACAAGTATATATTTCATGTCATTAAAATAAAGAAACAAAAAAATCAATTCATAGTTAATACTAATCAAGGTGAGAGATTAATCTAACATATAAAGTTAAAACATGTCATTGATTCCTTAAAATAAATTTAAGCAAACAAATCATTGTAAAAGTGTTAAGAGTATAACAATATACTTGCAAATACGAATATGTGTCTACCTCACTTAATTTCTTTTAGAAAAATATGGAGAATCCAATATTTATTTCTCTATTCTTCTAGGTATTTAAAATTTGGGTTTATAACCAAAAAAATAAAATAAAAAATCAAAGTTTAAAACTGTAAAAAAGTAAGAGATGGGAAGTTGGGAACAAAGGTTAGTGGAGGTTTTTTTAGAAATATATATATATATTGTGTTTAATAGAACCCACTAAATTTAAGCCTGATCTTGAAGTACTCTGTGAAAAGTAGAAAAATGAGATAAGTAAAAAAGTTGTGTCCAGTGAGGTGACTAAAGACTATTGTGACGTGTGACAAGTAAGGAAGGATATTGTAACGTGTGACAAGTAAGGAAAGAGTTTAGAGTTTCTAGCTAGTTTACTATAACTTATTATGTGTCAATTAATAAGTTTATCCACGTATACTTTAGTCACATGATCTATTTAATGTGTCAAGTGACTTCTATAAATAATACATATAGATGGTCTTATAAACTGCCACATAGTGGGTTGTAGCAAACTGGTTACAAACCAATTTGTAGCCAAACCTTGTCCGATAAGTAATTGTAGGGAATTATTTCTTTAAAATAAGTTTTTTTTTTTTTTTTTTTTTTTTTTTTTTTTTTTTTTTTTTTTTTTTTTCATTTCTTGTGAATTATTTAAACATTCTAATATATAATATAAGTGTTATAAAATAAAAGATAAATAGTAAGAGAAGATAAATATAAATGAGAGAAGATATATAAATTTATTTGTTCATGTGGTCATTCACAATATATTATAAACTTTCTGAACTGATATCTGATCAATTCTCGTGCATGAATTACAACTGATATTAACCCTATATATATACTCATCTTTGGGAATGAGTATTTATTAAGAAGTAAACATAAGTGATAGTTATATTGAGAGGAGTCAACTAATATTTGCATAGCATTTAGTATGAAGACTCTTACAAATTACTTTGTCAACAAAGGTTTGTTGAGCACTTTACTCAAGCCATTTGTTCACATCACAAGTGATTATTTCCCATGTAATCTTAATCAACAATTGTGGCTTAAATGTCAAGCCATTTGTTCACAACAATAAGAAATTTTTTAGGAGCCAAGCAATTTCCCCCTATGCAATCTATAACAAAACTTATAACAAAGCATCCATCATGATTGGAGGCTTGTATCACATTCCCTACTCCAAAACTTTGATTGTCGTTTGAAAAAAGAATTAAATAAAAAAAAACATGTGAATCTACTTGGATCCTTTATCTAACAATTAACAACTATGGGGCCAGTAAGAACGTGCCTCTTCTATGATAAAATGCGATTGAAAGATCCAATATTTTAATCAAATTTAAAATTTCTCTCAAGATTCTTTCTTTGAATTAAACGTTTCTTCTATTTCCTTTTCCTTTTTCTTTTCTTTTTTTCTGGTCGGGTGGCTTTCCCTCAAGATTCAGGGAGATTTTTACATTTTGGGTTGTTTTGTGCATTGATTTAACTCATTGAACAAGGCGCAAAAAATTGTTTGTGATCTTAATTTACTTCAATTGGGCTTTTTTAGGTAGTACCTCCCTACATTACCCAATTTCATTTTTGTTTTTCCCTATTAACCTTTAATAGATTCGATGGCATATTTTTTCCTACACTGAAACAGATAATTTAACGACCAAGCTATGGGTTGAAGGCTTGAAGCTCAATCCCTATCAATGGACATGTTCAAAATTTCCAACCGTTGCCGAACAAGGCCAAATAACTAGCAAGAAAACACTAGAACGAAATGTACGGTTTAGACAAAATGTAGTCAAAATAGTAGCATTGGTAGTAATATAGTTTGAACCCTTACATCAGTTGAAATAATAAAGATACCATCAAGATTATTATTGTTTTCCATAAATGTTGATGGGGTTGCAAATGCTCTCGAGCCATTTCAGCTTGTCCTCAAACTGTTGTGAATCCACAAGCTGGATGTCATCTAACCACTGAATTACCTGTTCAACACCATCTTTAATCTTTTTCATAACTTCAGGGGCAAGCTCAGCACCAATCTTCTTATCATTGATAGTATTTCTCATGTTGTAGGCATATTTCTCCAAAGCTTCCTTAGCTTTAATCTTCTTCCTGTGATCATCATCTTCAGCCTTGTGTCTGTTTGCATCCTATACCATCCTGTCAATTTCTTCATTGGATAGTCTCGACTTATTATTGGTGATAGTGATCTCCCTCTTCACACCGCTGGTCATCTCCTTAGCAGAAACATTCAAGATACCATTGATGTCAATTTCAAAGCAAACTTTTACTTGAGGAACATACTTGGGTGCTGGAGGAATACCATGCAGACTAAATTGTCCCAACAAGTTGTTATCACAAGCTCTTGCTCTCTCACCCTCATAAACTTTGATGGTCGTAAAAGTTTGGTTGTCATAGGAGGTGGTGTAGTTCCTCTCCTTCTTGGTAGGAATGGCGGTATTCCTTGGAATCAAAACAGACATATTGGCCGTTGAACCAACCAATATACCAAGGGACAAAGGGGTGACATCAAAGAGAATGATGTCTCCAAGTTTCTCATTACCTATACTGGTCAAGATAGCAGCTTGAACAGCGGCTCCATAAGCCACAGCCTTATCCGGATTAATGCTCTTGCAAAGTTACTTCCCATCAAAGAAGTCCTGCAACAACTGCTGCACTATGGGAATTCTGGAAGAACCACCCGTAACAACGACATCATGGACACAACTCTTATCCATCTTAGCATCAGTCAAGCACTTCTCCACAATATCAATACACTTCCTAAACAAATCCATATTGAGTTCCGCAAATTTGGCACGGGTAATAGTTGAGAAGAAATCAATACCATCATATAAAGAATCGACTTCAATGTTAGTCTCAATTGCAGAAGAAAGAATCCTCTTTGATTTCTCACAAGCAGTTCTCAACCTCCTAAAAGCTTTGGGGTTTACACTAATATCCACCTTGTGATGCCTCTTAAATTTTTTCAACAAAGTATTTCACCATTCTACTATCAAAGTCCTCACCTCCAAGATGAGTGTCTCCAGAAACGGCCTTTACTTCAAAGACAGCATTCTTAATGGTAAGTAGTGAGACATCAGCAATACCACCACCCAAATAAAAAATCAACACATTTCTCTTGCCAATGCAGCCAGACTTATTCTCAAGACCATAAGCAATGGCTGCAGCAATTGGTTCATTGATTATACGCAAAACATTGAGGCCTGAAATACCTCCAGCATCCTTTGTGGCCTTACGCTGGGAGTCATTGAAGTAGGCAGGGACAGTAACAACCGCATTCTTCACAGTTGTGCCCAGGTAGGCTTCGGCCATCTCACGCATCTTTGTGAGGATCATAGAAGAGATTTCCTCGGCAGCAAAGTGCTTCTCTTCACCCTTATAGTTGACCACCATCATAGGCTTATCATCACTGGGACCTTCAATGACCTTGAATGGCCAAAGCTTGATATCGCTCTGAACCAAGGGATCAGAGAATCTCCTACCAATCTGTTAAGGAATCCCACATAGGTTAGATAGGAGGGTTGTGTTAGTAGTCCTATGTATAAATAGGACACTTCACAACACATTGTAATCATCCAAAAATATCAAAGAGAGAATATAATAAAGATGTAGCCTATTAGGCTACATCCTGTGGACGTAGGCTCACATAGCCGAACCACTTGAAAACCCTAGCCTCCATTTGCTTCCTCTCTCTCAATCTCTTTTATATTTTCCATTGTCATTAGATTTAGGTGTTTTACATGGTATCAGAGCCCTAAAGCTCACACGAGTCAGTTCGATCCTGTGACATCAGTATAACCACCATCATCCTTTTCCGCATCTTCAAAAAAAAAAAAAATCTTCCCTAGCACCACCGCACCGCCATTACCACCATCACCATCATCAAGATTGGCAACACACACCCAGATCTGTTTATCCATGTGCATTAAGAGGTGAATATCTGGTTTTTATTTTGTATTTTGTTTTGTGGACTTCTATTGTTTAGTTGTCAACATACACACTGCTAGAGTTTTGGGAGAAGAAAATTCTTGAAGAAAAAAAAAAAAAAGAAGACGGTGGGTGAGAAAAAAAAAAACATGGGAAGTTATTTTTGAGAAGCTGTCCTTCAACGAAGGTGCTATGTTGGTGCGTGAAGAAAAAAAAAAAAAAAAAATAAAGAAAGAAAGAAAAGAAAAAGAAAACTGGCATTGACCAGTAAGGGAAAAAAAAAAAAAACACATTCAAATTTCAAATTTTGAATAAACTTTTGTGGGATAATTGTTTGATTCTATCTTCATGAGCTGAGATCGAGCCAAGCCATCGAGCCACTGAGCTGAGATCCCGAGCCAAGACCATTTCAAGATCCGAGCCTTTGAGCCACTGAGTCGTGATTTGAGCCATCGAGCCATGATCCGACCAAGCCAAGCCGAGATCAAAGTCGCCAAGCCAAAATCCGAGCCACCGAGCCTTTGAGCCAAGATCCGAGCCATCGAGCCTAGATACGAGCCAAGCCGAGTTGAGTCAAGATATTTGAGCTATTCTTTTGTAAACAAACTCAAAGGTTTCATTAAAATTACACCTTGAGTTTGAGGGGGAATGTTAAGGAATCCCACATAGGTTAGATAGGAGGGTTGTGTTAGTAGTCCTATGTATAAATAGGACACCTCACAACACATTGTAACCATCCAAAAATATCAAAGAGAGAATATAATAAAGATGTATGTGGACGTAGGCTCACATAACCGAACCACTTGAAAACCCTAGCCTCCATTCTCTTCCTCTCTCTCAATCTCTTTTATATTTTCCATTGTCATTAGATTTAGGTGTTCTACACAATCAAACGCTTGGCATCTGCAATATATAATATAATACTACCATTTTAAGAAAGAGATACCTCAAATAGAAGAGGAAAACTATTACAAAAGCGAAAAGAGTTCATAATTCATAGGAGATTACCGAAGACAGAGTTCATGGGGTTCCTGGCAACCTGGTTTTTGGCGGCATCACTGACCAAGCGCTCCACAGGAGTGAAAGCAACATAGGATGGCGTTGTCCTGTTTCCCTGATCATTCACTATTATCTCCATTCGTTCATGTTGCCACACTGCCACACACGAGTATGTTGTACCCAGATCGATATCAATCGCTGGGCCCTCTCCTCGGTCACCCATTTAGGAATAAAATCTTATTCCTAAAACCTGTTGGATGCAAAAATAAATAATAAACACAAGACACAAAGATTTACGTAGAAAATCCTTTCTACTTGAAGGGAAAAACCACGTGACAAATTCTGAATAATTCCATTATTATAAAATTCAATTACAATAGTTCTTTATGCCTAACTTGTGGTTCTCACTAAATATAATAATATTCTTTCTAAGAATTAACACTTAACAATTCTTGAGAGGAAACCCCAAATCCCTTTTATATATGTCTCACGGCTAAAGAAAAATATCCCTAATTTTTCTTTACTTCTCACACTTTTCTTTACTTCACAACACTCACTGCATCTTACGGATTGCTCTCTCTTAATATTGCGGCGGCTTCTTTTGATTCAACATATATTGCTTATATAACAATAGTTAAACATCATGGCACACGTAACCTACTTCAAAGAGAAGTATACGTCTGTCAACTAGGAGGAGTACTAGCCGACTCACACAACCTCAATATATAAGGCTTTTATCACGTGTGAGCTGGACTTGGTGCATCACGCACCCTAACACATTATAGTCCGGAAAGAGAAGTTCAAAACCAAAATGAAGTAGATGAAAGTAGAGTACGTCACTGAAGAGTTTTTTTGTTTTGTCTTTTGAGAGGATGTACCGAAGAGTTGAAGACGAACGATGTATTTGAAAGTAGAGTAGAAGAATTTATTTATTTATTTTAATAAAGTAGTAGTAGAAGACTATGACGCCATTAAAAGGTTGAAGACGGTCCAATATCCTTTTTCCTTATTAATGATTCAATCTCTCTCTCTCTCTTTTTTTTTTGTTCCAAAATTGTTTCTTTTAGTGGCTTCTAGTTTCTAGAGATAATTCATTTGAACTTTTGGAGATATACTATATAATAAAATAAGGAAAATATTATAAATTTTAGTATATAAGATTTGGAACTGATGTTTTAATGGATGTGTTAAGCCCATGGTTATCAAAATCGGGATTTTACCTTGAATGGTTGGGAGAGTTTCGTAAATCGAATTGTAAGATTCTACTTTCCGTAAATAAAAAATATATAAATAATTATAATTCATAAAATATGTTAAAGAATCATTGAAAAATAAATAAGTTTTGACATAGAAACTTATATAAGGTCATCAACTACTAAATACCAAATAACAAACTTCAAACTTCAAACTTTTAAGTTCCAAGTTTTAATACCACATAACCACAAACATACATAATGTTTCAAATAATAACACTACACAAATAATAATGTTTCCCAACCATTTTCCACAATGGTAATTTTGTGACAAAAGTAACACATTACTTATTATTCAACGTGAATAATCAAGATCTTCATTGATTTGATGAATATTTTCCTCTAATGGGAGACCTTCACCATAAAGAATATTTTCATCCATGTCTCACTCTCAGTCTCGGAGTTTCACTCTATCTGTATTTCTATTTCTGTATTCTGTATTCGTGTGGGAGACTTATCACTTTAGGGAATTAGGGTTTGTTTTGTTTTTTTTTTTATTTTATTTAATGGGCTATTTCAGTATTTGGGCTACTAAAATACTAAAAATCAGTCCAACACAAGCCAAATTCTCATTGGAGGCCCAAAAAAAAAAAAAAAACGCAAAAAACCCGAATAAACTTTGTGCAGTAGAATCATATAAAATCGGAAGAAAATTAGGATTCTACAGATTCTAAGATTCAAATTGAGATTTTAACAACAAAGGTTAAGCATGAGGTATTCACATGAAGAAATATAATAACTTCTCGGGTTAGTGTTCGCCACCCTAATAGTTTTTAATTATGCGACACAACTACATATACGCATATTCAATATGTTAAATATTGGTTTATGTATTTCTAAATTATTAACATTATTGCAAATAAATAAAAAAGCAGCAGAAAACATAATTCTATAGGTTGTAGTTAGAATATTGTATTATTTGTGTGCAAAATGCAAATTGTTTTGTATTTGAATAAAATTAAACTCGTTAGCCAAAAAAAGAAAAGAACAAGAGCCAAAAATATTTTGAGTAAAACAGTTCATGGGGCATTCCGAGAATCGAACTCGGGACCTCTCGCACCCAAAGCGAGAATCATACCACTAGACCAAATGCCCGCGTTGATATTAAAGTGAACTAACTTTAGTTAACTATATCTTATTCACTCAAATCCTGACATATTAGAAAAAACATAAAAGTGTCCTATTGAAATTCTCTAGGGTTAGGGTTTAAGCATTTGCTCAAGTGAACCGGTGGAGCTTCGACGATACACAGTGCAAGAGAGAGATGTCGAAGAAGAACAATCTTTCCCGTAGAAAAAATCAGTATGCATTCGATCTCAAAAGTAATTACTCCTCCAACTCTCTCTCATAATCTATTTCTATTTCCTCCAATTTTTTTTGTTTAAGAATTTAATTGGGCATATCACCCCCATATGTTGCTAATTAGGGTTTTGCTTTTCGTGAATTAGGAGAGAAAGAAGAAAAGGAAAAGCTGGCCAAGAAGCTTCAAGCAAAGAAGAATAAGATGAAAGTAATAACCCCCTTCTATCTCTCTCTTGATTTTTTTTTTTTGGCTATTTAATTCGTTATTATTATAAATTTGAATAATTTGTAGCAGAATTTAGGTCTAAGTTAATTTGAAATGGTATGTTGTGGTGCTTAATTATGTGATTAGGTTGATCGTAGCGACAAGAAAAAGAAGGGCGGAGGTGGGTTTCAAGTGGGAAAGAGAAAAGTGAAGACCAAATTGACGGCATTGGCGAAAGCTAAGGCTGCTCAGGCGATGGAGGTTGACAATTGAGTTTTGGTTTTGGACAATTTTATGTGTATGCAGAGAAGCTAACAATTTTCTTATAAAAAGTATGTTGCGTAGCTTATTTGTATTTTGTTTTTAATCCAATTTTTATTTTGAAAATTATTATGTTCTATTACGTGCTGGAAGATTTCGATATTTTCGTAATATCATGTTATATGCCGAGTATATATTCGGTCTGTAGTGAGTAACAAACTAGAGTGTGGACGGTGATTCCTAGTGGAGAATGAGAATTTTTTGTTGTAATAGGATTTAATCTCCATGGTATGGATGTGCAATATATCTCCTTTAGTTGTAAGTTAGTTAAAATGTTTTGAGCTGAAAGTTTGTGTTTTAACAGTTTGTGATCATAGTCTTCTTGCTTTGATCCAAGTTCTAGTTGAGTGTACAAGAATATAAAGAAGGCTTTTTTTTTGGGCAAGAAAATAGTGTTTAGAGATACTAGACTTCAGTTGGAGAAAGGGTTTAAACTTTGAATGACATTAATAGAGGTTAAATCAATGCTTTCTGGAAGGGAGAAGGGTAGATTTTCTTTTGATTGGAAACATATTGGCTGGTACCCATCAGGGTGCCTCCTAGCTTGGGATGAGCTGTAGACTGAGATATCCTGGGTTTGATCCCCATTAGAAGCTTCCCCTAGATTATCCAATACACAGTTCTAGCGGTGGGGTTGTGTATCTGGGGTTTATACACCCAAGGGTGGGTCCAAAGGATCCTGCCTTTGTGAGTTCCTTTCTTTTAAAGAAAAAGCTGGTACTGGTTTTGGGTGTTTTTGGTTTTCAAAAGCTTGGGAAAAGAACCTTTCATGTAGGCTTTATCTGCTGTTATAGTCTTTACTGCTATTTGGCTACAAGTTTACATGCAGTTTTAGGCCATATATGCGGAAATCTTCGTCTTTTATGTATTTATCAAAAAATCTCTGTCTTTTATGGTCATTCCCTCCCCCTCCCCCTCCCCCTCCCCCTCCCCCCCCTCGTTTAAGAAACCCATTAAGGATCCTGCCTTTGTGAGGTTCCTTGCGTAGCTTATTTGTATTTTGTTTTTAATCCAATTTTTATTTTGAAATTATTAGTTCTATTACGGTGGAAGATTTCGATATTTTGTAATATCATGTTTTGCCGGTATATATTCGGTCTTAGTGAGTAACAAACTAGAGTGTGGACGGTGATTCTAGTGGAGAATGAGAATTTTTTGTTGTAATAGGATTTAATCTCCATGGTATGGATGTGCAATATATCTCCTTTAGTTGTAAGTTAGTTAAAATGTTTTGAGCTGAAAGTTTGTGTTTTAACAGTTTGTGATCATAGTCTTCTTGCTTTGATCCAAGTTCTAGTTGAGTGTACAAGAATATAAAGAAGGCTTTTTTTTTGGGCAAGAAAATAGTGTTTAGAGATACTAGACTTCAGTTGGAGAAAGGGTTTAAACTTTGAATGACATTAATAGAGGTTAAATCAATGCTTTCTGGAAGGGAGAAGGGTAGATTTTCTTTTGATTGGAAACATATTGGCTGGTACCCATCAGGGTGCCTCCTAGCTTGGGATGAGCTGTAGACTGAGATATCCTGGGTTTGATCCCCATTAGAAGCTTCCCCTAGATTATCCAATACACAGTTCTAGCGGTGGGGTTGTGTATCTGGGGTTTACTACACCCAAGGGTGGGTCCAAAGGATCCTGCCTTTGTGAGGTTCCTTGTCTTTTAAAGAAAAAGCTGGTACTGGTTTTGGGTGTTTTTGGTTTTCAAAAGCTTAGGCGAAAAGAACCTTTCATGTAGGCTTTGATGCTGCTGTTATAGTCTTTACTGCTATTGTGGCTACAAGTTTACATGCAGTTTTAGGCCATATATGCGGAAGATCTTCGTCTTTTATGTATTTATCAAAAAATCTCTGTCTTTTATGTGTCATTCCCTCCCCCTCCCCCTCCCCCCCCTCGTTTAAGAAACCTCATTAAGGCATTCACTAAGTCGGGTAACCTGTGTTGAGTATTATGAAAACTGGCTGCAGGTGCTTGGATCTTTGTGCAAGCTACATTTGCGTCCATTCATTAGATATTCTTTTCAAAAGACATTTGCTGCTAATTGCTTGATCAAGTCATACGCATGCTTGGTGCAGCAGTGCTAACAGATATTAGGGAAGTTTTGTCAACTCACCTAGTAAATTAAGCTCATTATTTAAAGGTTGAGCCTACATAAAATGGGGGAAGTTGTATCTCTTTTGCGGCTAGGATAAGCCATAGTCAGGGTTCTGTGCAAAACTCGATGGGGAATTCTATGATTATGAAGTGACAATTGAGATGTGCTTTGGGTGGGAACTTTGAGCTGTGATGCAATTGTATATTGTTAAATGAGTGGAGCCAAGAAGATGGTGTGGAGATGAATTGTTGAAGAAATGGTTTAGTTGGAACGAGGTATTTGCTTTTGAAGAGAAGCGTTTGAATTAAAGTACAGGAGTAAATTTTTTTTTTTGATGAAATTCATGGAAGGGATCTAAATATTATTAACATGTGAATTTATAACGAGTAAGATGTTATTTCAAATTCATAATATAAGTGTATTTGTTGGACCAAAATCGTCAAAATCAAATCTATAGAATGATGCTAAATTTTATATCAAGGAATATTACTCTATGGTCTAACTCCAGCGGACATTGATTGTGCCTATGATATAATAATATAATATAAATGTTATTTCAATGTTTTTCTTACCCTGAAAGACAACAGTCTGTAGTACAGTCAGAAACATCAAAATGAAGATAATTGATAATCACGTCAGGTGGTTGATAAAAATTACAAAATCCTGCTCTCGCTCTCGAGTCTCGACCCATTCTGGCCAGAAGGTCAGCACATTTATTGGCTTCTCTAAACATGTCTAATTGTTGTCGATGAAACCGTTGTAGAAGGCACCTGTAATCATTGGTCATGGGTGAAAAATGGGCATAACCAGAGGAGTTACTGTTGGGATCCCACAACAATACCTGCATCTAGTTTTACTTTTAAGTTCGTTATCCCCAAGGTTAATAGCAATTGGCACTGGCAGCTCGTTCTCAAGGGTCTAAAGCTCAGCACAAACACTAGATCCAGTGCGGATAGCTCTCGTTATGCCCTTTACTCAATGGGACTGGAAGCTTTCTGTGGATGAGATTGTTCCTAACAAGGGTGCTTCCATGGCAACATAACCATCTGAACAACCAGATTCTTGGAGTGGCCAGTACTCGCCATATCCACTTCCAATTAGACTGGGGTTGTTGGGGTACTCAAAGCTGTTGTCCCTGATTGCCACTTTATAATCCAATCTTGGTAAAACCCAAAAAGTCCTTAACAAAATGTGAGGTTGGTTCCACTAGAAGGAACCAAGCCCTTGACAAAAACGGGTCATCTGTTTGTAATAGCAAATCTAGGTTTTAGATTAGACCCTGTTTAAAGGCCCAGCAAGATCAATTCGATTTGGGTTTACATATTTGGCAAGGAGAGTTTGAGTCCAAAGAGGATCTTTTTCAGTTAGACCCTCTAATTGGGCTTTGTTTGAGCTGCGGTGGAATGGAGACCCAAACCAACGTCTTGTATAGCTCTAGTAACTTTGGACCAGCAAACCCAATGGAGTAGTTTTCCTCTTTGAGCCTAAGCCCTATTAGTACTGTTCAGCTCAGAACAAGCATTTTGGGGCAAAGAGACACTCGTGGTGGGACACAGATATCTTTGGTCCCGCATAATATTTCTATATAGCCAGATTATGTGAATAATATGCAGCACACTATGTGAAATTTATACGAGTATCTCAGGTAGAAATTATATGTCTATAAAGCTCATGTGTTGTCTCCTATTATCTCGAATATCTTGTCTTAGATTTTTTAAATATGAAAACTACCACCTCCTATCTCAAAGGCAAACAAAGAACATGTAGCTGCTTTTAGCATTCCTCATCTTCTTTTCAAGTTTGGGTGTGCTTTTTTGGAGGTAAGTTTAATTGGGTGGGGATCAAATATATTCATTATTCACCTTTTCCTCAGGTATTGAGTGGGCCTGGGTTGTCCAGAGTAATGTCTATTTTTGAGAGTCTAGATCCAAGGCCTGCTGAACTTTCTGATCAACCATTCAATTTCTATGACGGAATCTACTTTATTGTACAGCTATGAACATGTTTGCTTTTTATTTTATTTTTTTAAACAATATTTTTCTTTCTTGTGGGTTGTAGAAAAAGACCGAGATGTAATTAAGAGAGTTGATTTTTTTGCAATAAGCTGATTCTGTAACTAGATTATCTAATGGCATCACTTAAGACAAGGCACGGACGTAAATACTTTCTCGAAAACTTGACTTTATAAACCCCATGATGCCATATTCTTTTACTGGAATGTGATAGGTTTAGGTAAAATTTAGATATAATTTTTTAAGTTAGTATATTAGGTTCTTTAATTGAATTTAAATACATAACTGCATTTAATTTAATTATTCTTAAAAAATATAACATTGTTTGTGTTTCATTGGATAATACAACAATGTGTTTAAATTCAATTGGGGAACCTAATGTATACCTAAGTTTTTACCCATAAGTTTATATCCCTATAAATTTTCTAGGATTTTTAGCAAAAATAAATAAATAAATAAATTTTCTAGGATATTTTGTGGCATCGAATTTAAATATCTTCATATTTTATTTTAAATAAATGCTGAAGAATCATTTGGGACATTTAAAAAGAATAGTTTATTACACTTTACAAATAAGGAAGAAAAAAAAAAGATATTTAAAAAGGGTAAAACTCTATGAACTTTGGGTCAAAATCAAGTAAACATTTTGATCTTTTAATTTCAAATTAAAAGCTCCTAAACTTTAAGAAATGCTCAGACTATTCTCATTGTTTAAATTTTCATTACATTTTTGTTTATTTATATTAGAAAATCATTTTAGAATACTTTTTTGAATAAAAAAAATATTTTTGAACTAAAATTTAATTAAAAATTAATTGGAATTCATTTATCCATAGATGTTTAGACATAAAGATCAATTTGAGTAATTCTTAAAGTTCAAGGTTTTCTAATATCAGATTAAAAGTCCTCTTTGATTTTGATCGAAAGTTTAGTGAGTGGTTTTGCATTTTTCCCTTTTAAAAAATATTTGTCATTTATCTTTGCTTTTTGTGTAAGGTCTCTTTCTCTCATCTTCAAAATCTGTGATAAAATTATTGTTGAGCACATGACATAAGTATTGAATTTGTGGGAAAAAAAAAAAAAATCTTTAGTATTCGCAAATAAACTTAAAACTTTTCCCTCTTCAATTTTAAACTTTCATTTGAATACCATTTTTAAGTTTTTACAAGTGTTATTGATAGAATGGAAGAGCTTTTTTAAACCGATCATATCATTTGGATTTTAGACATGATTCTTTCTAAAAATTAAAATAAATAACCTAGTAATGAATTATATAAATAAATTAAATAAAACATATAAGCTTTTTAGAGGAATAAATTTATTTAGATATAGATTTATCTTGAAAAAAGAAAAACGCAAAACAATATCACAAGCATCACAACGACTGGGAGAATAAACAAAGAAGCTGCTACCTTAGATGTGATCGGTTATCTTGAGCTACATAAGGTTTTGTTTTGTTTTAATTTTCTTTTCCCTCGAGGATCCTTCGGATTTGCAATTAAACTGAGGTATAAAAACGTTTGTTTGATGTGTGCTTTCAATTGTTTGATCCCAACAACATGTGCTTTAATTAATTTATTGCGATGACATAATCTGAAATATTATACAAATGGTTAGAATTATACTAAGAACTTTGCATTATAGAATACCATATAAAACTTATTAGAAGATCTCAACCGGTTATGGAGAAATCCAAATTTGGGCTCTTTACCTCATTACTCTGGTGGACATATTATTGGTTATCCAAGCAAATTTTTATAAACACAAGTTTTTGACTTAGTTACTGGTTATTTGTTTTATTTTTTATTTTTCTTAAAAGGTAGTCTTGGTAGAGAGGGGAGAGAACAATCCCTTTCATATACTAAAAAAAAAGTATGATCTCTTGTAATTTATTATTTTGAATTTGATAATATGTTCGTTTTTCTTATTATTGTTTGTTGGTTTTATTGACATCCCTATTGGAATATGTTGTGGGTCATTGTTCCGAGCCTCTAGGACAATATCTAGGTAAACTTTTATAGGTAAAACTCAGTTTCTCTTATGTAACAAATATATTAAATATAGAATTATTATTAAATATTATTTTTTTTTATTATATATTATATATATGATAGAAATTCTAATCTAAACTCACACACACGTATAGTTGAAGATCCCGGGAATTAAACCCACATCCTCATAGAGGAGTGGGGTTTTTTGGGAAAGGGGATTACCACTGGGCCGAATACCCAAGTAGCATTAAATATTGCCACTTTTAGTATACCAATTGTACAAAAAAATTCAGCTAATATAATCTTTGAGTTAACTGATACATATATCTCACTCGAGTGTCAAATCCCCTCAAAATCTTTACCTATAATTAAAATTATGTTAACTTCATAGAAGAAAAAAAAAAAAAAAAAAAACTATTGTTTTTATGTTAACTTCATAAAATTATGTAAGATTTTTAGGATAAGAGATCATGATATTCCATCTTAGTAAGTTTGATTTATCTGATTTAAGAAATCTAATCTAAGTTTTACCTAATGAATGTCTTTATTATTTGGAGTGCCAAATGGGAACCTCCAATTTAGAACAGTACTGTGGATGGTGTTTCCATCAAATAGCAAATAGGTTTTCATAGTCAAAATAACGATTGATCGTATTCAAATATAGTTCTTTTTCACCTAAAGCTTTCAGTAATTCCTCAACAAATATAGGTTGAGGGTAGTTCCACCAACCAACATAATCCTTGCTTTTCTACTCCTATGTCATTTTCTTTTCCCATGTTCCTTTCCCCCTTTAGGCATATCCTGTATGTTAAGGAAAGGGGCTAGGACAAACATATAATTGGACCATAATTCAATAGTTGTTCAAAACTTTGACATATAATTGGACCATAATTAAATAGTTGTTCAAATTAATAATTGTGTCTTCTTTTTTCGTTTATATATAGTACATTATTTTCTCTTGGTCAATTAAATAGTGCTTAACTTTTCTTCTTGATCAAAAGGAAGGATTAGAGTGCAAAGCACTAATATAGATTTCAATGTATAAGTATAACATCTTATAGTTGTTCGAAAAATAACAATGATAATAATACCAAAAGGAACTTTTATGTTTGATTCCCATAAAATGGTTCATGACGTTTAACGAACCCTTGGAACTAGTACACATTCAACTAGGGATTTTGATTTCAAAATTCAAAGGATTCATTCAATATCACATAATAAATAAAGAATCTTAGTCTATGTTTTTATTTTGTCCCCCTCCATTCATTCGTGATGGTCAATTAAAGATGGGTTTCTTAGTCTAACAATTATTTGTGTTTGGTTGTCAAAAGAAGTCAACATCACCATGTGCACAGTGCACATGACTATAACATTGATGTGTTTGTGTTTTAAGTGGCTTAGAATTGTATTCTTTAATCTCTTTGATGATTTCTAGCCTTACCCACTAGACCCTATTGCCTATTACAGTCCCAGAATCGTATGGTTGCTATTTAAAAGTCTACATGTGGCTCAGATCCCATTACTTTTTTTCAGCTCCACAAATATATTATTTTTTGCTTTTTCACAAATATAAACATATATATGAAACCACGTGAATTCCCCCACCATATTCGGCAATATCTTTAATATTTACAAATTGCGTTCGTTGCTGACAAGAAACGAATAAAATAATATATTGATAAGAAATTTGGAAAAAAGTTCGTCACAAATTAAAGTGGGAACTTCAATGTACTTCCATTTGTGAGTTTATGATCCCATGTCACTATTATATCATGCAACTATCCTATAAAGATAACCCCACACATTTGTTTATGTTATACATCAATTCTCTTTTCCAACATTCTACCTGACATATTTTAATTAGAAACCAAAACGTACTTACCCAAAAATAAAAAAAAGAGGTAAAAGAAAAAAAAAGACAGAAGAAGAGGGAAACATAATACCTAGACCACGATTGTAAAGTTGCATATTCCTCCAATCAAATTGGACCTTGACCCATGACTTGGGAAAAGGAGGAACTCCAGCTTTAGATGAGATGTACAATCCAACAAAGATAATGCATAATTTTCTTGAGTAAAACTTAATTACAGATCTTTAAATAGTACATTAGGTTTTTCAATAAAATTAAAAGATATAGTTGTATTACATCTAATTGTCTTTAGAAAAGAAAAAATATTGTTTTTGTTTTATTGACCAATGCAACCATGTGTTTGAATTTAATTAAAAAATCTAATGTACTACACATTTACATCTAAAGAACTGTATCTAAATTTTAACTATTTTCTTTTAACGCAATTAAATAAACTTGGTACATTTCATTAAAAATAGACATTAGGGTTTGTACCCGAAAGAAACACAGAGTTTTGAAAAGAATAGATAACTAAAACAAATAGAATTGAATATAAATTATTGAAAAGTTCTCTTTAGCATCTTTATGTTTAGAAATTTATGTCGGAAGAAAAAGAAATATATAATTTTGCTTTTACATCCTCTACCTTTTATTTATGTATTTTTTTGTGGAACACTGATTCAGTGGTTTCAAAACCCCACCATGCAAGGGAATGGTGGGATCTACCTCCCTTTGCCTTTTCAACGGGACCTCCCTTTGTTTCAGCTCTCTTGTTAAAACTATTTTTTTAATATAATGATCATTCTGTTTAACATGTTCCCATTTACAATCAAACATAATGTGTTGTATTTTTGTTGAATTTCCAAGCATACATTTATTGGTATTTTGTATTGTGTGCGCATACATATGCTATAGTTTCTATTTTTTTTTTCTTTAATAACTTACTAATGACTATTTCTTCGGTCTCCAAAGGAATATCTTATTTTACTTTTTGGGACCTTCAAAAACTAATTGTTCACTTTCTAAAAGTGAATGTTATTTTTTCACTCTTATTTGCTTCAATAATTTTCCATGAGTAATTATTCAATACTTTGGAGTATAATAAATACATACTCCCTTCTTTTATATGAATGATGAGTCTCATTAATTAAATAGTTTCTCCTTATCAACTAAGGCAATTTTTTTGGTCAAGATGTTAATTACATTACCAAAACAAAAGTATCCCCACAAAACCCATCATCTTTATGAAGGGTTTCTCTTTGTTTGAGATATATATGAATATGATCCTACAATTTAAACATTATCTAGTCAATCAACCCTTGAGATACTAGTGAGTTATAGTTAATCAAATTTTTATAGTATCTTATTATTAAATAGAAGACTTAGGTATGAATTATGCCTATACAAGAAAGAAACTAATTAGTGTCTTAGCCTGATAACAATCAATTATCATAAAACGGACGCTATAGGTTTCAAATCCTTGTAGCTCAATCTTCCTCCAACTATGTCACTTAGGGCCTAACCTTGTACCACATCAATTGAACCCATTGCCATTGAGAATGTTCTACTTCAATAGGTTCATCCCAACAGAGCCAACTCTAACTTTATGCTCTTGACCTGCCAAACTCTCTAACTAAGAGTTGTGCTCTTCGGCCTTAATTTTGGCACTGTTTCACTAGTTATTTCCAAATAAGAATAGTAGATTTTGGGAAGCCTGTCGAGCCAAAATATCTTCGAAGTACAAGATTCAGAGCCAACGACCCTTTCACTTGTAAATTGATGTACTAGATAAGAGAAGGTTCTATAATTATTTGATAAGAGAATATTTTGGTTCAATTGGTTTTGCATTAGTTTAATTTTGGTGGTTTGGGTTTGAATGCATTTTGATTTTGTAAACTGAGTTCGTGGGGTTTATGTTAATTTTGGTTTAATTTTTCTAAATCCTTAATGTTAAGAAGGGGTCTATAATCTCCAAGAGCCTCAATAAGTATTGGTTGATCTTTTTTATGAGGAGAACTATTCCTCTCTCAACTATCACATTTATAAAAAATAAAAATAAATAATAGGGTCTATAATCTTGGGACATTTTTAATTTTTAGTAATCTAATGTAATGATAATATGACCTAAACCTTTTATATATATATATATCAAAAGATAAGAGATAAGAGATTTTTGGTGGAACATATTTTTCCTCCCAACACAGTTTGGAGAAATTCTCCTTCTACCCATTACGTGTTAATTAAATAGACTATTCACATATATTATTTAAAAAAGTCACATGCCTTATTAAAAAGGTCATGTGACTAAAAGTACATGTGGTTGATTTATTTACTTGCCACGTAGTGGGTTGAAGGAAAATCCCTCCAAACCAGATTGAAGGAAAACTATTTCCTTAATTTTTGGCGCATACATAACGACACCAAAAGCGAACCACTCATATCTTAATTTTCCTATGTTAGCCTCACTACTTTAAAAAGTTCATTAAAAATGATGTCTACACTCTACATCTAATATAAAGTAAATGACATTATTGGAAGATTACTATACTTATCTCCTTCAGAACTAAGACATTTAATATAGAGTATCAATTTCCATCGCCGCACATAATTAATCACGGAAGTTGTTTTTTTTTAATCACGGAAGTTGTTGATTTTTAAAAATTTGACCAAATAGTGGTCCCTATATTGGTAGCACTAACATGTCAAAGCTTATCTTTTGAAATTATCCCATTTAAATAAAAGATTGCTTATACCAAGATCATAGAAGAACATTCTCATGCATAACACTAGGTACCGTACCAAACTGAATCATTTTACCATAAAACAAAAAATAAAGTACGAACTTGAACAAATAAATGTACTTGTAGTTAGACTTAACAAAGATAAATAAAGATTTTAGAAGCAAGCTGGTGGTGCATGAGGGTCAAGTTAGCAAAGCTCTAGGAGATATTTTTTTAGGGTCATGGGCCATGGGGCATGGAAAGTGGTAACCAGGGATAAGTCACATGCAAACAAAGTTTGAGGGATGGCCCAATCTCGTTCTTGGTGAGGTCACTCTTAAATGACAAGTTGTCAAAGTCTTTCATGTTTCCCACGCCAGCTAGATCAAGATGTGCGTGGAGGTGGTGGGGCTGGCTCACTATTTATTCCATGGGATGCTCTACATGGATAACAACGAGGGAACATTATCTTTGAAATCTAAGACACTGTAATAAGGTAATGATAAGATCAAAGGGAAATGTATGGTTCATATCTATGAGCGGAACTAGAATTTCATGATTAAGGATTAAAGTAATAATAATAATAATAATGAAAAGTAACCAAACTTAAGTGATGGAAACACTTTTAAAAGTTTTAGAAAGTGTTGGAGGCCATGGACCCAAGCATATATGTAGTATTTCCATATATATATATATATAGAGAGAGAGAGAGAGAGAGAGAGAGAGAGAGGATGTCTTGTAAGTGATATTAGAAGTTATATGGTTCACAATGGAGTTGAATGGTTAAGAAACAAGCCCACAATCTTAGATTTATGTATGTTCAATAACAGGGTATAGCATTTCAAAGATCAAAAGTTTTTATTTTATTTTATAAATTATGTGGTTCTATTCTAAATAGTTTTTAGGGTGTCTCGTAAGGCATATTAGTAGATATATCATTCACAATGAGGTTGAAATCTTAAGACCCAATTCCACAATCTAGTATTTATATATATATTCCCCTGATAGACTATTACAATTGTTTTTGTTTGTTTTTACTTTTGCTTTTAAATAATAATGAACATGCTTTTAAATGATTTTTTTTAGTTAAATTTGGGCAGTTTAAAAGAAATTAGCTGATATATAAAAAGTCTATGTATAATATGTGTCATCTAAAATAAGCAAAACACAGACATTAGAATTGAAACATGTATCACAATTCACAAGTCTCATATATTATGAACACACTTAATTTCACACCTAAATTCATAACATGTTGATGTAATAGGTTTTAAATGATAAACCATTCCTTTCACTAATTGTTTGCATTTTCTGATTTTGTTTTTCCAAAAATCATAATCTATAGCTTCAATAAATTATGAAAATGAATGTGTGGGTAGAATTTTTTTTGTACAAAAAAGAGGTTAACTCTTTTTTAATGTTATATTAGAGCAACTCCAGCAGTCATGTAAATCCACTCTTATCTCTATTAATAGACAGTAAAATAGAGATAATTGCTCCAGCAGTCCTTCAAAACCACTCTCTATCTCTATTAAATTCCCATTTTGCTACAATAGCTTTTCATTTTTGAAAAGCTACTGTACACCCTTCATTCACTCTTCATCCATTAAAATACAATATCCCACCCATCTATTCACCCGAGTATATAAGTTTTATTTTTTTCCTTTATTTTCATTTGCAACGATTTTTTCTCTCTCTTCCTTCTCTGTGCTCCCGTTTTCATCAAACCCAACTGATGTCGGTCGGTCTGGTCTCACAGTGGAGCCGTGCCAATCTCGGCCTGGAGGCGTGGGTCTCGGCCTGGAGGTGGTGGAGCCGTGCTGATCTTGGCCTGGAGGCGTGGGTCTTGGCCTGGAGGTGGTGGAGCCATGCCGGAGCTCCATGATTCGCCTGCGCCTATGGAAACCCAGAACCATTTGCATCGAGATCCACTTCGATTGGGTCTTTGTCGAGGCTCACCAACTCGAGGACTTGTTTATGGAGCCATGGGTGGAGGCCACATGTGGAGGTGGAGGCGAGATTTGGGTTTGTTCATCGAGATCTGGGTTTTTTTTCTTTTTAATTCTTCAGTTTTGGAATTTTGGAATTTGACTCTGTTTGGTTGTTGAGAAATGGATTTTGTGGTGGTTTTTGTTGGGTTTGTGGTGATTGACAGTTGATTCACGGTGGTGGTTGCGGTGGGTTTTGGTTGCTTTGGGTTGATTCACGGTGGTGGTGGTGGCGGCGACGGTGGGTGGGAAGGATTTGGGTTATGGCTGTTGATTATACCGGTAATTGTTGGCGGTAAATAATAATAAAGAATGAATAAAAAATATAATATTTAAATAGGATAAAAGAATAAAAAAATGTATATTTAAATAGAGTAGAGAGTGAATAGAGAGTGCTGCTGGAGAATTTGTCTGAAAAAATAAATAGAAAGTTGCTGAATAGTGCACATATAAAAATAAAATAAAGACCATTGATTGAGCTGCTTTTAAGAGGTTAACTTAAGTTCAAATGTTTGGAAAAGACTGATACATCCAATAAGACCACGTGTCTATTAAATGCGTAAATTAATTATTTTGTGGGGGCTAGTGTGTTGGGCATAGAATGTTGAAGTCAAAATTTAGACTGTACAACACAATCAAACATATTATATTCACCAAAAACATAAATAAAAAAACACAAAAAAAGTGAGCGTTTTCCCGTGTCAGGACTTAGGAGATTAAAGATTTAGGATTAAAAAAATAAACACAGAAAAAGATAATTGTCTGGAGTCTGGACACTCCAAAAAGAGTTTTTTAAAAAGGGCAAAAAGTAACATTTTGTTTTGAACCTTACTTATTTTAATATTTCATATTCGTCTTTGAGTATTTTAATTATGTTTCATTTTGGTCTTTGTCATAATTTTTTTTACAAAATTTAATAAGTTAACTCATGGAATACTAATATTGCCTGCATAATTGACAAGATGATGTGACCACATGGTGGTAGATTAGGTTGAACTACATTATTTATCTCAAAATTCTTCCACTGAATGGATAAGATTAGGTTGAACTACATTATTTATCTCAAAATTCTTCCATTGAATGGACAAGTAAAGAACAAATTTTACAAGTGAGATAATGGTGAAAACCAAAACCAAATACGGTTAAAAACCCTAAAAGATACATGCATCTAAAAGCACAAGTACCAAAGCAAAAACACCTCAAGATATATAGACTAATAGTGAATTTCTATAGAAAGAGAGAGAGTAATCTTTAACATTTTTGCATTTATAAAAAGGAAAAGGAAAAGGAAAAGAAAATAAAATTAGGTAAACACTTTATAGGACGATGTGGTATCACGTGTAATTGTTGCATGCAAGTATGTAACATCATTCTTACATGAGATGAGTCTTATGCTTGTGGGATCCATCTCCATATAAAGCAACTCCATTAGTTTCTCTATTTCTTTCATCCACATGTGGAGAAAAAAACTAATCTCTACTTAATTTTTTAGATACACTCTCCAATAGACTCTCTATTATTTCTCTACTTTATTTAAATATAATTATTTTATTCTTTTACCCTTTTAAATATTATATTTTTTTATTCATTCTTTATCATTTCTATATTCTTTTGTTGTGGAGAGAAGACAAGAAATCATTTTTTAATGTGGGTAGAGTGTTACAGTTTAACATTTAGAACATATAGAGAGCTTGAAGAGAAGCTGTTGAAGCAACAAAATCTTGTTTTGGACTCTTTATATGTGGAGAAAAGAGGAGAGTAGAGAGTTTATTGGAGATGCTTTCAGTATATTATTCAAAATACTAAATCTCATAAGACGCACCCGAATAATAGTGATGACTCACTCACTTATTAAAAGAGTATAAATAGTTTCACACTCTTCAAAACTTGTGGATATTAATTTTCATGCATATGTTCATAAATCTCCACATTTAGGTGAGTGTGAGAGTGAGATACCTAGGTAAGTATTGTGAAGTGTGAAGATTGCTAATATTTGAGTAATTAACCATCTTAGCCAAAAAAAAAAAAAAAAAAAGAGAGTAATTGACCCCTATTCTAAAAACTCGAAAAGGGAAACACGCGCCATAAATGCGTTTCGGATATACACTAATGACTAACCCCAAACTATTTCTATATATATTTTTTAGTTTCATAAAAAAAAAAAGCTAAAAAAGAATAGGCATTATCCAAAGGAGCGCTTTTGCTGTTGAAGTTTTTGTTTGCTTCTCATTCTCTATCTCTCAACAAGGTCCAGCAGTAAAAGCAAAGCATCATCGCCCACACAAACACAAATACAAATACAAGAGAGATGAGAGAGAAGTAAAGATAAACAGCTTTTTTAAAAGTCATAGAGAGATAGAGATCCCTAGAAAAAATAAAATAAAATAAAATACTCCCAGCCCAGCTTTTGTTATAAGAAAAAAATTGTTGTAGCAGTAGTAAATACAGACTCTTCAGTCTCAGACTTCACAGAGTGTGTAGTGTGTCTTTAAAACATTTTGCAGCAACTGTTCGACCTTTAATTCTTCACTCTTTTTTCACACCACCCCTTCTACCTCCTCTTTAAACCGTTCTACCTTTAACCCACCCACCTCACAAAAAGCTTATCATTTTCACACATTCTCTTCCTCCAAGTTCTCAGTTTTAGAGAGAGAGAGTGTGTGTGTGTTTAAGTGTTTTGGAAACCTGTTCGACCTTTAACCAAGATTTAACACATGGTGGTATTGTCCTTTTTCGCATTTTCACATTTTGTTTCGTTATCCAAAACTTGGGGCTTCAGCTCATTAGTGCCATTGACTTAAAAACTACCTTTTTTTTCTTCTTCTTCTTCTTGTAGTACTTTATAAATATTAATATTTTTTGGTTTTGGGGTGTTGGTGAGTGTTGGGTTTGAGTTTGAGAGGTGAGCTTGAGCTTGAGCTTGGTGTTTAAGGGTTTGTTTTTGTGTGTTAGTTAGTTTGGGTTTGGCTTAGAAGATGCGTGGTGTTTAAGGTTTGTTTTACCAATGGGTTGGTGAGAATGGACCACATGTGTTCCAGTCTTCTTTCTTCTCTATCTTCAACATGAAGCCTTCTTGTTGTGCCCTATAGGTTTGGTAAGCTGTTAAAACTAGCTTCCATTTTTGTCTTCTTTTTGACTTATACTACCTTTTCACCACTTTCTGCTCTTTCTTATATTTTGGTTCCTTAAATCTTTCTGTTTTTCCTTTGTGGGTTTTGTTCCTTTTTCTCTAATTTATTCTTTTTATTTATCTTCTTTTTTTTTTTTTTTTCTTTCTGTGGCTGTTCATATTTTGTTTCCTTGTACCTATGCAGTTGGTGCTTTGAATAGTGTGTGTGTGTGTTTTTCGTTTCATCTCTTAGTTTGGTTGTATTTTTGAGACAATGTATCTGCTTGGAGATTTCTTGTTTTGAATTGAAGAAGATTTGGTTGTATGTAATGGAACCACTTTCACTTTTGAAAGCTTGAAACTTGTTACTGTTTTCTTATGGCTTTGCCTTGTTTATTCTCAAATTCAAAAACAACTTCTGAAATATTCAAGTACCCTGTAGGAAAACCCTGTTCACTGATCACAAATTGGGTCTCATAGATTTGTTTCACATTGTCTCGGATACACATTCTGTGTGGAATTTGTCTTTGTATTTAACCTTAGAACAGAGAAAAGGTTCGAAATTTATGCGGTGAATCTTTAATTGGAGTCAAGGTTGCTTGTGAAATATTTGTGAGTATAAGTATTTGAAGTAAATGCATGGATCGGAGGGACACTATGTCGTTATCTGGTTCGTCCTCTTATTATATGCCAAGAGGAATGGCTGGTTCTGGAACACAGTCTGGGTTACACGGATCACTGGGCATTCGTCCCATATCTAGTCCAAATGTACAATTTCAGTCAAATTTAGGAGGGGGTAATATGGGATCAGCATTACCAGGAGAGCCTCCAGCTTCAATTTCACCTCATAGTGTCAATGTGGGTGCACCATCTGTGGTGCCACAGAGTGAGCCTGTCAAGAGGAAAAGAGGAAGGCCTCGGAAATATGGACCCGATGGGTCTGTGTCATTGGCATTGTCTCCCTCGCCGTCTACTCATGGGGGGACGAATACAATAACATCTAGTCAAAAGCGAGGTAGAGGGCGGCCACCGGGGACTGGCAGGAAGCAACAATTAGCTTCTCTTGGTAAGTCTTTGTGGCTAGATTATGATTCTCCTAAACACTACACTGCATTTTTTGTTGATATTTGCTTTCATTCTTTTAACACTTGTATGCTACTCATCAGAAAAATTGTTTATTTTACATGTAGAATCATTTTGTACCTGCCTCTACGTCAAACTCACATAATTAATTATAGATCTACTGACCTTCCCACAGCCTTGTTGCACACATCACAATTTGGAGTTTATTGGTCTAAGGATGCAACCATTTACCTACTTTGACATTTACTGGACCTAAAAGGATGAAAAAGAATGAATTAGAATGAAAAAGGGTTTTGGGCCTTTATACTCTGCTGTTCACATCATCAAAATGTAGCCTCAATGATACCAAACATAGCATTGTTGCGACAAAGAACAAACTTGGGCATCAGGGATAATAACAATGACACACCATCTATATGCAACAATGAAAAATGTAAAGAGACAATGAATTAACAACTTCTCAGGACTTCTGTGGAACTAACATCATTAAAAAAATGTGTCTATATTCGCTGATTCGTAAAACCTTGGTCAATCTGCATCTATTTCTGAAGAATTATGTTTGATATTGTGTTGGATTTGAAAGATTTATATACACAACTATTTAAACTTGAAAAACTCAGAAGTGAATACCTCTGAGCTAGGATGTTGCAATGTAATATAGACATAAGTTGGTTTAAAGAGAGAAGTAGCAAGTCTGCTATTCTATTAGCAAAGGTAGGGTAGAACAGTTATTTTTACAAGCCATTACAGTTGAACATGGTCAGAATCTCAGGGGAACTACAAAATTGATGGAACTCCACTGAGCATTTGTAGGAGCATTTACAAGAGCTCAAAGCTTCCAGATTTATGTCCTGATTGGAAACCCCTACCTTTTAAAGGAGCTGAAGGACATAACATGAAGTGATGGATACTAACAACTTAATTTATGTTGGATAAGTTTGAAATGGCTATAATGTATTTTAGCTCTGACTTTTTTCTTTTTCTAATAATCGAGTTCTGTCTGTTAGAGTATATTCTGCCTTGTGGAGTGAGCTTGAGAATATTCATTTGATATTATAATTTACACATATGTTTATTTCTTGCACTGGCTTCCTAGTATGGTAATAATGTTGCAAATGGTTGACTGTTTTGATAGGTGAATGGCTGTCTGGTTCGGCTGGGATGGGTTTTACTCCACATATCATAACCGTTGCAGTAGGGGAAGTATGTGATTTCTCTTATCAATTAGTAATGGTGTCTCAATGTCTTAAGTCTTTCATTTCAGGTTTTCAATAATAAAGGTATTTCCTCTTAAAGTTTTGTACTACCATGTGATCCCAAACACAATTTCTCTAGAACTAAAGTCAATGTAGAATAATTCCCTTGATAAGGAATTAACAAAGAAATTTGATATTGTTCTTGACTTCAAACGTACTCGAAGCTAATATGACTTTCAGTTTGTTGATCCCAATTTTCTGCAGTCTTTTTAGGGTGGTACAATATCTTTTGACATATTATGTTATTAATTAATGTTTGCTTATCTTTTGCTGTAGGACATCGCAACAAAAATAATGTCATTTTCGCAGCAGGGGCCAAGAGCTATATGCATCTTGTCAGCCAATGGTGCTGTCTCTACTGTGACTCTTCGTCAGCCTTCAACGTCTGGTGGCACGGTCACATACGAGGTTTGAGCACTTTCTTATATTTTTATGGACATATTGTGCATTCTGGACATGTTTTTAATACATGATGGAGAACAATGCTAATCCTTTGTGGAGCTTCAATAATTCATCATAGTTTAAGATTTTGTTTGATATTGGGAACAATGCTTAAGTTTATGAGGTTTATGCCTGGAATATGAGCTCGATGAATATGCTCGAACCCCAAAGGCTTGTTTCTAAATGATGATGTCTCAATTGAGGCTTGACTGCTTGAGTCATGACTAAGGCATATGGCTTGGGCATGTACGATCCGTTCATTTGAGTCATCATGGAGTGGAGCTTAAGAGTTATATTTTTTGTGAGAAAATATATTTCAATTCAACCTTCATCTGTCAAATTTAGGTAATTTTGATTTTGAAATCCCTTTAATGCATGGACATCTGCACTTGGGTGTGCACACACATGCGCATGCTTATATGTATTTGGTTTGTCCTCTATTTTCTTTTCAATTATCAACATCTCTACAACCATTTAAGTAGTGTTATGTTCTTTTTCTTTACCCTCCTAAGTTTGTGTGTGTGTGCTCGTCTTGTATCTCTGATAAGAAAAGGTTTTGGTGGATTGGACTTCTGTAGGGTCGTTTTGAGATATTATGTTTGTCTGGCTCTTACTTGCTCACGGATAGTGGTGGCTCCCGCAATCGAACTGGTGGTCTGAGTGTTTCCCTTGCCAGTCCTGATGGTCGTGTCATTGGCGGAGGAGTTGGGGGAATGCTTATTGCGGCAAGTCCAGTTCAGGTACTTTCTTGATTGCTTTATCTTCTATGCCATTGTTTATTCTACATTTACAGTTCTCTTTCCTCCTACCTGCTAATTAATTCTTCAATATAGATGAGTGATTCTACCTCTGGAGTGAGCTGTGCGAGAACTTTG
The DNA here is from genome assembly GCA_907173295.1 of Fagus sylvatica. Taxonomy (NCBI): domain Eukaryota; kingdom Viridiplantae; phylum Streptophyta; class Magnoliopsida; order Fagales; family Fagaceae; genus Fagus; species Fagus sylvatica. The sequence continues at coordinate 24,522,221 of OU015769.1, read as the reverse complement.
TCCATCTAGGAATACCAAATTCAGAATTAACTAATCCCACAAAATAGATTTGACAACTTTTCCACACATAAAATCTAAAGTAAGGACTGATGATAAAATTGGAAAATGCAAGCTATCAGTCATCTTTTTAGATGACTGGCTTTGCTTTAAACTTTGAGGTTAGGCATGTGATTTTTTACCAGTAGCCAATATGATGGGGTTATATTAGGGATGGCAAAATGATTCCGCCCTACTTGACTTGACCTACCCTGCCTTCTCCTGAAGCGGGGACGGATTTTGCCTACAACTATCCTCCAAATCACTTCTCTCTCTTTCATTACTCTCACCGTCGCCCTTCCTTGAGTATGTGTGTCTATAATTAATTAATTAATTTTTATAAATATCATATTAGTATCTCCAAATTACTCGTCTTTCTCTTTGTACTCTCATCACCACCCTTCCCTCATCAATATCGGCACCATCCCACTAGGATGGCAAAATGCCTTCGTCCCGACCCGACCCAACTTGCCTTGCAACTGCCCCACGTGGGTTTTTAACCAACCCGAAATGGAGCAGGGACGGGGCACCCATGATCAGGCCCCATCCCACCCGTTGCTATTCCTAGGTTATACATGACTCAAATTTCGTTTTTTGAGGCTCAAAAGAATGATGGATGACTCCAGGTAATTGTGGGGAGCTTCATATGGGGTGGTTCAAAGACAAAGAACAAGAAAAAGGAGGCTTCAGAAGGTGCCATAGACTCTGAACATCAGACAGTTGACAATCCAGATGCACTAACTAGCATTCCACCAACTCAAAATCTCAGTCCAATCTCTTCAGTGGGTGTTTGGCCAGCATCACGGGCAATGGATATGCGTAATGCCCATGTTGACATTGATTTGATGCGCGGGTGACAATTTTTATTAATAGATGCATGAGCATTGTATATAAATTTCACCTTCGTGGCCACTTGAATCTAATTTTCTGATGTACCAATGACAGAAAGCCATTGATATTGACTTTGATAACTCACTTCATTTACCCATCATAGACAATGGGGATGTACTCATATTTTTGTAGCTTTATGGAAATTTAGTTTGAAAATATGATGTTCATTATTTTTATTAATCTATTTGTAATTGTCTCTTCGGTTCCAACAAAAGAAATTTAGATTGGAACTGTCGTTCTTTTATGAGCATTGGTCATTGTGAAATAATCTTAAGCAGTTCTTAGGAAAAGAGAGCATTTTCTTTAGCTTTATTAGTCCTGAAATGACATGGGAGTGAGATGATCACAATGCCAGAAGCTATTATGTGGTGTCTGGCCTCTGGGGGTGTTTTTCAGAAGCTATAATAGAAAGTGTTATTTGGATGAGTGTTTTTAAGTTATGACACCTTTCTTCTAACTTGTGATATCTTTCAATCTTTGTCACTCTTAATAAACCGCTAATTGAAATTTGAAAGTATTTTCAAACAAAAATGTGAAGAAAAAGGTGGATATGATCATGCTCTGCACAAATTGTATTAGTTCTGAATTAGTCTCAAGACTGCATTACTCAAAAGATTTTCTTTTCCAAAAATGCATTATTTTAAGAAATTTTATCAATAATTTATCATGTCATGGTAGTCAATTAGTCTTGGGAATTTTGTGTTGGAATCTTATTCCATGTTAGTTCCTTTGCCATATAGGTGTTGTTATACTAATGATCATCATATGATAACTAACAATATATTCAGCTTGCCCAATTTTGACATTATTACTAGCTAGTACCCCAATGATGGTCTACTATTGAAAGCTTCGGGTTCCACACTGTAGAATTGAGCTAATATTGCTAGGGAACTACCATAAAATACACCCTTTCAATGTTACTTTTTTTTTTTTTTTTGGCTAAGAAATGCAACTTTCATTCAAACAACAGTAAGGTTACTGCTAAAAGCCTAAAATCTCTAAACCAAGCCACCTCTGCAAGGAGAGGGAGAGTTTTAGGGAAAAAAATAGTAGTACTATTAAACTGAGGATCTGATTTGGCAAGCGTGTGAGCTACCATATTGGCCTTGCGTTAACCCTAACAAAAACTACAAAAACTAAATTCCATAGCTAAGGCTTTAGCATCATCACACAGAACAACAATACTCCATCTACTTGCAAAAAAATCAAAAAGTCCATACACCTTGGAATCACTCTCAATGGTAATAGCATTTCAATTCTCCATTTTAGCAATTTGGATGGCCCAAAGAATTGCTACTTCTTCAGCCACCAGAGGATCAATGGAATTGAAAGGCTTGGCCCATGTCTTAATAATAAGCCCTGACTCATTTCTAGCAATAACTGCAATACAGGCAGAAGTATGAAAAATGGCAGCGCCGACATTAAGTTTCACTATACCATGCGGTGGAGGAAGCCATTTTAAATCTTTAGGAAAAAACAAACTATTCTCAACCCACATGTTCTGCATATGCTCCACAACTCTGAACTCTAAAGCTTTAATAGAGACATTGGGGTTCTCAACTTTTGAACGGTGAACATGTTGATTACAGAATCTCCAAATGGCTTCCAAGGTAAGAGCAATCTGTATAGAAGCAAGATTTTTGTTCATTTTCATCACACTAGGATCCGAGAGAGGAATAGGTGGATCCACAACCACCTTCACCACATCAACATCCACATTCACCGCAAACAACTAAACTCTGATACCCTAACAAGTCCCAAACCAGAACATTTTAGTTGCCTGACACTTGAAGAATACATGAGAAACCGATTCAACCTTCAGAGTTACAAAGAGGGCATCTCGGATCACCTTTAGACATACGAAAGAAAATATTCAGATTAGTAGGAAGGGTACCACACCCAATACACCACACAAAAGTTTTCAATCTCTCATGAATTTTACTTTTCCAAAACTTATGCCAAATGGGATCTGGAGCAGCAGGCCAAACATCTCTTTGGATCAACACCATGACTGATTTCATTGAAAAAAGTCCTTTCGGATTAGCAACCCAAGTAAGCTTGTCAGTCCTAGGAACTACAGGCAAGATAATTTTTGTGATAGCCATAACAGACTCCTGATAAAACATATCCATGATCAAATCGAATCTCCAAGTATTAGCCTCCCCATTAATTAGATTCTCCACCATAAAAGGATTGATGACCACAGATGCATCTTTAGGGCCGGGAATGAACGAAGGGAGCCAAGGATCTTTCCAGCAATCCACCTTCTTACCATCTCCTATGATGAAGCACGCACCTTTTCGAATAAGTGGTTTGAGTCTTTCAATGGCTTTCCATGTAATAGAAGAGTTTTTGAGCGGTTCATTATTAATCCATCTCTCCTTGACTTTATACTTACTCCTGAGACCAATCATACAAGGACTATTTCCCGGACATAAGCATCCAAGTCAACTTGGCCATAAGAGCAACATTGAACTTCTTAGCACATCGGAATCCTAAAACCCCCCAAGGCTTTGGGGACACACAAATCATCCCAAGCTTTCCAAGCTAAGAACCTTTTGGATTCACCTTTGGATTCCCCAAACCGACGAATAGAAGCATCCATCTTCTCACACACCAAAATGGGAACATCCGATGAGGAGAAGGTGTAAACAGGTAAAGCCATAGCAACTGACTTGATCAAAGTAGCTCTACTAGCCCAAGAAAGAGTTTTACATCTCCATCCCAGCAGTCTAGCCTCAAGCTTCTCTTGAAGAAATTTAAAGTCTTTAATACGGCTGGAAGAATGGAACAGAAGAGAACCCAAGTAATTGACATTTGATTGGACCATCTTCATGTCTAACAGCAGTTTAATATCCCTCTTCTTATCCCGAGCCACCAATTTAGAGCAAATAATACCAGATTTATTTCGGTTAATTCGCTGTCCAGATCACTCACAGTAAGTGACCAAGTGGTCATCCAAAATTTGAACTTCTCTAAAATTAGCCTTGGCAAAAAGCATAATGTCGTCCGCATACATCACGTGAATAAAAGCCGGACCATTCACGTTCATCTTGACACCATTGATAGATCCCTTAAGAAATTCTCTATCAATAATCTTGGAAAGCACTTCTTGCCCAAGGATGAATAGGTAAGGTGAGAGAGGATCGCCTTGCCGAAGCCCCTGCGAAGGATGGAATTTTTTAGTAATACCTCCATTAACCATAATAGAAAAGGAAACAGATGAAATACACTCCATAATCCAACCAATAAACTTTGGACAGAACCCAAACTGATTCAACACAATCTTGAGAAATCCCCAATGAACCCTATCATATGCTTTCTGAAGATCCAACTTCACTGTCACAAAACCACCTTTGACCTTACGCTTTTTGAAGGTGTGGAGAATTCTCAGCTATCCACCTGCTTGGGATAAACGCTGATTGTGTAGGAGATACTAAATTCGGAATAATTGCTCTCAAACGATCAACAAGCAGCTTAGAGATTACCTTGTAAATAGTATTGCATAGACTAATGGGACGGTAGTGGTTAATGGTGGATGGGTTGATGATTTTAGGGATAAGAACAATGAAAGAATAATTCACTTCTTTAAGCATCTTACCCGAGATGAATAAATTATGCACTGCCTTGATAATTGATAGCCCAACCACTTTCCAGTACTTCTTATAAAACAGAGGAGGCAACCAGATGTAGTTCTTTATAGTAGAATTCACATCTCCCTTCGTCTTTTTATTTTTATTATTATTATTTATTTATTTTTCTTCTCGATAATCATGTGCTTATATTAATAATAGTATGACACAGGTAGCTACTAGACATTTATATTGCTCTCGAGGCATCAACAATGTAATTAGCACATGGAGGTTGATAATCATGAGTTTCAACCTCTAAGCAATTCACAAGGAGAGCAAATAGTTTTGAAACGAAGCTCCTCATTCTGTGTCTTTGACTCTCTGTCTCTCATTGCCTCATTGTGCTTAATTACTTGATGCAAAGAATGAAGTTGTTATTGAACGTATATAAGAAACAACAATAGCTGGCGTCACAGTTCAAAATTTCAATGATAGCAAGTAGCTAGTACCAAAAGAATAGTCAAGATGGAGACCTATAAGCATAACTGTCTCGGTCTGATGATTACAACTATCAAATCTTGCACCCTTCCCACCCCCTATGCCCTTTTTTTTGTGTCCATGATAGTCCAAAACCTAATTATCTAGATAGTGGAAAGAGAATAGCGTTGTTGTTGTTTTCCTTTGATTAAAATTTAGAAAACATAGGGGTTTTGTTTTTTTCCTTTCCTTTGGTGAGTCTGTAGGGTAAAATCGTAATGAACGGATTAAAATCAAAAGACAATAAACATTCAAAATTTTGTTCTTTATCATAATGGTTAAAAGACAATAAACATACAAAATTTTGTTCTATATCATAATGGTCAGGGTTCACGTGAATAACAAAATTTAATTAGCCGATCACCAAGTTACATGTGGAATGAGAATGAAGAACTATGTGTCCAATGATTTAGAAAGGATCTTTACGTGGCAATTAGACATTGACTGACCAAATAGTTACAAATAATCAGAAAATTAAAAAAATTAAAGAAAGAGTTAGAGTCCAATTATGCAACTATCTTAAAAATTAAGGATCCAAAATACATCGTTATATGTGTCCCAAAAATTGAAGGAAGGAATGACAACTACGAATAATTGTTGAGTCGCAAGTTCACAAGTATATATGAGAGTTTTACTTGAGAAATGAGACTCTCCAATAACATGGACAATTTCTAATTGTTTATCCTCTCCAATAATTGATCAAGAATTGTAGTTGCTTGATTAGTTAATACAAGTAAGTTTATTTTTAATATTTTAATTTCCTGTTTTGACTTGCCACGATCAATTTAATTTGCCTCGATTTACAAAAATGTCATCAATGATGTTATTTAAATTTTGCACGTAGTTATGGTTAATTTCATTGCTCTTGAGTTATGTCCACATTACGTTTACATAATCACACCTTGACTTAAGTTCTCTTTTTTGTTGATGCATTACCAAACCCTCAAACCTCTAACTTACCATCGACGACACTTTGTCCACCAAGCTTGAGTCAAACAAAAAATTCGAGTCAAATTAATCGATCAAAAAATTCCTCCACTGTTGGCATGCATGGATCAGGATCCTTTAGAGTTCCTAGGGTACTCTACCACATAGAGTTCTTTAAATCTTAAACTTTCTTTTTATAATAAATGGTTCAGATTATGCCACGTCATCATTTCACTAACAAAATCCCTAAAATATTGATGTTAATAGATAAGTGTCAACACGTTAAGTGATAAAAAGTAAAACCAATATTTTAGAGATTTTGTTAGTGGAATGATGACGTGGTATAATCTGAACCATTTATTATAAAAAGAAAAGTTAGGATTTAGAGAATTCTATGTGGTAGAGTACCCTAGGAACTCTAGACAATCCTGATCCGGCATGTAGTAATGACACTTTCTTTGAGCCACAACCATTCAACTCTTTATGTCATTTCTCCAAATTGTGTAGACATTTTTTTTTAAACAATAACTCTTAAATCACAACGATTTCACAAAACATTTTACAAATGTCAAGATGGTAAATTGTTAATGGTAGATAATAAAATGATCGGTGTTGATAAGTTCAGTTGATAATTAATAAAAGCCTACTAACTTAATTATTGTAAAAAATGTTGTTTCAGTAACGTTGTTCTTTTAAATCTCACACAAAAGAGTAAAAGATTAATATGCATACAAGGTATATGGTGAACAAGGGTATACAGCCGGGGAGGGAAGGGGGGGGAGGGGAATGAAAGACAAATAAAGATGAATGATATAAAGGTAACATTATATATTTATTTTTTCCCATTATTTATTGTATAAACTTCCTAAAAGTACATAAAATGATAAAATACATAATATTCTATTCCATTATTTTTATTTTATCAATTACATTCCATTATTTTATAAACTTTCAAACATAATCATAGTATTAAGGTTTGGTCATGGATGCTTTGCAAAACCTGTCCTCTTCTGCCGGGTTGTTGGCTTCATTTGTTGTTGACATTAAGCTTGCTCTGAATTCTTTCCTTTGCTAGGATTTCTCTTTGGTTTATAGGCATATAAACTTCTTAGCCCATATTTTAGATCGTTGGGCTGTCTTTTTTAATTTGGAAGGCCCTCTCACAATCCCCTCTCTTCCCCTTGATTCTTTACCCTGCGGATGGAGATGGGCCAAGGCTTCCTCCCCTTTAGTAATAAGTTATTCTTAATCATAAAAAACCAAAGAAAAGGAAAGGCATGATAGAATAGAACTAACATATCCCTAAGGATTTGCTGTGATTTTCTAATGTAAGGGGAAATATATATACTGCTCTTTGGTTAAGAGAAGAAAGAAAATTTCTAGAAGTGATGAGAAAAGATACAATAATTTTAATTTTTAAATAATGTCAGTAATTATATTGTTGTAATGATTTATGAGGTTGGCAATTATAAAAAGTATTGTGCGCCCAGCATTAATTGGAAAAGATAAAAGGTGCAAAATTGGTGGTGGGTTTTGTGCATAGTTTCTTTGGGTTGGTCCGGTCTTTATCTTATCTACCAAAATTTTGGAGATTTTTTTATTTTGTGCTAGACGAAGACTTGAGGATCGAAATCCAGATCTCGTCCTCCACCACCACAGCGAGTGGATGTACCACATGGCCCTAAGGCCATAGGCTTGTCTTATGTGCAACATGTATTTAATGAAAAGCAGCGGTCAAGTGTCAACTTTTCCAGCGTGAAACTAATTAACCTTTGTGGAGGCTCTTTTTTCCACATTTGCCACGTGTCGCCTTGTGAATAATGGAACGTGACTTTTATTATTTGATTGGGATGTTGAGTCCAAAACTCGACACCAGGCCCGTTGATCTACCCGATGGCTGATGGTGCTTCCCTCTTATTTTCTGATCTACTTGTCCACGGTACTTATGGGGAGAGTCACGGTAGACTAGCAAGATCAGTACCGCAGATCAAAACGAATCACAATAAACTTGTGGAATTGGTGCCGTAGATCAAGAAACTAAACATGACAGGTTTAGCCTTCACTGTAGCTGATGGCTGATGGTGCTTCTCTCTAGTGCCTTCTGATCTACCGGGCCACAATGCTTATAGAGACAGTTGCGGTAGACAGACTAAGTTAATGCCGCAGATCAAAACTAATTGCCATAAACTTTGCTTTCACTAGGGGATTTAGTGACAACAACACATGAGCAATATGTAATAAATAATAGAACTCAGAAGTCAGTGGTCTACTGGGTCATAATACCCATAGAGAAGGTCACGGTAGATTGACAGAAACCAGCACCGCAGATCAAAATTGATCACAATAAACCTTGGATTCACCAGGGTTTGTAATGGTAATAGCATTTAAGAAATACACAATATATTTGCCAGTAGATGAATAACATCAATCCCGCAGATCAACATTAAACATAATAAACTTGACTTTCACAAGGATTTGCTAGGAAAAATAACATGTGAGAAAATACATAACAAACCATGGAACTTGGAAGATTTGGGGAGTAGGAAGAGGATTATTTACTGTGCAAAAGTGTATGAATCAATATCATTAATTGGTATGGGTGTTTGGTGGTTGAGTAAGCTTTTTGGCTGTGGCAGACTGAAAGTGTTTCAGTCTACCGCGGATCTGCAGAAAGTGTTCTGCAGAACTTGGTTGTCTTCAAGCTTGGAGCTTTGTGAATCAGCTTCTATGAAGAAGTTAGTTTCAGATTGAGGTTCAACCAACCCCCCTTTCTTATTTCTCACCCCTCTTTATAGTGGTGTTAATGTCTTGTGGTCTCAACCATTGCCCTCTTAGTCATGGTAATTTCTGTTTATCCGCGGGATAAAAATGGTGGATTTGACTTGTCTGCTGCAGGCCTGATTTGGGCTGCGGCAGACAGCCAATTTCTCATTTCTGGTGTTGGGGAGAGTGAGTATTAAATGCTTGACAAGGGGAGTTGAGGTAATTGAGTTGACTCATACACATTTTGCATAATCAAGTTTGATCTTACCATTTTTGCATTATTCCCCAGCAGATTAATGCTTTTTATGTTGCGGCAGATCAAAAAAGATTCAGTAAATTAATCCCCCTACCTCCAAACCGTTCTTCCTAAGTTCCATGTTGAGGATGAGCAAGGACCACCGGAGTGCTGGGCTGTGGTGGTCGCTGCTCTTGAGTGGTGGCAGCCTTGGTGGCCATGGTAGACTTCTTAGTCCTTTTAGTTCTTGTCTCATCACTTTTTGCTTCAGCTGGTGCTGCCGTGGATCATTTCGTGATGGAGTCCACCGTGACCAGTGGAAAAAGGGAAGGACCAGCTTTCTTTTCATGGTTTCTTGTTTCAGTAGGTGCTGACCTGGGCGGCCATGGCAGACCTCCTGGTCTTTTCAACTCTTGTCTCATCTTCTCCATCACCTCTTGCTTTAGCTGGCGCCGCCGCAGATCATTTCGTGACGGAGTCCACCGCGACCAGTGGACAAAGGGAAGGACCAGCCTTCTTTTCATGATTTCTTGTCACATCTGGAGCTGCGGTGGACCGTTTTGTGGCAGTGTCCGCCGTGACCACTGGGCAATGAGGAGTTTCAGCCATGGAGGACTGTACTGGTCTCTCGGGGAAGACAATGAACAGTGCTGCATCTGATTGATATGTTGCTTGCCTTGTCTTCTCCATCAGTTCACTTTTCCAGCTGATGCTGTCGCAGATGTTCTTCCAGAGGTATTTACGGTGGACTGCTAGACAATGAGAAAAACCAAACTTCTCCAGCAATAATAGTGCTTTGAGATCTGTATTTTGAGTGGTGTCATCTGCTGTGGCGGCTATGGCAGCCTTCCTCGACCTTTTCAGCTCCTCTTTTGTCTTCTCCATGATTTCTTGTCACACCTGGAGTTGCGGTGGACGGACCGGAGATGGTGTCTACTGTGACCAGTGGACAATGGTGAGGACCAAGTTTCTTCTGCAATGATGAAGCCTTGAGATCTGCTGCATATCTTGGAAATGAGTTTTTCTTCATTGTCTTGAGCTCCGTGATGAAAAGAGGGGGGAAAATGGAGCTTTCACGTGGGAGCTTTCCCTCTCTTCACTTTGAATTATTTTAAATGTTCTGGTATCATTGCAGCAGACATGAGTTTGGGAATTGAATGGGCTGGGCTTCTTTTTTGGGTTTGGGTCTGATGGATGGCTGAAAGCCATTTCTTTCTATATTCTTGCTACCGTGGACCACTGGGTCTGATGGGCTTTGGGCCTTTAGCGAATTTCTGGACTTTCGGATTTGGTCTGCTGTGGACTGAAAAAATGGGCCTCTACAACCTTGAAAAGTATTCTTTTCCCATATTAAATTCGAAACATTTTTAACAAATATCAAGCTACTTTGAGTGCTTAATCTCTATATAATGTAGCCCAAATGCAGTTTAATATCTTCACACTAAAGCAAGAGAAGAAATACAAGATGATGAACCAAAATTGTTTTAGCGTCTTTGTTGATCTCTTTACTCTTTCTTTTTCTCATTACAAAGTGGTAAAGCGTAGAAGCTCAAAATTGCTGGCCCAGTGGCAATCTTTGGGGGACAACAGGACAATGTAACTCAGAGAACGACTCTGAGTGCTGTGTGGAAGGCCGGAGTTACACTACTTATAGTTGTTCACCGCGAGTGTTGGGTAGTACAAAGGTTAGGCTAACCCTCAACAGCTTTAAGGAAGGTGGGGATGGTGGTGCAGCATCGAAGTGTGACAATCAGTTCCACTCGGATGACAACCCTGTGGTGGCGCTGTCAACAGGATGGTTCAACAATATACAGAGATGTTTTAGATATATTAACATCTATGGCAATGGAAGGAGTGTTCAAGCCAAGGTCGTTGATGAGTGTGACTCCACTGTGGGGTGTGATGCTGAGCATGATTACCAGCCTCCATGTCCTAACAATATTGTTGATGCCTCTAAAGCTGCTTGGAGGGCCTTGGGAGTGCAAGAGAGTGATTGGGGAAACTTGGATATATACTGGTCTGATGCTTAAATTACACCGTATTTTCACAAAGATGATAGGTTGTGATTGGTGCACAATAATATAAATAATATGAGATAATATCATATGAAAATGATGTTGAATCACTTATAACTTAACATCTTGATAAGTTGTGAAATAAATTGGGGAAAAGTTTGTGTCCTAGCATTACTTTTAAAATATAGTACTCCATAGTGGAGGTTTGTTTTAGTTGTTATGTTTGCAGGGTGTTTATTTATTTATTTTCTGATAGTTATGATAGCATTTGAATCTATGATGTCCGCTTTATGCTGATTGCTCTTATCATCAGACTAAGATACTAATTGATTTTTGGTGTAAACAGGATTCGAATTCAAGTCCCATGCTCGACGACATTAGATTTTATCAGTTGAGCTAACTACAACTCATAAAGGGTGTTTATTTATTTATTTATTTTTTTGTGTATTTCAAAGTATTTGGTGTACAAAAAGTAATGTAATTGTATCTTCAATACATTTTATGCAACCTTTGTTTGCATTATCTTTTCAAATTTGTATAAAAAAATTGAATCAGGATTCTTAAGAGTTTTTAAGATAATTCCGTTATAGAGCTTTTAAAATCATAACTATTTATAATTAAATCATTTGTTCAATTAATTTTACTACTTCATGATCAGAATTTTAAAAACTCTATTGTGGAATTACCTTAAAAACTTTAAAGAATTTTAATTTGAGAAATTTTGTTAGTAAATGAATGATCAATAGCTCTGATGACAGAACAACTGTATGGATGAATTAGTATAATAAGGAGGTACATTAATCCTATTAAAAGTGGTTATCTCACGTTTATAAGAAAAGAAGTTGGAAGGTATGCCAAGCCCAATAAATAAACTGGTGGTGTAGCTTTCTTTAGAGTGAGAGTTAGAAGATAAGTTTGTGTGTTAGTGTGAGGAGTGAGAACACCTTTGGATCATGAGCTGATTGGAATCCAAATTTCTAGAATTCACCCTTGTGTTTGAAAGCTAACTTGTATATTCTGACTTCTTACTATCAAAAGGGTCATAATTTCGAACTAAATTTTCGCTGGAACTTTCATGCCCCTGTTGCTTTCTTTGGTTCGCACAAGACGAAAAAGTTGTCACCCTTGACGACTTGACCTTTAATATTTCCACTGCTTTTGATGGTCCTCATATCTTACTACATCAACGTCATCACATTTTCAACTTGCTCAACATATTTATGATAATAGTAACGGTAATGGTTATCTTTTTCACATTTGGCTGAAATTTAATTTTAAATATAGGAATTTCACCGTTTCAATTTAGCCCTAGGCAGTTAGCGCGTCCTTCTTCCATGAGCGATGATGTGGGGAAAGTTTCTGTAATAAAGTATGAAAATTTCAATAGTGACACAAAACTCAAACACTAAATACACTAAAAACTTATTTTCTTCTCATCAGGGCAAAGAGAATTCCCTTTTTCTATTATCTCTTTGCCACAACATACAACAGTTCTAGTATCAAATTGAGGGAACTTTCTTGATTTGTCAATAATTTAAGATTTTCTTCATTGTAAAACAGCTATATGTCTCCTTCTTTTAATAAACGCAGCCGATGTCTACATCAGATGAAAAACAAATTAGAACAAAGCTTATTTTTGTGTGTGTACAAGGTGTTTTAATCGGATGTTTTTGCATCTACAAGGATCTCTTGGTTGACAATGATTTATATTGTTCAGGTAGTGATCAACGCAGCTAAATATTTAATGATTCATTTTGATTTCTCAAGGTTGGACCGGATTTTACCAGTGTGACCCATCCATCCACCCATTTCAATTAATTCAATTTTTAGTTAAAAATTAAGTTGTCACATCATTTAAAAATTAACCAAATAGACAAGCAAGCTAATAGAATTAGAAGAGAAGAAAACGATGCCAAATTCTCATATTTGAATAATGGATGTGTGGTGGATGGTGAAACCTTCCTCCCTCTCCTATTGAATGAAAAATGAAGAAGAATAAAGATAAAGATGCGGTATAGTAACTTCCTAAGGGGCACAAGGCTGAAGGTTTAGGTTGATACACCAAGATCTAAGCCACATTGTTACTTAAACTTGAAATACACAAGAAACAAAATACAAAACAGATATGAGGCATAATTGTCTTTCTAACATTTCCCTATGAATTAGCAATAACTTTTGACTCGTATATGATCCCTAACAAATAATATCCTACCATTTGCTTCAGAGACTGAATACCAGTTGAAACAAAAGTAATTCAAGTTGAATCATAAAATTGGTAATAATCCATTTATTCTTCCTAGTAAGTTGAATCAACTACTCATGCTTTTAATCCATCAATCTGATGGATTTGTTAACAAACTAATGCACATCCATGTTTTTCTGGAATAAAAAGCCAAAGCTACAGATTATATAAATTAACTTTACAACCTGCGATTATAATCAGTCACCTGTTTAATCTGGATAAATTTTTTATTATTTTTCTCAATAGTTGTGAATAAGAAATTTCAAACACAAGTGTTATGAATAGTGTTATTTTAGTGTGCATAACCCAAATGATTAGTATTTGGAAATTGAGAATAGTACGTGGCAATTGTTTAAATAACACTATTCTGAGCAATATCTTCAGAAGTGATGCTAATGTTGGTGATGGGGAAAGTCTTTTTCTCTTAGTAATCATAGAAAAAGTTGGGACTCTTATTGAGCTTGTTACACTTCACGTCCTTCAAGCCCAAAAGACTATTCTAATGAGAAAGGTGTGCTCACTAGTTATAAATTTTTCATTAGTATGTGAGATTCTACCACGCTCCCAAAAGCAATCTAATCATCAACTTGAATACTGGAGACGTTCTTCCTTTCTTTGACCCATTGTTCTTGCATGGTGGCAACTTTAATTGACACATAGCCCCCACAAAGTCCATTATTTCTAACTATTGTATTGAAATGGTGTTGCATTTTGTTAAAATCCCTTCTAAATATACTTTTATAAGTGCATAGGGTGATCACACCAAAACTTGGTACATCCTCATGTATGAAACTCACTTGTAATGTTTTTACTTATTCTCACACTAGTTACAATTTTATCATATATATCCTTAATGATCACTAGGGACTCACGAATGCGGAAAGACTTGAGGAACAAAAAATGAAAGAAAAAAAAAGAAAAGAAGGGACAACTAGAGCGACTTCCCTAATTAGGCATGACCATATATAGTAACATCCTATCCACTGAGTTCGAACCTGCAAACACGAGATCCAGTCAGTCATAATAATTATTATCTCAGCTCCATGAGGATACTAGTGGGCAATGCGCGAGGATGTGACATTTATTCCCAAACACTCGTCCCTACAATACAGACAATCTCAAGAATTAATTAATAACGCAACAAGTGCATGACTGATAGAATTATGGAAGAACAAAACAACTGCAATTACCTTCTTGCAACAATATGAACAAACAAACAATTGTATTCCTTTTATTTCCATAGTGGTAAATAACAGGAACATGCAAGAGTTGAATCTCTTTTCACTTTTACTTGTTTTTTTTTTTCTTCTTAATTTTAGATTTTTTTATTTTTTATTTTTTTTTTCACAAGGAAATGACCAATCTGTATGTCCATTAATCTAATAAAATGAGTTAGCATACCTATCTCATTTTTCTTCTGTTCCCTTCATCTTCGTTGATAATTTCTCTTTCTTCTATGGCATCTTTTTTTTATCTCATCATCACTATCTGACTCGTCCTCTTCCAAGAACATTAAGGGGTTAACTATATGAATGGCATGGGCCGCACGGCTAATGACTTTATCTTACTTAACCGGAATTTTAATTTGATTGTGATACATGTAGTTGGGCTTGAATTTAAACTTTAGCCCCACCTGTAGATGATGAAATAATGTAATGGATTTCACTAGACTAATAATTCAATTATTTAGTTATCTTAATAAGTCAATTAAGGCCTTCAAAAAAAAAAAAAATCAATTAAGATCACATGATCGAGAATAGAAGTCTTTCTGGCTTAATAGAAACGGTTATTCTATTTCTAGCCACAAACAAATAAGACAGTTATTAAAACCTTATCCCCACCGGTAGATGATGAAATAATGTAATGTATTTTGTTTTTTTCTTAGAAATTTGTCCCTCTACTAATAAATCATTTATTTAATTAAGATCGGTCTCACACATCTATTATCTATTATATAATCTATTAGTCGAGGCTTCCGCTTTCTCTCAAAACACGCCACGTCAAATTTCCTATTAGCTCAACAATCCACATCTCATGCCTCTCAATTCTCTTGTAACATTCCAGGTCTGGCCTGCTTTCCTTTTTTTTTTGGTTGGGCTTTTATTATTTTTACGTTTTTTGAGTTTATATCTATTATATAAACTCTTCATTTTCTCTGATTTAGAGTAGTATATAATTCAAGTCCTTTGTCCCTCCTCCCTCACCTCCACCACAATCCACATCATCGAAGACTACTGAGAAGAGGAGGAGTAGCACTGCTTTCCAGCTCAGCACGCACTTCTTAAGCTCTTCAAGACCATGGCTAGGCTCGATGTTGGTCTCGGTGATGACGATAAAGAGAACTATCTAGATCCCAATCTCAATAATTCGCTTAAGATCAATAGCTTCATCTGATTCATATTGTCTGCAACTATAGCTTTAGGATTCTCTTGTGAAGGAGCAATGTTATCAGCAATAATTTGTTCCTTGTGTGCTTCAGCAACTGGTTTTTCTGCTGGAGAAGTATAGCTGTATGCAGTGGCTGATCCTTTGTTTACAGAAGACACCGATTCATCTTTTGTATGAGTCAAATTCTCAGCAACAATCAACATATCTGAATTTTCCGTTGTTGGTTCATTTAGATTAGCTAATTGTTCTTCCTCTATTACTTTCTGAAATTCAGGATTTTCCCAATCTTCGCAAACAGTGATCGTATTCTTAGTTTCCCACGTCTTAAAAATCCGATCAGGACCAGGTTGCCACAAGATTTTCTCAGCACTTCCTTTTAGTATGAACTTGAACTGGATTGATTTTCCAATAGGCATTTCCTAATAAAATATAATCACATAGTACAACATCAATTGGTCATCAACAACAACAACAACCATGCCTTAGTCCCAAAAGATTAGGATCGGCTATGGATTCTAAATAAACTAGTCAGGGCTTCAGCCACATGTATTCTTTTCCCCCATTCTATCCTATTCCAATTCATAATTTATGTTTCCTCCTTAATTGAGATATCATTTTTTACTACCACTAATATATACTAGTTGCAAACCTGTGCGATGCACGGGAAAACTACTAAAAATAAGATCTAAAGAAATGTTAGGTTATAAATATATATATTTGTTTTAGAGATTCCTTCAAGTAGAATCATCGTCTCTTTTTTTTTTGATGAATAATCATCATCTCCTTCACTTGATAAATTGTTCACACAATCATTTGATGCATCACTTATATAATGCTGCCAATAGAGCCTATTTGAAAAACATCAGTGACAAAATGGATTTGGCTACTAATTATTTGAGGCACTAAGCTATATATAAGCATCTACAAAGCAAAGAGAAAATTATCTATCTACAATCACATTGTAGTTCGTTAGGCAGAACTATTCTCCCTAGAGGAGGAAATGGTATGGACTGATAATTCCATGGAAAACCGTTTAGATAACAGAAATGACCTAATTGATATAGCAAACAACCCAGCTTTCTAAGTGTTGCCTTATTTTTAAACTAAACCCAAAAACACTAAGTCATACTTAGAAACTGTGGAAAGATGGTACTTTAAATACATAAAATTTACTAATTCATTTTCTCAATAACTAAACAGAACAATAAGAAATTAAAAAAAAAAAATAATAATAATAATAAAAAGATAGAGAAGAAGAAGAAAATAACCATGTCAACGATTCTAGTAAAAGACAAAAACCAACAACTATTTACCCATATTGGTTCCTATTGCACTTAGCTTTCACCAAAAACTGTTTTAGAAAAACCCAATCATTTTTATAGCTTTTCACCAAAGATGAATTGCATTTAGAGAAAAATATAAAACATATAAAAACTATTGCACTTAGCTGAGATTAAGGCTGTTGGTATTGGTTCCTAACACTTAAATTCAGTATTTAAATACTCAGAAAAACAAAGTTCAGTATCTAATTAGTTAGATTTCAAAACTATCCCTTTCAACATGCCAATAAAGCAACAATTGTTTTAGCCATCACCCACTTAGTCTCAAACAGTCCGCAGTCCAAATCTTTAATTAATTAAGGAGCTCCAAAAAGTGAACAGAACAAAAAACCACAATCTAAGCTAAAAGTCATTCTGGCAAATTCTTTTTCTTCAATAGCTCTAATTAGTAATTAAAAAAAAAAAAAAAAGGAGAATAATTCTAATACACATATGAGAATATTATTAATTTTGCCTTTAGCTTCGACTTTCTCTCAAATTTACCATAATTTATCGTTAACGAATCATTTAAAGTATCATGACTGCATTTCTTTTTGTGAAGGAATTTGACGAAAAGCATTGAAGTCCGAAGTGAAGACAGTAAGTACAAAAGCCAATCTTTGCTTACTGGAATAAGTGTCGATCCGAGGTTTGGGATGCCCAAGTTTATCCCAATTTTCTATTATATATGCTAATTTTTTTTTTTTTTTTTTCATTGGTTGCCCTGGGGGGTTTTGCCGTTTGCCCAGGCCCAATGGCTTGCTATGCTTACCCATGGGCCGGCAGACAAAGTCAGCCCTAGCAGCAAACAATTTCATATAATTTCACATTATTAAAAGAATGTAGTTAGAGAAAATTTTTAAATAAGTATTCCAGTTAAGTTCATACCATTACTGACTCCTACTAATTAAGAGGGCACAACATAATCCTCTATATCTCTTTTTTGATGAATATAATGCTCTATATCTTACTTTGCCTCGCACCAATATTTTACCTCTGCTCTAAGCCAATGAATCTTCATTACACCAAGTTATGTGTGATATGGCCTACATACCTTCATGTGATTCTTCTCTTTCCTATAAGCCTACTACACTTGCAGACTGCCAATTTGTTGTTGCTCCAACAAATGAGCTAATGGTTGGCTTGCTCAATTCAAAGATTTGATAGGCAATGACCCAATAAAATTTGAGCTCCTGGATGATTTTATCCAATCTGCAACTGGCAAGGAGTTACATGCAGCCGTCAGCATCAAAGATCACGGCCTTGGACCTAAAAGGCTATACTTTGCGTGGATCCATATCACCATATGTTGGCAACCTCAGCTTTCTCAGGTTTCTCAACCTCAGAGACAACTTCTTATATGGCGAAATTCCACAAGAAGTTACTCATTTGTCTCACAAAAAGTGTAAATATATATTGCATTTCAAAAATGGTATTTTAGGAATTTGACTAAAATATAATGTCATTCCACCACATTATTATACTGTACCAAACTATGGAATACAAATTCAGAATTCTATTCATGTGTTGTTACCAAACTGATAAATAGTAATACTTATTCCATTACAGCTTATTCTATTCATTATAATACTAATTCCTATTACAGTGTAATAATCATTACTGTGTACCAAACGTACCCTAAGAGTTGCTTTTATTTAATTCTAATTAGTAATTTAAGGCTCTCTAATTATTGTACCTTTAAATAACGTGCATCAGATTTGGAGTTTTTTTTTTTTCTTCATTTAAATTAGTAATTGATTGTTATATATGTATAGTTTCAAAACTATGTGACAAAAAAAAGGGGAAAACTGACTTTTGACATTATTTCCTAATTTTGAGACTTTGATATCATAACATCAACTTTGTATCTGTTTATGATAAAGTTTAGTAATTATATGAAAGTTTTGCATTATGATGATCAAAGTTTATTTTCAAATAGTTTTATGAGATGAACATTTTCTTTTTGAAAAATAGAGCCAGTCTTATTTGACGGGTAACCAGCTCAACTAGACAAAACCATGGAGAAATAGAGAATTTAGTCAGTTATTAAAAACACAAGAGCCCTTAGCAATTTAACTTAGATACCAAATTGAGAATTATTATTATTATTTGAAGATATAACAAATTTGGTTGCTTACATCACCAAATTCCATTACAATGAGCTAATTCCAACAGCATTTTTTTTTTTTTTTTGCAAAAATTTCCTTTTAATCTAAAAACGGTTTCTCTCTCGGCTCTGGGGGCGACCACTTCAAACCCTAGCCGTCAGTAGAATGTGTCCTTGCCCTAGTGCAAGTTTCCTGTTCCCTCCGGTGATTTTTCACGGGTAGGACGGTAGTATTTATCCCTTCCTCATCTCTTCTGTGTCTTCATCCTTTCCCTTCCATCTCTATATCTTTTTCTTTCACAAGTGTTATAGAAGAGTGCCAATGGACTCCATTGAAGATATGTGGAAGCGGTTCTCCCTATCTGACAAAGAGGTCTCTAACGTGGACCTTGAGCACACTTCCCAACAATCTGAGAATATCCTGGTTGCAAAATTTTTAACAACACGAGTGTTGAATATAGATTCTGTGGCCAGGACTTTCAAACCCCTTTGGAAAACCCGTCGGAGCTTTACTGTCCAGGACTTGGGGAAGAATCGGTTAGCTTTTGTATTTGAGGACGCTATGGATCTGGAACGAGTACTTGTTAATGAGCCCTGGTCTTTTGAAAAATCCCTTGTTGTGTTCCAACGATTGTTAGAGGATGGTCCCATCAATGATGCACTGTTTTCTCATGTTTCGTTTTGGGTGCAGATCCATAATTTACCCATTCGACGCATGACTGAAGAAGCTGCCAAAGCTATTGGAAGGTCCATCGGGTATGTTGAAAAAGTAGCAGCAAGTGATGATGAGAGGGGCGGTGAAAATTGTATGAGAATCCGAGTGAGAGTTGATGTTACGAGACCATTGTGCCGTGGAAGAATCGTCAAGCTCGAAGTAGGGAAGACGGGCTGGGTTGCTTTTCGGTATGAGAGGCTGCCTAATTTCTGCTATTGGTGCGGTCTCTTCGATCATAGCGAGAAAGATTGCGATATTGGGTTACGCCAACGCCATGCTGATTCGGTGGAAGAATTCCAGTTTGGCGCATGGCTGCGGGCTAGTTCTGATCGCCCACCCCGCAAGACTGTGGTCACGGTACCTGGCAACCTGACCAGTGCACGTGGCAAGTCCACCAGCGACGATTCATGGCGCCACCCAACGCCAACCACCAGCGAACCACAAGCCCCTCCAGAATGCCACACTCGGGTTCCTGAATTCACGATCTCACTCCCAATGTAAGTCAACCTTGATTTTTTTAAAGCTTCGTGCAATTGACCAGGAAATCAATTAATCCCGAAAAGGTATATTATGGAGGATCAAATCCCGGATCTTGGATGGCCATCCAAACCATATGCCAGCCAGGGGCGAGCTACGTTGCTCCTTGGGGGGGCTTGTGCCCCCCCAAAATTTTAATTTTTCTTTAGAGAGTATAGGTGAATTAGAGTCAAGCCCCCCCAAAAAATAATAATCAGCCCCCCCTTTTCAGAATGCCAATAATACCTAAATAGCATAAATAGAGCAGTCTTTAAAACAATATTTAACTTTTTCTTTTGTTTTTTTTTTAGAATTACAAATTTTAAATTATTATAGTGTTATTTTTTGACTGATACACTACACATTTTACAGTATCTTACATATTCATTAATTATTTCGGCTCTATTGTACAAAATACCAACTTCTCTTAATTTTTCGGCTGACAGATGGCTGCCACTACTTATTTCATATTTCTCTTTTCCCTATACTGCTATACACTTAATTATTTCGGCTGCCAGCCTGCCACTACTATTTTCTGATTGTCTTTTCAGTTTTCCCTATGCAGCCTATGCTTATTTCTCTTCTAGTCTTCTCATTCAAATCTATTAGCTCTTCTCTTCCCAGTTCCAAATTGCTAGCTTTTCTCTCTACTCTTTTCTCTATACTCTCTACTCTTTTCTTCTTTTTCATTTCCCAAAGTAAAGTTATTTTTTGTCTTTATTACAAATTATGCCCTTCTCTTCCCTTCCCAAGTTCCCAAATTGCCGGCTTTTCTCTCTACTCTTTTCTCTATACTCTCTAATCTTTTCTTCTTTTTCATTTCCCATTTTTTGTCTTTATTACAAATCTCTCTTCAGCTCTTCTCTTCCCAAATTTGCCGCCTTTTCTCTATACTCTCTAGTCCTTTCTTCTTTTTTATTTCCCAAAGTACAAAGTTTGAAAGTTATTTTTTGTCTTCGTTTTCCTTTCCGCAGGTCACAACACAACAAATCTCAGAACTCTCCTCTTCAGTTCCCAAATTGCCGCCCCAAATGATAAGTTATAATTAGCCCCCCCAAATGATAATTCCTAGCTCCGCCCCTGATGCCAGCTGTTGTCATCTCAAGTCCCCAACTCATGCAATCAACTCCTCTGCCACGTACTCCTTTGGGTGATATCACTAATGGGCTTACGTCCAACAGGGCCGAAGAAAAACACTGCCAAATGGAAAAAATTGGCCCGTGCAAGCAATCCTAGAAGTGCAGGGCCCAGTCAAGCCATTTCACTTAAAAGAGCAGTGGTGGATATTGAAGAAGAACCGGGTTCAGTGAGAAAGAAAAAAGCAGCAACCAGTCAGTGTGTATATGGTCCGGAACTCAGTGTAGGTGATGTTTGTGAATCAAACGCTGTGAAGATATCGGCAGAGGTTGGATACCAGCCCTGCCGGGAGCCATGAATTGCATCAGTTGGAACTGTCGCGGGCTTGGGAACCCGGGGACAGTTCAAGAACTTACTCGCTTAGTGCGAGAAAAGGACCCCTCCGTGTTGTTTCTCTCTGAAACTTGGACGGATGAAGATCGTCTTGAAGTTATTCGCTGTAGATTTCATTTTAGCAATAAATTTGTAGTGAAAAGAATTAATAAAGGTGGTGGTTTGGTCTTGTATTGGAAGCATGATGTTAATTTAACTATTAACTCTTATTCGCTCTCTCACATTGACACAATAATTGATGGTCACACAGCAACACCTTGGCGGTTTACATGTTTCTATGGAGCCCCAGAAACACACCTGAGAGAGAACTCTTGGAATCTCCTTCGCTCTCTGAAAAATCAATAGCATCTCCCTTGGTGCTGTGCAGGGGATCTCAATGAAATAATACGTAATTCGGAAAAAAGTGGCAGTCGAATCCGGAGTGAGAGACAGATGCAGGGGTTCCGAAGTGTTATCGACGAGTGTGGCTTTGTTGATTTAGGCTTCCGAGGTTTTCCATTTACTTGGTGCAATAATCGGTGTGGTAATGCTACTACGTGGTTAAGGCTGGACAGGTTTATGGCAACCAATGATTGGGTGGTGCGCTTTCATACAGCCGTGGTCCATCACTTGGACAGTTCCGTATCTGACCATAAGCCCATATGGTTAACTACGTACCCCATTCCTGGTCAGCAACAGCGCCGGCGCCCATTCAGGTTTGAAGATATGTGGAGGGTTGATCCCACTTGTGAACCCACCATCACTACGGCCTGGGTTCCACGTTCCCGAGGGTCACCAATGGCTCAAGTTCAGGAAAAGACAAACCAGTGCAGTAGAGTGCTTAAGCAGTGGAGTCGTGTCCAGTTTGGCAATGTTACTCAGAAATTAAAAGAAAAAACTGACCAACTCCATCAGGCTGAAGAGAGAAGTGTACTTGGGTATGGCCATGATTTGGTTATTTCCATTCGTAAAGAAGTACAGGAGCTGCTAAACAGGGAAGAAAAAATGTGGAGGCAAAGATCACGTACCTCATGGCTCAAGGAGGGGGATCGAAATACAAAATATTTCCATAGCAGAGCCTCACATCGCAGGAGACGTAATTCTTTGCTTTTTCTGCGCCTTGAGAATGGGAATATTGTCACTAATGAGGAGCAGATTGCAACCCAGTTTGTAAATTATTATCAAGAGCTTTTTACAGCAGTACCGTTGGAAGGAATTGATGGCGTCTTAGTGGGGATACAGCCCAGGGTCACGGCTGAAATGAACAGATCACTAACCTGCAATTTCACAGAACTTGAGGTCTTAACAGCTCTGAAACAGATGGCACCATTAAAGGCTCCTGGCCCTGATGGGATGCCACCTATTTTCTATCAGAGCTACTGGCATGTCGTTGGAGAGGATGTGATTGCAGCAGTCCTTTCATGCCTCAACTCAGGTAAAATTCCAGCTTCACTTAACCACTCTTATGTTACTCTCATTCCAAAAACAAAGAGCCCAGAGAAGGTCACTGAGTATAGACCTATTAGTTTGTGCAATGTTGTTTACAAACTGATTTCCAAAGTGCTTGCTAATCGATTAAAAAAGGTGTTGCCTCAAGTGGTGTCAGAAACTCAAAGTGCTTTTGTCCCTGGAAGAATGATAACTGACAATGTTTTGATTGCTTTTGAAACACTACACCACATGCACAACCAAAGATCAGGGAAAGTGGGGACCATGGCTCTAAAGCTTGATATGAGCAAAGCCTACGATAGGGTGGAATGGGGCTTTCTGAAACAAGTAATGATTCGAATGGGCTTTTGTGATAACTGGATTTCACTCATCATGGAATGTATTAGTACAGTCTCTTACTCCCTCCTCATTAATGGGGAACCTACAGGCCACATTATCCCAACAAGAGGTATCCGCCAAGGTGATCCAATCTCCCCATACCTTTTCCTGTTATGTGCAGAAGGACTAAATGGCTTACTCCAGAAAGCAACCTCCCAGGGAGATATTCATGGTGTATCCTTGTGCCGTCAGGGGCCAAAAATAACAAACCTTTTCTTTGCAGATGATAGTTTATTATTTTGCAGGGCCACAATCTCAGAGTGCCAAAAAATCCAGGATATTCTTCGTCTCTATGAACAGGCATCTGGTCAGCAACTTAACAGAGCGAAGACCACCTTGTTCTTCAGCCGAAACACTCCTGCCACAATGCAAACGGAGCTCAAAGATATACTGGGTGTACCTAGTATAAAGCAATATGAGCAATACCTTGGACTTCCATCATTGATAGGTAAGGAAAAAATTCGGTGCTTTTCACAAATAAAAGAACGGGTTTGGAGCAAGATCAAAGGGTGGAAAGAAAAGCTACTGTCCCAAGCAGGTCGTGAAATTCTCATCAAGGCAGTGGTCCAAGCCATACCAACCTACACCATGAATTGTTTTAAGCTCCCTGTGAAATTATGTCAAGACATTGAAGGCCTTATCAGAAGATTCTGGTGGGGACAGAAGAGTGAGCAACGTAAAATACATTGGCTCAAATGGGATAAGTTGTGTCAACCGAAAGGTAGAGGAGGCCTAGGCTTTAAAGAACTCCAGAAATTCAACATAGCACTGCTGGCAAAGCAATTCTGGAGACTTATGCATGTTAGAAATTCTTTGTTATTTAAAGTCTTTAGTGCAAAATTCTTTCCCAGTGGCAATATCATGGAAGTTTCCGAGAAGACAAATGGTTCCTTCGTATGGAGAGGTATTCTAAAGGCCAAAGAACTTATCCTTTTGGGTTCAAGCTGGAGAGTAGGAGATGGGACGAAAATTCCAATTAAAGGGACAAGCTGGCTCCTAGATGAGGGGCATAAAAAAATTATATCCCCCCTTTCGGACTTACCCAATGATGCTAAAGTTAGTGACCTCATACACGGCAACCCACCTACCTGGAATTCAGACCTGATTCGGTCCTATTTTTTGCCGTATGATGCGGATGCAATTGCCAAGATTCCTCTTAGTGACCGAGCCCCCCCTGATCGCTTGATCTGGCATGCTAATAGAGATGGCCATTACATAGTTCGTAGTGGGTACCACACGTTGCTCCAGCACAACCGAAACTTATTACCAGAGTGCTCCTGTCAAGGCGAGCCCGATCCTTTGTGGAAGTCCATCTGGGCATCCTGCATCCCAGCCAAAGTGAAATCCTTTCTGTGGAAAGCATGCCACGAAGCACTCCCCACCAAAGCAGGCCTCTTCAGACGGAGAGTAATCCCTCACCCATACTGTGATCAGTGCCATGACGGGACTGAGGACACTATCCATGCCCTGTGGTCCTGCCCTGTTCTAGCTCAAGTGTGGCAGTCCAGTAAAGAATTCGCAGACCTGCAAAAGAATCCCCACCACTCGTTCATCTCCCTAGTCCGACAGGTAATGTGTCTGACATCTCAATTCCCTTTAGAGTCATTTGCAATGGCATGTTGGTTGCTGTGGAATAAAAGAAATCAGTCTTGGCTCCAGCTTCCCAGTGAAGAATATGGTAACATATGGCCCCGTGCCCAGACCCTTCTCCTTGAGCATCTTTCAGTATCCCAACCCATGACCAAAGAGATTCCCCATCACAAACATGACAAGTGGAAGCCTCCCACTCACCATCTGTACAAGGCAAATTTTGATGGTGCTTTCTCCAAAGACACGAACTCAGGTGGTATTGGTGTGGTGATCCGTGATCAAGCAGGACTGCCCATCGCTACTTTGAGCCAAAAGCTCCCAGCAACTCATTCCATTGAAATAACTGAAGCACTAGCAGCGAGACGAGCCATCCTTTTTGCTAAGGAAGTGGGCCTCACTAGTGTAGTTTTTGAAGGGGATGCCGAGAATATAATTCGTGATTTGAGAAGTTCTGAGAACCTGCACTCTGCCTATGGACTTGTGATAGAAGATGCCAAAACTATGCTCCTTGACTTTCAAGCATACTCATTATCCCACACACGCAGGGGCGGAGCTACGTTTTTTCTTTAGAGAGTATAGGTGAATTAGAGTCAAGCCCCCCCAAAAAATAATAATCAGCCCCCCCTTTTCAGAATGCACAATAATATTTCTTCCTAAATAGCATAAATAGAGCAGTCTTTAAAACAATATTTAACTTTTTCTTTTGTTTTTTTTTTAGAATTACAAATTTTAAATTATTATAGTGTTATTTTTTGACTGATACACTACACATTTTAACAGTATCTTACATATTCATTAATTATTTCGGCTGCTATTGTACAAAATACCAACTTCTCTTAATTATTTCGGCTGACAGATGGCTGCCACTACTTATTTCATATTTCTCTTTTCCCTATACTGCTATACACTTAATTATTTCGGCTGCCAGCCTGCCACTACTATTTTCTGATTTGTCTTTTCAGTTTTCCCTATGCAGCCTATGCTTATTTCTCTTCTAGTCTTCTCATTACAAATCTATCTTTAGCTCTTCTCTTCCCAAGTTCCCAAATTGCTAGCTTTTCTCTCTACTCTTTTCTCTATACTCTCTACTCTTTTCTTCTTTTTCATTTCCCAAAGTAAAGTTATTTTTTGTCTTTATTACAAATCTATCTTCAGCCCTTCTCTTCCCTTCCCAAGTTCCCAAATTGCCGGCTTTTCTCTCTACTCTTTTCTCTATACTCTCTAATCTTTTCTTCTTTTTCATTTCCCATTTTTTGTCTTTATTACAAATCTCTCTTCAGCTCTTCTCTTCCCAAATTTGCCGCCTTTTCTCTATACTCTCTAGTCCTTTCTTCTTTTTTATTTCCCAAAGTACAAAGTTTGAAAGTTATTTTTTGTCTTCGTTTTCCTTTCCGCAGGTCACAACACAACAAATCTCAGAACTCTCCTCTTCAGTTCCCAAATTGCCGCCCCAAATGATAAGTTATAATTAGCCCCCCCAAATGATAATTCCTAGCTCCCACACATGTTGCCCATGCTCTAGCTCGTAGAGCTAGTAACTGTCAGAATTGTTTAGTTTGGATGGAGGCAGTGCCTCCTGATATTTCCAATGTATTATTGCATGATATTTCTTCCCTTTAATGAAAGTTATCCATTTCCTCAAAAAGAATTTGAAAAATTCTAATACAATGAGCTAATTCCAACAGCGTGGTTGCAATATTTAATTCACCCAGCAATATTATCCTGATATCACCTTGTGCCAAATTTTACTCTGTTTAAACAATGATAGTTGAAGCACATTAAATACATCACCTCATCAACTCAATTTGAGATACAAAGATGCAATTTATTAGAATGAAGAAATAGATGAAGGAAATGTAACATTTTTTTTCTTCCTAAAATGCTACTAGACAAAACCAGAAAAGCTTTAGGCGAACGGTCTCGCTTTCATCTTGAAAGCCAGTTTCTGCCCAGAAAAGCATTTACTTATTGAACTTTATTAATAGACTGAAACTTCTGGACACCTGTATTCAATTCCAGGACTCACTGATACGAAGGATCACCACCAGATAAGAGAACATAATTGGAATTTTTTTATGAAATAAAGAAAAAAGGTCCAATTTTACTTTGGAACTCCATGGTATGCTAAGTTACCTTAAGAAATTAATCCAAAGATGAAATCAATGCCTTATTTGTGAAGTAACAACACTCTCCAAATAGTCCTTTTTCAACGAAGTCTTACTGGTTGAGAAGTCCAAAAATTATGCACCTTGAAATTAAGCTATCCTTAAAAAGTATGGAGTACTAGTGGTAACACCAACGATGGCCTTCATCCATAACAACCTATCAGACCAAAGTTTGAGAAATAAAAAAGAGAATAAGTGAGGTAAGTAATAATTTGTCTACCACGTTGTAGAAAAAGGAAAACGTTTTGAGAAAAAATATTAAAAAGAGAATAAGGAAAGTAATATTTTTTTCTACCATATTGCAAGAAAACAGAAAAATTCAAAAATTGAAGCCCAATCTGTAAGCCAAGATTAATTAGGTAAGGAACGAGATAGTTACCATTATTTGTTCTAAGTTTCTGCGTAATCTTTGTACTGCCTAGGTTTGGACAAACATGCAGTTTCTTAAAATTTTGTCCACTTTAGTATTCAATTCTCCTCAGCTGGTGCATCTGATCAAATATGATAATCAAGGATTATGCATACGCTTTCATACATTAAGTATCCTAATCAGTAGCAAGAACAATTAGATTATCCAAGCACAAACATCAATAACAATAAAAGAAAAAGAAAAAAGAGTTCCCTATCTATCTGGATGTGCCCAATATTCTCATACAAAAGCAGCTACATTAACAATAATTATAAAAAGAAAAAATCATTCAAAAATAGAAACAAAACCCAATTGAATGTTTCATTTCCATCTAACAAACCTATTGACCCAATATTTTTGGCATAATTGACCCAAAAACTCAAAATCCAATAATCATTTCAAAGTAACCCAAAAAAGAAACAATTTTTCAAAACACTTACCTTGAACAATAGGATTGCAACAATTGCCTGAATAGTTTGTTGAAGAAGGACCCCTTTAACCACAGTACCCTTTGACACCAAGTTCTTCTCGTCCTCATCTTTCTTGGAGTGCAACCGGTAATTCTCAAAGGACCCCAACCAACAAAATATAAGTCCCAGAATACACCCAATAAACCACGATTGGAACAAAAGTACCCAACAAATCATCTGAAATCTCAAAATCCATTTTAGAAAATATGGAAAAGAGTTAGAATTTGAAAGAAAGATCCTGAATTTGCATGAGAATTAAAAACCCCCAAAATCAAACCCTAACTCTTTCTAAATGGGAAAGTGGGTACCACCCTTTGGCTTTGACCCTTTTCCCACGTTGTTAGCCAGGCTTTGTTTATTGTAAATGACTTTGTTAAATATATATATATATATAGATTTGTTTTATATATATATATATATTTTGTGATTTGTGATTTATGTTTATCCCACAAATAAATTTTGAATTTTTTTTTTAAATATGGCGTTGGTAATGAAGAAAAATCGGAGATACTTGTTCGAATCATAGAAGAGAGAGAGGATTGAGACTTTGAGAATCGACTCAGAAAATTCAAACTGTGTCGTTTTAATTTTTAGTAATTTGAAGGGTATAATTTAGTGTTATCGGTTTTATATTGCATTGTACGGACTCGGTACGTGGCAATATAAAACCGACGAGTTCATAGTGTTTTTATATTTGAGCACTATACTTTTCAATTCAAGCACCCCTGTTTTACAGCTCAAATGAAAAAAATGAATTTCATTCACTTCATTCAAGATTACACAAAGGGCTGACTCAATACAATTTGTCTAAGAAGAAAATTTAGTGTTCAACATTGTGTTTAATTAACTCCAATATCCTAAATTATCAGATTATGAATATATAAGAATTAGATTTTATATGGATAATGAATTAATTGATTACAAATCATTCATCCTTTGACATATAAACGTTAAAGTTTTCTTCCAAAATCCAAGTAAAGTATGACATAAATGTACCAAATTTCATGATTAGAGAGCATGTAGTTTGTGTTTTATCAAACATGATTTTTGGGCTTAAAGTTGTGAAGATCTGATCTTTTTCAAAATGAGTAGCACGATTACGATGTCCCGTGAAATTCTAAGTGTATTTTGAAATATTTTGTAAGAAATTATCTTATAACACATTTTGAATCAACTCCAATTATATATTTATATTAATTCATTAAAAAAAAATGGTTGTGACAAACAATAATTAAGGTTGTAATTAAGAACTTATGACAATTAATTTTTTGAAAAAAGGGAAAAAGGGGAAAAAGAAAAAAATTATGACATGATTTAATGAAAAAGTTGATAAATCTAATAAAGTAATTGAATGAATTTCTATTAACTCATAATTTTAAACCCCAACCTAGGGAGGATCTTGAAGTAATGCAAAGTATGGTGGTTCCCCAGCTCATGAATAGAGACAAATCATGGTGGGATGTGGGTTTACTGAAGAATTTATTTGAGGAGGATATAGTCCAGGCTATTCTGAACATACCTCAATGAAAAATTCATCAATCTGATAGTTGGGTTTGGGTGAAGACCCCTAGTGGAGAATTATCTGTAAAATCAGCTTTTAAAAAAATTTCAAAAAATACCCATGCATCCCTTGCTATTCCAGTCCTAGGTAGGATTTGGAAAACTCGAATGCATGAGCGTCAGAAATTACTTCTATGACGAGTTGCGGCTGGTTTGCTTCCAACAAAAGACACCCTGGTAAAGTTTGTTGTTTCTTTAAACCCAACTTGTGTTCTATGTGAGAAGATGGATGAGTCTATTGTGCACCTACTTTGGAATTGTGATTTGGCTAGAGCCATTTGGTTGGAAGTGCATGGACTATTCGTACTGACTCTATTCCAGTTAATAATTCTACCAAAACTGTGAAAAATCTTATATCTCCTCCCTCACAGTTTTAGATTAATGGGGATCTTTGTGAAGAGTTCCTACTCAAAGGGGCTATTATCATCGATCAGTTGTGGAAGTATAGGAACTCTAGAGTTCATGAGGGGTTCATGCTGTGTGCAAAAAAATTTCTAAAGAATGTGTCAGTATTGGTATCTGAGCATCGAGATTGGAAACTGATCCAGGTGGATCTTCCTCACACAAAGATAATTTCCCCTTGGCTAGTACCTCTTCCTAGGACTTTGAAATTCAATTGTGATGCTGCTGTTGGTTTGTCTTATTCTTCTATTGCAGTGGTTGCTAGAGATTGGAGAGGGAAAGTGGTGTTGGCCTTGTCAAAAAAAGTCAACACCACAATCCCTCTTCAAGTTGAAGCAGAAGCCATTCTTTGGGCCACTTCCATTGCTGCGGAACAGAGGCTGAATCGGGTTTGCTTCAAAAGCGACTCTAAGACGTGTATGGATTGTCTCTCTTCCCCCAGATCAGATAGCCATTGGCGTATCTCCTATTCTATGTCTCAGATCCGATCTTTAGCTTCTTCTCATCCTTCCTAGTCCTTTAAATGGGTGTGTAGGGAGGCCAATTCAGCCCCATATGTCTTAGCTAGTTGGTCTCTTAATTGTTATTCTTGGGGTCTTTTTAATTTTTGCAATAGTCGTGCCTCTTTTGTTATAGCTTGTATGCAGGACTGTTCCAATGTATTTTATTAGCTCTATTTTTTCTGGTTGGTTTCTTATATAATATTTCTTTTCATAAAATAATAATAATAATAATAATAATAATAATATTACTTTTTAAGAGGAATGAATTTTACTACAAAACTTTTACCAACAGATTTGTCATTCCTCCATGTGGAAAAAAAACAGATTTGTCATTCCATGTGGAGAAAAGGACATGTCATTCTTCCAACTTCATTAATCATGACACCTATTTTATTTTTATTTTTTCCAAATCCCAATACTTCTCTGCTCCAACCTGTCTCAACTCTCAAATCAGCTGTGTTTGGCTCTGAAAAATCCAGGTTTCTAGATGGAACATAAAAGCATTCTGTCGTCGGCGTTGAGTATAGGGGTGGGAGTGTGTGTTAGTGGTACTGAGTTTGTGTTTGGTTTCGGGACAAACAGTGAGCAAATGTTGGCGTTGAGTCATAGTACTAGAGGTGAAAAATCTAGTTTTCTCCTCTTTCTTTTTTTCTTCCCTTTTCCAATTCTATATATTTTCCATTTTCTTCTTTGATTTTAATTTTTGGTCGAAAACAAAAAAAGAATTCGTTTGAATCAACATGTGCGAATTGGGCTTTTTGAAGTTGTTTTTATAGATACTAGTCGCAAACCCGTGCGATGCACGGGAAAATTTTGTGATAAGGTATAATACATATATAGTTTTGATTGAATGTCATGATGTTAATAAGAAAAAAATAAAAAAAACTGAAAAAATAAAATCTCCATTATAATGAATAAATCAATTTCAAGAAGTTAAGAGTCATGGAAATTTTCTATAAGATATCTCATATTTATATTACAGGAAATTTACATTAATTTTTTGGTTAGTGGTAAAGAAATCACACATTTGAGAAGAGTATTGGGATTAACAGCGTACAAACAAAAAAAAAAAAAACTATTAACCACTATAGTAAGTATTACAGGTAAAAAAAAAAATGCATATAAAACTTTGACATAAGCTGCTAGGGATCTTGCTTCTAGTAGCACCTTTCTTCTATGTACAACATATAAATGTTTGCATTCCCTAGGCCAGCAAGCCTTAGATGTTTTCCATTATAGCTGTTATTTGCCAAGGGACAACACATGCACTCTTTCCTTTAAATATATCATTTTCATGTCTATTGCCAATTGAGAAAATAATTCAATAGAAGTCTTGTTCTCTTGCCTTTTACATAACCTCCAATACTGCTACCACTCCAACCACCTGTTTTGAACAAAAATCATACTGCCCAATTGACATTTGGAAAGAAAAAAAAAATCCACATAACAAAACAAAACTTCAATTGTAGTAAATGAATCCTAATGTACCAATTCTAGTAAATGAATCCTAATGTACAAATTCATTGGTTGGACCAAACAAATTATTTAATAACAATAATACTTTAATATCACATAGGCTCATACTATCATTCAACACCAAGTAACCCTCTGATAAACATTTTGAAACATAATATGACTTGATTCTATCCTAATAAACCAGATAGAGTGATGTAGTTGCAAGGAAATAATTTTTTTAATAAATTAGGAAAAAGATTGCAAATGACTGCCTTGGTACT
Organism: Fagus sylvatica; assembly: GCA_907173295.1. Taxonomy (NCBI): domain Eukaryota; kingdom Viridiplantae; phylum Streptophyta; class Magnoliopsida; order Fagales; family Fagaceae; genus Fagus; species Fagus sylvatica. The sequence goes on along the minus strand of OU015769.1, from coordinate 24,489,847 downwards.
TTCAAATAGTCGTCTAAACGTTCAATAATCCAACTATCTGTAATTTACAGCTGTTGCATTTTATGAGGCTTTCTAATGATTCCAATGTTTTGCGCTAATGAAGCGTCCTTTTCAATTACATAGTCATGAGAGAATTTGGACGCTTTTGTTTTAAAGCATTTTTTTTCCCCTACTGGGATATCAGCCTAAATATCTCATTTTTCATTTTTGTTGCAAACTTTTACAGATTCTGATATTTTATTGACCATGTCTTGGGCTAGAAACAAAGTTATATTTGAAAATGAAGTAAGTGTATAGAAAAGCAATTTTTATGGTTGGCTATAACACGATAAAACAAAGTAAGTGTATACTTATAGCAGGCTGCAATGCAACTATAGCAAAAACAAAGGTCATACCAATAAAGAAGGTGGCTGAGCCCACAGTCTTGTCCAAATGGTGTGAACCAAGACCAACCCAACAAACCAATACAATAATACTAAAACAGAAGCACAACCTACTGATATGAAATCATGCTTTACTTGCATATAGTCTCCCAATCAATTTTCTCAATCTTAATCTTCTACAATTCCCAACAACATAGGTCACATGGCCTGCAAAATGCAAATCTATCTCATCATGCCTTTTTGCTTCTCCAAAGGTTACAACCAAAAGTAATTCTTGCTAGATTAGTTGTCCATTGTCCCCAGCCTCCGCATACTTTATTCCAATAACTTTCTTCCAAAGGTGATTCTTTCCTCTTCAAATCTCCACAACTCCCTTTGTATTAGTTCCTAAGAAAAAATGAAAGAAAACTCTTATGTGTTTGAACTAAAAGCAACCAAAACACCACCATAGGAAACCATGAAGTCTAGAAACACAGATTTACTACTCACTTCACATAGTGACCCTCTACCTCTACCCAAACTTGAGAACAATGACATCTCAAAACAAAATCAACCAACAAAAAAATTAATAAATTTCAGAATTTTTTTTATTGGAAAATCTAAAGCAAAAACTAAACCAAACAATTTCTCATTCATATAACTGAGAGCAAACTTTAGAAACCCATCAAATTTCCTGTGATTCATGGGCTAATCCACAATTTCAAACATTAAAAAAAACAAATCAACTTAAAAGAAGTTTATAATTTAAAAAACAAAAAACCTACAAGAGATACTTGCGGTTGTAGCTATCGGACTCAGCCCAGAGTTTGGTAAGGCAGTACAATTCCAAATCTCTGCAATTACAGAACCTTTCATGGTATCAGAGACATCAAAAGACTAATGTCATTACCTTTCTTTGTTTCTCTCAAACCTTTCATCAAACACCTCAGCTACAATGTCTTCTGCTACCACTGATTCTTCACCTGCACCTCTATCCATGTCTCTTCCCACAATCACTAACACTGCCACAATCGCAGGACATCCAAAACAGAGGAGAAAAAAAAACAGAGCAAAGTAATAATACATTGTAATCTAAATTGGGTAAATCCCAAGACCCAATCCTGATTCCTTTTCTTTTCCCACAAAGAGAATGACAATGAGAGAAAATTTAAAAAAAGAAAACAAACAAACAAACACACACAATATTCTGCAACCCACCAAGAAAAAATCAACCACAAACCCTCAAATGTACTGGAAAAACTGAAGAAGATCGGGAGGAAAAAAGAAGAAGAAAAAACTCACCTCAAAAGGACTTTCCAATTATGCTTGTAATTTGGTGGCTTCTGTGGAGGTTTTGATAGAGCAATTGGAAATATATAAGAAAAATAATCCAGTGGGTCTTAATTTTAAATATAATGGGGAGAGGGAGAGTTGTTTGTGTTTGGTGGGAAGATGAGGAGTCCATAGAGAGAGAGAAAAAGAAAAGAAAAGAGGATAACGGTGAATAGGAAAGAACAACAGAGCTGATAACCAATAGAGGCATGTTTTCTGAAGATTTTGAAGAGCTAAGGGAGAGAGAGGATAACTGAAGAATTTGAAGAGATAATTTATGACAATTATTTTGATAAGGTTTTGATGGAAATTAATTGTAATGCAAATTAGTAGAGCATTAAGTACGTTAGATAATTAAATGGGCAGGACATGTGAGAGAGGGTAGATGTGTAAGAGAGGAAAGGATGATGTGGAATTTTGTGGAAGTAGAGATTTTGATTTGGCAGGCTTTGGAGGAGGCAAAAAACTTTCTCTCTGTTTCAGGTTTTAATTTATATTATAGATATAGATTATAGATACATGTGGATAGTCAATTTAATTGACACGTAGTGGATTAAAGAAGTCAAAATGAATCCTGGAGGACCAGCTATCACCTATGTAATGTATGTTGATGACATCACGTTGTTCGCCAATTAAGCCAACACCAATGAAGCTGCTGTGATGAATGATTGCCTAGAAAAATACGGTCAATGGTCGGGCCAGATGATAAACAGAAACAAATCAGGTTTGATTTTCTCCAAATTCACGCAGAGACCTCGGATTAGAGAAACAAAAGACCTTTTCCAGGTGAAGAAGATTAAAAAGGATGCTATTTATCTCGGGGCACCATTGTTTCTCATGAAGAACAAATCTCGAGACTTCAAATTTCTGCAAGACAAGCTAGAAGCCAGGCTGAATGGGTGGAGGAGTAAGTGTCTCTCATGGGCAGGTAGATGTACTCTCATTAAGTCTGTTGCTCAAGCACTGCCTACTTACACAATGTCATCCTTTGAGGTGCCTAA
>OU015769.1:24434578-24487052 GCA_907173295.1 Fagus sylvatica | reverse complement strand
CATCCAATTTTAATTTGGTCCTTGAATTTCAAAAATTAAACTATTTGATTACTTAATCTATTTTCCTGTTTACATGACTAATGAGATACTAAGGCATCCCAGGTTTTAGAAGCCAAATTGAACTAATTACATATTTAAAGACTAAAATCAAGCCAGGAACCAAAATCGAACAAATCTCATATTTAAAGGATCAAAATCGAACTTATCACAAACTTAAAGGAAGAAATTACTCCTTTATTGAAATTTAAGGTACTAAATCCATACTTTTTAAAAAATTTAGGACAAAAATTGGACTATGGCCAAATTTTGGGAATCGAAAATTTAAACATATTATTTCCAAATCATATCATATATATTATAGTACATTAAAATAATGGCCATTTGTCATATAAATTTGTTACTCACAGTCACAGTGAACTGATTAAAATTTTATTACTTGGAATTTCTAGAAATCTAAAACAAATTATATGCTTATGGGATATACCTTAAAATAAGTTTCATGATTCTTAGTCAATGGTGGGACCGCTTCGAAGACCTTATTGTGATAATTCGGTTGCTACCCTTATTGTGTGATAATTAATTCGGTTGACCTTTAGTCAAGTTTTTTTCTTTCATATTACGCTTGAACTAAGCTCATTTGAATCTCAAGACTTATACAGTGGCCGCCACAAGATTCTAAAGGACATATACAGTTTCATGTTATTAAACTAATGTCATCGATAATACAGACAACAAAAAATACAACAGTAAGGCAAGTAAATGATGGCCTACGTATATATAATTGACACGCTCTTTTATATGATTTCTGAGATTTTGCATTGAGCTGCCGTAACATGATACTTTAGTACCAACTGATATTTGAAAGATCCAAAACAAAGAGAGACTAAAACATGTCGTGATTTGAATTAAAGAAAGCTATTTTGGGTATTTAATCTCTATATATAGCCTACCTCCACATTAACTTCTTCACACTAAAACATATCACCAAAGAAAATGAAGAATCAAATTTGCTCTAGCGTCTTTGTTCTCTTCTTCTTTCTTCTTGTTACAAAGTGGTCAAGCATTGAAGCTTAGACATGCAATCCCAGTGGCAAGCTAAGGGGAGTAAAGGCTCCTCTAGGACAATGTAACAAAGAGAATGAGTCTGATTGTTGCTTAGAAGGCAAGCTTTACACAACATACAAATGTTCACCGAAAGTTTCCGGCCATACAAAGGCCAAGCTAACCATCAACAGCTTTGAGAAAGGTGGGGATGGTGGTGCACCCTCGGAATGTGACAATCAGTACCACTCAGATGATACACCTGTGGTGGCACTGTCAACAGGATGGTTCGCCAATAAGCATAGATGTTCAAACTTTATTACTATCTATGGCAATGGAAGGAGTGTTAAGGCCAAGGTTGTTGATGAGTGTGACTCCACGATGGGGTGTGATGCTGACCATGATTACCAGCCTCCATGTCCTAACAATATTGTTGATGCTTCTAAAGCTGTTTGGAAGGCCTTCGGAGTGCCAAAAAGTGGCTGGGGTAAACTAGATATATACTGGTCCGATGCTTAAGGTCCACCATATCTGAAATATGCTATGCGAGAGTCCTAGGTTAATCTGTTGTGGTTGTTATGCTTGTGTTACCCAAACATAACATATGTATTAAGCGGAAAAAAAGGTTTCTATGTTTCTATATATATAATACTATCGCATTATAGTGAAATAAAAGGAAATACAAGAGAATAAATATATGAACTTCTTTGTTCAAATGACCATCCATATAATATTATAAACTTGTTGAATCTCTAATATCTAATGAATTCGTGAGTGTTTTGACAACTGAGATTACTCATATTTATACTCATATGTCGGAGAGAAGAAATTAATTAAAAGTAAGGCTATAGGATAGACTTAGAGAAAGGAGGCAACCACTCCTTTGTTTTTATCCATTTTGTACATATAAGAATTTATACATGTAGACTTTTACAACAACTATGAACTAATTTAACAAAAACAAAAAACAAAAAAACACTACTATATATGAAAAAAGGGGTGTTTGTTTTTGTTGTTTTCTTTTTCTATTTTTATTTCTAAGTTCTTCCAAAGTATTTGGTGCACTAAATCATGTAATTGCATCTTCAATATATCAATTGAATCTTGATTAGCCTATATCTTTCAATTTGTTGGTCTAATTTAAACAAATGATATATCGTTTTGATAGTAGGGACATTAACTAGATTTATTTTCACTAAGTTCATGCCGATCGATGGTAAAAATGATGATTTTTATAGAGTTTTACTTACAATGCTTGTTAATTACAGTTATTTATATAGAAAAGAAGTTTTTTTTTTTTCATGATATTTAGACTACAACCAATGTTATTTTGCTTGAATTGCTCATTAGCATCTCGAAGGTTATTGGCTGCTATAAGATTCTAAATGAAATATTCAGTTTGCACTTGTTGAATAAACCAATGTCATTCATTAATGTAAATGCACAAAGGACACTTATCAGAACATACAAAACGAAGGCATGTTATAATTGACACGCCCTTCTATATGATTTTTTGAGATCCAAGTTGTCTCGGGTTAGTACCAAACGACATTTCAAAGAAATTAATGGAAGCTAAGACCACGGCATGAATCATGTTAAACTGAAATCCAAATTTCTAGAATTCACCCTTGTGTTTGAACTTTGAAAGCTAACTTGTATGTTCTGACTATCAAAAGGGTCATAATTTTGAACTAAATTTACGCTGGAACATCATGCGCCTGTTGCTTTCTTTGGTTGGCAGAAGACAAAAAAGTTGTCACCCTTGACGACTTGACCTCTAATTTTTCCACAGCTTTTGATGGTACTCATAATGATTATTTATAGTATTTTCATAATATAATAAATGTGTACTTCCTCATCTTACATGAATGGTGAGTTTTACTAATTAAATTCATGATAGGACTAACTATTCATGTGAGATGAGGAAATACGCATTTATTTATGTTCCGAAAATACCGAATAATTTTCCTATCTTACTACATCATCATCACATTTTCAACTTGCTTAGCAATAACACTGGTTATCGTTTCCACATTAAATTTAATTTTAAATATAGGAATTTCACCGTTTCAATCTAGCCTTAGGTGGCCTTCTTCCATGAGCGATGATGTGGGGAAAGTTTCTCTAATATAGGAAATTTAAATACTTATTTTCTCCGAATTCGTTTCTTGTATCAAATTGGGGGGACCTTTCTTGATATGTCAATAATTAAGATTTTGTTATTTGGATTATATGGGAAGGCAATACTGTTCTCTAATAATGGTCATATAAGCATTTTCATCCCCATTTCCAATTGCATAATTATTACTTTCTACAATTCTACTTATCTTGTGGCACTAGATTATATTTTAAGATTATTAATTGATTGTAAAACAGCTGTATGTCCCCATCTGTTAAAAAACGCAGTGCTAGACAGCGGATGTTTTCATTGGATGTTTTTGCATCTACAATCTCTTGGTTGACAATGATTTCTATTGTTCAGTCAGTAATCAGCGCAGCTGATTATTCATTTTGATGTCTCAAGGTTGGACTGGGTTTGACCGGTGTGAGTGAGTGTGACCCAATCCATGAACTCATTTCCATCAATCCAATATTTTAATTAAAAATTTAGTTGTCACATTATTCAAAATATGTTATTACGGTGTGGTTCCATTAGCTATGTAGACAAGCAAACTAACAGAAATGGACGGAAGACTTAATAGCATAAATTTTTGAAGTTTTAGAAACTAAAAGTACTCAGTTCTAACTTAAAGACAAAAAAGTATAAGCTTTATGAACCAACAACATGTGCATTTTGACCAAAATTTATATACCAATCCATACGTTAAGGGAACATGACAAACTTGGTTAATGAAAAATGGATAACTAAAAATAAAATGGACAGAGTTCGGTTACAAACTAATTCATAGTCAGCTTATTACAACTTACTACGTGGCAATTAATAAGATCATTCACTTGTACTTTTAGTCACATGACCTATTTAAAAAGTCATGTGACTTGTTTAAATAATACATGTGGATGGTCATATGAGTTGTCACCTAATGAGTTGTAGTAAACTGGTTACAAACTGGTTTGTAGTCAAACTCTGTTCAAACAAAATGTAACAATATTGAAATTAGCACAATTCACTAAATGAAGCTTTTTCTTTATGTTTCTAATCAGAGTAGTAAGCCAAAATGAACACACCGTTTCTTTTGAGGAATGTTTTGGTGATTTTTTAGAAACCTTGTTGTGCATTAAAAATTGAGATTCTGGACATGTAAAGTTTCATATATATATTACTCTTGAACTAAGCTCATATGAATCTCAAGGCTCAGTGGCCGCCACAAGATTCTAAAGGACATATACAGTTTTCCTCTTATCGAATAAACTAAGGTCATTGATAATCCAGATGAACAAACGACACCCATGCCAATAGAAAATACAAAACTAAGAGCATTCTTAGCCCGTAGTGTATAATGGATTTTTTGCTACAATAGATGATACTGTAGCAAAAAAACACACAAATCAGCCTCACAACCGGTCCTCTATTCTAAGAATTTTTTTACAATCGCTACAGTGAACATGTATCTTTACATGTGCACTGTAGCGTTGTGTAAAGATTAAACCTCATTTTTTTATTATGTTCCTCTCTCCTCCAGATTAAAAAAAAAACTTTTTCTCTCTCTGCTCCTTCTCATTCTCCCATGGCACCACCGCATCTCTGCTGCTTCTCACTTTCGCACGGCTCCAGCCCCGCCCTTCTCTCTCGCACGACTCCAGGTGGTGGTGGTTATGGTGGGTTTGCGGTGAGTTTGGGTTTGGGCGAATGGTGATGATGTTCGCAGCGGCCGGTGGTGATGTTGTTCGCGGCAGGTGTGGGTGTGGGTGTGTTGGTGCTGGTGGTTTTGTTGCGATTTGGATCCAGTGTAGGTGGGTTTGTGTTGCCGTGGGTTTGGGTTTGGGTTTGGGCGAAATGGTGATGATGTTCGCGGCGGCCGGTGGTGATGTTGTTCGCGGCGGGTGTGGGTGTGGGAGGTTGGTGTTGCCGTGGGTTTGGGAGGTTGGTGTTGGTGTTGCCGTGGGTTTGGGAGGTTGGTGTTGGTGTTGCCGTGGGTTGGTTGTATGATTGGAGTGTTGAAAAAAAATATATAAAAAAAGAATTATTTTATAATATTTTAATATGAAAAATTGTAAAATAGAGAATGGGATGTGTGGTGTTTTGTAAAAGTGGGTAGTTAAACTAAAAAAGTGACTTTTTAAAGATGTAAAATAGACAATGGGTCCAAAATGGGTTGGGAATGCTCTAAGGCAAGTATACGGTGGAGTACGTATATAATTGACATGCCCTTTTATATGAGTTTTGAGATTTGTTGCGTTGAGCTGCCGTTCCATGCAGGGGCGGCCCTGAGAGTTGGGTTGCCTTAATCCGTCCTAATTTTGGTTGCCCTACTTATTATTTAATATTAAAAAAAATAACATAAAGTCCAAATTTTTTTTTTTAGGTTTAATAGTTTTTAACTAAAAAATGTTTTAGTGTTAATAATACTATTACACTCCCATAAAAAATAAAAATAAAAACACAACACAGATAAATAAATCTAATGCGCAACACTCTCATCCAAAGAATAAAACTAACACTACACTATTCGGTCAATACAAACACAACCACACCACACATGCCAACATTTAAAGTCTTAAATAAATACTCAACCACACAACATTCACATACAACAACACAATATTTAAAGTCTCAAATAAATACTTAACAGCACAACATTCAAAATCTCAAATAATTCAACAACACAACATTCAAAGTCTCAAATAAATATAAAATAAATACTCACAAATACAAACACTATAGTACAAGCACTCACACAAATCACAATATATTTCGGTCAAAGTGTAAAAAACAATTCAATAAAAAAAAAAAAAAAAAAAAAGAGACAGTCAGTGCACCCCAGCCCCCAGTAAAAGCAAATAACTAAAGGGCAAAAAAACAAAACTGAAAATTCAATTAAAAAAAAAAGAAGCACAATTCCCAGCCCCCATTAAGAAGAGGAATTACCACTTATCTTTTCCATGTATTAAGGTTGGAATTTAATTTTAAATATAGGAACTTCATCGTTTAAATTTAGCCTTAGGTGGCCTTCTTCCCATGAGGGATGATGCGGGGAAAGTTTCTCTAATAAAGTAGGAAAGTTTCAATAGTGCCACAAAACTCAAATCCCAAATACATCAAATACTTAGGGCTTGTTTGGTATATGTTTTCATTTTCATTTTCATTTCATGACTTTTCCTTTTTTTACTTTTCAAATTGAAATTTGAAACTTGTTTGAATTTTTTTTTTTTTTTTTTTTTTTATTTTCTGTTTGGCACCACATTTTCAAGTCACATCTTGAAACTCAATTTAAAAAAAAAAAATTCGTTTGGTACATCATTTTCAGTTTAAAATTTTGTATGCACCAAAAAAAATTGTAGGGGATCCGGCCCTTCTCAACCCTTTTATATGTGTTCATTAACCTCATCAACCTCAAAAACCTCAAGTAAAATCTAATTTTTTTACTGATTTTGTTTCATGTTAATGAAAAGATTGAACTAAAGGATAATGTAATTGTTGATCATGTCAAATTAGAACTAAATGTTGTTAACCCTGAGATGTTGGATAAATATTAAATAGAAAAATTGAACTAAATGCACAACTTTAAGATAGATATATTTAATCCCAAAATGAGTAATTTTAATGTGTGCTAACAATGGCTTCTTAACGTGTAGACTAGCAATTATTCCAAGTACTGATTTTGTCATGTTAAAAATTATAAATCCCACATTAGAAAGAGTTGGAGTGAGTAATGGATATTTAAGACATTAGGCCTCTCCATCCATAGCCAATTGGTTTTGAGGTTAGATGCACTAATAATCTTAACATGGTATCAAAGCTAGGTTACACACTTTTGTAGTACAAGCAATAATTCAGTCCTTCAAGCCGTAACCATCCAATATCACAAAAGCCATAATTCGGTTCTTAATTCAATCCCATAAACATAATCTGATTTAGTCATCCAGTCAAAAGTTGTAATCTATGGTTCCACAAAAGTCGTATCTAGTTCCATCCAGTCCTTTAAGCCGTAACCTTATGGTATCACAAACAAAGTCGTAATTCTAGTTCCATACAAGCCGTAATCCAATCCTTCTAAGGTTGGATTAACAATTTGATTGCTTCACCTTAATAATACTATCCTTGTTTAGCAAAAAAAAACCCATCTAGTATGTATCACAAAAGTCGTAATCGGTCCACTAAATTTAAACTCAAGTTCATACCATCTTGAGTTTGAGAGGGGATGTTAAATGATTGTTAATCCCACGAGTGGAAAGAGTTGGAGTGAGTAATGAGTATATAATATATTGGGGCATCTCCACTCATAGCCAATTGGTTTTGAGATTGGATAAGATTGGATACACTAATAATCTTAACATGTCCCACATGTTTTCATAACCCAAAATAAAATAATGAGAAAATTACATTTTAAACCCTATAGTTTAAGAAGTGTAACAAATTAAACCTTATAGTTTCAAATGTAACAATTTAAACCCTGAAGTATTTAAAATTAACAAATTAAGCTCTTGTTCTACTTACATTACATGAGCTATGGCTTAAATTGTTACCTTTTGAAACCTTAGAGTTTTGATTTGTTACTATCGGGCTGGGAATGCTCTAAATAGCATAATGTAAATATCAATCCTATCGGGCCCATGGAAACAATGGCCTAAGCCCACATGGGAAAACACTCCCAAGATCAAAATGAAATGACGGAATGTAGGTAATAATATAATGATCCTATTGGGCCCATGGGAACAATGGCCTAAGCCCACATGGCAAAACCCTCCCATGATCAAATTGAAATAATAGAAGGGTAATAGCAGAACATAAATAGAGTAATGGAAATATCGATCCTATCTGGTACATGGAAACAATGGCCTAAGCCTCGTGGCAAGACCCTCCCCCTGATCAAATATCAAAATGACAGAATGTATATAATAGCTAAACGTAAATAACATAATGTATATTAATGATTCTATTGGGCCCATGGAAACAATGGCGTAAGCCCACATGGCAAAACCCTCCATGTAACTTTTCATAGTTTGGATAAACTGCAAAAACAGACTCTGTAAGATTTCAATTTTGTTTTATTGACCCTTGAGGTTTAAAAATTGGTCAAATTGACCTTTTTTTAAAATTTTGTTAATCCTGAGTGACGGAAAGATTAAAAAATTTATTTTAAAATTTAATAAAATCATTTTAAAATATAAATTAATCATTTTAAAAAATGAAATTTAATAATAAAAACTTTTTCTAAAATTTTAATAAAAATTAATAAAATTATTCTAAATTACCACATTTTTATCTAACTGTTGTAGTGTGAAGATATTAAAAAGGTGACACCTGAACATAATGAGCAGAGCCTAGCCGTATAAACCACGGAAAATGATCATTTTCATTTGAAATAAAATTGAGAGTGTTTATTTCATGATCCAAATTAAATATCACATATCGACCAATGTACAAACTGCCAAATCATTTAAAATTTTAAATGACATAACAGTCTATACATGTTAGATATTTGAAATAAAATCCGAATCATGAAATAGACAAATGGAAATGACTCTATTCCATAAACCACTTGCATAAATCATGTTGAACTAAAAATCCAAATTCAACTTGCGCAGCATATTTATGGTAGTAGTAGCGACATGGTTATCTTTTCAACATTGAAATTGAAATTTAATATAGGAACTTCATTGTTTCAATTTATATAATAGCGATAACTTAGGGAAAGTTTCTCTAACAAAGTAGGAAGATTTCAACATTGACACAAAACTCAAACCCCAAATATACCCAGAACTTACTTTCTCCTAATAAAGGCAATGAGAATTCCCTTTTCTCTTAATTTCTTGGTATGTCAATAATTAAGATAATGTTATTTGGATTACATTGGATGGAAATGTTGTTTTCTTATAATGGTCATCATATATATGACATGTTCATTACCATTTCCATTTGCATAATAATTATCTACTTATCTTGTGACACTAGCTAGCTAATATTTTAAGAGAATCTCATTGTAATACAGCTGTTATAACAGTAGCGACAGATTTGTTAAAAAAAATACGTAGAGGTAGACACCGTATGTCTCCATGACATTAAAATGTAAAAACAAAACTTATTTTTGTGTGTGTACAAGGTGTTTTCATTGGATGTTTTTGCATCTACAAGGATCTCTTGGTTGACAATGATTTATATTGTTCAGGCAGTGATCAGGGCAGCTGAATATTCATTTTGAATCTTTGATGTCTCAATTTAAGCTTAAGACATCATATTACGCTTGAACTGAGCTCATTTGAATCTCAACTCTCATTGGCTGCCACAAGATTCTAAAGGAGTACAGGACATATACATTTTCCTCTTATTAAATAAACTAATAGATCATCGATAATACATATGCAAAAGAATGTACAAGGATCTCTTGGTTGACAATGCTTTATATTGGTCAGGCAGTGATCAGGGCAGCTGAATATTCATTTTGAATCTTTATTGTCTCAATTTAAGATTAAGACATCATATTACGCTTGAACTGAGCTCATTTGAATCTCAAGTCTTATTGGCTTCCACAAGATTCTAAAGGACATATAGAGTTTACTCTTATTGAATAAACTAATAAGATCATCGATAATACATATGCACAAAAGACACTCAACAGAAAATACAAAACTAATTTCATCAACAACAAAAAAAATTACAATACTAAGGCAAGTATATGGTGACATACGTAATTGACACGCCCTTTTATATGATTTTTAAGATATGAGTTTTTGCGTCGAGCTGTGCCTTTCCATGATACTTTTAGTTCCAACTAATATTTCAAAGATTCAAAAAATAGAAGACTAAAAATATGTAGTGATTTGATCTCTATATATAGCCTACCTGCACCTTAACTTCTTCACACTAAAACATCACCAAGAAATAGAAGATGAAGAATCAAATTTGTTCTAGCATCTTTGTTCTCTTCTTCTTTCTTCTTGTTAGGATTGAAGCTCAGACTTGCAATCCAAGTGGCAAGATTAGGGGGATAAAGGCTCCACCAGGACAATGTAACAAAGAGAAAGAGTCTGATTGTTGCGTGCAAGGCAAGCTTTACACAACTTACAAGTGTTCACCGCGAGTGTCCGGCCATACAAAGGCCAAGCTAACCATCAACAGCTTTGAGAAAGGTGGGGATGGTGGTGGACCATCGGATGTGACGTGTAAGTATCACTAAGTATCGATGACACACCTGTGGATGGCACTGTCAACACCTGTGGTTGGCACTGTCAACAGGATGGCATAGATGTTCAAACCATTATTACTAGCATAGATGTGGCAATGGAAACTTTATTACTATCTATGGCAATGGAAGGAGTGTTAAGGCCAAGGTTGTTGATGAGTGTGACTCCACCAAGGGGTGTGATGCTGACCACGATTTCCAGCCTCCATGTCCTAACAATATTTTTGATGCTTCTAAAGCTGTTTGGAAGGCCTTGGGAGTGCCAAAAAGTGATTGGGGTGAACTAGATATATACTGGTCTGATCCTTAATTTGCAACATATCTGAAATATGCTACGCGAGAGTCCAAGGTTGATTTATTGTGCTTGTTATGTATGCGTATAATACTACCATGAAGGGGTGTTTATATTTGTTGCTTTCTTTTTCTTATGCTATTGTTATTTCTAAGTTCTTCCAAAGTATTTGGTGCACTAAATCATGTAACAGCATCTTCTTCTTTTTTCTTCAAATAATCATGTAACTGCATCTTCAATATAATAAAGTCGACTGATAGGTTGACCCATCAATGTAATCTGACTCAACCCATTCTTAGCCTTCCTATCCACGTAATCATTTTTACTTCTATGGTCCTCTTGAGAACAGAATATGAAATAATTCAAGATATAAGCTAACCACAAAAAAAATAATAATAATAATAATTATAATTGTCATAACCCCATTTTTACCCACAGGATTTTCTCGGGTGTCGGCACGCAAAACGAGACAGCCCGAACCAAGCCGGCCTGGTCTGACGAAGGCCCGCCACGTCAAATAACCTCAAAACGGGGTCTGGGGCACATTTCCCAAAATCCGACTAAGTTTTCCGAAGGTTGACCAAGTTTGACCAAAGTTGACCGAGGGTTGACCAAGCCGTTTCCAACCCGACTGGGGTCCACCATGCCAAAAAAAACCGCAAAACATGGTCCGGAATGTATTTCCCAGAGTTTGGAGAGCTTTGACCAAATTTGACCAAGTTTGACTAAGGTTGACCTAGTTTGACCAAGGTTTGACCGGACCGTTGACCTGACCAAAAGCTGAATCGAACTGACCACCCCCTGACCATTGTGTAAAGCACGATGAGAGCTTCGATTCAACACTTTACGGGTCGAAAACGGACGAGAAACGAGGGAGTTATAGGCAAAACCGTGAAAAACGGTCCAACACTTAGCCAAATTTTGCTAAGTGTTGTTGACAAAACAGCCTATTTGGGAGGCAACATTTGCACGTAGATTCTCTTTGACCCGCAGCAACTTGGTCCGCGAGCTGAGACCCTTAAGCAAGAGGGTTGCTTCAGCTACAACGCGCAACTTCCGGATCGTCGAGAGCTCCTCCGGTCAAGCCGGAATCTCGATCGGAAAATGACCCCTTGGCATAAGGAACATTCCAACGGCCTCTGTTCGCAAGATCATATCTTGCGAACCTAAGCTCACCTTTGTGCAAGGCCTGTACCATTGAAAAGTAGGTAGCACAAGCTTTCCGACGATACCAAGATCGTTGAAATCCGATATCGGGAGCTACGTCTACCACGCACGTAAAAACAGGCCGACGAAATAAGGCTGTGCTGAAAATTCCGGAACTTTCCCACCGACGTTGCCACGCTTGCGCGCAGAGTCTTCCTGACTCGCAACAAGTTGATCCGCAAGCCCGGGCACGTTGGAAAGAAGACACATTCATGCACGACGTGGAACTCTCGGATCGCCAAGATTTTACCGGGTCTAGCCGGAATCCCGATCGGAAAACTGTCCTCAAACGGACCAAAAACACTCCGGTGGCCCCTGTTTGTGGAACCATATCTCGCGAACCCAAGCTCGGATTCCCGCGAATCCGGAACCTTGCAAAAGTAGGCAGCGCAAGCTTTCCGACGGTACCAAGAACGTCGAAATCTGACATCGAGAGCTACGTCAACAGTACGCGCGAACTGGGACAAGATTTAAGAAAAAACGCGCAGAGAATAAAACACGTTTTTTCTCCCGGACAGCCGCCTTCGCGCGCAGAGTCTTTCCGACTCGCTGCAAGTTGACCCGCAAGCTGGGTGCGTTGGAAAGATGACGACTCCAGCTACGACGTTGAACTCTCGGTTCGCCGATAGCATCCCCCGTTTGACCGGAATCCTCACCGGAAAAACACACAAAAATAGCTCCGGCACCCCGAATTCCAGGGGCCATAACTCTCTCGTCCAAACTCCGATTCGTACAAAATTTATACCGTTGGAAAGAAGACGTCGAGAGCTTTCCGACGATATGCTGCTTGATCCATTTTGAGCACCAGAAGACCTCCAAAACTGCCCTCGAAAATCGGGTCAAAAAAGGGTACGCGCGCAAAAACCGAGGAGGATTTGGTGGGGGGCTGGCGTGCAGGATAAGATCGCCACGTGGCAGGTGCACGCCTCGCGCTCCATCATCACGCGCCGTGCGCCTCCCTATAAAACCAGCCCTCCCCCCCCTCATTTGCACACAATTTTTGCTCGGGCACTAGGCCTTCTTGAGCGTAGAATAGGCAGAAAATAGGGGTTTTAGGAAGGGTTTTTGGGTAGTCTTAGAGTGAGAGACTCCTCTCTAGGTACTCTCTCTCTCTAAGCTCTTTCTCTCTCCTCTTCTCTCTCTTTTTTTTTTCCTTTTCTTAGTGGAAGTGACTAGTGATGATCCCTAAAATGGGAAAGGATCCACTTTAGTTTATATTTATTAGTTTATTCATGTTCTATTTATGCTTTTTAGTTCATTTTAGTTCATTTATGCTCTCTTAGTCCATCTATTGCTTTATTTATTGCTTTGCTTATATGCTTTGAGTTATTTATTGCTTTTACTTGTTTAAATAATGTCATTTATCGCTTTATTTACATTTACTACGTACTTGTGAATATATATTGTGATTATCCCTTCCCCGTGTGTTTTAGTACGGCAAAACCCGAGTGGCTTTGGTGGATTATGTAAGTCCTCTATGAGGCCTTAACAGCCATGTTAGCCCACGAGGTGCTTGACCCGAAAAATACACTTCCCCATGTTTAAATAATGTCATTTATCGCTTTATTTACATTTACTACGTACTTGTGAATATATATTGTGATTATCCCTTCCCCGTGTGTTTTAGTACGGCAAAACCCGAGTGGCTTTGGTGGATTATGTAAGTCCTCTATGAGGCCTTAACAGCCATGTTAGCCCACGAGGTGCTTGACCCGAAAAATACACTTCCCCATGTTTAAATAATGTCATTTATCGCTTTATTTACATTTACTACGTACTTGTGAATATATATTGTGATTATCCCTTCCCTCGTGTGTTTTAGTACGGCAAAACCTCGAGTGGCTTTGGTGGATTATGTAAGTCCTCTATGAGGCCTTAACAGCCATGTTAGCCCACGAGGTGCTTGACCCGAAAAATACACTTCCCCATGTTTAAATAATGTCATTTATCGCTTTATTTACATTTACTACGTACTTGTGAATATTGTCATTTTCTCCCCCTTTCTCTTTGTGATTTGGGCGTGATAATCCCGATTGGTCATGGTGGATTATGTGAGACCTCAAGGAGGCTTTATCCACCATATAATTCCATAGGCATTGGACCCATTAAAAATCCTCCGTTTTAAAGTTATTTATCGCTTTATTTACATTTACTACGCACTCGTGAATACATATTGTGATTATCCCTCCCTCGTGTGTTTTAGTACGGCAAAACTCGAGTGGCTTTGGTGGATTATGTAAGTCCTCTATGAGGCCTTAACAGCCATGTTAGCCCACGAGGTGCTTGACCCGAAAAACACACTTCCCCATGTTTAAATAATGTCATTTATCGCTTTATTTACATTTACTACGTACTTGTGAATATTGTCATTTTCTCCCCCTTTCTCTTTGTGATTTGGGCGTGATAATCCCGATTGGTCGTGGTGGATTATGTGAGACCTCAAGGAGGCTTTATCCACCATATAATTCCATAGGCATTGGACCCATTAAAAATCCTCCGTTTTAAAGTCATTTATCGCTTTATTTACATTTACTACGCACTCGTGAATACATATTGTGATTATCCCTCCCCCGTGTGTTTTAGTACGGCAAAACCCGAGTGGCTTTGGTGGATTATGTAAGTCCTCTATGAGGCCTTAACAGCCATGTTAGCCCACGAGGTGCTTGACCCGAAAAATACACTTCCCCATGTTTAAATAATGTCATTTATCGCTTTATTTACATTTACTACGTACTCGTGAATATTGTCATTTTCTCCCCCTTTCTCTTGGTGATTTGGGCGTGATAATCCCGATTGGTCGTGATGGATTATGTGAGACCTCAAAGAGGCATTAACCATTTACGTAATTCCATAGGCATTGGACCCACAAAAATCCCGTGTTTTAGATTTATTACCATTTTAAATACGTCTATCGCTTTCCGTCATGCTTTAAATTTATTTATTGCCATTATTTCATTATTTACTACGTTGCAAATATTGTTTACCCATCCCCTTTTCCCCTTTGATTTTGGGCATGAAAATACCAAACGGTATTGGTGGTTTTAGGTAAGTCTTTCAATAGCACTAAACCCCATGTAAATCCATGAGGCATTGGACCCGTAAATTGCAAACCACTTTTCCAAACAATTTTCATCATATAAGTCCTATTTGGCATCAAAGGTTTAGGTAAGTCTTTCAATAGCACTAACCCTTCGTGTAAGCCCGAAAAGGCATTGAAACCCCTTTTAAAAATGATTTTCATCATATAAGTCCTATTTGGCATCGAAGGTTTAGGTAAGTCTTTCAATAGCACTAACCCTTCGTGTAAGCCCGAAAAGGCATTGAAACCCCTTTTAAAAATGATTTTCACTCATATAAGTCCTATTTGGCATCAAAGGTTTAGGTAAGTCTTTCAATAGCACTAACCCTTTGTGTAAGCCCGAAAAGGCATTGAAACCCCTTTTTCAAATGATTTTCATCATATAAGTCCTATTTGGCATCGAAGGTTTAGGTAAGTCTTTCAATAGCACTAACCCTTCGTGTAAGCCCGAAAAGGCATTGAAACCCTCTTTTTAGATTGCTTTGTTGTATTCATGTAAATCCTATGGTGGTGTTGAGATTCGAATAAGTCTTTCAATAGCATCGAATCCCGACCCCACGAGGTCTTGACCCTTTCCTTAAAAAAAAAAAATTCTTGTGTTGTTATAAATTGCATTTTGAATTAAACCTTATACTTATGTCAACCTGTATTCGTCATCCTCATTCATTTTCGTGATTTATGTGCTGCGACTATGCCGTGATTATTTGTTTGGATGTGTTACCATTTTACCGTCTTGATGTTTTGCTTGTTTGTTTATCGCTTTGATATATAAATGTGATTAAAATACACTTTGCCATGAAAACTTTAAAAAGAGTAAACATGGTAATGTGGGCGTTAGAAACGAAGTTGGTGCAACCCAAGGGCTACGGCTCGCCCTGGCTTTTGGACACCATGGTATGAGTCCTTTACACGGGGGCGTGGCTGGTACGTGCTTTCGTGTAAGGGATTCTACACGTTCTAACTCCCATAAGATCATGGTCTAAAATTCCCCAAAGTGTGAATTAATCATCCAAAACCCCGCCATTTGACGGACCGCTTTACTCTTGGAAATCAAGGGTAAAGAGATCCCGAATATGGCACCAAAAACATTAATTGTTTGTCCCGGCACTAGGTGTTAGGATTTCAAGTATATCCTACCACCGAAATGCCCGGAAACTTAAAAAATACAAAGATAAAGGATGGTGAAATAAAGAGTCTAATCAAAACCGAACGAAGTCAACATTGCGTTTGCCATTTTTGGTATATCGTATCGACGGAAATCGGGACATTTGTACATAATTAAAACCAACAAACCTAGGCTTAGCAAATAAAAGGGAACACTAGAAGGGAGGTAACCGTTTTCTTAAACGGATGTCGTGGGGTGCCTAACACCTTCCCCACGCATAAGCAAACCCCCGAACCCTATCTCTGGTTCAAGACCATTTAGTTTTAAATGTCTAAACAAGATAAAATCTATTAGACATAGGTGCCCAATCACACCTTAAAATTTCCCATGGTTGGTGGCGACTCCAAATTTGTGCTCACACGCACACACGTACACAAGTTCCCACACACACACAACTCATATCTCGAAACGGAAAAGAGATAGAGATCACACACAACACTCGCCAAATGGGGGTCGGTATCTAGGAAAAATAAAAAAGAAAAAATAGATTTTTCCGCCGGTGTCGACAGCTTGGCGACTCCACTGGGGACTTAGAGGGTTTAAGCCTATAGTCTTTCGGTGTTTTCTTTGCTAAGCATGTGTGTATATATTTGTTGGTATTCATTGTTTGATTTATTCTCTTTATTTCATCTTGTATAGTGTTTTGATTTTAGCATGTCTATATTCTTGTACATATAAACTGCGAACATAGGATAGAGATTTATTTTATGCAACACATATTATATATTGTGCTTTGTACAAAAAAAAAAAAAGTCTTTTCCCTTTTTGTTTTCAAAATCATGACATTTACCCTCATTGGACTTTTGGGTCGAACCCGGACTCAGGTGGGGCCGGGCTGGTACAGGCTCCACCACGAACCCTTTTATATCTAGGACATGGAACACGAGAATCCACCCTTCTCCCTCCACACCCGTGGAGATCGAGGGGGGCGTGCAAGTGCTTCCCCGGTGATCCAATACCCTTTTGACTTCCTTCGGGAGGACGAAATGGGCATGATCATCGGCCCCTTTAGGAAACAGAATTCCAAGCCGTGTCATACCATGTTGCATATAGTAAGCTATAGTGTAGAAAACTTACCTGTGAGGGCTCTGGTAAAAGCCAACCGAGTGAACATCCAACCTAAGATAGGATACCCAAAAATAGGATGTGTCTTTTCAAAATGAGTCAAGGGAAAAGCGTTGTGCTATTTTCCAGGTGGTGATAAAATAATTGGAGCCGAGTCAGGTTCTATCTATCTAAACCTTTGTTTGCATGTCATTGTTTGATAAAGGGATAGGATGACCACGTTGTCCATACCCGTTGCAAACCACTCAAACCCTAAGAGTTCCAAACTCTACATGGGATGTATAGAGTCTTGTCATACCCAACCAAAAGTACGACCCTCACATTAACCGACGTTGGTTCCCCCAAAAAAATTTTTCAAAATGGAACTGAACGCTGAAAGGCTCGTCAAATTTTGGTAATGTGAGAGTCTATCTTTTCGTTGATACGCGTGTAACCATTATGTATATAGTCTCGTCAACCAAAAGTATGACCCTCACATTAACCGACATCGGTTCCCAAAATTTTTTCAAAATGGAACTGAACGCCGAAAGGCTCGTCAAATTTTGGTAATGTGAGAGTCTATCTTTTCGTTGATACGCGTGTAACCATTATGTATATAGTCTCGTCAACCAAAAGTATGACCCTCACATTAACCGACATCGGTTCCCAAAAATCTTTCAAAAATGGAACCGAACGCCGAAAGGCTCGTCGAATTTTAGTAATGTGAGAGTCTACCTTTTCGTTGATACGCGTGTAACCATTATGTATATAGTCTCGTCAACCAAAAGTATGACCTTCACATTAACCGACATCGGTTCCCAAAAATCTTTCAAAAAATAAAACCAAACGCCGAAAGGCTCGTCAAATTTTAGTAATGTGAGAGTCTATCTTTTCGTTGATACGCGTATAACCATTGTGTACATAGTCTTGACGTATCCAACCAAAAGAACGACCCTCACATCAACCGACGTCGGTTCCCTCAAAAATTTTCGAAACGGAACCGAACGCCGAAAGGCTTGTCGAATTTTCAGTAAAGTGAGAGTCCATCTTTTTGTTAGTACGCTTGTAGCCATTGTGTGTAGAGTCTTGTCATGTCAAACCAAGAGTATGACCTTCACACTAACCGACGTCAGTTCCCAAAAATATTTCAAAAATGGAACCGAACACCGAAAGGCTCGTCAAATTTTGATAGTGTGAAAGTCCATCTCTTTGTTGATAAGTCCGTACATGTGTGAACCCTAAGAGTTCTAAACTCTGTATAGGAATGTAGATATTCACCCATTGTGTTCAACCAAGAATACGACTTTCATACCACCTGACACCGGTTCCCCAAAAATCTTTCAAAAATGGAACCGGGTGCCGAAAGGCCCGTCAAATTTGTGGTGGTATGAAAGCCTATTTCTTTGAGACCGCCATGTACATACTTAACTTTATGTATAGACATCTACCTGTGTCATCCCGCATCGACCTATAATGGTCACCCAAAATTTCAAAATGAAACCATAGGCCGAAAGGCTCGCCAATTTTGGCAACCCAATAGGAAAATCCATTTGTTTGCCAGTACATATTGCACTCATGCATACCATACATATGCATACATACTTAGCCATGGCTTACCCGTAAAGTAAGCCAAGGTCATGCACTTAACTGTGAATTCAAAGTCTAACTTGACGTTGTTTACCTCTCTAGGTTTTGTCTGCATTCACGATCAAATGGCTGGAGAAACAAGTGGACCCGGACCCAGCGAGCAAGAGATTCGGATGGTCGCTCTTGAACGAAAGTTCGACGAACTCCTCAGCTTTGTGCAACTAATAGCAAAGCGAAACTCGGACGACGAGAACCAAAGGAAGGAAGATGACAAGGATACCAACGAAGGGGAGCCAGAAGGACATTCTAACACCAACGCCACTCCACCACCACCGACACCACCGAAGCCAGAGGGGAAAGACTCCCAGTTGGACAGCAAGATTGATAGTCTGGAGGAGAAGATTAGGCTCATGCAGGGTTTGAACTCTTTCGGGAACACAGACTTTTCAAGCATGTCTTGGTTCCCCAACATGACGATGCCGCCCAAGTTCAAGGCTCCGGAGTTCGAAAAACACAATGGGAGAGGGGACCCCATGATCCACCTGCAAATGTACTGCCGGAAGATGGCACCGTGCCGACAATGAGCCGTTGCTGATTCAGACATTCCAAGACACCCTGACAGGGCATGCAGCCGAATGGTACTCATAGTTGAAGAAGATATCTCACTGGAAGGAGCTGGCAGATACCTTCCTGGCTCAATACAGGTTCAACTCCCAAATAGCTCCAGATCGGTTCGATCTTCAGAGGATGGAGAAGTGAGCAACGAAACCTTTAGGGAATATGCCCAGAGGTGGAGAGAGAAGGCGGCTCGAGCACGCCCGCCACTAGACGAAAGAGAGATGATCAAGATCTTCGTTGATACACTAAAGAACCCTTACTTCGACCGGATGATAGGGTTACAAATGCAGTTCTTTGTTGACCTAATACCGGTAGGTGAGAGAATTGAGGATGCCTTGAAGACAAAGAAAATAGTGGACATAACAGCTCTGATGGCATTGGCCGAGCAAGCCGCCAAGAAGGCCCCGACGAAGAAAAAGGAAGAGGATGTGCAAATGATAGGGAGAAGCAATGGAAGACCGAGGCAAGTCCTCCCAACCTTCACCATGCAATCGATACAACCCAGGCCTACTCTGACTCCGGCTCCAACTCAGGTTCCAGCCCCGGCCCCAGCACCCCAAATACCGGCAAGGCCAGTAGGAAACCAATACAACGACAATAGGTTTCCTAGAAAAGAGTTTAGACAATTCACGCCATTACCCATACCCCTGACGGAGTTGTACCCCATCCTGATAGAGAAGAACCTAATCTCACCTGTCGTCCCGAGACCTTACAACGGCCCACAAAGAAAGGATTTCAACCCAAATTCGACCTGCGATTTCCACTTTGGAGAAGTGGGACACACAGTGGAAAATTGCAACCAACTGAAGCATCGGGTTCAAGACCTAATCGACCATGGAGTCCTGAAGTTTGAGGGACTGCCTAACATCACCACTAACCCTTTGCCCAATCATTCAGAGGGAGGTGTAAACATGGTTGAGATAGAGAAAAGGGGCGAAGAGCTTATCTCGTGGAGGCGTCTCTTTTATACATTGGAGAAGCAGAGACACATCACCCCATTAGAAGCACCACCGGGGCCATCAACAGGGGATGCATGCGAATACCACTCGGGGGCAAGAGGGCACAGCCTAGAGTGTTGTGAGGAATTCAAGAAAGAGGTCGCCAACCTGACGGAAAAGGGGTTGGTAAAGAAAGAGGAGATACCATCTGGAGGAGATTGCCAGTCATATGACCCATCGGATCTTGACTGGTACGCGGAGCTCAACCTAGATGACGTCGTAGAGGACGAAATGGACCTCGATGACCTACTGGACAAAGGAGACGACAGGGGATACTTCATGGAGGATGACACTGACGAATGGAGGAACGTTGATTTCTCCAAACTATTCCAATTCCCATGCCTGATAACGCCACCTAGGTTTGAGACGCCGGAATTTGAGATATTTTATGAGAATGGGGATCCGGAGGCCCATTTGCAAAAGTACGGCGAGAAGATGGCCTTACACTTAGAGAACGAGCTTTTGATGATCTCGGTATTTCCCGAGAGCCTGTCAAAACAAGCAGCCGCCGCCTGGTTCTATCAGCTGAGGAACCTTACTGGTTGGGAGGATTTGGCAAGAGCCTTTTTGGAACGGTACCGCTTCAATCCCCATTCGATTCTGGAATATTTGGGTTTGAAGGAAGATGGAGAGCCCTACGTCATCCCCGACCTAGGAGTAAATGAGGTGATCGTGGAGATCAAAGAAGAATCGAGCATGTCATCCCTACCAGCACTGACTGAGGGAGAAGAAGAAGAGAAAGCCAAGCCACTACCACCAGCCAAAGACCCAGACAGCACCGCCATTGCCGAAGAAAGAGAAGAGCCAATCAAGACGCCACCACCAAACAATATCACCATCACCACCGCTAAAGAAGAATATGCAGGCCCTATGGTTGAAGGGTTGAGCATCCATACCATCGCCGAGGAGGAGGATTCCACCACACCACCGACCCGCCACTGCCAACAGGGAGAAGAAGCCAAGATGTGGACCTGTGTGCCATTGCTACAGCGTGTCTCAAGTAGCAATGAGTAAGCGGTATCCCAGCTATGGGTAACTCGGTTTTGAGTCTACCAATAGCTCGGGAATTTTTGTATCGAACAATTTCGGGTTTCTATGTTTATTTTATGCTTTCAAGATATCATGCCACAATCATAATCATTTCATCATTGTAATATTTCCGTTTTCATATTTCAAATGATATGTCACGTGTTTATTCCATGAATTTCTCTATCTCAAATATTCCAATGTGCATTAAATAAATCCAACACGCCATCATACAAAACGAATGGCTTCCCTTTTTAATTTTCTTACCGTTTTTCCATCCGCCATCCTTTCCAGGATTACACGCAAAACCTCAAACGATCCCCACGTCTCCAAAATTGACAACAAAACGAATTGCTCACTGGATAACATAGATAATTCTGACGAAGAAATCGAATTGCCAAATGACATCCTTGAGGCATTAGAGAGACAAGACGAGGGGTCCAAACCCAACATAGAGGAGTAAATCTGGCCGATGAAGGTGAAGAACCAAGAGAAGTCAAGATTGGGACCCGCTGCACCACAGAGCAAAAGGAGGCGCTCATCGCACTGTTAAGAGAGTTCCACGAGATCTTCGCCTGGTCTTACCAAGACATGCCAGGCCTAGACACAGACATAGTGGTCCACAAGATTTCGCTGAAACCAGAATGCAAGCCTGTTAAACAAGCGCTGCGACGAATGAAGCCTGAAGTCATTTTGAAAATCAAGGAGGAAGTGGAAAAGCAATTGAAGGCAGGTTTCCTAAGCACAGTAACCTATTCGGACTGGGTAGCCAATATAGTCCCAGTGCCGAAAAAGGATGGAAAAGTTAGAATGTGCGTGGACTATCGGGATCTGAACCGAGCCAGCCCGAAGGATAATTTTCCTCTACCTCACATTGACACCCTGGTCGACAATACAGCAACGAACGTCGTATTCTCATTCATGGACGGATTCTCAGGGTACAATCAGATCAAAATGGCCGAGGAAGACAAATCCAAGACTGCTTTCGTCACACATTGGGGAACCTTCGTGTACGATGTCATGCCTTTCGGTCTGAAGAACGCCAGGAGCCACTTATCAGCGAGCCATGGTCACCCTCTTCCATGACATGATTCATCATGAGATAGAGGTTTACGTGGATGACATGATTGCCTAAGTCTCGTACCGCACAAGATCATCTCACAGACCTACGCAAATTGTTCCAACGACTGAAGAAGTATCAGCTCCGATTGAACCCGAACAAGTGTGCCTTCGGCGTCACATCCGGAAAGTTATTAGGCTTCATCGTCAGCGGCCGGGGAATTGAGATTGATCCTGCAAAGGTTCAAGCCATACGAAGCATGCCCGCGCCAAAGACAGAGAAAGAGATCCGAAGCTTCTTGGGAAGAATCAACTATATAGCTCGCTTCATTGCACAGCTTACTGCAACCTGCGAGCCTCTGTTCAAGTTGCTGAGAAAAGATGTGAAGATAAAGTGGACTGAAGACTGCCAGAAGAGCTTTTGACAAGATCAAGGAGTATCTGCTCAACCCACCCATCCTGGTTCCACCAACTCCAGGACGTCCCCTCATCCTATACCTCACAGTCCAAGAAGCATCCATGGGCTGCATGTTGGGACAACAAGACGAGACTGGGAAGAAGGAGCAGGCAATCTACTATCTTAGCAAGAAGTTCACGGAGCCGGAGACCCGTTACTTGTTGGTTGAGAAGACGTGCTGCGCACTGGCTTGGGCCTCCAAGAAGCTGAGACAGTACATGCTCTACTACACCACTTGGTTGGTATCCCGAATGGACCCGATCAAGTACATCTTTGAAAAGCCTGCCTTTGACTGGGAAGATCGCACGGTGGCAAGTACTCCTATCTGAAGTTCGACATCTTGTTTGTGGCTCGAAAGGCGATCAAGGGACAAGCCATAGCCGATTACTTGGCAGATTACCCATCTGAGCAGTTAGAGTTAATGGACTCAGAGTTCCCAGACGAAGACGTAATGACAGTCGAACGAAGACAATCAGGGTAGATGGAAGCTTTACTTTGACGGAGCAGCAAACGCTGTCGGAAGTGGAATTGGCGCGGTCTTGGTATCACCAAAGGGACAACAAACTCCTATCGCTGTTAAGCTGGGGTTTGATTGCACCAACAACATGACTGAGTACGAAGCATGCATCGTCGGTCTGCAAGCAGCTTTAGAATTCGGTGCTTATGAACTGGAAGTCTTCGGAGACTCTCTGCTGATAGTGTCACAGACTAACGGAGAATGGCAAGCTCGGGATCCCAAGCTCATCCCATACCAACGATACATCAGCCGGCTAGTCCCAAAGTTCAAGTATGTCACCTTCACATACACCCCAAGAGCTCACAATCACTTTGCTGATGCGCTCGCCACACTGGCAAGCCTAATCAAGCTAGTAGAAGGGGATGATGTGCGACCATTACGGATCGAGACTCGAGACATCCCGGCATACTGTGTGTGCATAGAAGAATGCATGAACGTCGAAGCAGAGATAGACGATAAGCCTTGGTATTACGATATCAAGCGCTTCATCCAAGACAGAGAGTATCCATCACGGGCGACCGAAAATGAGAAGAAATACATCAGAAGGATGGCCTTCCAGTTCTTCTTGAGCGGAGAGATTCTGTACAAACGAACTCATGACGCCACCCTCCTGCGATGTGTAGATGCAGAAGAGGCCAATCGATTGATTCAAGAGATGCACGCGGGATTGATGGGAGCCCATGCCAACGGACCCTTCCTGGCCCGGAAGATCATGAGAGCTGGCTATTATTGGTTGACAATGGAGAGGGACTGCATCAGACATGTCCAGACGTGCCATAAATGCCAGATGTATCAGAACAGCAAGAACGCACCTCCCCAATATCTTCACACTATGGCCTCGCCATGGCCCTTCTCAGCTTGGGGAATGGATGTGATTGGTGCAATCACCCCAAAGGCGTCTAACGGGCATGAGTTCATACTGGTGGCCATCGACTATTTTACCAAGTGGGTGGAGGCATGTTCCTTCAAGAATGTCACTCAAGTCGCGGTCACCCGGTTTGTGAAGAACAACATCATCTGCCGTTACGGAATGCCAGAAATGCTCATCACCGACAATGCTTCCAACCTAAACAACCGCATGATGGATCAGCTATGCCAGCAGTTCAAGATCCAGCACCACAACTCTGCTCCATACCGTCCGAAGATGAACGGAGCCGTAGAAGCTGCCAACAAGAACGTGAAGAAGATTCTGAGCAAGATGACGGAGACTTATAAGGATTGGCACGAGCACCTGCCTTATGCCTTGTGTGCCTACCGAACGTCAGTGAGGACATCCGTTGGAGCCACCCCCTACTCTCTGGTATATGGGATGGAAGCAGTACTACCAGTCGAAGTGGAGATCCCTTCTTTGAGAATCCTGTCACAAACTCAGCTGGAAGAAGCCGAATGGGCCCAAGCCACGGTATGAGCAGCTGAACTTCATAGATGAAAAGAGATTGGCGGCACTGTGCCACGGGACAGCTTCTACCAGAGACGGATCGAAAGAGCTTACAACAAGAAGGCTCGAC
Source organism: Fagus sylvatica (assembly GCA_907173295.1). NCBI lineage: Eukaryota > Viridiplantae > Streptophyta > Magnoliopsida > Fagales > Fagaceae > Fagus > Fagus sylvatica. The sequence continues at coordinate 24,462,153 of OU015769.1, read as the reverse complement.
CTCGCACTTTCCAACCCGGAGATCTCGTTCTGAAGAAGAGGAATATGGCCCTATCAGATCCACGAGGAAAGTTCGCACCATCATATGAGGGTCCGTACGTGGTGAAGAAAGCCTTCTCAGGGGGAGCAATCATTCTGGCTGATATGGATGGCGAAGAGTTCCGGTCACCCATTAATTCTGATTCTGTAATCAAGTACCATGTATAACTTTAGTCAATTTAATCAAAGAGGAATATTCTTCAAAAGTTCCAATTTGTTATTTTGATAATTTTGAAGAAGGCCCGGGAAGCAACGAAAATCCGTAAGGACGTTGCCCTCGGATGGAAATTACCACGGGTATGGTGAAAACCTCGGAAGAGGCGCCATAGGCAAAAGTAACGTGGAAAGCTGGACTTGGCGTAAGCTGAGGGTAATATATGGCTAAAAAAAAAAAAAAAAAAAAAAAAAAACCGGTATCACAACAAGGCGGGCATCAAATCAGTGCAAGACTAGTGATCGGGGTTGTTAGGCGGTGAAGAGGTTTTCGACGAAAGAACGACCTATGTTATCCTTTGAGCAGTACGGTTCGTTCGATATAAAGAGAATGTTTGGGGATCAAGAGGTGGAGCACAAGTGTATCCTTCCAAACACCCAGTTTCAAAGTGACATATCATTAAGATCTCACATTCGCCCATTCATACAATTCATACTTATCTCTTTCAAATTTGTAAATTCTCATATTCATTTCCACAATAACATTCAATCCTTGCCATTGGATTCATAAAAAGCTAAGCTTTGTCAAATTCATAGGTTTTCATATAGATATTCATAGACAAAATACGTGCTTTCATTCATTCATGCTAAGTTCATAAATTCATACATTTGATTTTTCATGATGTCTTGAAAGCATGTCTAAATATATCGACTTAGAAGTTAAAAATGGGAGCCATGCATAATCCGACTCGGATTTATGAATGACTCACCATCTAAATACAAAAACTACTGACTACTCACTGCTACTGAAATATGCTATCTAATGACCAAGACGTATGCAGGTCTCTCTGCAGAATCTCCCCAAGGCAGTGGAAAGGGCCGGATCCCCCTCATCGTGCTCCTCCCAAGACGGCGCGAGCTCTAGCACCCAAAGAATCCATCACCTGGTTAATCTGGATGAAGAGCAGTGACCACAGGGAAACCCTCCTGATTGAGCCAAGAAGCATTGGACTCAAGAGCATCATGCACCAAGTCCAACTTCAGTCTGCAAGACCCCGTTGTCACCCTGGAAGAACGCTGATCTGAACCCTCATGGCCCCCATAGAAGTACATGCGCAGATGTGAGTGCCTCCTCACTCGCATCTAGCGCCTCGCCGGAGAGCCACAATGTCCATGAGGACGACCTGTGGCAGGATCAACCAGAGGCCTGGGTATATGAACGAAGAGAATCAAGCTCATCCTGGACCTCGAGTCCTCTCCGACCTGCTCAGTCTCCTAGCTGCTCCCTGAGCCTCGGCCAAGGGTCTCCTCCATAGCTGATCCTTAGCATGCCTCAGAAATCTCGAGCTGCTCTCTGAATGAAGTCATTCATCGTGCGAAGAGTAGAGACATTCCCTCTCTGAACCTCCAAGTCGCGGTGAAGATTCGCCACCGCCACACTGTTGTGATGCAAGGTACTCCGCATGGACTCCACACGAGCCGCAGACTCCTCTCTCTTAGACGCCCTGGCAAGGCGTAGTGATGACAGCTCCGCCCGAGCCTCCTCAAGCTCTCTCTCCAAAACAGTAACCCTCTCATACTGACCAGTAGGAGCGGAAGCCCGAAGAGAGCGAGACACCGAAGAATATGATACGCCTGGCCGTACGGTAGGCCTGAGAGTAAAAGAAGGACTCCACCCCTCTCTCCACTCAACAAAATCAGGAGTAACAGAGCTATCTCCATGCAAACCACCCTCGATGAGGACCATCTCTGAGAGGCAGCCTCCCCAAATATCCTCGATCCTGAAAAGGAGCCTCCACATATCCTCACCAGGAATGTAGTCGAAAGTCACCGCACTCAAGTCACCTAGACGAGGTGGGTACTGAACACCGCCAAACTGACGAAGAGCAAGGCTGGGATAGTAGCCTGTACAACCCCACACCCCAGGAAGAGGCACTCCGTCGAAGAGAGCACAATGAGTCCAGGGTATCCACACTGCTGGCCCCCAAGTGACCTTCCAAGACCACTCACTCAAGGGTAAGTCAAGGAGGTATAACGCCCAGTCACGACTGTCGCCGGTGAAGGGAAGTACTATCTTAACGGTCTGTCTCACCGTATACCTCTCAAAGTGATAAGGGGTCTGAAGGCGGTAGAAATGTTGCAAGTGACTGCAGAATCAAAGCTGAAGAAGCTGTGTGCAGAACATCGGGACCCCCTCTCCCCGTCTCCTGCAGAAAGACAAAGACCGCACGGTCTCACACAATATGGCAGGAATGATAGACCTGCCCTCACTGAATATCAGGGGAATGACCCCCAAATCTATCCTACCAGCAGAAGTAGGAAAGAGAAAAATACCTGCAAAGGCGATTTTGAAGGCATTGATTCGGAATTTCTTCCACCCCTTTTTGCCTGCAATGAAGTCCCTAGCAAGCTCCATTGGAAAGTCACTCCGAGAGAAGTACTTCGTCAGCAGATCCAAAGAAATGTTGGCTTTCCGCCAAGTCTCCTCCGGTCGGATGATCTCGGGACGCAAAACTGCGAAGGTCAAGCCCAAATACTTCTCCATGACTCGGTTTGACCGAGGGCTCTGAATAGGTATGACAGGTGTCTCACTGAAAGGGCTATCCAGCTGAAGAAGCCTAGCATACTCCTCCAAGGTGGGAACGAGGTCCACCTCCCCGATGGAAAAACAACAGTGGGTCGGATCCCAGAAGGAAGCAAGAGCCTCAAGCAAGCCACGGTCAACTCGTAGCCGCATGAGAGAGGGAAACTTGCCAAAAATTTCCACAATGTCGGCATGGTCATCCTCTCCAAGAAGAGTCCACCAGTGTCTCATCCGCTCAACGCGGAAGTCGTGGAAGCGAAGCGTCACCAAGGAGTCGGGATCATCACTTGAGGAGGCCATAGGCCCAAAAGACTCAAAAATGGAAAAATGGAGAGTTCTAAGTGAAAGGAGAGGAGAAAAACTCGAGAAATGGTTGCTGGTTCAAAGGAGGAGCGTGCCTTAAAAAGCGGAAACTAGCGCGTGATGATCACGCGCGGCGCGTGATGATCACGTGCGAGTCCCGTTGGGAATCCCAACGGCTCTTTTTCCTATGCCACGTGGATTTGACCCTGTTCACTCACTCCCAGAGGCCCGTTTTGCACTATATGAGGGCCATTTTGCAAGAAATCACCTATGAGAAGGTCTTGGGCTGTCTGATGGTCGAAGATTCCGGCCCGACGGCCGGAGATCGGCCCGAAACCCTAAAATCGGCCCGGAGGTCAAAAATTGAACTAAAGCCGATCTTATAAGGAGACGTTTGATGCAACGTAATCAGGATTGATCTTCCACCAGAGGGGTGGCCCGAGAGCCGAAGACCAGACTCGACGGTCAAGAATCGGCCCTGAAACCCTGGCTCGGCCCGGAAATCGAGAAATACAAAGACGACCAAGAAATGTCGCGCAGGTGAATCTCATGGCACACTGGGGCAAAATTTTTCAAAAGGGTTTTGAAAAATTTCGAAAGGAAGTGGTTCGACTCTCAAGAAGCTATCACAGTCCGGTACAAAGAAGATAGAAAAAGAAATCCGGGATTCCGCATCAGCATACATTGCTCTACACTGGGGCAAAATTTTTCTATCTTCAAGAAGCTAGAAAAATTTGTTCAACACTACATACTGGGGCAAATTTTTCCATTTTCGATGGAGGAAAATTGGAAAAATTCAAAGAGGCCCGAAATTTGCTGAGATAGGGCCTCGTGGAAGAGTAAGTCCCAAGATTTGTTGAAATGGGTCTCGTGGAAGAGTAAGTCCTAAGATTTGCTGAAACGGGCCTCGTGGAAGAGTAAGTCCCAAGATTTGCTGAAATGGGCCTCGTGGAAGAGTAAGTCCCAAGATTTGCTGAAATGGGCCTCGTGGAGGAGTAAGTCCCAAAAATTACTGAAATGGGCCTCGTGGAAGAGTAAGTCCCAAAATTTGTTGAAATGGGCCTCGTGGAAGAGTAAGTCCCAATAATGATGGAAACGGGCCCCAAGGAGAGGTAAGCCCCGATATTTGTTGAACCGGGCCTCGCAGAGGATCGAGACCCGATAGCCATACACATAGCCAGAAACACATAGTCAGAAATACATACCCAAACACATCCATACACATAGCCAAAAACACATAGTCAGAAATACATACCCAAACACATCCATACACATGGCCATAAACACATAGCCGTAAATAAATGTCCGTAAATACAAATCCATAAATACATAACCACAAATACTGTCCATAAACCACAAATGTCATATATACAATAATCAATGTCTGTACATCCCATGTAAATACAAAATATCTGGCCAGAATACAAGGCCCCAAAAGAAGACAAAAGAAAGCAGAAAATACATCATAAAGAAGGAGGGTCGTCGAAGAACCAGTCTCGAGAAACGGGATCAGGAGGTGGCGGAGAAGAAGTCTGACCGAAACCAGACGAGCCAGCTCCAGTAACAGGAGGAATGCCTACACCCTGGAGCTGCTCCTCCAATCTCCGGATGGTCGCAGCCCGAATGGCCAACTCCGCATCCCGAGAGTCTAAGTCCCTCTGCCTCTGGACCAAGTCCGCCTGCATCTGAGCCATCTCTCCATCGTGCTGAGTCGCCTCCATCTGCATGCGAGCCATCTCCCCCTACACTCGATCCATATCAGCTGCATGGCGATCCTCACTGACCGACAGCTCGAGCTGGAGGCGCAATATCTCACTCTGAAGCCTGTCTACCTCCCCGGAAGACTGGAAGACATGGCTATCCATGGTCGTCCCGCCCATGACTCGACCGCCCTCGACCTCATGAAGGGACATCAAGGATCCCAAGGAGACTCGCTCGAACCACTCCTGGTAGGGCACGTCTGCCTGAATCAGGTCCGGATAGGCCTCGACACCCTCTACATAAGAATCACTCGGGGCGCGTGGGATGTAGTCCTCGATGGTCATCAGCCGAGGAGAGTCCACGGGGACAAGGGCCTCACCACCCATCTGCCGCATGGTCTTCTCGCCCATCAAGAGCTCCCAAGACCTCGGAGATCGAATCCATATCCGCAGATGAGATAACTCCACGGCCCTGAATACCTCGGGACGCTCAACCAAGAATGAGGAATAGGGCTGAAAAACGATGTCAATATCCCTGACGCAATCCACCGTCGTACGACACTCCATAAGCGTACAGACGGTCAATCGCTGGATTCAAGCTGAGTCCCACCGCCTAGTAAGAGGAAATACAGAGTCAGGAGCCGCTGGGAGTCTGCTGGGAGCAAATACTAGGAAATGCTCAAATGCCCAGAAAAGAGTGAACTGCCAGAAGCCGAGGAAACTGGCGGTCTGTCGACGGGAGAAGCGGCGCAAGCCCCGGATGTAAAACCCGTATGTCAGTGCCCCCCAATCATAGTCCCTCAGAGCGTCAATGTCTCGGAACATGCCGATGATGGGTGTGGGAATGGTAGACTTGTCATTCCCAAGGAAGCAGCTAAAGATGAAGTAGGCAGTCCACTGGCGATACCGCAGCTCCGTAGGAGGCTCCTTTATCTCCCTCCTTAGGAGATCCTTCAGATAACTGATCCTCAAAGAAGGAAGATTCTTACCCACAACGGTGGCTGGATCAGCAATGCCCAGAATCTCCAGGGCCTCGAAATCAGGTACAGGATCGCTAGGGGGAATCCTACCCCCAAATCGAATGCCCAAAATGGCACTCCAGTCAACAGGGAGCACCCCCATCTCACAGGTGCTAAGATGGATAGTCCCCGTATGATGGAAGAACCTCTCCACCCAGCACCTCACCAAAGGGTGCCACACATGTACGTAGCGGATGCTGAGGAGGGGACCAAAGCCTAACTCCGCTAAAAGGTCTTTATACTCTGGACGAGCGATCTCCAGGAGCTGACAGAAGTCGGACCATCCACCCCGGCCAATGCTCGCGGGAGGATCCTGCACAAAGTCAGAAAGAAAAGCGTCAGTACGAAAGAATGTGAAAAAGACGAGGCAAAGAAGAGTGTCAGTACACAAATACCTCACAGCGAATGACCGAAGATGATGGATGGTCATGGAGGCCCGTCAGGAGTGGCGTATCCGCCACCGGAGTGGCGACGGGATAGCGCGGTCGAATGCCACCACGGGGAGGATATCTGAACCCCGATGCAGCATAATCCTCTGGTACGGGATCCGCGGAAAGAGGAGTGCGGTCGGATCTCTGCCTCTTCGATCTGGCAGGAGGAGCAGCTGTCGGCATCGCAGTGGGCCGGCGAGGTGCGCCAGAGGGCCTAGCACTACGACCAATAATAATACTAGGCCGAGAAGGAGGCCGGGTCGTACCAGAAGCCAGACCAGCAGCCTCGGCATCAAGCTCTGCCTGCAGGTTCCTGGCGATAGAAGCATCAGCATGAGTACGAACGTCCTCCATGGCGTCGTACTCATCATCAGTATCAGGAGGACTCTCAGGCTCGTAGGCCACAGCCTTGCCCTTCGCAAGGCGATCGGACCGGCGCTGGCCCCCACTACCACTACCTCGACCTGACATCTGCAAATAGCGCAACAAAGCAATCTAAGAGTCAGAAAAATCAGGTATATCTCATTCTCAAAGACATAGGAAATATATAATGGTCAAAATTATGCAAAAAAAAAAAAAGACAATCAAAGAAACAATTTCCCCTTGACCGTTTGGATGAATTTTCAAAATAGGTCTAATTACTAAATTACGATTTTGACGAAATGTCAAATCACAATTATCCGGTTTGAGACCTGGGTGGTCACCCAGGCCAAATCATCCCCGATTTGAGACTTGGGTGGTCACCCAAGCCAAATCATCCCCGATTCGAGACCTGGGTGGTCACCCAGGCCGAATCATCCCCGGTTTGAGACTTGGGTGGTCACCCAAGCCAAATCATCCCCGATTCGAGACCTGGGTGGTCACCCAGGCCGAATCATCCCCGATTTGAGACTTGGGTGGTCACCCAAGCCAAATCATCCCCGATTCGAGACCTGGGTGGTCACCTAGGCCGAATCATCCCCAGTTTGAGACTTGGGTGGTCACCCAAGCCGAATCATCCCCGATTCGAGACTTGGGTGGTCACCCAGGCCGAATCATCCCCGATTTGAGACCTAGGTGGTCACCCAGGCCGAATCATCCCCGATTCGAGACTTGGGTGGTCACCCAAGCTAAATCATCCCCGATTTGAGACCTGGGTGGTCACCTAGGCCGAATCATCCTCGATTTGAGACTTGGGTGGTCACCCAAGCCAAATCATCCCCGATTCGAGACCTGGGTGGTCACCCAGGCCGAATCATCCCCGATTTGAGACTTGGGTGGTCACCCAAGCCAAATCATCCCCGATTCGAGACCTGGGTGGTCACCCAGGCCGAATCATCCCCGGTTGGAGACTTGGGTGGTCACCTAAGCCAAATCATCCCCGAATTGAAATCTGAAACAAGTTTCAAATCCCAAATTTCCACGAAAGGTTCGGAAGAATTTCCAAACCAAGTCAAATTCTTCTTCATTGCGGGACCCGCCCGAGTCCAAGGTCTAAATAAGGCAAGTCCCAAACCCAACCCATGATTTTCAAAATATATGTCCCATAAAAAAATGCGTGCGTGGCAACGCAACCCAAAAGTGATAAATGCACGACATAGTGCCCCCAAAAAAAAGAAAAAAAAATACACAAGCATCACAATAAATATTGTGTCACAAAAAAATTCACATCTCTCATCTCCTGTGTTTCCAAACACATGTGTGTGTGCATGTGTGCCTACGAAGGCTCATTTGTACATGCACACATTCATATACATAAAATGCAATTTTTGTGCACTAACATGTTTGCTAAGTATGTAATGCATCCCAAACAATACAATGGCATGTTGAACGAAAGGAAATAAAAGCAAAAATGCACAAGAAGAAAGCATGGGACATAAAAAAAGGAAGCAATCAATCCGACCGTTCAAAACTGAAAAGAAGGGTGGGGATGGAAAGATGCTTACTTGTAGGACGCGTAGGTGAAGACGGATCGTCGATCGGGGTCCTGGATCACAAGAAAAAGACAAAAAGACATAAAAAAGAGAATAACCAAATCAGCACATTCCGACCGTTTAAAACTGAAAAGAATGGTAGGGATGGGAAGGTGCTTACTCGTAGAGCGCGTAGGCGAAAACGGTTCGTCAATCGGAGTCCCGGATAGCAAGATATGAGTAAAAGTGCGAAGAGGGGCGAAGTGGGGTCCAGAGAGCGAAAAGGGAGAAAAAGGGACGAAATGAAAGGGAAGAGTCGCGTGGCACGTTTTAAGGTGGGGCCTCGCGCGCCATCATCACGCGCCGCGCGTGATCATCACGCGCGAGTCTCCACCTCCGCGCCAAACCGACCTTTCGAGCCACGAACTGCCTCCTCGTATCCCATCCGATCCTTCTCAAACCTCGGAATGTCCATTTGGACCCCAGAAGGACTGGCACGCGAACCAAGACGAACTGCGTAGCAACCGTAGGAGAGCACGGAAACCGAGAAAATTCGAGTGGGCAAAAATCGAGTCATTTGTTCTTTGTCCGACGTTCCTTGTGCCAAGAAACGCCAAACAAAGAAGGGGCAACTGTCATAACCCCATTTTTACCCACGGGATTTTCCCAGGTGTCGGCACGCAAAACGAGGCAGCCCGAACCAAGCCGGCCTGATCTGACGAAGGCCCGCCACGTCAAATAACCTCAAAACGGGGTCTGGGGCACATTTCCCAAAATCCAACCAAGTTTTCCCAAGGTTGACCAAGTTTGACCAAAGTTGACCGAGGGTTGATCGAGGTTTGACCGAGCCGTTTCCAACCCGACTGAGGTCCACCATGCCAAAAAAACCGCAAAACATGGTCCGGAATGTATTTCCCAGAGTTCGGAGAGCTTTGACCAAATTTGACCAAGTTTGACTAAGGTTGACCTAGTTTGACTAAGGTTTGACCGGACCGTTGACCTGACCAAAAGCTGAATCGAACTGACCACCCCCTGACCATTGTGTAAATAGCGATGAGAGCTTTGATTCGATACTTTACGGGTCGAAAACGGACGAGAAACGAGGGAGTTATAGGTCAAAACCGTGAAAAAACGGTCCAACACTTAGCCAAATTTTGCTAAGTATTGTTGACAAAACAGCCTATTTGGGAGGCAAAATTTGCACGTAGATTCTCTTTGACCCGCAGCAACTTGGTCCGCGAGCTGAGACCCTTAAGCAAGAGGGTTGCTTCAGCTACAACGCGCAACTTCCGGATCGTCAAGAGCTCCTCCGGTCAAGCCGGAATCTCGATCGGAAAGATGACCCCTTGGCATAAGGAACATTCCAACGGCCTCTGTTCGTAAGATCATATCTTGCGAACCTAAGCTCGCCTCTGTGCAAGGACTGTACCGTTGAAAAGTAGGTAGCACAAGCTTTCCGACGATATCAAAATCGTCGAAATCCGATATCGGGAGCTATGTCTACCACGCACGTAAAAACAGGCCGACGGAATAAGGCTGTGCTGAAAATTCCGGAACTTTCCCACCGACGTTGCTACGCTTGCGCGCAGATTCTTCCTGACTCGCAACAAGTTGATCCGCAAGCCCGAGCACATTGGAATGAAGACACATTCATGCACGACGTGGAACTCTCGGATCGCCAAGATTTTCCCGGGTCTAGCCGGAATCCCGATCGGAAAAAAGTCCTCAAACGGACCAAAAACACTCCTGTGGCCCCTATTTGCGGAACCATATCTCGCGAACCCACGCTCGGATTCCAGCGAATCAAGAACCTTGCAAAGGTAGGCAGCGCAAGCTTTCCGACGGTACCAAGAACGTCGAAATCCGACATCGGGAGCTAGGTGAACAGTTCGCACGAACTGGGACAAGATTTAAGAAAAAACGCGCTGGGAATAAAACACGTTCTTTCTCCCGGACAGCCGCCTTCGCACGCAGAGTCTTTCCGACTCGCTGAAAGTTGACCCACAAACCCGGGTGCGTTGGAAAGATGACAACTCCAGCTACGACGTGGAACTCTCGGTTCGCCGATAGCATCCCCCGTTTGACCGGAATCTTCACCGGAAAAACACACAAAAACAGCTCCGGCACCCCGACTTCCGGGAGCCATAACTCTCTCATCCGAACTCCGATTCGCACAAACTTTATACCATTGGAAAGAAGACATCGAGAGATTTCTGAAGATATGATGCATGACCCATTTTGAGAACCAGAAGACCTCAAAAACTGCCCTCGAAAATCGGGTCAAAAAAGGGTATGCGCACGAAAACCGAGGAGGATTTGGTGGGGGGCTGGCGTGGAGGATAAGATCGCCACGTGGCAGGTGCACGCCTCGTGCGCCATCATCACGCGCCGCATGCCATGATGGTGCGCCAGGCGTGCACGCCTCCCTATAAAACCAGCCCTCCCTCCCCTCATTTGCACACAATTTTTGCTCGGGCACTAGGCCTTCTTGAGCGTAGAATAGGCAGAAAATAGGGGTTTTAGGGGTTTTAGGAAGGGTTTTTGGGTAGTCTTAGAGTGAGAGACTCCTCTCTAGGTACTCTCTCTCTCTAAGCTCTTTCTCTCTCCTCTTCTCTCTCTTTTTTTTCCTTTTCTTAGTGGAAGTGACTAGTGATGATCCCTAAAATGGGAAAGGATTCACAAGGATCCACTTTAGTTTATATTTATTAGTTTATTCATGTTCTATTTATGCTTTTTAGTTCATTTTAGTTCATTTATGCTCTCTTAGTCCATCTATTGCTTTATTTATTGCTTTGCTTATATGCTTTGAGTTATTTATTGCTTTTACTTGTTTAAATAATGTCATTTATCGCTTTATTTACATTTACTACGTACTTGTGAATATATATTGTGATTATCCCTTCCCCGTGTGTTTTAGTACGGCAAAACCCGAGTGGCTTTGGTGGATTATGTAAGTCCTCTATGAGGCCTTAACAGCCATGTTAGCCCACGAGGTGCTTGACCCGAAAAATACACTTCCCCATGTTTAAATAATGTCATTTATCGCTTTATTTACATTTACTACGTACTTGTGAATATATATTGTGATTATCCCTTCCCCGTGTGTTTTAGTACGGCAAAACCCGAGTGGCTTTGGTGGATTATGTAAGTCCTCTATGAGGCCTTAACAGCCATGTTAGCCCACGAGGTGCTTGACCCGAAAAATACACTTCCCCATGTTTAAATAATGTCATTTATCGCTTTATTTACATTTACTACGTACTCGTGAATATATATTGTGATTATCCCTCCCTCGTGTGTTTTAGTACGGCAAAACTCGAGTGGCTTTGGTGGATTATGTAAGTCCTCTATGAGGCCTTAACAGCCATGTTAGCCCACGAGGTGCTTGACCCGAAAAATACACTTCCCCATGTTTAAATAATGTCATTTATCGCTTTATTTACATTTACTACGTACTCGTGAATATTGTCATTTTCTCCCCCATTTTTCTCTTGGTGATTTGGGCGTGATAATCCCGATTGGTCGTGATGGATTATGTAAGACCTCAAAGAGGCATTAACCATTTACGTAATTCCATAGGCATTGGACCCACAAAAATCCCGTGTTTTAGATTTATTACCATTTTAAATACGTCTATCGCTTTCTGTCACGCTTTAAATTTATTTATTGCCATTATTTCATTATTTACTACGTTGTAAATATTGTTTACCCATCCCCTTTTCCCCTTTGATTTGGGCATGAAAATACCGAACGGTATTGGTGGTTCTAGGTAAGTCTTTCAATAGCGCTAAACCCCATGTAAATCCATGAGGCATTGGACCCGTAAATTGCAAACCACTTTTCCAAACAATTTTCATCATATAAGTCCTATTTGGCATCGAAGGTTTAGGTAAGTCTTTCAATAGCACTAACCCTTCGTGTAAGCCCGAAAAGGCATTGAAACCCCTTTTCAAAAAATGATTTTCATCATATAAGTCCTATTTGGCATCGAAGGTTTAGGTAAGTCTTTCAATAGCACTAACCCTTCGTGTAAGCCCGAAAAGGCATTGAAACCCCTTTTAAAAATGATTTTCATCATATAAGTCCTATTTGGCATCGAAGGTTTAGGTAAGTCTTTCAATAGCACTAACCCTTCGTGTAAGCCCGAAAAGGCATTGAAACCCCTTTTCAAATGATTTTCATCATATAAGTCCTATTTGGCATCGAAGGTTTAGGATAAGTCTTTCAATAGCACTAACCCTTCGTGTAAGCCCGAAAAGGCATTGAAACCCTCTTTTTAGATTGCTTTGTTGTATTCATGTAAATCCTATGGTGGTGTCGAGATTCGAATAAGTCTTTCAATAGCATCGAATCCCGACCCCACGAGGTCTTGACCCTTTCCTTAAAAAAAAATTCTTGTGTTGTTATAAATTGCATTTTGTCATTAAACCTTATACTTATGTCAACCCTGTATTTGTCATCCCTCATTCATTTTCATGATTTATGTGCTGCGACTATGCCGTGATTATTTGTTTGGATGTGTTACCATTTTACCGTCTTGATACTTTGCTTGTTTGTTTATCGCTTTGATATAAAAATGTGATTAAAATACACTTTGCCATGAAAACTTTAAAAAGAGTAAACATGGTAATGTGGGCGTTAGAAACGAAGTTGGTGCAACCCAAGGGCTACGGCTCGCCCTGGCTTTTGGACACCATGGTATGAGTCCTTTACACGGGGGCGTGGCTGGTACGTGCTTTCGTGTAAGGGATTCTACACGTTCTAACTCCCATAGGATCATGGTCTAAAATTCCCCAAAGTGTGAATTAATCATCCAAAACCCCGCCATTTGACGGACCGCTTTACTCCTTGGAAATCAAGGGTAAAGAGATCCCGAATATGGCACCAAAAACATTAATTGTTTGTCCCGGCACTAGGTGTTAGGATTTCAAGTATATCCTACCACCGAAATGCCCGGAAATTTAAAAAATACAAAGATAAAGGATGGTGAAATAAAGAGTCTAATCAAAACCGAACGAAGTCACATTGCGTTTGCCATTTTTGGTATATCGTACGACGGAAATCGGGACATTTGTACATAATTAAAACCAACAAACCTAGGCTTAGCAAATAAAAGGGAACACTAGAAGGAGGTAACCGTTTTCTTAAACGGATGTCGTGGGGTGCCTAACACCTTCCCCACGCATAAGCAAACCCCCGAACCTATCTCTGGTTCAAGACCATTTTAGTTTGTAAATGTCTAAATAAGATAAAATCTATTAGACATAGGTGCCCAATCACACCTTAAAATTTCCCATGGTTGGTGGCGACTCCAAATTTGTGCTCACACGCACACACGTACACAAGTTCCCACACACACACAACTCATATCTCGAAACGGAAAAGAGATAGAGATCACACACAACACTCGCCAAATGGGGGTCGGTATCTAGGAAAAAAAAAATAAATAAAAGATAGATTTTTCCGCCGGTGTCGACAATAAATAAAAAAAAAAAACAAAAAACAAAAACACAATTGCTTTAATTTTAAGTAAAATCTACACTCTAATTTAGAGTATCAATTCTTATCATGTTTTGATTTTATGTGACCTTCTTGTCAGTTTTTGAGATATATCCGATTTGGGACCTGATTTTCGCCTTTTTAGGATCAAATGATGTTAGTGGATATTTAGGAAATTTTAAATTTAATTAATTTTTTTTCCAAAATAATATATATTTTTTTTTAAATTATCTACTAGAATTAAGGTAGCATGTGAATCCAGTGGCGGCGCCACATATATCCCAGGGGGTTCAAATGAACCCCTGACTTGGAATTTTTTATTTTTTTATAGGTATATTTTTTTAAAATAATTTTGTAGGTATTTAAACCCAAAAAATATTTGAACACCCTCAAAAAAATTCTTGAACCTTCTGAAATTATTCTTTTGAACACCCTGGCTTTGAGATCCAAAATTTTGAACACACTAAGTTGAGATCCCAATAAATCTAACCCATTAAATCCCTAAAAAAAAGCTCAAATAACAAATAATAACTAAACTAAGTAACAACGAAATGGTTTCAAACCCATTAGCCAGCCCAATCTGATACATATGCCCAATCACTTTAACAGTGGTTGAAAAAAACATATTATTAAACCCACTTACCATGTTTCTACCTTTTAAATTTGCCTTTGCTCTGCACTTGATGAAAAATATTTTGGGGATCACAAATGAGTTTTCAATAGCATTGTAAAATAAAATTCAAGATATTGTAAATGTTATGACGCTTGTTAAAGTGTCTAAGCAACGATTGCAGACAATGAGAGATGAAGAATGAAAAGCTTTATTGACTGTAGTGTCTTCATTTTGTATCAAGCATAAAATCTCTATCCCGAACATGGATGAAATATTTGCAGTTGCTGGGAGGCCACGTCGGAAAACCCCACAAATTATAAATTTACATTACTATCGTGTTGAACTATTCTACACAATCATAGATATGCAACTTCAAGAGCTAAATAACCGTTTTGCAAAGGGGAATACCGAGTTGCTACTTTGTATGGCTTGCTTGAATCCTAGTAACACTACAACAAAGTGATTATTTGGTGACGAAATCTAGCGACCAATTTTTTTTTTGTCGCCCAATATCTATCTTAGGCGACAAAATATTTTATTTGTCGCCAAATATAAATCTTAGGCGACAAAATTTATATTTCGTCGCTACATTCCAAAACATAGATTACATTGGGCGACGAATAAGTTTTTCGTCGCCTAATGTATGCCTTTTTTAAGATTTAGGCGACGAAAATCAAATTCCGTCGCCCAATGTTATTTGTAATTACAATTCGGCGACGAAACTCAATTTTCGTCGCCAAATATCACTTGAATTTACACTTTTGGCGACGAAATTTGATTTTCGTCGCCGAATGTAATGAATAACCGGTTTTTCTTTAAACATTTAGGCGACGAAAATTTATTTTCGTCGCCTAATATATGCCTTTTTTAAGATTTAGGCGACGAAAATCAAATTTCGTCGCCAAAAGTGTAAATTCAAGTGATATTAGGCGACGAAATTTGATTTTCGTCGCCTAAATCTTAAAAAGGCATACATTAGGCGACGAAAATTGATTTTCGTCGCCTAAATGTTTAAAGAAAAACCGGTTATTCATTGAACATTTAGGCGACGAAAATAATTTTCGTCGCCTAATGTATGCCTTTTTTAAGATTTAGGCGACGAAAATCAAATTTCGTCGCCTAATATCACTTGAATTTACACTTTTGGCGACGAAATTTGATTTTCGTCGCCTAAATCTTAAAAAGGCATACATTAGGCGACGAAAATTGATTTCGTCGCCTAAATCTTTAAAGAAAAACCGGTTATTCATTAAACATTTAGGCGACGAAAATAAATTTCGTCGCCTAATGTATGCCTTTTTTAAGATTTAGGCGCGAAAATCAAATTTCGTTAATAAGAATTTATTTGGCGACGAAAATCAAATTTCGTCGCCTAATATCACTTGAATTTACACTTTTGGCGACGAAATTTGATTTTCGTCGCCTAAATCTTAAAAAAGGCATATATTAGGCGACGAAACTGATTTTTCGTGGCCGAATGTAATAGAGTTAATAAGCTTTAGGCGATGAAAATTGAATTTTGTCGCCTAATTTAATGGATGTATCCTATATGGCGACAAAAAATTATTTTTCGTCGCCTAAAATATCCAATTTTTTAGTTAGGCGCCCAAAGTTTTAAAGAAACCAATGTCTATCTTGAGAAAAATGTAATGTTATATATCCGGTCATGACCGTTAGCTAATAAATATACTAAGTACTTAAAAAGGTAATGTCATACTACGTACTTAAATAGGTAATTAATGTCATACTATGTACTTAAATACTAGTAAATATACTACGTACTTAAAAAGGTAATGTCATACTACGTAGTTAAATACTATAGTAAATATATATACTACGTACTTAAATACTAGTATAGTAGATATACTTGTACTTAAACACTAGATCAATATACCACGTACTTAAAGGTAATATCATAGTACGTACTACGTACATACTTAAATACTAGTTGATATACTTGTATTTAAACACTAGAAATATTATATATGTACTATGTACTACGTACGTACTTAAATATTAGTAAATATATTACGTACTTAAAAAGGTAATGTCATACTACATACTACGGACTTAAATATTAGTTGAGATACTACGTACTGAAATACTAGTACATATATTACGTACTTAAAAGAAAAATATATAGATTTCAAAGCTATGGACACTATCAATGGTTTGGAAAATTTCAAGTCACTGTCGACCCTTAGCTTAGCAAGCAACCATGGGTAAACTGTAAAGCAAAAGAAAAGGAAAAAAATAACACACAAAACAAAACCAAGGTCCGAGTAATCAAGTATGGACAATTATCCCAAAAAAAAAATATATGGACGTGTGCTTTATTGGTCTATGTATCAAGAAAAAAGTAGGTTTAAATACCATTTTGGTTCTTAACCTTTAGCTTTTGTGTTAAATTGGTCCCTAACCTTTCAACTATCTCAAATTGGTTCTCAACCTTTCAACCTTGTTTCAAAATGGTTCTTACCGTTAAGTGATAGATGGAAAATGTTGACTTGGTTAATGGTTTTTATTTTTATTTTTTATATATATATTAAATTTATGACGTGGCATGCCAACTCAGATTAAAAAAAAAAAATGAACATCTTGAACCTGGAAAATCATCTTTTGCTGACTTTATTTTAGCATATTTTTTTATTAAAATTTGAGTTGGCATGCTACGTCATACATTTTTAATATTTAAAAAAAAAAAAACTGTTATCTACATCAGCATTTTCCATCCAACACTTAATGGTAAAGATCATTTTGACACAAGGTTGAAAGGTTGAGGACTAATTTGACACAGTCGAAAGGTTAGGGACCAATTTGACACAAAAGCCAAAGGTTGAGAACTAAAATGGTATTTAAATCTAAATATATCTAAAACATATAAACGATTTTAAGTGAATTTTCGAACCTTATGATATTAAGAATGTTAAAAAAATATAAACAATTAAATTAAAATTACAAAATAGTATTCTTTTTATAATAGTTTTATTTTTATTATTATTATTATTATTATTATTATTTTATAATAGTTTTATAATAAGATATTATTATTATTATTTTATAAAAAAAAAAGATATTATTATTATTATTATTATTCTTTTTATAATTTGTACAAACGTTTTTTTTGTTAAGTTTTATTATTATTATTATTATTATTATTATATAATAGTTTTATAATAGGATATTATTATTATTATTATTCTTTTTATAATAGTATTTTTTATAATTTATACAAACGTTTTTTTTTTTGGAAAATAGCAAGCAAAACTCACTTTGTGGGAGTTGAACCTTGGACATCAAGGGAGATGCCATAAATTACCACTAGGCCACAATGCTTGGTTCATTTATTTTTGTTAACTAAATCTAAAGTATCCTATTAATAATAATAATAAATTAATGAAAAAAGGAGAGGCAAAGTTCCTGTGGGGATTGAACCTGGGACGTCTCCCATGGGAGACGCCAGAAGTTACCACCAGGCCACAACGCCTGGTTCATTTACTTTTGTTAATTAAATCTATAGTACATTATTATTAATAATAATAAATTAATAAAAAAAGAGAGGCAAAGTTCCTGTGGCGTAAAAAAAAGAGAGGCAAAGTTACTGTGGCGTAAAAAAAGAGAGGGAAAGTTACAATAAACAATCCTATTGCTGCCTCTTAAAAATTATAAACAAAGAGATAGTTGCTTACAGCTGGTAAGCATAACCTGCAGTGAACAAGGCAAGCCAAAAACAACACAAACACAGACAATCAGAAAAAAAGAAATACCACAACCCACCAGTCTGAACGTGAAGCCATTGAAGGGGGAAGGCCATTTAAGTTGTACCTTGACTGTAAGTGTTTTTTTTTTAATGGATGATCCAACTTAAAATAGAAAAATCATGTAAACTCAATAGTTTTAATTTGTTTATTTTTTTTATTCCTTACCAATTATTTTATTTGTTTCAGTCAGAGGAAATTTTTTTAAGAGCTATAAGAGTAGTCAAGGAGGAAATAGGGGTAAGCTTGTTGTAGATGATATTTTTCTAAGCCTCTTTTTATCTGGATATCAATAACTTGCTCTTGTTAGTTCAATTAGCATAAATTTCCAGTTGAGTTCTCCAATTGACATTACCTGATTGTTCTATATTGCAGATTGATACCGAGTTTGTTGAAGTTATAGCATTCAGGTAATAATAGTTTGTCTTTCATTAAGGTTACATTACGGATTGTGGCTGAAATTTTTTTATTCAAATTTAGTTTTCTAAGTATTCATAAGGATGTGGAAAATTTACATTATTGATTCTATTTTACTAAATATTGTTTCTTATTAGCCATTTCGAAGGAATTTAACTATGGAATATAATGATTATCTATAAAATTATGGAGAAGGAATTTAATGGAGTATAAATGAAAGAGAGTTGCATAATTTGTGACATTGACAATAGTTTCTTCAATTTTGAAATAAAACATGGGAAGTTATTACATGTTAAAACTATAGCTAAGTGAGGTCTTCTGCTTAACTAAGGTAGAAGACCTCACTTAGCTATAGTTTTAGTAAGCTGTTATTTATGTTCTAAGTTGGATGTTTCAATTGAGATTATGTTTTGATGGTTCTGTTACGAATGTGTAGTGGGTCTTAAACCCATGGTCTCATACTCTACCTTGTTTTTACAAGGGGAGAAAGTGCCCTTTTAGCTAGACCTCATTTGACACTCTCAATTAGTTTTCGCAATTTGTCCGCCTTAGTTGTTTGAGTTCATTTAATAATTTGATGATTGTTCTATTATATTAGTCAAACATGTCACCTCCTAAATTTTTGGCAGGTTGGTTGGTAGCATCCTTATGAAGCCTTGAGAGTGTATGTGGGTTGGTAAACTTTTGGATGATTTTGGGGTTGGATACCTAGTGTAGGCTGACTAAAACTCCTCTCAGGTATTTTATGTTTATGCACTTCAATTTAATATATCATGTTCATGTTTGATGATTTAGTATACTACTGTTCTTGTTTGATGATTTAGTATACCACTGTTCTTGTTGCATTTTGTGGTGGGTTGTTTTGGAGCAAGCGGGTGGCTTGCATGGTGTTATAAGGTGGTTTAAGTTGATATTGGGAGTGTTTGATTGTTGAGTTGATTTAATTTGATTATTTTGTTTTAGTGACTTTCCTTATCAATTTTTTTGTTATTTTTCTGAAATAGGAAACAAAAAATTTGAAAAAATTAGACATGGATAAGGGTTGGATGACATTGGGTAAGACAACTAATGGTAGAATAAGTCCACAATACTTTCAAGGGGTGGATTCATTTATTAATTTTGCAAAGGCAGTTGTGGACAAGAATGGTAAGATTCAGTGCCCATGTGTTAACTGTTTAAATATCTATCGACAAACCCTTGGTGTTGTGCAAGTTCATTTGCTTCAACGTGGGATTATGCAAACTTACACTAAGTGGTACGAGCATGGGGAACCCCGTGTATCGAACAATACTCATTGTAATGAAATGTCAAACACTGATCATACATGCGGTATTGATGACTTGGTAGAAGACCGAGTGAGAGGACAGCACATTGATATGGCTCAAGATAAGGCCCAAGAGGAGGAAGTGCGTAATTTTGACAAACTGTTGGATGATGCAAAGCGTGAGGTCTATCCAGGTTGCAAAGATTATACTTTATTGAAGTTCGTCATTGAGATGATGAATGTAAAGGTGATGACCAACTTGACTAATAAAGGGCTTGATATGATATTGGACTTGTTGATTAAGCTTTTACCGAAAGGTAACTTGGTTCCGAGGTCAACTTATGAAGCAAAAATTTTTTTACGTGACTTGGGCTTATCATATGAGCACATTCATGCATGTAAAAATGATTGCGTACTCTTTTGGAAGGAAAATGCAAATTTGGTTGAATGTCCGGTGTGTAAGGAGTCCAGATACAAGGTTAATCATGCAAGTGGTATGAAAATCGCACATAAAGTATTGCGCTACTTCCCGTTGACACCGAGATTGCGGAGATTGTACATGTCAAGAAAAAGGGCTGAGGATATGAGATGGTATAGGGACAAACGTGTGGATGACGGGATATCAAGGCATCCAGCCGATAGTGAGGAGTGGAAGGAGTTTGATTTGCAACATCCTGAGTTTGCCCTCGAACCTCGTAATGTGAGGTTAGGATTGGCCACGGATGGATTCAACCCTTTTGGGAATATGAATAATAGTTACAGTATGTGGCCTGTCATACTCATTCCCTATAACCTTCCGCCTTGGTTGGTTATGAAGGAACCATTTTTTATGTTGTCCTTACTTATTCCTGGACCCCATCAACCAGGAAATGACATTGATGTTTATTTGAGACCATTGGTGGACGAGTTGAAGGAGTTGTGGCAAGATGGTGCACTAGCTTATGATGCCTCAAGCAGTATGACTTTTCAGATGCATGCAGCTTTGTTGTGGACAATACACGACTATCCTGGATTTGGTAACGTGTCTGGGTGGAGAACAAAGGGTTATCATGCTTGTTACACTTGCAATGACAAACCATATTCAGAATCATTGGAAAGTAAAATTGGATACACCAACCATCGAGGCTACTTGCCTGTGGACCATCCCTGGCGAAAGAGTAGGGCATTCAACGGTAAAATTGAGAAACGAAAAAGATCTTTGGAGTTACCAGTGCAAACTATACAAGAGCAGTTAGAAAAAATGCCAGGTATTACTCTAGGAAAGAACCCAAATGGGAAAAGACCACGTGAACTGATTGGGGAACCAAATTGGAAAAAGGTAAGTATCTTGTACGAACTACCATACTGGATGAATAAGAAGCTTAGACACAACATTGATGTCATGCATGTGGAGAAAAATATTAGTGAGAGTACATTTGGAACGATGTTAGGCATTGATGGGAAGAACAAGGACACTGATAAAGCACGAATGGACTTGAAAAAGATGAACATAAGGCAAGATTTGCATCTAAAAGAACGTCCTGATGGATCATATGTGAAGCCTCAGGCCATCTTTTCATTGACCCCTAAAGAGAGGGATGGTTTCTATGAATTTTTAAAATCGGTCAAGTATCCAGATGGCTATGCGGCAAACATATCGAGGTCTGTTAACACGAGAAATGGTAGACTATCTGGTTTGAAAAGCCATGACTGTCATGTGCTCTTACAGCGGGTTCTTCCAATTGGGATGCGAGGTTTTGTGGATAAGGATATTAGTACAATACTGTTTGAGTTGGGCAGCTTCTTCCAAGACCTGTGCTCTAGGAGCTTGAGGCGGAGTGACTTGGAGAATCTAGAAGATCGTATTGTTCTCATTCTATGCAAGCTCGAGAAGTTCTTTCCTCCAGCCTTCTTTGATGTGATGGTCCATCTTGCCGTTCACTTGCCTCGTGAAGCAATTCTAGGAGGACCGGTGCAATATCGATGGATGTATCCAATCGAAAGGTAATTATCACCATCCTAATTGTAAGATCACCTAACTTATTTATTGAACATAATCATACTCCAATTTGTTTTTCATTCAAGGTTTCTTGGAACTCTGAAAGGATACGTTTCCAACCGAGCCCGACCCGAGGGTTCGATCGCAGAGGCTTACATTCTTAAGGAATGTATAACTTTCTGCTCATTGTATCTTGATGGGATTGAAACTGTGCATAATCGAAAGGAACGAAATGAAGATTGTGGTGAATGTAGCACGGGATTGACGGTTTTTCAACAAACAGCTCGACCGACTGGGTTAATCACTAGGAATGGGAATGGTCGAGTTGTCACGTGAATTTTGTGATATTGCTCATTGGTACTTGCTGTACAATAGTCCCGAGTTACAACCGTATTTAGAGTATGTGAATCATTACATGTCGTTATTAGCTAGCTTAATAACAATTAATGCTTATCTTAAGAACACTCGCATTATTTTGAACAGAAAACACAAAAATGTGCGTAATATTTCAATTGGAGAAGACATAACCCAAATACAACGACAAGAGTTCCCAAAGTGGTTCAAAGAACATGTAAGAAATTTTGAATTTTATGACACGTTAAATAATCTTACACATGTATTTAGTTTAATTATTACTAATGTAATGAAATTGTTACACATTGCATGTCATTATAGATTAATAAATTGAGAGTTGAAGGGTCACTGGAAGCTACCGACCAATTGTGGTCATTAGCAAATGGTCCTAATTTGCTTGTGAAGAAGTACTCTGCTTGCATAGTTAACGGCGTAAGGTTTCATACACGGGACTTAGATAACCGTCGTATAAGCCAGAATAGCGGTGTATCAGCAGAAGGGGACCATGAAGGACAAAGACACGACTTCTATGGTCATTTGGGCAATATTTGGGAATTCGAGTATATGTTGCATAATAAAGTTGTTTTGTTTCAGTGTGAATGGTACAATACTGGTAACACCGGTAGAAAGAGAACGATACGAACTGAAACACATTGCACGAGTATTGATGTAATGAGTCGATGGTATCAAAATGACCCTTTTATACTACCTAGTCAGGCGAAGCAAGTTTTCTATCTTCCTGATACCAAAGCAGGTGAACCTTGGCAAGTTGTGCAATGCGTCCAACATAGGGGAGTGTTTGATGTACCAGAGATTGGTGATGAAGAATCTAATGATCATATGGAAGCTAATGATGCATTTCAATGCATTTCAACAAGAAACCATTACCAATGTTGTTCCTATCGACATTCAAGATAATGTTCAATATTGTAGGGATGACGTTGAACCCGAGGTTATTCGAGAAGATGAAATAATGGCAGAGCATAGGGACGATGATGAAAATGAAGAGCATGACATAGTTGATGATGATTTGGACCCTGATATGGATTATGATATGTAGATTTTTTTTATTTTCTTTTTTATATGCATAATTGTATTCAATTCATAAAATTGCTAGTTTGATAATTTGTTCATGGTTATTATTTATTCATGTCATTTTATGTCGGTTTATAGTTGCGAAAAATGTCAAACATAGCCAAAGATACTCATAAGATAACAAATTATGAGTGTGTAAGATTGGCTAGAATCAAAGATAACCAAGAGAAGATGAAGGCTTTGGGGTTGAAGCAAATGACTTCCGTCATGAGGCAATCTTCTTTGCTTAAGCATGCAAATGCTAAATTGAAGAGAGTTACTGTTGAGATAGATGATGATGACTATGTACCATCTCTTAGTGGTGATGACAATGCTGATGAGTCATCTAGTTCTTCTATGCATGAGGTACTATATATGAGATACTATGTAATATTGTATTTGGAATAATCAGTTAAAATCATTGATGTGTGAAATTTTAAATGATGAAATATTTTGTTGTTTCTTTATTTGTAATGGTTTGTATATTTTTTCACATATTTTTGTTTGTTACACAAGGACATAGAGATGTTGGATCATGGGGGAGATTCTCTTGCCCCACATATACTTGAGAGAGATTCACCCACCCCACAAATTCATGGTGAGGTGGTCTTGTCTACAGACACACCCTCTTCTAGCGCTGTTGGTAAGATATTTAAGTTATTTAGTAATGATTTGATGATTTTATTATGTTTTTCTCGTTTTCTATTGATATTTTGTCTTAACAGTATCGACTAGTAAACGTACCCGTGGTTTGACACGCGGTATAGGGGTCCAAACTCTTGTTGATAAAGAGGGAAAGTTATCGGTCCCCTTCCCTCAGGATTATTGTGCCCCTGTTGGGAAAAATGCCTGTAAGCTTTCTAGTCAGCTTGGCGTACTAGTACGTACAAGCATGGCCGATCTTAATGTCTGCAGGTGGTCAAAGGTTCCTGATAGCATCAAACAACCCATAATGCAACGTATAGAGGTAGTTCATGACTTATTGACTCATTGTTGTCATTACTTCATTTTTTAGGATGTATATTATTGATTTTGTTATCACTAAGTAGATTACATATTCTTGATTTTGCAGGATCAGTTCGATTTACAGGGTGAAGCTGAAAAGATAAATAAGTCTCTTAATACAAGTGCAGGACGAAGATTGGGTGACTTCAAAACAAAATTGCGCATAAAATACAAAGCAATTGTGAAAGAGAAAGGAAAGGACTACGCAAGAAGCCACCCACCATCTATTTGCTCACCTGAGCAATGGATTGGACTTATTGATGGAATTTGGAGTGACGAAGACTGGCTGGTAATTGTAAAACCATAAAAGCAATGATTAAAAGTGTTATGCTTTAAATTCAATGGATTAATATTTATTTCAATCATGAAGAATACATGTGTTGTGAGTTATATAATCTAATAGAAATTTTATTTGTTCCATTGGTCTTTGTTTTTTGTTTTTTGTAGAAGCGATCAAAGCAAAACAGCGACAATAGGAAAAAATCAAAGGAAAAACATCGATGTGGAGCTAAGTCGATCCCAGTTAGGGTTGATGAACATGTGCGTATTTTCTCAATTTCTTAAAAGCTTAGTATATTACTTGTTTTTCAATTTCAATCGGTATTCTCTCATTCTTTTCTCAACTTTTCAAACATTGTTTTTTTTTAACTTAATGGTTATTTCAGAGACAAAAAAATGGGGGTCAACTTCCGGAATTTTCAACGATCTATCGTGAGACTCGCTACAATCCAAAGAAAAATGAGTGGGTTACCCCAGAGTGCGAAGAACGATATGTATGCACCTCACTTACTCCATGAATATCATGTTTGTAAAACCAGAACATCATACATATAACTATTGTGACTGACTGTGTCGTTTATCAAAATGACAGGAAGAGATTATTAGAGTTCAAGAGGAGCATCTTTCCGATCCTAACACAATTCCGTTGACCCCAGAAGAGGTATCTGTTAGGATTCTTAAGCCGAGGTCTGGTTATGTAAAGGGACTCGGCATGAGACCTTCTTCCTCTCTCAAAATTATGTCATCTTCTACTTCTAATGCTTATGTCCGGCAACTCGAAGAGTGTATAGTTGAACTACAAGAGGCAAATAGAAGGCAAGAGGAGGAAAGGAAAAAAGAAAAGGAGGAGAGGGAAAAGGAAAAAGAGGAGAGGATAAAATATGAAAAGGCAACATCTAGCATCATTGAGTTTCTCAGGGGCAAAGGTTTCACTGGAGCTGAACCTTTTGGAAATGGAGGGAGCTCATCTTCTGGCTAAAACTAAGATATGGTTAGTATTTTTTCTATTTTTATTTTTTTTTACATATTGACTTTAATAAGTAAATGCCAAAAATTCAAAATTAAAGAGTTATATTTAGAATTGTCTGTGGACCGACATGAACATGACCCTTATGTCCAAAGTAATATGTAGGAACTTACAATACGTTGATAGGACTTATGGTTAGAGAGTTATGCACAAATGTGTTTTTTTTATAGCACTTTAGCTTATAAATGTTCCGCAAAGGGACAAAAACATAAAAATGCCTTGGAACAGTTCGTGGACAGACACAAACATGATGCTAGGGTCCAAAGTAACATGTAAGAACTTACAATACATTGATAGGACTTAGGGCTAGAGAGTTATGCACAAATATGCGTTTCATAACATTTTAGCTTATAAATGTCCCATAAAGGGACAAAAACTTAAAAAGGCTATGGAACAGTCCATGGACCAACATGAACACGACCCTTGGGTCCAAAGTAACATGTTGGAACTTACAATACGTTGATAGGACTTACAGTTAGAGAGTTATGCACAAATGTGCGTTTCATAGTACTTTAGCTTATAAATATCTTGTAAAGGGACAAAAACATAAAAAAAGCCATGGAATAGTCTGTGGACTGACACGAACACAACCCTGGGTTCAAAGTAACATGTAGGAATTTACAATACGTTAATAGAACTTACAGTTAAAGAGTTATGCACAAATGTGCATTTCATAGCACTTTAACCTATAAATGTCCCGTAAAGGGACAAAAACATAAAAAGGCCAAGGAACAGTCCATGGACCGACACTAACACGACCATTAGGACCAACGTAACATGTAGGAACTTACAAAACTTTGATAGGGCTAACGGTTAGAGAATTATGCGCAAATGTGCGTTTCAAAATACATAAGTTTAAAAATGAGTGGCCAAATGGCAAAAAACATAAAATAGTCACGGAACGGCCAGTGAACCTATATGACCACGACCTTCTGGTTCAAAGCAACATTTAGAAATTTGTGGAATGAGGGTAGGATTGACGGTTAGAGAGTTATGCACAACTTATAAATGTGCGTTTAATAACACTTTAGCTTATAAATGTCCTACAAAGTGGTGAAAACATAAAAAGACCATGGAAGGCGTGTGACCAACACGAACATGACACTTGGGCCCAAAGTAAAACGTATGAACTTACAATACTTTAATAGGACTCACGGTTAGAGAAGTATGCGTATGCAAATGTGCGTTTCATAACACTTAGAAATGAGTGGGGAAAGGGTAAAAGCACTAAAAGTCATGGTGTCATTAGTTTTACGTATACTTAAAAATAATTCTCATATTTCTTGCAAATTATTTTTTTGCTCGTTCGTCTTAATGTTATTTTATTGATATTTTGTGCAGATTATATGAGCTTGGGGGAATGATGACGTATTTTCTCATTTGAAGTCATCTTTTTTGTTTTTGTATTGTTAAAAGACATCTTTTTTCATTTGTATTAATCGCACTCTGTAGTTAGATGGACCTTCAATTGTAAGTGCTCGGGAACTATTCCAATCTCTTCCATTCCCCTTTTTTGTGTTTAAGGAATGAGCTGAAGGGTTTGGTTCCTCTGCTTTTGTAGGCTGACAAGCCTTGTTTCATTTAATATAGTATGTTTATTCATAATTAACAAATTATGGTACTGATTGTATTTATGATAATTTTAAACTTGTATATTATTTACATATGGAATGTATGAATGATTTGTTTTTGGATTTATTGTTGAAAATAAATTGATTTCGTAATAACAGGTGGTAATGAGTATATATATATATATATATATATATATATATATATTATATATAATATATATATATATATATATATATATATATATTATATATATAAATATATATATATATATATTTGGTGATTGGCGACGCATATTTTCGTCGCCTAACAGGTTGAAAAAAAAAAACAAAAAACAATTGGCGACGATGTAAAATTCCTCGCGTAAAGATTATTTAGCTACAAAAGTAAGTTTCGTCGCCTATAGATTTTTGGGCGACGAATTATGTTTCGTCGACAAATCAACTTTTGGCGACAAAAACAAATTCGTCGCCTAAAAATATTATTTAGCTACAAAACTAAGTTTCGTCGCCTATAGATTTTTGGGCGACGAATTATGTTTCGTTGACAAATGAACTTTAGGCGACGAAAAGAAATTTGTCGCCAAATACTATTTAGGCGACGAAATTATAGGCGACG
>OU015769.1:24279184-24434478 GCA_907173295.1 Fagus sylvatica | reverse complement strand
ATTGACTGACCAAATAGTTACAAATAATCAGAAAATTAAAAAAATTAAAGAAAGAGTTAGAGTCCAATTATGCAACTATCTTAAAAATTAAGGATCCATAATACATCGTTATGTGTTTCCCAAAAATTGAAGGAAGTAATGACAACTACGAATAATTGTTGAGTCGCAAGTTCACAAGTATATATGAGAGTTTTACTTGAGAAATGAGACTCTCCAATAACATGGACAATTTCTAATTGTTTATCCTCTCCAATAATTGATCAAGAATTGTAGTTGCTTGATTAGTTAATACAAGTAAGTTTATTTTTAATATTTTAATTTCCTGTTTTGACTTGCCACGATCAATTTAATTTGCCTCGATTTACAAAAATGTCATCAATGATGTTATTTAAATTTTGCACGTAGTTATGGTTAATTTCATTGCTCTTGAGTTATGTCCACATTACGTTTACATAATCACACCTTGACTTAAGTTCTCTTTTTTGTTGATGCATTACCAAACCCTCAAACCTCTAACTTACCATCGACGACACTTTGTCCACCAAGCTTGAGTCAAACAAAAAATTCGAGTCAAATTAATCGATCAAAAAATTCCTCCACTGTTGGCATGCATGGATCAGGATCCTTTAGAGTTCCTAGGGTACTCTACCACATAGAGTTCTTTAAATCCTAACCTTTCTTTTTATAATAAATGGTTCAGATTATGCCACGTCATCATTTCACTAACAAAATCCCTAAAATATTGATGTTAATGGATAAGTGTCAACACATTAAGTGATAAAAAGTAAAAACCAACCACCGAGCGCGTAGATCAGCTGGTTGGGGGCTGTTCTAGCTTAACCAAAGGTCTCGATTCGAGCCTTGGGAATGCAGCTGCGTTAAATACTCGTGGAATGCCGCCCTTGTGGTCCTACCCGGCTGACGGATGGGAGCCCTTTGTGGTTCCGGATACCGGATGGTTTACACCAAAAAAAAAAAAGTAAAAACCAATATTTTAGAATTTTGTTAGTGGAATGATGACCATTTAACCATTATAAAAAGAAAAGTTAGGATTTAGAGAATTCTATGTGGTAGAGTACCCTAGGAACTCTAGACAATCCTGATCCGGCATGTAGTAATGACACTTTCTTTGAGCCACAACCATTCAACTCTTTATGTCATTTCTCCAAATTGTGTAGACATTTTTTTTTAAACAATAACTCTTAAATCACAACGATTTCACAAAACATTTTACAAATGTCAAGATGGTAAATTGTTAATGGTAGATAATAAAATGATCGGTGTTGATAAGTTCAGTTGATAATTAATAAAAGCCTACTAACTTAATTATTGTAAAAAATGTTGTTTCAGTAACGTTGTTCTTTTAAATCTCACACAAAAGAGTAAAAGATTAATATGCATACAAGGTATATGGTGAACAAGGGTATACAGCCGGGGAGGGAAGGGGGGGGAGGGGAATGAAAGACAAATAAAGATGAATGATATAAAGGTAACATTATATATTTATTTTTTCCCATTATTTATTGTATAAACTTCCTAAAAGTACATAAAATGATAAAATACATAATATTCTATTCCATTATTTTTATTTTATCAATTACATTCCATTATTTTATAAACTTTCAAACATAATCATAGTATTAAGGTTTGGTCATGGATGCTTTGCAAAACCTGTCCTCTTCTGCCGGGTTGTTGGCTTCATTTGTTGTTGACATTAAGCTTGCTCTGAATTCTTTCCTTTGCTAGGATTTCTCTTTGGTTTATAGGCATATAAACTTCTTAGCCCATATTTTAGATCGTTGGGCTGTCTTTTTTAATTTGGAAGGCCCTCTCACAATCCCCTCTCTTCCCCTTGATTCTTTACCCTGCGGATGGAGATGGGCCAAGGCTTCCTCCCCTTTAGTAATAAGTTATTCTTAATCATAAAAAACCAAAGAACCAAGAAAAGAAAGGCATGATAGAATAGAACTAACATATCCCTAAGGATTTGCTGTGATTTTCTAATGTAAGGGGAAATATATATACTGCTCTTTGGTTAAGAGAAGAAAGAAAATTTCTAGAAGTGATGAGAAAAGATACAATAATTTTAATTTTTAAATAATGTCAGTAATTATATTGTTGTAATGATTTATGAGGTTGGCAATTATAAAAAGTATTGTGCGCCCAGCATTAATTGGAAAAGATAAAAGGTGCAAAATTGGTGGTGGGTTTTGTGCATAGTTTCTTTGGGTTGGTCCGGTCTTTATCTTATCTACCAAAATTTTGGAGATTTTTTTATTTTGTGCTAGACGAAGACTTGAGGATCGAAATCCAGATCTCGTCCTCCACCACCACAGCGAGTGGAGTGTACCACATGGCCCCACCACAAGGCCATGGGCCCTAAGGCCATAGGCTTATGTGCAACATGTATTTAATGAAAAGCAGCGGTCAAGTGTCAACTTTTCCAGCGTGAAAATGAATTAACCTTTGTGGAGGCTCTTTTTTCCACATTTGCCACGTGTCGCCTTGTGAATAATGGAACGTGACTTTTATTATTTGATTGGGATGTCGAGTCCAAAACTGTGGAGGCACCTTTTTTCCACATTTGCCACGTGTCGCCTTATGAATAACCGATGGCTAAGTGACTTTTATTGCTTTTGATGAGGATTATTTTCTGATCTAGCCCAAAACTCCACATCAGGCCCGTTGATCTACTGGGGATGGCTGTCACGGTAGACTAGCAAGATTTCAGTACCTTGTCCACGTAGATCAAAACGAACGGTCACAATATAACTTGTGGAATTGGTAACTAATACATTGATGGAGGTTTAGCCTTCACTAAACGTAGCTGATTCACTGTAGCTGATGGCTGATGGTGCTTCTCTCTAGTGCCTTCTGATCTACCGGGCCACAATGCTTATAGAGACAGTTGTGGTAGACAGACTAAGTTAATGCCGCAGATCAAAACTAATTGCCATAAACTTTGCTTTCACTAGGGGATTTAGTGACAACAACACATGAGCAATATGTAATAAATAATAGAACTCAGAAGTCAGTGGTCTACTGGGTCATAATACCCATAGAGAAGGTCACGGTAGATTGACAGAAACCAGCACCGCAGATCAAAATTGATCACAATAAACCTTGGATTCACCAGGGTTTGTAATGGTAATAGCATTTAAGAAATACACAATATATTTGCCAGTAGATGAATAACATCAATCCCGCAGATCAACATTAAACATAATAAACTTGACTTTCACAAGGATTTGCCATGAAAAATAACATGTGAGAAAATACATAACAAACCATGGAACTTGGAAGATTTGGGGAGTAGGAAGAGGATTATTTACTGTGCAAAAGTGTATGAATCAATATCATTAATTGGTATGGGTGTTTGGTGGTTGAGTAAGCTTTTTGGCTGTGGCAGACTGAAAGTGTTTCAGTCTACCGCGGATCTGCAGAACTTGGTTGTCTTCAAGCTTGGAGCTTTGTGAATCAGCTCCTATGAAGAAGTTAGTTTCAGATTGAGGTTCAACCAACCCCCCTTTCTTATTTCTCACCCCTCTTTATAGTGGTGTTAATGTCTTGTGGTCTCAACCATTGCCCTCTTAGTCATGGTAATTTCTGTTTATCCGCGGGATAAAAATGGTGGATTTGACTTGTCTGCTGCAGGCCTGATTTGGGCTGCGGCAGACAGCCAATTTCTCATTTCTGGTGTTGGGGAGAGTGAGTATTAAATGCTTGACAAGGGGAGTTGAGGTAATTGAGTTGACTCATACACATTTTGCATAATCAAGTTTGATCTTACCATTTTTGCATTATTCCCCAGCAGATTAATGCTTTTTATGTTGCGGCAGATCAAAAAAGATTCAGTAAATTAATCCCCCTACCTCTAAACCGTTCTTCCTAAGTTCCATGTTGAGGATGGGCAAGGACCACCGGAGTGCTGGGCTGTGGTGGTCGCTGCTCTTGAGTGGTGGCAGCCTTGGTGGCCATGGTAGACTTCTTAGTCCTTTTAGTTCTTGTCTCATCACTTTTTGCTTCAGCTGGTGCTGCCGTGGATCATTTCGTGATGGAGTCCACCGTGACCAGTGGAAAAAGGGAAGGACCAGCTTTCTTTTCATGGTTTCTTGTTTCAGTAGGTGCTGACCTGGGCGGCCATGGCAGACCTCTTGGTCTTTTCAACTCTTGTCTCATCTTCTCCATCACCTCTTGCTTTAGCTGGCGCCGCCGTAGATCATTTCGTGACGGAGTCCACCGCGACCAGTGGACAAAGGGAATGACCAGCCTTCTTTTCATGATTTCTTGTCACATCTGGAGCTGCGGTGGACCATTTTGTGGCAGTGTCCGCCGTGACCACTGGGCAATGAGGAGTTTCAGCCATGGAGGACTGTACTAGTCTCTCGGGGAAGACAATGAACAGTGTTGCATCTGGTTGATATGTTGCTTGCCTTATCTTCTCCATCAGTTCACTTTTCCAGCTGATGCTGCCGCATATGTTCTTCTAGAGGTATTTACGGTGGACTGCTGGACAATGAGAAAAACCAAACTTCTCCAGCAATAATAGTGCTTTGAGATCTGTATTTTGAGTGGTGTCATCTGCTGTGGCGGCTATGGCAGCCTTCCTCGACCTTTTCAGCTCCTCTTTTGTCTTCTCCATGATTTCTTGTCACACCTGGAGTTGCGGTGGACGGATCGGAGATGGTGTCTACTGTGACCAGTGGACAATGGTGAGGACCAAGTTTCTTCTGCAATGATGAAGCCTTGAGATCTGCTGCATATCTTGGAAATGAGTTTTTCTTCATTGTCTTGAGCTCCGTGATGAAAAGAGGGGGGAAAATGGAGCTTTCACGTGGGAGCTTTCCCTCTCTTCACTTTGAATTATTTTAAATGTTCTGGTATCATTGCAGCAGACATGAGTTTGGGAATTGAATGGGCTGGGCTTCTTTTTTGGGTTTGGGTCTGATGGATGGCTGAAAGCCATTTCTTTCTATATTCTTGCTACCGTGGACCACTGGGTCTGATGGGCTTTGGGCCTTTAGCGAATTTCTGGACTTTCGGATTTGGTCTGCTGTGGACTGAAAAAATGGGCCTCTACAACCTTGAAAAGTATTCTTTTCCCATATTAAATTCGAAACATTTTTAACAAATATCAAGCTACTTTGAGTGCTTAATCTTTATATAATGTAGCCCAAATGCAGTTTAATATCTTCACACTAAAGCAAGAGAAGAAATACAAGATGATGAACCAAAATTGTTTTAGCGTCTTTGTTGATCTCTTTACTCTTTCTTTTTCTCATTACAAAGTGGTAAAGCATAGAAGCTCAAAATTGCTGGCCCAGTGGCAATCTTTGGGGGACAACAGGACAATGTAACTCAGAGAACGACTCTGAGTGCTGTGTGGAAGGCCGGAGTTACACTACTTATAGTTGTTCACCGCGAGTGTTGGGTAGTACAAAGGTTAGGCTAACCCTCAACAGCTTTAAGGAAGGTGGGGATGGTGGTGCAGCATCGAAGTGTGACAATCAGTTCCACTCGGATGACAACCCTGTGGTGGCGCTGTCAACAGGATGGTTCAACAATATACAGAGATGTTTTAGATATATTAACATCTATGGCAATGGAAGGAGTGTTCAAGCCAAGGTCGTTGATGAGTGTGACTCCACTGTGGGGTGTGATGCTGAGCATGATTACCAGCCTCCATGTCCTAACAATATTGTTGATGCCTCTAAAGCTGCTTGGAGGGCCTTGGGAGTGCAAGAGAGTGATTGGGGAAACTTGGATATATACTGGTCTGATGCTTAAATTACACCGTATTTTCACAAAGATGATAGGTTGTGATTGGTGCACAATAATATAAATAATATGAGATAATATCATATGAAAATGATGTTGAATCACTTATAACTTAACATCTTGATAAGTTGTGAAATAAATTGGGGAAAAGTTTGTGTCCTAGCATTACTTTTAAAATATAGTACTCCATAGTGGAGGTTTGTTTTAGTTGTTATGTTTGCAGGGTGTTTATTTATTTATTTTCTGATAGTTATGATAGCATTTGAATCTATGATGTCCGCTTTATGCTGATTGCTCTTATCATCAGACTAAGATACTAATTGATTTTTGGTGTAAACAGGATTCGAATTCAAGTCCCATGCTCGACGACATTAGATTTTATCAGTTGAGCTAACTACAACTCATAAAGGGTGTTTATTTATTTATTTATTTTTTTGTGTATTTCAAAGTATTTGGTGTACAAAAAGTAATGTAATTGTATCTTCAATACATTTTATGCAACCTTTGTTTGCATTATCTTTTCAAATTTGTATAAAAAAATTGAATCAGGATTCTTAAGAGTTTTTAAGATAATTCCGTTATAGAGCTTTTAAAATCATAACTATTTATAATTAAATCATTTGTTCAATTAATTTTACTACTTCATGATCAGAATTTTAAAAACTCTATTGTGGAATTACCTTAAAAACTTTAAAGAATTTTAATTTGAGAAATTTTGTTAGTAAATGAATGATCAATAGCTCTGATGACAGAACAACTGTATGGATGAATTAGTATAATAAGGAGGTACATTAATCCTATTAAAAGTGGTTATCTCACGTTTATAAGAAAAGAAGTTGGAAGGTATGCCAAGCCCAATAAATAAACTGGTGGTGTAGCTTTCTTTAGAGTGAGAGTTAGAAGATAAGTTTGTGTGTTAGTGTGAGGAGTGAGAACACCTTTGGATCATGAGCTGATTGGAATCCAAATTTCTAGAATTCACCCTTGTGTTTGAAAGCTAACTTGTATATTCTGACTTCTTACTATCAAAAGGGTCATAATTTCGAACTAAATTTTCGCTGGAACTTTCATGCCCCTGTTGCTTTCTTTGGTTCGCACAAGACGAAAAAGTTGTCACCCTTGACGACTTGACCTTTAATATTTCCACTGCTTTTGATGGTCCTCATATCTTACTACATCAACGTCATCACATTTTCAACTTGCTCAACATATTTATGATAATAGTAACGGTAATGGTTATCTTTTTCACATTTGGCTGAAATTTAATTTTAAATATAGGAATTTCACCGTTTCAATTTAGCCCTAGGCAGTTAGCGCGTCCTTCTTCCATGAGCGATGATGTGGGGAAAGTTTCTGTAATAAAGTATGAAAATTTCAATAGTGACACAAAACTCAAACACTAAATACACTAAAAACTTATTTTCTTCTCATCAGGGCAAAGAGAATTCCCTTTTTCTATTATCTCTTTGCCACAACATACAACAGTTCTAGTATCAAATTGAGGGAACTTTCTTGATTTGTCAATAATTTAAGATTTTCTTCATTGTAAAACAGCTATATGTCTCCTTCTTTTAATAAACGCAGCCGATGTCTACATCAGATGAAAAACAAATTAGAACAAAGCTTATTTTTGTGTGTGTACAAGGTGTTTTAATCGGATGTTTTTGCATCTACAAGGATCTCTTGGTTGACAATGATTTATATTGTTCAGGTAGTGATCAACGCAGCTAAATATTTAATGATTCATTTTGATTTCTCAAGGTTGGACCGGATTTTACCTGTGTGACCCATCCATCAACCCATTTCAATTAATTCAATTTTTTAGTTAAAAATTAAGTTGTCACATCATTTAAAAATTAACCAAATAGACAAGCAAGCTAATAGAATTAGATGTAGGATCCAATAGTATTAATTTTTGAAACTTTAAAGACTAAAGATACACATTTTAAACTTCAAAGTTCCAAAACTTTTAATGGATAAATTGTAGGAACCAACCGCGTGTACATTAATTTTGGCCAAAATTTTACATACCAATCCATCCTTTAATGGAACACATGACATGACAAACTTGGTTAACGAAAAATGGATAACCAAAAACAAAATGTAACAATATTAAATGGAGCTTTTTCTTTATGTTTCTAATCAGAGTAGTAAGCCCAAACTGGACACACCTTTCTAAGCTCATATGAATCTCAAAGCTCAGTGGCCGCCACAAGATTCTAAGGTCATCGATAATCCAGATGCACAAAGACAAAGGACATTAAACAGAGAAAATACAAAACTAAGGCAAGTATATATAATTGACACGCCCTTTTATATGATTTTTGAGATTTAAGTTGTTGCGTTGAGCTGCTGTTCCTTGATACTTTTAGTACGAACTGATATTTGAAAGATTCAAAACAAAGATAGAAGACTAAAAACATGTCGTGATTTGAAAGAATAGAAAGCTATTTTGGGTATTTGATCTCTATATATAGCCTACCGCCACTTTAACTTCTTCACACTAAAACATCATTAAAGCATAGAAAGAAAAATTAAAATAGAAGATGAAGAATCAAATTTTCTCTAGCGCCTTTGTTCTCTTCTTCTTTCTTCTTGTTACAAAGTGGTCAAGCATTGAAGCTCAGACTTGCAATCCCAAATTATTTCCTAATAGTTTAGAATATTGGTTAAATAATTAATCACCATCCTAATAGCTTAAGCTTTTGGGAGAATCGGTAATTTCTCATGGTATCAGAGCAGGTGATTCTAAGTTCGAACCCTGACTCCACTCTACCTCCCATTTAAAAAATTAAAAATCCCACGTGTTGGGCCCCATTCATTAAGGGAGAGTCTAAGCCCACATGTGAGGGGAAGTGTTAGAATATTGGTTAAATGATTAAATTCACCATATCCTAATAGCTTAAGCTTTTGGGAGAATCGGTAATTTCTCAAAAAGCTCCTCCAGGACAATGTTACCAAGAGAATGATTCTGATTGCTACGTGCAAGGTAAGCTTTACACAACGTACAAGGGTTCACCGCCTGTGTCTGGCCATACAAAGGCCAAGCTAACCATCAATAGCTTTGAGAAAGGTGGGGATGGTGGTGGACCATCGGAATGTGACAATCAGTATCACTCTGATGATACTCCTTTGGTGGCACTATCAACAGGATGGTTCAACAATAAGCAAAGATGTTTAAACTATATTACTCTCCATGGCAATGGAAATAGTGTTAAGGCCAAGGTTGTTGATGAGTGTGACTCCACTATGGGGTGTGATGCTGACCATGATTATCAGCCTCCATGTCCTAACAATATTGTTGATGCTTCTAAAGCTGTTTGGAAGGCATTGGGAGTGCCAGAAAGTGACTGGGGCGGTTTAGATATTTATTGGTCTGATGCTTAATTTGCAACATATCAGAAAATATACTATGCGAGAGTCCAAGGTTGATTTGTTGTGGTTGTTATGTATGTGTATAATACTACTATGAACTATGAAGTATGAAAATAGGGGTGTTTATTTTTGTTGTTTTCTTTTTCTATTATTCTGAGTTATTGCAAAGTATTTGGTGTTCTTCATGTAATTGCATCTTCAATATTTTTAACCAAAAAAAAAAAAAAATCTTCAATATATACCTTATACGTACAACATTTATTTGCTCTCTATTTGCAAGTTTATAAAGTGAATATGTACTAGAAATTCGGTTTGTATGCATGCCTACGATCACGGAATAGAATCAACTCCATTTGGAAACCTCTCCATTTGTCTATTTCATGGTCAAAATTAAATATTATAGATCTAACCGTGTACATACTGCCACGACATTTAAAATTTTAAATGACGTGGTAGTATATACACGATTAGATCTATAAGATAAAATTTTAACCATGAAATGGACAAATGGAGAGGATCATATTTCTACTATCTCGCTGAATTCATTGAAAATGTGGGTAAGGGACAACTTTAATATCTTTCAATTAAGCAATCAACGAATATAGGAAATTGTGGTTGCAGACTTTAACATCTCTAGCAAAAATATATATATATATATATATTTTTTTTTGCATATATTTTCTTGGAATTTTTAAATATAAAAATGTTTTAAAAAATCAACATAACAGAAGAACTAACAAAACTAACAAAACTTCAAAGGAAAGAGTGAATTAAACAAAATCAGACTTGGATTGTGTAATTTAGCCTTTTATTTATTATACAATTGTTTACCACATTCAGGTGTTATTTATTTTTTTTTTTTGATTGAATCGATAGAAATTTTTATTGAAAATACTATAAGAAGCAGATACACAAAGGGTCCATCACTCAAACTCCCAACATATAAGCAGGGGAGAACGGGACAAAAAGCTGCATAAGCAAGAGAAAATCTCAAGCAAATCTGAGACCACATAAACATGAAATAAAATGATCATAATAGAAAAAAAATCTTAGGATGGTGACGAAATTCGTTGTGCAGCTGTGACTCGTTGAAAATTGTGGAGCAATCTCATAGCATTCTCAAATATCACTTGTGGGTGGGTCAGAACTGCGTCATGGAGAGCTTTATTCCGAGCATATCAGATACCAGCAAGTAATTGCCCACACCTCCATCTCCTGGCGGCTGAGATATCTGGACGGATGTCGGGTCAGTAGGAAGAAATCTGTTTATCGACTCGTGAAGCTTTTGAATGCGGCTTGGGATGAGAGCCCAGATAGTGCGAGCATGGGGGCTGGCCCACAAGGCATGCGTTACGGTCTCACTTTCTGATAAGCAAATGGGGCACACGGAATCAGGAAGAAGGTGACGGCGTGAAAGACATTGCAGAGTAGGTAATGCGTTCAGACATGCCTGCCATAGATGGATTTTGACTTTATTAGGAATCCCCTGTTTCCAAATACTCTTCCACACTCGCTTATTTGTCTCCCTGCAAGAGCTACCGATCATACCTTCCTCTGTCTTCAAACGAATAGCTAGCTGGTATGTCGAGCTCACCGAAAACTTTCCATTCGACGCATGTTTCCAGATCAAGGAGTCATGAGCTTCCACGTTGGGAAGTGGAATGGCACAAATAACAGCAACACTAGAGCCCACAAACACCTCATTCAAAACTGGTACGCTCCACCTACCTCGTGCATGGTCAATAAGTTCCGCCACCTGTACCACCATCCGTGGGACTTGTCTTTGCTGCAAGTGTTCTGGGCCCCAATCCTCATTCCAAATATCAATTGATTGGCCATCGCCAACCTTCCACTAAAGCCCCTGTTGCAGTAAGCCTCTCGCAGCAATAATGCTACGCCAAATGAAAGATGGGTTAGAGCCGAGCTTGGCCTTCAAGAAAGAACACTAAGGGAAATATTTGGACTTGTAGACTCTGTAGAACAAGGAGGTAGGACTGGTAAGTAACTGCCAACCTTGCTTTGCAAGCAAGGCCAGGTTAAAACACTGTAAGTCCCGAAAACCAACTCCCCCATCCTCCTTAGACTTGCATAATTTTTCCCAACTCAGCCAATGTATTTTGTGTTCATTCAGCTGCTACCCTCACCAATAGTTTGCAACCATAGCATGAATATCATCGCACCACCCTTTAGGAATCTTGAAGCGACTCATAGTGTAAGTGGGGATGGATTGAACAACCGATTTAATCAAAATTTCTCGCCCCGCCTTAGACAATAATTTCTCCTTCCAACCTTGAATCCGATGAGTAACACGTACCTTGAGCCCATTAAATAGTGACATCTTTGAGCGCCCTGCCATGGCAGGTAAGCCAAAATATTTTTCAAAATTTTATGTACCATGAACCCCCCATAGATGTTGAATGGCACCTCTAATCTGTTCTAGGTTATTTTGGCTAAAGAAAATATTTGTCTTCTCCTTATTAATCACTTGGCCTAACGCTTTCTCTTATTTTTCCAAAACCTCTAATAATCTCATACATTCATCTATTTTTGCATGACAGAAAAGCAAACTATCATCCACAAATAGTAAATGCGAAATTTTGGGTCCACCCTAACAGATCGCCACCCCATGAATTTTATTATTTGCCTCTGCATCACGAAACAAAGCTGACAAGCCTTCTGCACATAATAAAAACAAATATGGGGATAATGGGTCTCCTTGGCGGATTCCCCTAGTAGGTTTTATATAACCTGTGGGCTCACCATTAAGTAACACAGCATAAAACGTGGTACACACACACATCATAATTAGATGAATCCACCGTTCCTCAAAACCCAATTGAAACATAATTCTCTTTAGAAAGTCCCATTCCACTCTATCATAGGTTTTAATCATATAGAGTTTGAGAGCCATTTGAGTATTTTTTCCACTTCTTTGTGTGCGTAGGCAGTGGATCATTTCAAAAGCTAAAGTAATATTGTCAGTAATTTGTTTGCCAGGAACAAATGCACTTTGAGAATCAGAAATAATGGTGGGTAGTAAAGTTTTGAGAAGGTTTGCCAATACTTTAGAAATTATCTTATACACGACATTGGAGAGACTAATTGGTCTATAATCAGCAACCACTTTAGGGGTCTTTTTCTTTGGAATCAGCACATTATGAGAGTGATTAATTTTGCGAAGCATATAACCCGAGTTCATAGTTTATAAAACAGCAGATATGACATTCCCACTAACAATATGCCAAAATTTTTGGAACAAAAAAATAGACATATCCTCAGTAACCACCCGATCCACAACCCGAATAGTATCCTCCATATCATTACACGGGTGAGCAGAGAACATTTCTTCAAAATAAGCAAAAGCCAAGTTACCCATGTGAGTCTCATCTTCCCACCAAACACCACTACTATCCAAGAGGCCTTTAATCGTATTTCTTCTTTTTCTTTGTTTCGCCCTTTGGTAAAAAAACTTAGTCTTGCAGTCTCTGCTACTAACCAAATCTCCCGGGATTGCTATCGCCAATGAAGCTCATCCTGGAATAATAGTGTATTAACTTCTTTCGTAGCTCCCTGAGTCTTTGATTATGCTGTCCCCGATCATTATCAGTCTGCAAAGCTTCCACCATCTCCATTAAAGCACTAGTCTGATTAGAGACATTCCCAAAAGCCGCACGACTCCAGTCAACAAGAGCCCTACGGCACTGGGTGATTTTCTGGCAAAGCATAAACATTGGACTGCCATGTTGCACTGGTTTATTCCTGGATTCTCTAATAACGATTTCACAATCTGCCTTCATCACCCATTTCTCCTCAAACCATCGTATCTTCATTGATCTCCTTGGCCGACGTGGACGTGCACCAAGCTGTACCATAAGAGCTAAGTGGTCCGAAACCATACTAGTTGCATGCGTGACTGAATATGTTGGGAATACATCAAGCCATGTTGCTGTTGCCAAAGCACGATCAAGCCACCCTAAATATTCTCCTCAACATCATGATTATTATTCCATGTGAACTTGTTACCTTCATACTCCAAGTCAATAAGTTGACATGTATTCATTGCCTCATGAAAGTCGATAACTTGTCGCATTGGCCGTGCTCTTCCCCCTGCCTTCTCATGAAGTGCCAGGATCTCATTGAAATCCCCCATGCATAGCCACGGTTTGTTATCAAGTCGACCAAGATGTTTGAGGGGGGCCCACGACTCTCGCCGATGTCCATGCTCGAGGTCACCATAGAACCCAGGAAAATGCCATGCCGTAGTGGTTACCGTATTAATATGTGCATCAATATGAAATTGCGAGTAGTTTTGAATAACCACCACTGCCTCTTCATTCTACAACAAAGCCAGCCCTCCATTGCTGCCAACGCTTGGAACTGTAAAATTATTTCCAAATCCCAATTGAACTCGAATCATCTCCATCCTGCCTGCATCAAGCTCTGTTTCTATAAAAAAAAAAACTTGGGGACCTTTAGATTTCACCATTAGGTGAAGCGCAAGAACTGCCTGGGGGTTCCCAAGCCCCCGGCAGTTCTAGCTTAAGAGAATCATTGTGCGTGGCGGGGCTGTACACCAACTGCCGCCGATATCTCCACCCCATCAGTAACCCTTTGCTCTGGAACTCCTCTTACTTTCTTCGCATTAGGTGCCGTAATTAGCTCTACATGAAAATCTTCATTGGCTGTGCTCTTCCCCCTGCCTTCTCATGAAGTGCCAGGATCTCATTGAAATCCCCCATGCATAGCCACGGTTTGTTATCAAGTCGACCAAGATGTTTGAGGGGGGCCCACGACTCTCGCCGATGTCCATGTTCGAGGTCACCATAGAACCTAGTAAAACGCCATGCCGTAGTGGTTACCGTATTAATATGTGCATCAATATGAAATTGCGAGTAGTTTTGAATAACCACCACTGCCTCTTCATTCTACAACAAAGCCAGCCTCCATTGTTGCCAACGCTAGGAACTGTAAAATTATTTCCAAATCCCAACTGAACCCGAATCATCTCCATCCTACCTGCATCAAGCTTTGTTTCCATCAAAAACAAAACTTGGGGACCTTTAGATTTCATCATTAGGTGAAGCGCATGAACTGCTTGGGGGTTCCCAAGTCCTCGGCAGTTCTAGCTTAAGAGAATCATTGTGCGCGGCGGGACTGTACACCAGCCGCCGCCGATATCTCCACCCTATCAGTAACCCTTTGCTTTGGAACTCCTCTTACTTTCTTCGCATTAGGTGCCGTAATTAGCTCCACATGAAAATCTTCATTGGCCATGCTCTTCCCTCTGCCTTCTCATGAAGTG
Organism: Fagus sylvatica; assembly: GCA_907173295.1. NCBI lineage: Eukaryota > Viridiplantae > Streptophyta > Magnoliopsida > Fagales > Fagaceae > Fagus > Fagus sylvatica. The sequence continues at coordinate 24,420,023 of OU015769.1, read as the reverse complement.
CCAGGATCTTATTGAAATCCCCCATGCATAGCCACGGTTTGTTATCAAGTCGACCAAGATGTTTGAGGGGGGCCCACGACTCTCACCGATGTCCATGTTCGAGGTCACCATAGAACCTAGTAAAATGCCATGTTGTAGTGGTTACCGTATTAATATGTGCATCAATATGAAATTGCGAGTAGTTTTGAATAACCACTACTGCCTCTTCATTCTACAACAAAGCTAGCCCTCCATTGTTGCCAACGCTTGGAACTGTAAAATTATTTCCAAATCCCAACTGAACCCAAATCATCTCCATCCTACCTGCATCAAGCTTTGTTTCCATAAAAAACAAAACTTGGGGACCTTTAGACTTCAACATTAGGTGAAGCGCACGAACTGTCTGGGGGTTCCAAAGCCCCCGGCAGTTCTAGCTTAAGAGAATCATTGTGCGTGGCGGGGCTGTACACTAGCCGCCGTCGATATCTCCACCCCATCAGTAACTCTTTGCTCTGGAACTCCTCTTACTTTCTTCGTATTAGGTGCCGTAATTAGCTCCACATGAAAATCTTCATTGGTCGTGCTCTTCCCCCTGCCTTCTCATGAAGTGCCAGGATCTCATTGAAATCCCCCATGCATAGCCACGGTTTGTTATCAAGTCGACCAAGATGTTTGAGGGGGGCCCACGACTCTCGTTGATGTCCATGTTCGAGGTCACCATAGAACCCAGTAAAACACCATGCCGTAGTGGTTACCGTATTAATATGTGCATCAATATGAAATTGCGAGTAGTTTTAAATAACCACCACTACCTCTTCATTCTACAACAAAGCCAGCCCTCTATTACTGCCAACGCTTGGAACTGTAAAATTATTTCCAAATCTCAACTGAACCCGAATCATCTCCATCCTACCTGCATCAAGCTTTGTTTCCATCAAAAACAAAACTTGGGGACCTTTAGATTTTATCATTAGGTGAAGCGCACGAACTGCTTGGGGGTTCCCAAGCCCTCGGCAGTTCTAGCTTAAGAGAATCATTGTGCGCGGCGGGACTGTACACCAGCCGCCGCCGATATCTCCACCCTATCAGTAACCCTTTGCTCTGGAACTCCTCTTACTTTCTTCGCATTAGGTGCCGTAATTAGCTCCGCATGAAAATCTTCATTGGCCATGCTCTTCCCTCTGCCTTCTCATGAAGTGCCAGGATCTCATTGAAATCCCCCATGCATAGCCACGGTTTTTTTATCAAGTCGACCAAGATGTTTGAGGGGGGCCCACGACTCTCACCGATGTCCATGTTCGAGGTCACCATAGAACCTAGTAAAATGCCATGCTGTAGTGGTTACCGTATTAATATGTGCATCAATATGAAATTGCGAGTAGTTTTGAATAACCACTACTGCCTCTTCATTCTACAACAAAGCTAGCCCTCCATTGCTGCCAACGCTTGGAACTGTAAAATTATTTCCAAATCCCAACTGAACCCGAATCATCTCCATCCTACCTGCATCAAGCTTTGTTTCCATCAAAAACAAAACTTGGGGACCTTTAGATTTCATCATTAGGTGAAGCGCACGAACTGCTTGGGGGTTCCCAAGCCCTCGGTAGTTCTAGCTTAAGAGAATCATTGTGCGCGGTGGGGCTGTACACCAGCCGCCGCCGATATCTCCACCCTATCAGTAACTCTTTGCTCTGGAACTCTTCTTACTTTCTTCGCATTAGGTGCTGTAATTAGCTCCACATGAAAATCTTCATTGGCCGTGCTCTTCCCCTTACCTTCTCATGAAGTGCCAGGATCTCATTAAAATCCCCCATGCATAGCCATGGTTTGTTATCAAGTCAACCAAGATGTTTGAGGGGGGCCCATGACTCTCGCTGATGTCCATGTTCGAGGTCACCATAGAACCCAGTAAAACGCCATGCTGTAGTGGTTACTGTATTAATATGTGCATCAATATGAATTTGCGAGTAGTTTTGAATAACCACCGTTGCCTCTTCATTCTACAACAAAGCTAGCCCTCCATTGCTGCCAACGCTTGGAACTGTAAAATTATTTCCAAATCCCAACTGAACCCGAATCATCTCCATCTTACCTGTATCAAGCTTTGTTTCCATAAAAAAAAAAAACTTGGGGACCTTTAGATTTCACCATTAGGTGAAGCGCACGAATTGCCTGGGGGTTCCCATGCCCCCGAAAGTTCCAGCTTAAGAGAATCATTATGCGTGGCGGGGTTGTACACCAGCCGCCGCCGATATCTCCACCCCATCAGTAACCCTTTGCTCTGGAACTCCTCTTACTTTCTTTGCATTAGGTACTGTAATTAGCTCCACATGAAAATCTTAAGGATTCGATCTCTTAGACCCCACTATAGTAAATATCAAAACATCTTGGAGCATATCCGTATGTTTTGGCCTTACACGTTTCCATGTGGGGCCAGCCTTCTTATGTTTGAAATTCAAAACATCACTTGCCACTTCAGCCAAAACTTCCTTTAGATGGTCATTACCTACTACCACATAGTCAACATTAATATTATTGCCAACATTAATATTATTGCCATGCAAACCTCTAGAAATCTCCATGCAATTATCATGCTCCAATGCCTGATCAATCTCTTGTAATTGCTCTTCAAAAGTTGACCGCCTTTGATATGAAATTGGAGAGATTTTCGGGATAGTCATAACCGCCTCCAGACTTTCCTTCTTTGTCGGGTTTGAAGTCGCCGGTGTCTCTGTGTTCACCGGTGTTGGTTTCAGCCTTATGTCACCATGATTGTTCCTATCTGATGTCCTATGGCGATGGTCATGACGATTCTTCTCAAAGAAACTATACGTCTTGTGGGTATAGTGTTCGGAATCACCCCTCAACCATGTCCCATATTGATGGTCCACCGCCAAGAGAGACCCCTTGGACCTGAGCCAAATCTCACATTCTTTCTCATCATGCGTAAGCAAACCACACCAGTAGAAAAAGTTGGGCAAACGCTTATATTTGAAGGACACCCAATAATCTTGATCTCCCATCCCTATCTTACGCCCACGGCATAACGGGTGGCTAATATCCAACTTCACTCACACTCTCATAAAACTGCCTTTGTGTGTTCCTTCATCCACGTCTTCCGCTTGTTCCAATATACCCAAGGTTCTCCCGATCTGTTCACGCACCCCCTTCTGCATAAACTTAATTGGGAGATCATGTATTTGGACCCAGAAAGATGCATATGTAACTTCTGCATAAACTTAATTGGGAGATCATGTATTTGGACCTAGAAAGATGCATATGTAAAACAGATTGTAGAGAATTAAGTGGTATCGTCTATGCGAGTGAGGAGCACTAAGTGTCTGTCAAATGACCATGGACCATTAGCCAGAACATGTTCTAGATCCACCTCGACATGAAAGATGAACATAGCCTTATTATCACCCATGTCCCTCGCCGTGAGAGCCCCCACTGGTCTCCATACTGGTTTCAATGCCCTCTGCACCGCCTCCATATCAATCACCCTTTTAGTAAGGAACTTTGCAGCGAGGATACACACTCCATTGTCGTCCTCGCTGGTCACAACAATACGACAGTCTTCTTTGTCCATCAGAGATAGTTGTTTCCAGTTTCATGTCAGTTCCTCCATCGCATAGTATTACACTCGTGGGGCAGAGAAACGTTGAAAATTCTACCAAGAATACCACTCTCAAAGCAAGGTATTGTACTAAGACAAAAGCACTACTACTGACGGCTAGGGTCTAGAGAGACCTAACGCCATCAGAGAAAAAAAAAAGTTGTTATTTATTAAGTTTGGTTACCATTTCAGATTTCCATTATTACTCTCATACTCTTCTCAATCAAACGTTGGTTAATTCCCAACGTAAACGTTAGAACCTCCAATTAATTTCACCTTTTGTTCTTCACATAAATGTAAGTTTATTCATTAAAAAAAAAAAATGTAAGTTTATTCATGAAAGGAAGCAATTTCTTTCTACAATCATTGTTGAGAAGGGCACTAGCTTGCTGAACGAATACAAGCAACTGACGGGTCACCGAGAACACAGCAGTATGCAGGGCATCATGCAAGACCAGTGACCAATTGCTTAATGGTTTTCGTGATATTTCATGATGTCACTCTTTTTCGTCCCCCAAAAAGTATTCTTTAATATTCACGCCCTTCTTTGTAAGCATGAGTCATAGCCACATAGTAATGGTGGGAATTAGACTTGAATTGATATGAAGCAAGGTAATTTCTTGACAGAATCTGAGTTTTGGGCTACAATGAAGGTACTTTTTTTTTTTTTTTTTTTTTTTTTTTTTTTTTTTTTTTTTTTTTTCTTTGAATAGTATGTTTTGTATTATGGTGCTTTTGCTCTCTGTTTAGTGTTTAAGTTAATAAGACTAGGATTTATATTTTTATTTCCTTTTCCCTTTGCGTCTGCTGATTGATGAGTCAATTGAAGACATGGAATTGAAATGTTGTTAACTCTGCAGGATTTCAGATTTCACAATATGAGACCAAAGGAATGAAGGATACATCATACAATTATTTTGCATAGAGGCTGTTACTGCAACAACTAAGGAAGTTAGCTAGACTTGGTTTGTTGTTTGTATTGTATTGATAAAATATATAATCAGGCCATGCTACTTTGCTAGGGTTGCAGAATAGTTGTGTGCATTTGTATTTGCATTTGCACTAAATATAATATTCTATGTTTTTTGTTGCTTTTTTTAAGAGGTTTGATGGCTTTTATGTTTAGAAATCAATTAGTTTATTGGGTTTTGATTAATTATAAAAAATTTAATGAGTTTTGTAATTGCCAAAAACACTAAGTAATTACTTCTAATCATTGTCATGAACTTTCCCAATAATACCCTCTTTTCTTCATCTGTTTGTCACTTAGTAGGGTTTTTTATTTATTTATTTATTTTTTACCTTGGAAAAGTGAACAAATTAATAAATATAGATTTCCTAATTTGGTATTAGCCAAAGTTGTCAATGGGGCTTTCTCTCAAAAAACAACATATTCTTAGATTTTATTTTCAATAACTTTCTCGTGCATTACTTTAATTAAAAATTAAGTAGTTACTTCATTTAAAATATGTCATTATCATTCCGTTAATCATTTGTGCAAGGAAACTAACATAATTGAATGGATGGATTAATAGCGTTTGCTTGTTCTTTATCAAGAGAACTATGGTTCGAATCTCTCATTTCTCACTTATAACAATTGAATTAAAAAAAAAAAAAAAAAAGAACCCACAAGAAATAAAATGGTGGACCGTGGACCTGAAACAAATATTATTGTCATTTCCTTCGGGTGCTCCATTTTTGTCAAAACATGGCAACATTCCTTTTACTCAAGCCTGTTCCTTCTCCACCTCTCCTTACCTCACCTATTTCCTTCTAACCAAATAGACTGTTGGCATGTTTAATTACACAACCAATTGGACTGAGAACATAAGTTATAGAATCATAGATAAGCCGAAGCCTGAGGGGTTCTAATAAGAATCCCTAATATCCACTATAGCATGTGTAATCTCTGATTCGTTACACTGTCCCCATTTTGTTTTATGTGATTTTTGATTGTCAACTTCCATGCAATTTACAAGCAAGCAAAAACAGACCAATATACAGTCCCGAGAACTTGATTCCTAGCCAAATATCCCAGTGTTGCAAATTGGGCATATCTGACAGAAACACAGTAAGGTAAAGATAAAGATATAGGCATAAATATCTAGAATTCTGAACAAGTTCTGATTTAATAAAATACTGACCTTGTTAATGCTAAGCCATTTAGTGATGCATTCACTATGGTAGACATGCTTGTGAGGCAATTTTATTTGCCGGTCACCTCTTTTGTATCTCATCTGGCAAACCACACATCTGTTTGCAGACAATAGCATTATGATTTATGAACGGATGAATCAGCTACACAGACAATGATAGAAAAGAGGGAAGACCCAATACGTGTCTTTTAATTATTGGAATGGTGGACGGATGACGTGGTTCACCCGGTGAACTGAATAATTTCTCATGAATGTGTATGGTTAGAAGACCCACCTGATTTTCTCAAAGCCACTTTGGCTAATGATGTATCTCATTTTCAATATTTATCATATCCAAGTTTTCTTTCAAAAAAAAAAAAAATCATACTAAATGTTTGTACCTAATTTTAACTATTATTAGTGTCAATTCTTGAACATACCTTATAGAGATAAAATTCGATAGGTAATTTTCCTATTTGTATACTTAATTTTCACTCCTTAACGTAACTTTTGATATTGTAATATAATGAATTGATTCAATGTTAACATTTTTCAAATAAGTTATGAAAATTGAATTATGATGAAAATGTTATGAAAATTGAGTTAATGATGAAAATATATTGAAAACGAACAACCAATTTTTTAGAATAGAATAAAAAAATTTCATCGAAGTTTATACTTGAATTAATAATGAGTTTTATTAAGAAGAATTGGATTAGTTTAAAATAAGGAGGAAGTGGTTTTAATTAGACTTGACATAATTTTAAATAGGCTAGAAGTAATTGAAATTGGAGGGACACTTGCACAAAATTGGAGCACTTGAAATCTAATTAGAAAAATACTTAAAACCAAATTAGAGTTTACTTATAATCTAACTTGGATCATTATTAAACTTCCACTTTAATATATTATATACATATAGATAATTACATAACATAGTGGTGAGGAGTTTCACGATAGTTATAATAATAAGACAAATAGTCTTTTTAGGCTTAATTACACTTTTGGAATTGAACGTTTGTCCCATGTTTCAAAATGTTCTCCAACATTTTAAATGTTTTATTTTAGTCCTTAATCTTATATTAGTGTTTTATTTTAGTTTTTACTGTTAAGTGATGGATGAAAAAATATGATGTGATTGGCGGAAATATTAAAATAATGAAAAAATGATGACATGATGCTAGTAGACCTTAAAAAAAAAAAAAAAAAAAAAAGCCTCATGAAACATTTGGGGATTCCTCATATGAACACCCAATTTAGAAAAGAAAAAAGAAAAGTTGATGACCAAAAGTGTAATTAAACATTTTTTTTTTCCTAAAAAAAAACTCTAAGAATGAAAAGTTTCATATTGTATTTGCATCACATATATGCACGATATGTTTTCCTCCTATTGCTCACCATATAGAAGTAGTATATATAAAATTATTCATAAAATTTGTTTTAAGAGCCACTTTATTATCAAAGGTCTAAAAAGTTTAAAGTAATTATTTATTTCAATTAATTTATAATATTTTCTGATTTGATAAAAATCGATCCAATCTTACATAATTTGCTTCCAATATATAACTTGTGGTATTATTGTTACTCTTTATTTTATTGTTTAATGTCACTCATCTAGTGAAATAATTTATAATTTATATAATATTAATTAATGACATTTTTAAAGAACATATTAATTATATGCATCTCTCATTTAAAAAATATATTAATTATATGCATCAAAAGTTTGAGATGCACTAGGACTTTGTGGCTGCTTTACATTTGTTTGAAGTATTTTCAAGAACTTTGACCTTAAATTATATATATATATATATTAACTTGTGCTGGTCTTCCACAAGGCAAACAAATTTAGCTGCAAACTTCTCTTATCAAAGTCCACGTTTGAAAATTAAGGTTGCTAGACACAAGCCAGCATCGTTAAGTCTTTTATATATAGATGCAGTTAAATGGTGAAGAAACTTTTGCCCAAGCCTTTGCTAAACATGAATAATGTCTTAAGGATAACATAAAGAAGATGCAAGCTTGGAGAACTTCTTTGAGAGAAGTGTCCAATCTTAAAGGGTGTCATTTACTGGATGGGTAATCCAATTTAATTAACATATTTCTTTCTTTTCAATATTTTTAAAAATTACTCTTCTTATAATTAGTCTTGTTTTGAACCTTAGGCAAACCTACATACCCGTTCAAGGTTATTTAAATTTTGTCTTGGGCCAATTAATTTACATTTTTCTATTCAATCGACAAACTAGAACACTGGATTTCTACTTCTTTTTTGGCCTATTTCTTGGTGGTTTGAACTCACCACAAATCATTCTATCTTCATTGCAGGCCTGAGTCAAAATTTATCCAAAACATTGTGGGAGAGCTATGGCAAAAATTGAGTTACGCATCCTCAGAAGATCTTGATGACCTTGTAGGAATAATTTCTTGAGAAAAGAAATTAAAGTCATGTTTGGCTACAAGGTCAAATGATGTTCGCATTATAGGGGTTTGGGGGATGGGAGGGATAGGTAAAACAACTCTTGCTAGAGTTGTTTTTCATATGGTTTCTAAGGAGTTTGAAGGTTGTTGTTTTCTCACCAATGTTAGGGAAAATTCTGAAAAGTATGGTTTAGTTCCATTGCAAAAAAGAATTATTCTTCAAGTTTTGAAAGAAAGTGTGAGTATACACGATGTTGATGAGGGAGTTTTCATGATCAAGAATAGGTTACGTTATAAAAGAATTCTTCTCGTTCTTGATGATGTAAATCAATTAGACCAGTTAAAAAGGTTAGCTTGGAAACATGATTGGTTTGGTTCAGGTAGTAGAGTTATCATAACAACAAGGGATAAGCAGTTGCTACAAATACTTAAAGTAGATGACATATATGATGTTGATGGATTGAATGATGATGAAGCTCTTCATCTTTTAAGTTTGAAAGCTTTTAAAAAAGACCAACCTCCCACAGATTATCTAGAGCTGTCCAAAGATGTTGTACATTATGTTAAAGGCCTTCCTTTAGCTATTGAAATTTTGGGTTCCAATATGTTTGGTACAAGTATCAGCGAATGGAAAAGTACATTAAATAGGCTTAAAGAATTTCCTGAAAGTGATATTCTCCAAGTACTTAAAATAGGTTTTGAAGGACTACACAAAACAGAGAAGGAAATATTCCTACATATTGCATGTTTCTTTAATTATAAGGAGAAAAATGATGTAGTACAAATGCTAGATTATCTTGACCTTTACCTTGATGTTGGATTAAGGGCTCTTGTTGATAAATCTCTCGTAAAAGTGAATGACACTAAAGTATGGATGCATGATTTACTGCAAGAAATGGGCAAGAACATAGTTCATCAAGAGTGCCTTGAAGAGCCTGGAAAGCGTAGCAGATTGTGGTCATTTGTGGACATTAATAGTGTACTAACAAAAAATACGGTAAGAAGTTATTTAGAAAACCTGAGCATATACCTTATCATAATATTCAAAAGAGTTCACTTTAGAGTAGATTTGGTAATCATATATCTTCCAATTCACTAATCCATTTTGTTTATGATTTTTAGGGAACAAAAGCAAATCAAGGCATGGTCTTAAAGTTGCATGAATCAAAAGAGGCATATTGGAGACCTGAATCCTTTTCAAAGTTGCATCATCTTAAATTGCTCATAATTGATAGTGTTCACCTTTCGCATGATTCGAAACATCTTCCTAATAGCTTAAGAATTATTGATTGGAGTGGGTACCCGTCAAAATCTATTCCATCAAAGGTAATTAGGTACCCTTATCCAACTTTATTTTTAAGTTTCATTAAACTGTAAGGTTTTGTAGATGCTAATTGTTTTATAAATTTTTTTTTGTTGTTGTTGTTTTTTAACAGTCTTATGAGAGGTTGAAATCCATCTGATTGAGAAAGTCTCCAAAACTGGTTGAAACCCTTGACTTCACCAAAGTCCCAGTTCTTGAGAAATTGGTTCTTGAAGATTGTATAAATTTACCTGGGGTGCACCCATCAATTGGAGTTCATAAAAAGCTTAAAGTTCTTAGTTTAAAAGGTTGCAAGAACCTCAAAAGTCTTCCAAGCAAGTTTGAAATGGAGTCCCTTGAGATTCTTATTCTTTCTGGTTGCTTAAAAGTAAAAAAAAAATCCAGAATTTGGGGGAAATATCGAACGTGTATGCCAGCTTTACTTGGATGGTACAACTATTACAAAACTACATGCATCAATTGAGAATTTGACCGGCCTAGCTTCATTGAAATTAAAGGATTGCAAAAATCTAGTGTGTCTACCCAGCACCATTTTAAATTTGAAGTTGCTTAAAGATGTGGATATTTCTGGATGCTCAAAATTTGAGAGACTGTCAGAGAATTTGGGGAATGCAGAAAGTGTAGAGGAACTTGATGTGAGTGGAACTGCTATAAGACACGTGCCTTCTTCCATTGGTCGCTTGAAAAATCTTAAAATGCTGGCTTTCAAGGGATGTAAGGGGTTATCATTGTCTAATAAATCATGGTATGAGCTCATCCCTTTTTATTCAAAGCTGATAAGTCTAGATCCAGTGGGATTGTCCCCTCTATTGGGTTTGTGTTCTTTGACCTATTTGAATCTAAGCGACTGCAATCTCAAGGCAATCCCCAATGATATTGGTAGCTTATTCTCTTTAGAAGCTTTAATTCTAGATGGAAATAAGTTTGTTTGCCTTCCTGAAAGCATCAGTCAACTATCTAATTTGAAATGGATGGGGGTGGATAATTGCACGAGTCTTCGATCATTGTCAAAGCTTCCATCAAATATTGAACAAATTGGGGCAAGAAATTGTATCTCATTGGAAATGTTACCAGATCTATTAAAACCAAATGATTCATTCAAACAATATCTATTTCTTGAGAATTGCTTCAAATTGGCTGACAATCAATGCTTCACTGATGTGTATTTTGCAGCAATAAAAAAGCAGGTTCAGGTCTCTCTCTCTTCTCTCTTCTCTCTTTCTAATTCTCAGTTCTAAATATCATGTTTTGTATGTTTTAGGGACTCTCTCCTCAATTTCCAAATAATAATTATGGTGTTGTTATTCCTAGAAGTGAAATTCTAGAGTGGTTTACCCATCAAAGTACGGGGGATGAAGCAAATATAAAAGAACCTTCAAATTTGTGTAATGAGTGGATGGGAATTGCTCTTTGCGTTGTGTTTTGTTCGCACCCGCATCACCAAATCAACAACCAGAACAATGAACTTTACTTTTGGTTGACAGCCAATGGAAATACGAATTTACCTACACCAGGCATTCACAGTATTCCTTACGTTTTATCAGATCACCTTTGGCTAGGGGTGGGCTCGGGTCGGGCGGTTCGGGTTTGGGGGTAAATTTTCATCCTACCCGACTGAGTCGGGTTTACAAAACCTAAATCCGTTGACCGTCCATTCAAGTAGTCGGTCGGGCGGCTCGGGTGGTCGGTTCGGGCGGTTCGGGTGGTCGGGTTTGGGGGTAAATCACCACAACAACAACAAATCACAACACAATAACAACAAATAACCAAATACACACAAAATATCACCAAATCACCAATATATATTCGGATTTTGAGAGTGAGAAAAGAGAGAGCAAGACCTACTTAAGAATTTTGGCCATGGCAGCGGCTTGATTTGAGTGTTGCGGTAAGGGGAAGACCTGGGAGTGAGAGCTGGAGGCGGCGACGACAGCGACGGCAGATCTGAGAGTGAGATCTAGTCGGCACTCGGCAGTATGCTTAGACGATGGTTTGAGAAAGATGGTGAGATCGTGAGGCGGCGGCGTGGTTGGATCAGGCGGCATGGTGGTGCGGCGGCCAAATCTGAAGAGTAACCGTGAAAGAAAAGAAAAAGAAAAGAGAGAGAGAGAGATATCGTGAGGTGTGAGGGAGGGCTGAAGGGAAAGAAAAGAAAAAGAAAAAGAAAGGGGCGGGCGGGTGGGTGGGTTTAGGGGTATGGGTTAGGATTTTTTTATAAATAAACATAGTATAGCTATTTGGTCGGGCGGGTCGGGTATCCACCCGACCAAAATCATAAAATCCGTTGACCACCCGAAACCCGAAGAAAAATCAAAATAATATCCGTATCCGTCCGTAACTCATCTTGCGGGCGGGCGGGCGGTGGCTCGGGTCGGCCGGTTGAGTCGGGCGGGTCGGGTTTCGCGGGTTTTTGCCCACCCCTACCTTTGGCTACTCTATTTGTCTCCTTCATACTTTCATGAGAATGAGATACAATCATTGTGGGAATGTGATAAGAATGGATTCAGTTAGATTGGCATTAAAATTGACACCGAAGGTACAGCCTTGGAGGTAAAGAAACTCGGGTTCCGTATGGTGTACAAGAAAGACATTGAAGATCTCAACCGAATTACGGCCCAGTGTAGCAACAACAATAATATGACCCTCATTTAGTGATTAGTGTTATTTCTAACAATTGTTTAAGATTATTATTTAGCTTGTTAAGATTATTATTATCTAGTTAAGATTATTATCTACGGGTAACATCTAAGGCTTGCTGGCTTTGGGAATGCAGACATTTATATGTTGTACATAGAAGAAAGGTGCTACTAGAAGCAAGACCCCTAGTAGCTTTTGTCAAAGTTTTATATGCATTTTTTTTTTTACCTGTAATACTTACTATAGTGGTTAATAGTTTTTTTTTTTGGTACGCTGTTAATCCCAATACTCTTCTCAAATGTGTGATTTCTTTACCACTAACCAAAAAATTAATGTAAATTTCCTGTAATATAAAAATGAGATATCTTATAGAAAATTTCCATGACTCTTAACTTCTTGAAATTGATTTATTCATTATAATGGAGATTTTATTAACTCCTGACTTTATTCTCAGTAGCATGTGTTTGGTACGGTACTATATCCTTAATACATGTCTACATTGAAACTATTTTGTCATCAAACATCTTGATCACTCAGAAAAGTCAGTTTGATTTATTTCCAACAAAGAACATAAACACGAAAACACTAATGCTCAACACAGCGATTTGAAGGGGACTTCCTGCAATCTGATTTCTTCACAGAGTTCCATGATCCTGCAAAAGTAGTAGTTAGCTATGTTTGCCATGTTGGGACTCTATCGATTATCTATTATTGGCTAAACTTCTGTATGACTGTATGGAAACATGTTGTAGCACCTTACTTGATCATCGACCATGAATCCCGATACCAAGAAAAGCATTTTTGATCTTATAAAGCTCTCTGGTCACATCCTTCATATTAATTCTTTCTTTTGGCGATTCCATTGAACAAGCAAGGCCGACCTTGAAAAATGAAAGTAAGCAATTGTGCATATTGACATTCATCCGGCTTAGGTTCTCAATGTGGTTGTTTTCTTCTTCTGTCTCAATATTGTTGTGATCATCATTGTCATCATTATCTATTTCTGTTGCTGGTACTATTTCCTCTGCTTCTCTTGTGGAAAAGTTTGGATCCACAATCTGCACAAGTCTTTCTGGCAATGCCATCCCAACAAAGTTATGAAGGTTGAAACCATCTTTAAACATTTTGTCAGTGGGTCTCTGCCCCGTGAACATCTCCAACACAAGTATTCCATAGCTATAGACATTGCCTTGCTTTGACACCTCACCACCCATTCTGTATTCTGCAATTTAAATGTTTCACATGCTTAGTTAATATGAGGGAAATTTTTTTAACAGCAGGTTACTACTTACTTTTAGTGGTCTGGGATACAATATAATTTAGAGGTTAAATGTTGTGTTTAATATTTGGAAATATGTGACATAGAATTTGCATTCTAAAATCAAAACTACTAAAAACTTTGGAAAATTGCATGATATAGAAGGGAGCAACATTCATACTTACATCTTACATTTTGCAATGAAAAATATAGTTAATGATTAATTATGATCATTGTGAGGGGTGGTTTTTCGTGTCACGCCACGTGTCGCAACGAGATTGGTTGGAGCGTGAACTAAACCTTTGAGGGTACGGGAGTTGAACCCAAAATTCAACCGAGGGCCCAAAAGGCGGCCCAAGGGCTAATGGGGCAGCTTCCTTAAAGAAGTGAGGACCAAATCTGCCAAGGCCCAAGTCCAATGAGCAGCTGCAGTAATAATAACCAAATGGCCCAAAATGTAACGTCTTGTTAATGAAAGCCCAAAATAACAATGGACTAGTGCTTCCACTATTTCATGGAGAATCTGGACTCAAAGCATAACAACTTAAACCCAAGATGGACTCAAAAGTTATTAAGACATGATTCTGTCACTAATATCTGCTGCAACGAATAAAACTCATAACAATGAACTTGTAGGGATTAAAAGAGTTTGACTAAGCGGGAGAGAACCAATTCTATGAAGCATGCATGGGGTTAAAAGGGAAAGTGTTTAGGGTTTTATGGTGTAAGTCTCAAGGTTGAAGAAGGCCAAGAGCTTAATATGATGTTTACTGCTGTAGTCCAAATATCTGCCAGGAGGCACTTTTGGAGATGAGAGCTCAAATCATGTGTCTTAGGCCTGGGTTAGTGTTTAGGGTTTAGGAACAGAGTTTTAAGGTTGAAGATGACCTTCAAACCTTATACTTGAGGATGTGTGGTAGAGAATGCACTTAGGGGAGAGCAGCCCAATTACTGCTGCAACGAGCTTCGGACTACTTTTGCAATCTCCATGGTATTTTCTGATCTGGTCGTGGGTCAGTGTTTAGGATAGTGAAAATGGTTAAGGCTGAAGTGTTTAGGCTTGGCTTCAGCTGGTTGTGTTGTGGTTGGGCTAAGTTATGGATAGCTTGAATTGAGTTATGCTAAGTTCCGTTGTCCCTCTTAGGTGATGTTCAAGGGTTCCATTTATAGAAGGTTTCATGATGGTATGGGGCTGGTTATGCATGCTCCTTGGCCTTGGTTTCCAAGAAAATAATAACTCTGCCCCCCAGTGGACTTTGAGCCATTATTTTAATGGAAGCCTCACCTATAGAATTAATTCCCCACCTCCATACCAAACTCCCTAAGTCCTACAAAAATGGAGAAGTGAGCCTAGCACAGAGCTGGGCTGTAAGGGTCACTTCCTCAGCCTTGATTGGCTGGTCAGGTCATGATGGTGAAGATAAAATAATATTTTTGTCCTGTCACGGATTTCTGCCGCGTCTTGTGGCCAATGGTGATTGAAATCCTCATCATAATTACTGTTCAGGCAGCCAATGCATGGTTTGCAGAACCTGTTGGCTTGGAGAAGATAAACCATTAATGACAACTTGCTTGCTTCAATGAGCTTTTATAGATATGGGCTGAGTTGACTCAGATATGTGTGTTGTCAGGTTACAGCTGCAGAGCATGCAGCCAATAGCTGCGATTTCCAGTTGTATTTCTGGACCAATCCATGGTTTTCTTTATGTTTCCCACGTCTGAAGGGGATTAAATAAGGGAGACAGGCTCTTTGTCCAATTTCTTAAAAGGAGGAGAGAGAAACGTGGGTTCCAAGAAGGGTAATTACTTATTCAGCTTTTATTTAAAGCTGTTCTGACTTTGTGGGGCCCTATGGACAGCTGTCCCAGCTGGCCAAGGCTGGGTTAAGGCCTTGGACTTGCTCTTGGGCTTTAGTTGCTTATTAAAACCTCCCTTTAAGCCCGAAATGGTATGTTGAGGCTGATAGCAGGAGCTTTTCTGGGCTGGGCTCTCAATTAGACATAACCAAGCTTAAATAATCCATTTAATCCTCAACTTTTGAAGCCCATCTCGGCTGGTCAATGGGCAGTAACGGTAATGGGCCAAAACTCCAGTTGTGCTTGCTGGGCTTAGCAAGAATTGCCTTATTTAAGCCTAATCAATTGGTAAATGGGCCAATTCATTTTAAGGCTGAAAAAATGGGCATCTACAATCATCTAATCATCATATTTCATTTACTTATTTGTAATTAAGTAGTAGATAAAGGCCTTCCAACAAGCCATGGCTTCATGCATGGCTACAGAGAGAATAGTCCATCCTGCATGTGGTAAAATAAGTTTACAACTTCAATAGCTTTGCCTCCATTCTAAGCAATCTTCTATCTTGGGATTGTTGATGTGAATTCTTCTTCGTCTTTACTTTTTGTCGCATCTTTGACCAATGTTCATTTTCGCGTGTAACTAAATTTAGAGATGTTGTGGTTGTGGATCACAGTTCCAACAGTGCTTATAGTGTTAAGCGCAATTGCGATTTACTTGTATTTGCAGAGGAAAAACAGAGAGAAACCAGATGATGAATATCCAAGAATTGAAGACCAGATTCAAGGGTCCTCTATGGCTCCAACAAAATTCAAATTGAAAGAGCTGAGAAAAGCAACAGGCAATTTCAACCCCAAAAACAAGCTTGGAAAAGGCGGCTTTGGAACGGTCTATAAGGGATTCTTGGAAAAATATAAGGAGGTAGCCATCAAGAGAATCTCGAAGGATTCGCGCCAAGGCAAACAAGAATTCATAGCGGAAGTCACAACAATCGGTAGCTTACATCACAAGAATCTAGTGAGATTGATCGGATGGTGCTACGAAAGGCGTGAGCTACTTCTCGTGTATGAGTTCATGCCAAATTGTAGCCTAGACAGGTTTATATTTGGCATGGAGGAATTACCAACACTGAGTTGGGAAAGAAGGCATGCCATAATTTATGGGGTAGCTCAGGCATTGGATTATCTTCATAATGGGTGTGAAAAGAGGGTGCTTCATCGAGACATTAAATCCAGCAACATAATGTTGGACTCAGGGTTCAATGCAAAGCTAGGAGACTTTGGACTAGCTCGTACCATTCAACAAAGCGAAAATACTCACCACACAACGAAAGTGATTGCAGGAACACCGGGCTATATGGCTCCAGAAACTTTTCTTACCGGTAGAGCAACTGTCGAAACAGATGTCTATGCATTTGGTGTTCTTGTATTGGAAGTTGTAAGTGGAAGGAAGCCTGGAAATCAGAATGAAGAACAGAGCGATTACAACAACAACAACAACAGTTTGTATTGGCTATGGGATCTTTACAGGCAAGGAAGGATCCTTGATGCTATTGATTCAAGATTGAAGAAGGAATTTGATGAGGAGGAAGAAATGCTGAGCATAATGCTTATTTTGGCATTGGCTTGTTGCCATCCAAATCCACACCAGAGACCCTCTATGAGAACAGTTTTGCAGGTACTCAAAGGGGAAGTACCACCACCAGTTGTGCCTACTGAAAGACCAGCTTTTATGTGGCCAGCCATGCCTCCTTCATTCAAAGATGACAGGGAAAACATTCCCAGTGGAAGGCAACTTGATCAATTTACAGAACTCACTGGGAGATGAATCATGCCAACAGCTAGAATTGGAATGTTACTTATTGCAGTACTTTTTTGATAAAAATGTCAATGATTATTTATTAGTTAGTTTAGGATTTATCTTAGGATTGTCTTTGTTTAGAGTCAGAATGTATACATTGGAGAATAATGCTAAAGGCATAACAATTTCCACAACAGTCGAGTTAGCAATTTTGTATTAGTTCTAATCTAAACCGATTATGACATCACATTATCATCCAACATTTACAACTTGATACCTCTTGAAATATTTTATGAAATTTGTTGTACATCAAGACTTATTGAGCAAGTTAATCTTTTGAGTTCCTGATGCATCCTCTTTATTTATTTTTTTCCAACTCCTTAGCGACACTGATCCTATATACTTGATTTAAATAAACAAACATAATGATTATTCAAATAAATACAATAAAATACTAATCACTTGAGAAAAAAAAAAAGAATAAGTAATTTTTATGGAGAAAATTGTTTAGTTGTTAGACCTGATGAGCTTAACGATAATCTCATAAGTTGAACAAACCTTTAGAAGTACTGGAGTGTATGATCTTTCAAAAATAAATTCAAATCTCAAGGGTAATTAAGTAGTCTTAGAGCCAGTCTCCACCTATTTCCACCTGGCATCATGTTGACGATCGAGTAAGGAAAACAAAATATTACAAAGTTTCCAATGCCGCGATTTATGCCAGTTTATAGAAAAACAATCATTAATTTTGGTTTCTTTTCCAAAGAATAAATTATTTAAAATTTTGAATTTCAATTCATCCATTATTATAATTAAATGTATAATGTGGAATTATCCAAAATCGAGTGCATTCAAGCTTTATTTTAATCCAATGAAGCTACAGAACAATCATTTGAGAACAGGACAAAGTTAAAGAAGACAAAATAGTGGATGTGTGCCTAAGCAATTGAATCAAAATTTGCCATTTGAAACTGATGCGAATACAAAGGCTTCCTTCAAACATAATCGGCTATGTTGCCATCCTTCTCAGACAGCTTATAAGCATGCCTTGATGTTGTTCCCAGCTCTCCATTCCTTCCAGCTGATCCACACTTATGGCAGCCACACAAAATTCTTCAAAATCCATATTCTGTATTGAATAAAAAAAATATGCAGCATGCACAAGTAGACAATCAGCTGCCACTCTTATCATTATACTGTTTTAGGAAGTAAAATTTTCAAATAAGACAATCAGTTACAAGTTACAACATAAATATGATTTTTGACAACATTACCATGTGAATCCTTGATCAATGGAAGGCTTGTTGTATAGGAAGAAAAATCATTGATTGTAAAGACAAATTCTATTCCAGGTGACAAATTCTGTCCCATGAAATAAAAATTTTGCACTTTATGTCTATCTCATTATAGAGGACTAGCAATAGGCAGACTCATTGGAATTAAAACCTTGTATCTTTATAATACGAGTATTGACATAAATAACTGATTTAGAAAAGGGAGGAATACAGTGGAAACCATACATACTTCAAAAATGGGGACAAACTACAACTCAAAAGAGAAGAAAACGATGTCAAATTCTCATATTTGAATAATGGATGTGTGGTGGATGGTGAAACCTTCCTCCCTCTCCTATTGAATGAAAAATGAAGAAGAATAAAGATAAAGATGCGGTATGGTAACTTCCTAAGGGGCACAAGGCTGAAGGTTTAGGTTGATACACCAAGATCTAAGCCACATTGTTACTTAAACTTGAAATACACAAGAAACAAAATACAAAACAAATATGAGGCATAATTGCCTTTCTAACATTTCCCTATGAATTAGCAATAACTTTTGACTCGTATATGATCCCTAACAAATAATATCCTACCATTTGCTTCAGAGACTGAATACCAGTTGAAACAAAAGTAATTCAAGTTGAATCATAAAATTGGTAATAATCCATTTATTCTTCCTAGTAAGTTGAATCAACTACTCATGCTTTTAATCCATCAATCTGATGGATTTGTTAACAAACTAATGCACATCCATGTTTTTCTGGGAATAAAAAGCCAAAGCTACAGATTATATAAATTAACTTTACAACCTGCGATTATAATCAGTCACCTGTTTAATCTGGATAATTTTTTTTTTTTTCTCAATAGTTGTGAATAAGAAATTTCAAACACAAGTGTTATGAATAGTGTTATTTTAGTGTGCATAACCCAAATGATTAGTATTTGGAAATTGAGAATAGTACGTGGCAATTGTTTAAATAACACTATTCTGAGCAATATCTTCAGAAGTGATGCTAATGTTGGTGATGGGGAAAGTCTTTTTCTCTTAGTAATCATAGAAAAAGTTGGGACTCTTATTGAGCTTGTTACACTTCACGTCCTTCAAGCCCAAAAGACTATTCTAATGAGAAAGGTGTGCTCACTAGTTATAAATTTTTCATTAGTATGTGAGATTCTACCACGCTCCCAAAAGCAATCTAATCATCAACTTGAATACTGGAGACGTTCTTCCTTTCTTTGACCCATTGTTCTTGCATGGTGGCAACTTTAATTGACACATAGCCCCCACAAAGTCCATTATTTCTAACTATTGTATTGAAATGGTGTTGCATTTTGTTAAAATCCCTTCTAAATATACTTTTATAAGTGCATAGGGTGATCACACCAAAACTTGGTACATCCTCATGTATGAAACTCACTTGTAATGTTTTTACTTATTCTCACACTAGTTACAATTTTATCATATATATCCTTAATGATCACTAGGGACTCACGAATGCGGAAAGACTTGATGAACAAAAAATGAAAGAAAAAAAAAGATAAGAAGGGACAACCAGAGTGACTTCCCTAATTAGGCATGACCATATATAGTAACATCCTATCCACTGAGTTCGAACCTGGAAACACGAGATCCAGTCAGTCATAATAATTATTATCTCAGCTCCATGAGGATATTAGTGGGCAATGCGCGAGGATGTGACATTTATTCCCAAACACTCGTCCCTACAATACAGACAATCTCAAGAATTAATTAATAACGCAACAAGTGCATGACTGATAGAATTATGGAAGAATGAAACAACTGCAATTACCTTCTTGCAACAATATGAACAAAAAACAATTGTATTCCTTTTATTTCCATTAGTGTTAAATAACAGGAACATGCAAGAGTTGAATCTCTTTTCACTTTTACTTGTTTTTTTTCTTCTCAATTTTAGATTTTTTTATTTTTTATTTTTTTTTTCACAAGGAAATGACCAATCTGTATGTCCATTAATCTAATAAAAAAATGAGTTAGCATACCTATCTCATTTTTCTTCTGTTCCCTTCATCTTCGTTGATAATTTCTCTTTCTTCTATGGCATCTTTTTTTTATCTCATCATCACTATCTGACTCGTCCTCTTCCAAGAACATTAAGGGGTTAACTATATGAATGGCATGGGCCGCACGGCTAATGACTTTATCTTACTTAACCGGAATTTTAATTTGATTGTGATACATGTAGTTGGGCTTGAATTTAAACTTTAGCCCCACCTGTAGATGATGAAATAATGTAATGGATTTCACTAGACTAATAATTCAATTATTTAGTTATCTTAATAAGTCAATTAAGGCCTTCAAAAAAAAAAAAAATCAATTAAGATCACATGATCGAGAATAGAAGTCTTTCTGGCTTAATAGAAACGGTTATTCTATTTCTAGCCACAAACAAATAAGACAGTTATTAAAACCTTATCCCCACCGGTAGATGATGAAATAATGTAATGTATTTGTTTTTTTCTTAGAAATTTGTCCCTCTACTAATAAATCATTTATTTAATTAAGATCGGTCTCACACATCTATTATCTATTATATAATCTATTAGTCGAGGCTTCCGCTTTCTCTCAAAACACGCCACGTCAAATTTCCTATTAGCTCAACAATCCACATCTCATGCCTCTCAATTCTCTTGTAACATTCCAGGTCCGGCCTGCTTTCCTTTTTTTTTTTTGTTGGGCTTTTATTATTTTTACGTTTTTTGAGTTTATATCTATTATATAAACTCTTCATTTTCTCTGATTTAGAGTAGTATATAATTCAAGTCCTCTGTCCCTCCTCCCTCACCTCCACCACAATCCACATCATCGAAGACTACTGAGAAGAGGAGGAGTAGCACTGCTTTCCAGCTCAGCACGCACTTCTTAAGCTCTTCAAGACCATGGCTAGGCTCGATGTTGGTCTCGGTGATGACGATAAAGAGAACTCTCTGGATCCCAATCTCAATAATTCGCTTAAGATCAATAGCTTCATCTGATTCATATTGTCTGCAACTATAGCTTTAGGATTCTCTTGTGAAGGAGCAATGTTATCAGCAATAATTTGTTCCTTGTGTGCTTCAGCAACTGGTTTTTCTGCTGGAGAAGTATTGCTGTATGCAGTGGCTGATCCTTTGTTTACAGAAGACACCGATTCATCATTTGTATGAGTCAAATTCTCAGCAACAATCAACATATCTGAATTTTCCGTTGTTGGTTCATTTAGATTAGCTAATTGTTCTTCCTCTATTACTTTCTGAAATTCAGGATTTTCCCAATCTTCGCAAACAGTGATCGTATTCTTAGTTTCCCACGTCTTAAAAATCCGATCAGGACCAGGTTGCCACAAGATTTTCTCAGCACTTCCTTTTAGTATGAACTTGAACTGGATTGATTTTCCAATAGGCATTTCCTAATAAAATATAATCACATAGTACAACATCAATTGGTCATCAACAACAACAACAACCATGCCTTAGTCCCAAAAGATTAGGATCGGCTATGGATTCTAAATAAACTAGTCAGGGCTTCAGCCACATGTATTCTTTTCCCCCATTCTATCCTATTCCAATTCATAATTTATGTTTCCTCCTTAATTGAGATATCATTTTTTACTACCACTAATATATACTAGTTGCAAACCTGTGCGATGCACGGGAAAACTACTAAAAATAAGATCTAAAGAAATGTTAGGTTATAAATATATATATTTGTTTTAGAGATTCCTTCAAGTAGAATCATCGTCTCTTTTTTTTTTGATGAATAATCATCATCTCCTTCACTTGATAAATTGTTCACACAATCATTTGATGCATCACTTATATAATGCTGCCAATAGAGCCTATTTGAAAAACATCAGTGACAAAATGGATTTGGCTACTAATTATTTGAGGCACTAAGCTATATATAAGCATCTACAAAGCAAAGAGAAAATTATCTATCTACAATCACATTGTAGTTCGTTAGGCAGAACTATTCTCCCTAGAGGAGGAAATGGTATGGACTGATAATTCCATGGAAAACCGTTTAGATAACAGAAATGACCTAATTGATATAGCAAACAACCCAGCTTTCTAAGTGTTGCCTTATTTTTAAACTAAACCCAAAAACACTAAGTCATACTTAGAAACTATGGAAAGATGGTACTTTAAATACATAAAAGTTACTAATTCATTTTCTCAATAACTAAACAGAACAATAAGAAATTAAAAAAAAAAAATAATAATAATAATAAAAAGATAGAGAAGAAGAAGAAAATAACCATGTCAACGATTCTAGTAAAAGACAAAAACCAACAACTGTTTACCCATATTGGTTCCTATTGAACTTAGCTTTCACCAAAAACTGTTTTAGAAAAACCCAATCATTTTTATAGCTTTTCACCAAAGATGAATTGCATTTAGAGAAAAATATAAAACATATAAAAACTATTGCACTTAGCTGAGATTAAGGCTGTTGGTATTGGTTCCTAACACTTAAATTCAGTATTTAAATACTCAGAAAAACAAAGTTCAGTATCTAATTAGTTAGATTTCAAAACTATCCCTTTCAACATGCCAATAAAGCAACAATTGTTTTAGCCATCACCCACTTAGTCTCAAACAGTCCGCAGTCCAAATCTTTAATTAATTAAGGAGCTCCAAAAAGTGAACGGAACAAAAAACCGCAATCTGAGTTAAAAGTTATTCTGACAAATTCTTTTTCTTCAATAGCTCTAATAGGTAATTAAAAAAAAAAAAAAGAGAATAATTCTAATACACATATGAGAATATTATTAAATTTTGCCTTTAGCTTCGACTTTCTCTCAAATTTACCATAATTTATCGTTAACGAATCATTTAAAGTATCATGACTGCATTTCTTTTTGTGAAGGAATTTGACGAAAAGCATTGAAGTCGAAGTGAAGACAGTAAGTACAAAAGCCAATCTTTTGCTTACTGGAATAAGTGTCGGTCCGAGGTTTGGGATGCCCAAGTTTATCTCAATTTTCTATTATATATGCTAATTTTTTTCTTTTTTTTTTTTTCATTGGTTGCCCTGGGGGTTTTGCCGTTTGCCCAGGCCCAATGGCTTGCTATGCTTACCCATGGGCCGGCAGACAAAGTCAGCCCTAGCAGCAAACAATTTCATATAATTTCACATTATTAAAAGAATGTAGTTAGAGAAAATTTTTAAATAAGTATTCCAGTTAAGTTCATACCATTACTGACTCCTACTAATTAAGAGGGCACAACATAATCCTCTATATCTCTTTTTTGATGAATATAATGCTCTATATCTTACTTTGCCTCGCACCAATATTTTACCTCTGCTCTAAGCCAATGAAGCTTCATTACACCAAGTTATGTGTGATATGGCCTACATACCTTCATGTGATTCTTCTCTTTCCTATAAGCCTACTACACTTGCAGACTGCCAATATGTTGCTGCTCCAACAAATGAGACTAATCGGTTGGCTTTGCTCAAATTCAAAGATTTGATAGGCAATGACCCACATAAAATCTTGAGCTCCTGGAATGATTCTATCCACTTCTGCAACTGGCAAGGAGTTACATGCAGCCGTCAGCATCAAAGAGTCACGGCCTTGGACCTAAAAGGCTATACTTTGCGTGGATCCATATCACCATATGTTGGCAACCTCAGCTTTCTCAGGTTTCTCAACCTCAGCGACAACTTCTTATATGGCGAAATTCCACAAGAAGTTACTCATTTGTCTCACAAAAAGTGTAAATATATATTGCATTTCAAAAATGGTATTTTAGGAATTTGACTAAAATATAATGTCATTCCACCACGTTATTATACTGTACCAAACTATGGAATACAAATTCAGGATTCTATTCATGTGTTGTTACCAAACTGATAAATAGTAATACTTATTCCATTACAACTTATTTTATTCATTATAATACTAATTCTTATTACAGTGTAATAATCATTACTGTGTACCAAACGTACCCTAAGAGTTGCTTTTATTTAATTCTAATTAGTAATTTAAGGCTCTCTAATTATTGTACCTTTAAATAACGTGCATCAGATTAGGAGTTTTTTTTTTTTTCATTTAATTTAGTAATTGATTGTTATATATGTATAGTTTCAAAACTATGTGACAAAAAAAAGGGGAAAACTGACTTTTGACATTATTTCCTAATTTTGAGACTTTGATATCATAACATCAACTTTGTATCTGTTTATGATAAAGTTTAGTAATTATATGAAAGTTTTGCATTATGATGATCAAAGTTTATTTTCAAATAGTTTTATGAGACGAACATTTTCTTTTTGAGAAATAGAGCCAGTCTTATTTGACGGGTAACCAGCTCAACTAGACAAAACCATGGAGAAATAGAGAATTTAGTCAGTTATTAAAAACACAAGAGCCCTTAGCAATTTAACTTAGATACCAAATTGAGAATTATTATTATTATTTGAAGATATAACATAAATTTGGTTGCTTACATCACCAAATTCCATTACAATGAGCTAATTCCAACAGCGTGGTTGCAATATTTAATTCACCCAGCAATATTATCCTGATATCACCTTGTGCCAAATTTTACTCTGTTTAAACAATGATAGTTGAAGCACATTAAATACATCACCTCATCAACTCAATTTGAGATACAAAGATGCAATTTATTAGAATGAAGAAATAGATGAAGGAAACGTAA
Source organism: Fagus sylvatica (assembly GCA_907173295.1). Taxonomy (NCBI): domain Eukaryota; kingdom Viridiplantae; phylum Streptophyta; class Magnoliopsida; order Fagales; family Fagaceae; genus Fagus; species Fagus sylvatica. Next base: position 24,395,093 of record OU015769.1, on the reverse strand, counting down.
CATTTTTTTTCTTCCTAAAATGCTACTAGACAAAACCAGAAAAGCTTTAGGTGAACGGTCTCGCTTTCATCTTGAAAGCCAGTTTCTGCCCAGAAAAGCATTTACTTATTGAACTTTATTAATAGACTGAAACTTCTGGACACCTGTATTCAATTCCAGGACTCACTGATACGAAGGATCACCACCAGATAAGAGAACATAATTGGAATTTTTTTATGAAATAAAGAAAAAAGGTCCAATTTTACTTTGGAACTCCATGGTATGCTAAGTTACCTTAAGAAATTAATCCAAAGATGAAATCAATGCCTTATTTGTGAAGTAACAACACTCTCCAAATAGTCCTTTTTCAACGAAGTCTTACTGGTTGAGAAGTCCAAAAATTATGCACCTTGAAATTAAGCTATCCTTAAAAAGTATGGAGTACTAGTGGTAACACCAACGATGGCCTTCATCCATAACAACCTATCAGACCAAAGTTTGAGAAATAAAAAAGAGAATAAGTGAGGTAAGTAATAATTTGTCTACCACGTTGTAGAAAAAGGAAAACGTTTTGAGAAAAAATATTAAAAAGAGAATAAGGAAAGTAATATTTTTTTCTACCATATTGCAAGAAAACAGAAAAATTCAAAAATTGAAGCCCAATCTGTAAGCCTAGATTAATTAGGTAAGGAACGAGATAGTTACCATTATTTGTTCTAAGTTTCTGCGTAATCTTTGTACTGCCTAGGTTTGGACAAACATGCAGTTTCTTAAATTTTTGTCCACTTTAGTATTCAATTCTCCTCAGCTTCCACATATATGGAATTCAATAACTGACACATCAAACCTGAAACCAAAGGGAAGAGTTAAGAGAGAACTAGATTGGTCTTTGATAAATTTAAAGGGAACTGAGAAAGTAGATGAATGAACCTATAGACATACTAGAGCTAAAATCCTTCTAAAAGAAATTTCAATCTTTGGGATGTGAGTTGCACTTTTGACCAAATTCCACCTGCATCGTTTTCAAACAAGTGAGAAAAGATATACAAAAATGTTTCCAATCATATATTCTATATTATTTTGGTTCACAGGAACTAAATTCCTCCTTTCAAGTAAGAATTCATTAAAAAATTTGCATTCCTCACTAGACAAATATTTTTCTCCCCCCTTTCTTTCCCATTCAATAGATAAAGCCAAAATGCCTTCAAATAGGTAGTGTGATGCATGCATATCTCTTGAAAGCAGTTAAAACTGTTATGATTCTAGAAGCACTACCCATCACTTTATACATGGGTCCTTCTTTACTCTCCTCTTCTTGTCTTGTACCAATGAAATACAATAAAATAAGAAATGATATTAATATGTATATGGAATGCATCAAGTGACAGACAATATACATGTCAATTACACTCACATCTGGAAGATGTGAAAGAAGAAATGAAAGAAAAAAGAACAAAGGACACAGGAGAGGGAGGTTAGGATATTTGTATATAAATTACCTTTATGGACGATTCACTCAAGGAAGCTACATATTGTTGTAGAAAGGTGCTTGTATATAAGTACATGATCAAAGCCTGAAGCATGCGCATTAAAATGACGCATCAGGTTCTATTGTTACCATCTCTAGAAAAAAATTCTTCAGAGAAAAAAAAAAGAAGAGATCTTGAGTGCAATATTTAGTCTGTAATGACAATAACAATAACAATAATTAATAGGTACTTGATCTCTACAGAGTATAATTAGTGTTATAAAACATCTGTTAAAGACAGATTTTTCTTTCTTTTTTTTTTTCTTTAACTCAAACCAACCTACAATTTGAAAATCAATAAAGTCAGAAAATTATGATAGTTTGCTGTTTTGGTAACGTATTACATATAGGAAAATTTTCGATTTAATATATAAAAAGCAATTAAAGCAAGATAACTAATTTGTTGTTTTGTGGTTTTTGGTGTTCTGTGTTATTCCGAAATTGGATTTGTGTTTTTTTATTATTTTTAAGGTGATTGTGATCAAAACCCTGACCCACCTCTTCTTGGTTTCATTTACAGGTGAGACATTGTAGCAATCCAGGGGCTTTGGGTCTGATTTTAAAAACTCTCCCATTCCCTCCCATTTTTATCCGGAAGAATGACACGTGTTAAATACAAAATCTAACGGTAGAAAATAAACACACTAAAAGTTGTTTCTTCTCAGTGAGCCACATCTTTCTCCAACAGAACCCATCGCCAAAATGATGCCGTCCATTGCCAAGCCCTCCGCCACCTTCTTCGTCGGCCACCACTTTTGCACCTCCGCTTGGGATTTCGCCCAGACCACCATCACCACCTGAATTTCTAAACCCAATTCAGAGCAATAAGCATAGAGGTATATTCAAGCAAAACCCATTCCAAGTTCAAGCAAAGACAAATCAAATGAAGCAAAAGATGGGGAAGATCGGGTTTTTCAAATAAACAAACCTAAAGGTTTTTTGAATCTTCAAGAAATCCCCCAGAATCGACTTCCTAAATGTACAGTCTAACAAGAAAAAAAACAAACCCATGGCCGAGACCAAGAAAAAAAAGAAAAGAAAAGAAAGAGAATTGTTTTTATTTTAAAGAAACTTACCTCAAAGTGTTTGAAACCAAAAGTTACTTTCCCCAATTTGTGCCAAAATCTAACAGAGATCAACCAAAAAAAATCCCCAAAAAGAAACCCCAGAAAAAATCTAATAGAGGTGGTCTGGGCAAAAGCCCAGGCGGAGGTGCAAAGGTGGTCTGTGCCAAACCCTAGGCGGAGGTGCAGAGGTGGTGGCTGACGAAAAAGGTGGTGGAGGGCTTGGCAATGGATGGCATCATTTTGGCGATGGGTTTTGTTGGAGAAAGATGTGGCTTACTGAGAAAAAACAGCTTTTAGTGTGTTTATTTTCTACCATTAGATTTTGTATTTAACACGTGTCATTCATCCGGATAAAAATGGGAGGGAATGGGAGAGTTTTTAATTGGAGGTGAGCCAGACCCGTTTCTCTATTGTTATAAAAGGAGGTGCCACAATCCCCAATGGTTGGAATTATGAAAATTCCCTTAGCCAGGTTCAATTAAAATTTGCAATTTGGTCATACAGGAAAAAATTCCCTTAGCAAGGTGTTGGTTTGAGAATAATTACATCTCAACCTTAAAGTAATCCAAACAGAAAAATTACTAAATTTCATAATTTATTTTTAAGCAAAACTCAAAGCAACAACTAAACCAAACAAACCCAAATACTTCTCATTTTATACAAGAAGTAATTCATAACAGAAAATTGCAACTCTTACTCATTCTTACCGAATGAAATATTACTAAATTTTTATTTTTTTTATCAACAACAAAAATCAGCGCAACAACTAAACCAATTTGTTGTGTTCGGTTCGTATATAGAATAGATTTAGTCAGGTTCGAGGTGACAAACCTCCAAGCAAGTTAAATAGAAAGGTTGTTTGGAAATAATATTCTCATTGATTATTGTTCATCTAAGAACCGGCTTTTAATAGCCCTGTAAACAAATAACACTCCTAATCAAATAGCAGCTCCTATCCAACACTCCTAACCAACTACTAAGTCATAACAATGATAAACACCTATCCTAACAGCAACTAAATAATAAACACCTATCCCAACAACCAACTACTAAGTCCCCTATGAAAGGCTGGCGTAGTTATCCAGCTGTTGAGTGGCTTTAGGACACATCATAATCCATAACTGAAAACTGAAAACTGCAACTCCTACTCTTTCTTACCTAAAGAAACTTACTTAGAGCAAAACCTTAGAAACCCATCACAACACAGAACCCAAAATCCTATCTAAACTCTGGTGTGCATCATATTTAAAGCTCTGCTCTAAGGAGAAAATGTAGGGTACTCAAGAACTAAGCACATACGTGTGGTTTAAACAGAACTAATTTAACATTTTTCCATACAACAATTTAAGAGATTTCAACCAAAACTCAACTAATATGATGATGATATTATTATCAATTACATGATATTATTCTACTCTAGGAAGTTGTTTCCTTGCCATGATGAAAGCCAGTTCTGAGTATCTTCAAGACCATTTTTGAAGTCAATCCCATTGTTATCATGTCAATCCCATTCTCTTTAGCAAATTTCCAAGCAGCCTCCTCAGCTAAGGTTTTTGAGAGCATATACCAAAGCTGAAACCAAACAAAAAATGAAACCTTCAAAAAATATATGCAATATCTGTTATATACTATCAAAAAAGTTGTTTAATATTATCGTGAGCATGTGAATCTATCAAATTCCACTGCAATGACTTAACCGTATCATGTAGATCTTTTCAAAATGTAATTAAAACAGTGAAGATCCTCTAAAGAACCATAGAATTTGAACATAAATATATTCATAGAAAGCAAGGTAAATGCAGGACAATCTAGACATAGGGAAAAAAATGGCAAACCATGTGTTGCTATTCTCTAATGCTACATCAACAATATACATATAGAAATTAAAAATAAAAGTAAAAAAGATAATATTCCCTCATGCTTCTTGCCAAATCATCTCTTAAGCAGTATCTTGATGTCAATCCCATACTCCACTTCCTTTCTCCAGATGCCCCACATCACCAAGAGATCACCTAATATTTATGCTAATGTATTGCAGCCACCACTAATCCTCTAACATCTCATTACCACACCACTTGCTGCCAAAGATAAGGAGGCTCCAAATATCCCTCCCTCTCACTGTTACGGTTGCCCCCCCCCCAAAAAAAAATTAAAAAATCCAATCTCCTCAATGGTTGTGTTCCTTGTTTTACAGTCTATTGTGAATACCTTCCAATCTAATTGGTGCTTTGAGTTAATTCAAAACCAAAAGCAAGGAGAGGGTATCAAGATTTCAGAAAGTTATTGGGGTACCTATAACATCAGGGCAGCAGTTAGTGAGCAAATGTGTCAGGATATAAGTGGTGCATGTGGTCAGCTGGCGGTTAACCTGCTTGAAGGAACCAAAGAATCATAAACATATCCTCTCTATGTCTTAGTTTTCAACCCCTTGTTGCTTGTTGTCGTGGCTATTTTCTGTTGGGCCCTGCTTCGTAAGAATTTAGATATTGGAACATATGTACAGAATTTACTTACTCACAAATTTCTTATCTATCTTGAATTCATTTGGACATAAGTTTTATTTCTACACATATGTGGCAATCTCTTTGAGCTGACTAAAGAAAAAAAAAACTTTGCTTCATTACGTTTACTCTAGAACCTAGACCAAGTTGTAAACTAACTTAATAGTTCAAAGGAGACTAACACACGTGTAAAAATGCAAATATCAGTTTTACAGAACTGGAAACTTCTATAAATAACCCACAAGGTTATTGCCAATGTAGCTAAATCAAGTAGGGTGTATATATCTATTCCATAACAAAACTACAGGAGAGCCTAACAACTAAAAAATAACAAAAGGATGATATTATAAGTGCAGACAGCAAAACAACATAAGAGAACCATTTGCACCCAATTTCTAAAAAAAAAAAATTATTTGCTATAGAACTATGAGTGATAAATCTCGGGGGATGGTGGGTGGATCTCAATTTATTTCAAAAAAAGAAAAGAATAGAGAAAAGCGTAGAACACCTTTTAAAATGACATTTTTACATCCAATCTACCAAACATATAAATCCCAATTCATCAAAATAGAATACAGGGGGAGGAGATTAGAATTCTTTGCTGCATATCATCATCAAAACAGAATATAGGGGGTGGGAGATTAGAATTCTCTGTCATTAATTTTTTATATTGGTTCCATGACAATAGACCAGTTCAACAATAATTGCTAAATTATTGTAGCAATGTTATTTGGTGATTAAAAATAATTCAGCAATACGAAAATATTCATTCATCTAAAACCAATTGTATGACTCTTGAAACCCAAATCTCTGCGTCCAAGCCCAAGACACTTTTCAGTTTGTCTCAAGCATTTTGTCAAACACTTTGAGGATGATTTCTGTTGGCCTATCTTCGCATGAGATATAGAAGTGCAAATATTGATAAAAAAATAAAAAAATAAATGAGATATAGAAGTGCAAAGCTTTGTTATAGGGTACTGATTCCATTGTTTCTTTATTAAAGAATTCCAGAAACGATGAAATAGATTGAAGGATTGGGTTATGAATTTCATAATTTTATTTAAAAAGAAAATAAAAATTATGAAAAGAGAAAGACCTGATGAGTGAGCTGGACGATATAGCAACTGGTTATCCTTACTGCCCACAGAGAAGGGCAACAATAATGTTAGAATATGGAGAAATAGAACAGGCCAGCAAATTGAGGAGGCAACTGTTACCACCTTTTATTGCGGCAAATATCCATCAAATATTCAAGTAGATAATAGAAAACTATTTGAAGAATAAAAGAGAGAAGAAAATATAAAGTAAAAAATACCTTAAACTTTACCAAGAAGGAATGAAACGTAGATCAAATAATGGATCCGAAGCACAGTCGCGTGAAGAAGATATACCAACAAACAATCCAATCTGGGTCCTTGGCCAATCCCGTGAGGACCTTCATAGAGCCGGAGTAGGATTCGAGCCTTGCGGAGGAAGAGTGTTGATGACTTGGGATCTCCGAATTTGGTGAGCTTCTGGGCAGTAGAGAAGAGAAGGAAGAAAAAAAAAAAAAGGATTGTGATGGCAGAGGTGCTAGAGAGAGAGAGAGCAGTGAGAGAAGGGAAGTAGTTAGGTATTCTTGGCCCTCCTTTGGCGACTTGTACTGAGGTGTGCAGAGACAACGATTAGAAATCCATATATATAACTCTAATTGGTTGCAATGTGTGGCAATTGAAGGGTCTGTAACTGAGGATTAAATGAGGAGAGGAAGAGAATAATTTTTTTTTTGATGCTAAGGAAGAGAATAATTTTAATACACATATGAGGGCCAAGGAGAATAACGATAATCTCTACATACAATATCTTTTTTATGTAGCTATGCACTGAATTGACAGAATGCATATATGAAGATCCATGACATTTATGTTATCTTAAAAATGTACAGAGTATACCTCCTTTTCAGGCGTCACTTAGGAATTAATTTTTATCAGTGTTGTATTAGGAGACTTCACAACAAACCCAAATTAGCTGTAAAATTGTTGTCAATTTTGTTTCCACCTCTTACAAGTTTGATATATCAAGGAAGCCATAATGTGGATCTCAAGATAATCAATTATATATTTGATTTTGCATAAACAATGTTATAATCAATTTTTTTTCCACAATCCCTAGTAATTATGATGTACTATATAGACACACATATACTTGGACACTAAACTTATGCATAAGAAAAAAACTGATACATGAAAGTGAAAAATTACATAATAGAACTCAGACAACTTCTTCAATAATAAAAAATATTGTTACCATCAATATGAATATAGAATTATAAACTTTATATTTAATTATGCCTAAATACGTGCAGTAGTTTTGTTACAGCCACCTAAAATGAAATATTCTTGTAACATAAATAATTTGTTAAAAAACGGTTAATCCTAATATATTAACTTGTCCAAATTTCAAAAAAACAAAATCTAAATTATATCCAATTACATAAAGGTTTTTTTTTTTTTGATATGAGATAATTACATAAAAGTGTACGCGTTGGAATGGAAAAATATCCACACTATAGTGACAACCGTGAAATGTGAAAAATGAAAGAAACAAAACCCTAACTATTAGAATTTTTAAAATTAAATAAATGATATTTTTGTAAATATACTCGAGGTGAGGTGACCAAAATCCGTTGTCATCCTCATCCCCTCCCAAGGGTTAGGGTAAAGTTTTTGTCACATCTTTTTTACATGACAAGAAAAACCTGCATAGGACGAGATAAAACTGGACAAGTCAGAGTGAAATTGTCATCCCTAACTAAGGGTTGTGGTAAAGATTTCATACACTTCCATCCGCATCCCAATTTTCTTTGTGGGACAGGTCTGGTTGGGATGTATGAAATTGTGATCCCCAACCGGAAGAAATGTTCAAAAATGTGTAGAGCACTATAAATATGTGCAGGCCACACCTGGTTAGTTACTTTTCTGCCTCCTTTACTCTCACAACTTTCTTTTAAGTCATTATTCCTCATTTATGCAACCTGTGTTCCAAGTCAATTTGTTCAACATACAACATGTATTCCTAGACAATAAAGGATATTCATTTGTACCCGCGTCTCTATTCTTGTACAGCCATGTAACAAGTAGCAACTTGAAGGTCTTTATCATGTCATGATCACCAGTCTAAGAAGAATAAACTTACATACATTCTTGCACTACAACTAATTGACTCCAATCCTTATTCTGCATTTATTCTAACCATGCCCCAAAGCAACATAGACTATTCATACATATTTTCGTTTTCAATCATTGTCGATTCTTGTACAATTTTCGTGGGACAATTTCAACGTTTTAATGTCAAGGGCCTAAGGGCTCTATACGCTCAATGTGATCACTACACTAGCGATAATTAAGTCATTGTCCATCTTGAAACTTGATTGAGACTCAAATCTTATTCTTTACTAGTCGCAAGCCCGTGCGATGCGTGGAATATGTAATTATTTTGTAATTGGCATGTTGTTGTAAATGATATAACTTTTTCATATCTTATTGCACTCTGGTCAATTTCTTTCACTGGTTGTAGATATTTTGTTTGAATAAATTGTAGGAAATTGTCTGAAATGAAAGAAATATTAAAAAGAATCTTAATGGAAAGTGTTTGGAAGAAAAGTCGCCGCTTGCTTCTATTCAAAGAATATTTATTGGAGAAGAATCATTCATTCAAGTCTCTTTCTTAATTATGGAATAGAAAAGTCTGTGCATGTTCAAAGTCTCTCCAATAGTCTAGTCTGCCCATGAATTGTTAGACTCTAGCTATTACTAATAACCCCAGCTACACGGGATACTTAAAAACAGTCTCTAGCAACACGCCTTTGTTCAATATCCAACTTAGAAATAACGTAAGGGTAGGGTAGTTCGATACAGTCACAATTTGAGACAAAAGGGTTGGACACAATTTCATCGAGCTATGCCTTTCCAGTCAAGTCCACGTACACGTTAATTATTTTGAAACTTGAATCAATCAGTGGATGGTATTATATCCTCGTTAGTAGGGTCCTATCCCTCAAGTCTTTACCTAAAAAATCATTCAAATCTTCTTTATATTTTGTACATTCCAAAAAAGTAGAAGTGAAGAACCAATAACACATTGGCAGGCCAGGTATACAAATCAACCATAACGCAAGTCGCAAGCTGATCAATTTCAAGTAGTGCTTGGATTTTGCATAGGAACAATTATCTACCAATCAAGCATTCTATCCAACCTGTACACTTCTTGATCATGTTTAAGTAGCATTAAATAACGTAATCGATTTATCTTAATTGGAAATGCAGATAGATGACAGTCTACACTGGTGCATCTGATCAAATATGATAATCAAGGATTATGCATATGCTTTCATAAATTAAGTATCCTAATCAGTAGCAAGAACAATTAGATTATCCAAGCACAAACATCAATAACAATAAAAGAAAAAGAAAAAAGAGTTCCCTATCTATCTGGATGTGCCCAATATTCTCAAACAAAAGCAGCTACATTAACAATAATTATAAAAAGAAAAAATCATTCAAAAATAGAAACAAAACCCAATTGAATGTTTCATTTCCATCTAACAAACCTATTGACCCAATATTTTTGGCATAATTGACCCAAAAACTCAAAATCCAATAATCATTTCAAAGTAACCCAAAAAAGAAACAATTTTTCAAAACACTTACCTTGAACAATAGGATTGCAACAATAGCCTGAATAGTTTGTTGAAGAAGGACCCCTTTAACCACAGTACTCTTTGATACCAAGTTCTTCTCGTCCTCATCTTTCTTGGAGTGCAACCGGTAATTCTCAAAGGACCCCAACCAACAAAATATAAGTCCCAGAATACACCCAATAAACCACGATTGGAACAAAAGTACCCAACAAATCATCTGAAATCTCAAAACCCATTTTAGAAAATATGGAAAAGAGTTAGAATTTGAAAGAAAGATCCTGAATTTGCATGAGAATTAAAAACCCCCAAAATCAAACCCTAACTCTTTCTAAATGGGAAAGTGGGTACCACCCTTTGGCTTTGACCCTTTTCCCACGTTGTTAGCCAGGCTTTGTTTATTGTAAATGACTTTGTTAAATATATATATATATATATGATATATATATATATATATATTGTGATTTGTGATTTATGTTTATCCCACAAATAAATTTTGAATTTTTTTTTTTAAAATATGGCGTTGGTAATGAAGAAAAATCGGAGATACTTGTTCGAATCATAGAAGAGAGAGAGGATTGAGACTTTGAGAATCGACTCAGAAAATTCAAACTGTGTCGTTTTAATTTTTAGTAATTTGAAGGGTATAATTTAGTGTTATCGGTTTTATATTGCATTGTACGGACTCGGTACGTGGCAATATAAAACCGACGAGTTCATAGTGTTTTTATATTTGAGCACTATACTTTTCAATTCAAGCACCCCTGTTTTACAGCTCAAATGAAAAAAATGAATTTCATTCACTTCATTCAAGATTACACAAAGGGCTGACTCAATACAATTTGTCTAAGAAGAAAATTTAGTGTTCAACATTGTGTTTAATTAACTCCAATATCCTAAATTATTAGATTATGAATATATAAGAATTAGATTTTATATGGATGATTAATTAATTGATTACAAATCATTCATCCTTTGACATATAAACGTTAAAGTTTTCTTCCAAAATCCAAGTATGACATAAATGTACCAAATTTCATGATTAGAGAGCATGTAGTTTGTGTTTTATCAAACATGATTTTTGGGCTTAAAGTTGTGAAGATCTGATCTTTTTCAAAATTAGTTACACGATTACGATGTCCCGTGAAATTCTAAGTGTATTTTGAAATATTTTGTAAGAAATTATCTTATAACACATTTTACGAGAATCAACTCCAATTATATATTTATATTACATGTCATTAAAAAAAAATGGTTGTTGACAAACAATAATTAAGGTTGTAATTAAGAACTTATGACAATTAATTTTTTGAAAAAATGGAAAAAGGGGAAGAAGAAAAAAATTATGACATGATTTAATGAAAAAGTTGATAAATCTAATAAAGTAATTGGAATGAATTTCTATTAACTCATAATTTTAAACCCCAACCTAGGGAGGATCTTGAAGAATGCAAAGTATGGTGGTTTCCCAGCTCATGAATAGAGACAAATCATGGTAGGATGTGGGTTTACTGAAGAATTTATTTGAGGAGGATATAGTCCAGGCTATTCTGAACATACCTCAATGAAAAATTCATCAATCTGATAGTTGGGTTTGGGTGAAGACCCCTAGTGGAGAATTATCTGTAAAATCAGCTTTTAAAAAAATTTCAAAAAATACCCATGCATCCCTTGCTATTCCAGTCCTAGGTAGGATTTGGAAAACTCGATTGCATGAGCGTCAGAAATTACTTCTATGGCAAGTTGCGGCTGGTTTGCTTCCAACAAAAGACACCCTGGTAAAGTTTGTTGTTTCTTTAAACCCAACTTGTGTTCTATGTGAGAAGATGGATGAGTCTATTGTCCACCTACTTTGGAATTGTGATTTGGCTAGAGCCATTTGGTTGGAAGTGCATGGACTATTCGTACTGACTGTATTCCAGTTAATAATCCTACCAAAACTGTGGAAAATCTTATATCTCCTCCCCCACAGTTTTAGATTAACGGAGATCTTTGTGAAGAGTTCCTACTCAAAGGGGCTATTATCATCGATCAGTTGTGGAAGTATAGGAACTCTAGAGTTCATGAGGGGTTCACGTTGTGTGCAAAAAAATTTCTAAGGAATGTGTCAGTATTGATATCTGAGCATCAAGACTGGAAACTAATCTAGGTGGATCTTCCTCACACAAAGATAATTTCCCCTTGGCTAGTACCTCTTCCTAGGACTTTGAAATTCAATTGTGATGCTGTTGTTGGTTTGTCTTATTCTTCTATTGCAGTGGTTGCTAGAGATTGGAGAGGGAAAGTGGTGTTGGCCTTGTCAAAAAAAGTCAACACCACAATCCCTCTCCAAGTTGAAGCAGAAGTTATTCTTTGGGCCACTCACTACAAAAAACACGATTTGTAGAGGCGGTTTTTTCAGAGGCGGTTTACTAAACCGCCTCTATAGACAGCTATTGAGGCGGTTTTCTTGACCGCCTCTACACTTTTTAATCTATAGAGGCGGTTTATTAAAACCGCCTCAATATTATTATTATATAGAGGCGTGGAAATAAAAACCGCCTCAATAGCTCCATAAAACCGCCACAATAGATAGATATTTTACTAAATAGTAATGAGTCACTATTCTCTCATTCCAAATAAATCTCACGTAGCCTCCCTTTTTCCATTTGAATCACACTTTAACCCCCCCTCCTCTTTCTCAATTTCTCTCTAGCTCTCTCTCACTCTTCTCTTTCTCAATTTCTCACTAGCTCTCTCTCACCCGATTCTCTCTCAATCTCACCTGAAAATCCCTTGCTCCAAATCTCCATTATCATCTTAAGGAAATCAACTTTTCATCAAGAACAAGATTGAGAATCAATTGAGGTAAGGATTGATGAAATTAAATTAGGGATTCTCTCTCACACTCTCACACTATCTCATCCGAATTTCCTTGCTCAAATTGCTCTCCAAAATATCTTAGTTCCTTCATGGAAATCACCATTCTCACAGCAAGAACAAGATTGATAATCAATTAAGGTAAGAGCTTATGATTTTAATCAAGGTTTAGAAGTGGGTATGATTGAGATTGTTTGATTGATGAAATTTAGTTAGGGTTTTGATATTGGGGGTTTAATCTTTGAGTTTTGTTAATGGAAGTTGCTGGGTTTTTATGTTTATATGTGAGTTTGCTTATGGGTTTGATATTCTTCTTGGTTCTGTTTCTGTTTTCTGCAGTGAAGAATACCCTCTGTTTCTGTTTTCTGCAGTGAGCAGAAAGTTGCATGAAATTCTGGGATTTTTGTAAAATGTAATTTGGGAAACGGTTTGTTGAAGATTGATTTATTATATGTCTAGTATAAGTGTTTAAAATCTCACTTGAAAATATGGTTATTTGAATACCTTTTGAGAATTTATAAGAAAATCCTACAAATCTATCAAATGGACAGTGTCTGTGTTTGTAGTGATTAAATATTCATAGTAATTTATATATGTGGAATCTGGATACAAAAGATGAATATAATGAAATTTAACACACAGGGCTTGAGTTTAGAATCAAGAATTATAGTATTTGGATTGATATTGAAAGAGTTATTAATTTTCTTATGAGACACTAAATCTGTCAGTACAGATTCGTGTTTACCATATGATGAGAATTTTAATAAATTCTAGAGATGTTATCTTGATCTGAATTTTCTGTGGTAGCTTGTACATATATATGAGTTCATCCCTGTTAAATTTCAAGTTACTTTGATAAATTTAAGTGTTCCAAATAAAATTTATAAAATGACTGATCTGCAGAAATCTGCTTAATGTTAAGCTGAAAATACTGGAACTTTGGGGAATTAATTATTGAATTTGATTCATTGATTTGAGTTTTAATTTGGTGTGAGTATTGTTTGGCATGTATACTACTTGGGTGAATTTTATCATGCCTTGGTTTTGTTATTTGAAACCCAAATGAAAAGTATGAACTATGTAACCTTTGTTTGTTCTAATGTTTTCTGGTTTAATTTTTTTACTCTGATTATATTGAGTTAAAATTATTCTATAGACATGATTTAGTTCCTAAATTGATGTTAATTTAAATCCTCTGCATTTTCATGTTATGTAGCTTGTCATTTTCGTCACTCACTTTTATCGGTAGTACAAAGGTATAATCCTCTACATTTTCATTGAAGATAAACTTATTATGGCTTTGTGTCATATTTGTACTGAGTAAATCAGCAATGATTCAAGGAAAGTACTATGAATGCGCATGCTTTTATATATTATCATGATGTGTATATGTAAATATCTCTCTTCCTCTCTTATAGACACATACACACACACACACGATCTAAAACATATATGCACACATTACAGTGTATACAAGATCAAGTCAGTATTCTATTAGTAGTTTAAGCATTCTTTGCTATGCATTGAGTTACATTAGTTACACAAGTCTTATATTTTTCTCATTCTTATTATCTGTTGTGCAGCTGTTACTTGCACCAGAATTATTTGGTCACATTATAGCATAGTAATTACTCCGGTAAGTTTAAATATTTAAGATTACCTGACTTTAAATATGTTTGAATTTCAATTGATAGGTCAATTTCATTGTGTTGTTCTTTTTTACTATTATAGGAACTTATAAACTATTTTAATTTGTATGTAGGGCAATGTTGGTGTTCCGGATCAACAATCTCCAATTGGCCAAAGATCATCTGTTACATCTCATCAATCAGAAAACTTAGGAGAATTCTAGTTTTGAGGATTAGTTGTACTAATTAGTTTTTTGAAACATTTATATTCAAGTGAAGTGTTGTACTAAAATTATCAAATAATTTGAAACTTTTAATATTGTAATATTGTTTTAGTTTGTCCATTGTTTTGAAGACTCTTTAGACAATACCTTATTTGTGTTATACATATATGATGATGGTATTATAGATATTTGTTCTGTTCTAGTTTAGAATTTTGTATCGTGTATTAGGAGAATCAAATCAGTGCAAAAGCAAATTAAAAAAAAAAAAAAGATCTATAGAGGCGGTTTTCAAACTGCCTCAATAGACAACTTTCAAAAATAGATTTTTTTTTTTATAAATATTTTATCTATAGAGGCGGTTATATAACTGCCTCAATAGATAAATCTAAGGCGATTTTTAAACCTATTAGAGGCGGTTTGAAAACCGCCTCTGTAGACCATATTACTTATAAAGGTACATATGATCTCTGGAGAACCGTCTCTATAGAGCATTCATGTCTATTGAGGCAGTACTTAGAAAGGCACTTTTGAAATTTTTAGAGGCGGTTTGAAAACCGCCTCTATAGAGCATTCATGTCTATTGAGGCGGTTTGATAGTCTATTGAGGCGGTTTTGAGCTTTTCAAAACCGCCTCTATATGCTGATTTTTTTGTAATGACTTCCATTGCTGTGGAACAGAGGCTGAATCGGGTTTGCTTCGAAAGAGACTCTAAGACGTGTATGGATTGTCTCTCTTCCCCTAGATCAGATAGCCATTGGCGTATCTCCTATTCTATGTCTCAGATCCGATCTTTAGCTTCTTCTCATCCTTCCTAGTCCTTTAAATGGGTGTGTAGGGAGGCCAATTCAGCCCCATATGTCTTAGCTAGCTGGTCTCTTAATTGTTATTCTTGGGGTCTTTTTAATTTTTGCAATAGTCGTGCCTCTTTTGTTATAGCTTGTATGCAGGACTGTTCCAATGTATCTTATTAGCTCTATTTTTTCTGGTTGGTTCTTATATAATATTTCTTTTCATAAAATAATAATAATAATAATAATAATAATAATAATATTACTTTTTAAGAGGAATGAATTTTACTACAAAACTTTTACCAACAGATTTGTCATTCCCTCCATGTGAAAAAAAAAAAAACAGATTGTCATTCCATGTGGAGAAAAGGACATGTCATTCTTCCAACTTCATTAATCATGACACCTATTTTACTTTTATTTTTTCCAAATCCCAATACTTCTCTGCTCCAACCTGTCTCAACTCTCAAACCAGCTGTGTTTGGCTCTGAAAAATCCAGGTTTCTAGATGGAACATAAAAGCATTCTGTCGTCGGCGTTGAGTATAGGGGTGGGAGTGTGTGTTAGTGGTACTGAGTTTGTGTTTGGTTTCGGGACAAACAGTGAGCAAATGTTGGCGTTGAGTCACAGTACTAGAGGTGAAAAATCCAGTTTTCTCCTCTTTCTTTTTTTCTTCCCTTTTCCAATTCTATATATTTTCCATTTTCTTCTTTGATTTTAATTTTTGGTCGAAAACAAAAAAAGAATTCGTTTGAATCAACATGTGCGAATTGGGCTTTTTGAAGTTGTTTTTATAGATACTAGTCGCAAACCCGTGCGATGCACGGAAAAATTTTGTGATAAGGTATAATACATATATAGTTTTGATTGAATGTCATGATGTTAATAAGAAAAAAAAAAAAAAAAACTGAAAAAATAAAATCTCCATTATAATGAATAAATCAATTTCAAGAAGTTAAGAGTCATGGAAATTTTCTATAAGATATCTCATATTTATATTACAGGAAATTTACATTAATTTTTTGGTTAGTGGTAAAGAAATCATACATTTGAGAAGAGTATTGGGATTAACAGCGTACAAACAAAAAAAAAAACTACTAACTATTAACCACTATAGTAAGTATTACAGGTAAAAAAAAAAATGCATATAAAACTTTGACAAAAGCTGCTAGGGGCCTTGCTTCTTGTAGCACCTTTCTTCTATGTACAACATATAAATGTCTGCATTCCCTAGGCCAGCAATCCTTAGATGTTTTCCATTATAGCTGTTATTTGCCAAGGGACAACACATGCACTCTTTCCTTTAAATATATCATTTTCATGTCTATTGCCAATTGAGAAAATAATTCAATAGAAGTCTTGTTCTCTTGCCTTTTACATAACCTCCAATACTACCACCACTCCAACCACCTGTTTTGAACAAAAATCATACTGCCCAATTGACATTTGGAAAGAAAAAAAAAATCCACATAACAAAACAAAACTTCAATTGTAGTAAATGAATCCTAATGTACCAATTCTAGTAAATGAATCCTAATGTACAAATTCATTGGTTGGACCAAACAAATTATTTAATAACAATAATACTTTAATATCACATAGGCTCATACTATCATTCAACACCAATAACCCTCTGATAAACATTTTGAAACATAATATGACTTGATTCTATCCTAATAAACCAGATAGAGTGATGTAGTTGCAAGGAAATAATTTTTTTAATAAATTAGGGAAAAGATTGCAAATGACTGCCTTGGTATTTTCAAATAGTCGTCTGAAACGTTCAATAATCCAACTATCTGTAGCACAACTATTGCATTTTATGAGACTTTCTAATGATTCCAATGTTTTGCGCTAATGAAGTGTCCTTTTCAATTACATAGTCATGAGAGAATTTGAACGCTTTTGTTTTAAAGCATTTTTTTTTTCCCCTACTGGGATATCAACCTAAATATCTCATTTTTCATTTTTGTTGCAAACTTTTACAGATTCTGATATTTTATTGACCATGTCTTGGGCTAGAAACAAAGTTATATTTGAAAATGAAGTAAGTGTATAGAAAAGCAATTTTTTATGGTTGGCTATAACACGATAAAACAAAGTAAGTGTATACTTATAGCAGGCTGCAATGCAACTATAGCAAAAACAAAGGTCATACCAATAAAGAAGGTGGCTGAGCCCACAGTCTTGTCCAAATGGTGTGAACCAAGACCAACCCAACAAACCAATACAATAATACTAAAACAGAAGCACAACCTACTGATATGAAATCATGCTTTACTTGCATATAGTCTCCCAATCAATTTTCTCAATCTTAATCTTCTACAATTCCCAACAACATAGGTCACATGGCCTGCAAAATGCAAATCTATCTCATCATGCCTTTTTGCTTCTCCAAAGGTTACAACCAAAAGTAATTCTTGCTAGATTAGTTGTCCATTGTCCCCAGCCTCCGCATACTTTATTCCAATAACTTTCTTCCAAAGGTGATTCTTTCCTCTTCAAATCTCCACAACTCCCTTTGTATTAGTTCCTAAGAAAAAATGAAAGAAAACTCTTATGTGTTTGAACTAAAAGCAACCAAAACACCACCATAGGAAACCATGAAGTCTAGAAACACAGATTTACTACTCACTTCACATAGTGACCCTCTACCCAAACTTGAGAACAATGACATCTCAAAACAAAATCAACCAACAAAAAAATTAATAAATTTCAGAATTTTTTTTATTGGAAAATCTAAAGCAAAAACTAAACCAAACAACCCAAATATTTCTCATTCATATAACTGAGAGCAAACTTTAGAAACCCATCAAATTTCCTGTGATTCATGGGCTAATCCACAATTTCAAACATTAAAAAAAACAAATCAACTTAAAAGAAGTTTATAATTTAAAAAACAAAAAACCTACAAGAGATACTTGCGGTTGTAGCTATCGGACTCAGCCCAGAGTTTGGTAAGGCAGTACAATTCCAAATCTCTGCAATTACAGAACCTTTCATGGTATCAGAGACATCAAAAGACTAATGTCATTACCTTTCTTTGTTTCTCTCAAACCTTTCATCAAACACCTCAGCTACAATGTCTTCTGCTACCACTGATTCTTCACCTGCACCTCTATCCATGTCTCTTCCCACAATCACTAACACTCCCACAATCGCAGGGCACCCAAAACAGAGGAAAAAAAAAAACAGAGCAAAGTAATAATAGATTGTAATCTAAATTGGGTAAATCCCAAGACCCAATCCTGATTCCTTTTCTTTTCCCACAAAGAGAATGACAATGAGAGAAAATTTAAAAAAGAAAACAAACAAACAAACACACACAATATTTGCAACCCACCAAGAAAAAATCAACCACAAACCCTCAAATGTACTGGAAAAACTGAAGAAGATCGGGAGGAAAAAAGAAGAAGAAAAAACTCACCTCAAAAGGACTTTCCAATTATGCTTGTAATTTGGTGGCTTCTGTGGAGGTTTTGATAGAGCAATTGGAAATATATAAGAAAAATAATCCAGTGGGTCTTAATTTTAAATATAATGGGGAGAGGGAGAGTTGTTTGTGTTTGGTGGGAAGATGAGGAGTCCATAGAGAGAGAGAAAAAGAAAAGAAAAGAGGATAACGGTGAATAGGAAAGAACAACAGAGCTGATAACCAATAGAGGCATGTTTTCTGAAGATTTTGAAGAGCTAAGGGAGAGAGAGGATAACTGAAGAATTTGAAGAGATAATTTATGACAATTATTTTGATAAGGTTTTGATGGAAATTAATTGTAATGCAAATTAGTAGAGCATTAAGTACGTTAGATAATTAAATGGGCAGGACATGTGAGAGAGGGTAGATGTGTAAGAGAGGAAAGGATGATGTGGAATTTTGTGGAAGTAGAGATTTTGATTTGGCAGGCTTTGGAGGAGGCAAAAAACTTTCTCTTTGTTTCAGGTTTTAATTTATATTATAGATTATAGATACATGTGGATAGTCAATTTAATTTACACGTAGTGGATTAAAGAAGTCAAAATGAATCCTGGAGGACCAGCTATCACTTATGTAATGTATGTTGATGACATCATGTTGTTCGCCAATTAAGCCAACACCAATGAAGCTGCTGTGATGAATGATTGCCTAGAAAAATACGGTCAATGGTCGGGCCAGATGATAAACAGAAACAAATCAGGTTTGATTTTCTCCAAATTCACGCAGAGACCTCGGATTAGAGAAACAAAAGACCTTTTCCAGGTGAAGAAGATTAAAAAGGATGCTATTTATCTCGGGGCACCATTGTTTCTCATGAAGAACAAATCTCGAGACTTCAAATTTCTGCAAGACAAGCTAGAAGCCAGGCTGAATGGGTGGAGGAGTAAGTGTCTCTCATGGGCAGGTAGATGTACTCTCATTAAATCTGTTGCTCAAGCACTGCCCACTTACACAATGTCATCCTTTGAGGTGCCTAAGAAAGTCTGTAATGCACTTGACTCTCAATCGAGAAGATTTTGGTGGAATCCAAAGAAACAAAATGGTAGCTATTTAGCTTGGAAGTTTTGGGACCATTTATGCCAACCAAAAGGAAAAGGAGGTCTTGGATTCAGGTATGCTAAAGATTTTAATATGGCTTTATTGACAAAACTATCATGGATGATTGCTACAAAAAGAGATAGCCTATGTATGAGAGTTCTCCGAAGTAAATACAAAGTTCGTAATGACTGGTTGAGGCGAGAACCAACAAAAAATGGTTCACCGGCCTATTTGGAAGGCCATTGAAAAGGCAAAGAATATAATTGTGAAGGGGGCGTGTTATTTGGTAGGTAATGGGCATTCCATTAATGTCTGGAAGGATCCGTGGATCCCCTGGAATGATGATTTCAAGCCAAAACCAAGGGATGAGGTAGTGTCTTCATTTCAATCATAGTTGAAAGCCTTATCAATCATGAAACCCATGAATGAAAAATGGACTTGCTGGTGGATCTGTTTGATGTGGATACTGTGGAAGCCATCAAGAAAATAAGAATCCCATTGGTCCTTACTCAAGATAAGCTTATATGGATTAAGGATCCTAAAGGTATTTTCTCAACCAAATCAGCATATAGAATAATTCAAGACCATGTAAAAGGGAACAATCCTAGTGTTCAATGGCAAAATCTTTGGAAGATGAAAATTTAAGAAAGGGTGAAAATGTTGATTTGGAGAATCGGAATGAACATCTTGCCTACAAAAGAGAGATTAGGCTACCAAGTTCGGACCTATTGATACATCATGCCCTTTGTGCAAGGGAGCACCGAAAAGCAGCACCCATTTATTCTTCCATCGTACTGTTGCAAGGGCTATTTGGTTCGGATGTAGCTAGGGGTTTAGAGCTGAGATGTTCAATATTGATGGATGTGAAAGCATTGCAAATCTTGTTATTGACCCACCGATTGAGAATTGTTATGTTTTGTCTAATGCAGTGCAAGTAAAGGAGCAAAGGTCATTACAACTGGCTATCACGATTGAGGCAATTTGGAATCTAAGAAATAGCGTGGTACATAATGGAGAACAAATTAATATTCCTACTACAATAAAGGGAACTGATTTTAGATTTGCAGAATGCACTGAAGCTAGAGAACCAATGGTGGACAAGGATCCAAATTCTGTTAAGCTCTGGACAAGGCCACCCATGGGGATGGTAAAATTGAATGTTGATGCTGCTATTTTAAGTGATAAATGTTGGCTGGCTGTGGTTGCTCGTGATGACAGAGGAAACATTATGAAGTATTGGTCCAAAGCTATCCCCCTAAATGAGCCCGTGGTAGCTGAAGCAAACGCAATTCTGTGGGCAATCCAAATTGCTAAAGAAGAAGATTTCAAGGATATTATTGTGGAAGGGGATGCAAAAATTTGTTTTGATGTTTTGAATAGTAATGTTGTGGAGATTTTATGGTCTATTTCAAGTCTTTGTAAGGATATTAAGTTTCTTGGCCAATCTTTTTCTTCTTGCTTGTTTAATTGGGTTTTTAGGGAAGCAAACTCTGTGGCTCATTCTTTGGCAAAGTTTGCAACCTAGGGTAGTTTAGATTCTCTTTGTGATTGTAACTCTATCCCTCCTCCTGTTTAGGATGCTTGGTTTAGAGATGTTTTTGCTGCTTTTGTTTAATGATATTGTTGACTTAGCAAAAAAAGATAATCCTATAAATTGCCACATGGTAGGTTGGAAGAAGATTCTTCCAAACCAGTTTGGTGGTAAACTCTATTCTATCTTTATTTTTTTTATAGAATCTTGACATATCATATTTTTCTTTAAAAGTTAGAAAAAGATCATTCTATATATAAACATAATTATAATAAATGACTAATACTAGAATATATAGTTAATTCTATATACAAACACAATATAATAATAAATGTTTATTAATAATTATTATAATCATTAAATTTTATATTTTTAAAAAAAATCATATTATGTTAAACTTTTCCTACTTCCATTATAAGTCAGAAAGCAAAGATAGGTAGAGCAATGGATCCCAAAAAACCAAGAAGAATGGAAATTTCCTAATTCTTCTATGAAATGTAATAAACAACTTAATGTATTTGTCTGAATTGAAATATTAAAACTCATGCCAAGTGAGGAGACCAGATGGGACTCGTTACTCATCATGCAAGTCATTGCCCATGGTGCTTAGTATATATGGACACAAATCAAGCAACCCATATGGCAAACCACAGTACCCTGAGTACCTAGAAGCACCTAGATCTACCACTATATTTTCAGCCCATTGTTTGTTGTTGCCTCGAGTGAGACCACCTATCAAACCACCACCACCATTTTAGCCTCCTCCACAACTCTACTTTTGGTATAGTGCGCGCGCGCGCACACACATTCTTCTTGTGAGCCTCACTGACTAGTATAGAAAAACCTATTGCCATTAGAATCAGTTGCAGCCTTGCAGGTCTCAACAATCAAGCATTTCATCAAGAGTGCTCTAGGATTTGTGTTGCAAAATAACCTATTTGCTTAACTAACACAACTAGTTACCAATTCCCACCTAGGACCTAATCCAAGCAATGGTCGATTGGCCAGGCCAAGCTGATTGCAGACACCACAACAATCTGATCATAACAAAATAACACATCAATTACTTCACTTTTATCTGATGCCATTCTTCGACTCAGATCCTGTAATCTTCCTGGTACAATTCCATAGTCCACAACCCCAAAGGAGTAGCATAATTAACTGGGAAAACTTACTTTTTATATATAGCCCACCCAAATATTTCCTCCATATATTTCCAATAAAAGTAAAAATAGAAACTATATATAATTTGGACACATACAGAGACTAATATGTTCAACTAGAAACATAGAAACAGAATATAAAACAAAATTTAAATTTTATTTTACTTAAAGATTTCTAACAAAAAAAAACAAAAATAAGTTCATGGGCCAAGTGGAAATATTTATTATTCCAATAATTAATTTCTATTTAATCTAGAACTCAACACACAAAAATCGTAAATTTATTCTATTTTCCTATTTTATCAGCAGCTAAGCAAAGTTCCAAGAAAACAAATATATATATATATATATATACACACGAAGAAATGAAATTAAACATTAACATTAACATGAATATGATTAATCAAACAAAGTCAGTATTTCAGTGTAATCTATTTGATTTTACAGCTGGTCCACCCAAAAAAAATTCAAACAATGTGAAAGAGAGAAACAAAATTTATACAAAATGACAACTAACTAAACTTAGGGAATATAATTTGATTTTTTTTTTTTTAAAAGATTAAACGACAGAATTTAACTCCATTTGAACTGAAAAAGACCAACTTAAGAGATTAAAAAGAAAAAATTGAAACTTAGGAAACTAAAATGATAACTGACCAAACTTAAAGAGTATAATTTAAATTTGTTTTTTTTTATTTTTATTTTTATTTTTTTAAATGTCCTATTAGAACATTCACAACCGTATAGGCAAAACACTATTTGAGCTAAAATATGGCTAATGTACCCTCAAAATCACTCCCATTGGACTAGTAATATGTTAGGCAAAGTAATTCTAAACTACAATGCTTAGGCAAAAGAATATTTTATTATTTTCTTTATTTTTAATTAGTTTCTCTCTCTCTCTCTCACTTTATTGGGTTATGTGTTGAGATGTTTGAAAGGATATAATAAATTATGGATAAAATTTAGGTATAATTCCTTTGGTTAAGTACATTAGGTTCCCCAATTAAATTTAAACACATGATTGTATTAATTAATAAAATACAACTAATGTTATGTTTTTCAAGAATATTTAAATTCAATCTAGTTATGTGTTTAAATTCAATTAAGGAATCTAATGTACCTAATCTAAGGAACTGTACCTAAGTTTTACCCATAAATAATAAGTAAAGAAATAATATTATAATGAAATAGAGTTGAGAATAAAGAATCAAATGTTGCCTAGTGTGAGCGTTTTAAAAAGTGATTAG
Source organism: Fagus sylvatica (assembly GCA_907173295.1). Classification (NCBI taxonomy): domain Eukaryota; kingdom Viridiplantae; phylum Streptophyta; class Magnoliopsida; order Fagales; family Fagaceae; genus Fagus; species Fagus sylvatica. Next base: position 24,371,386 of record OU015769.1, on the reverse strand, counting down.
GTAAAATTGAAAAAGTATTTCCTAAAACTAAAATTTGAATATAATTTTAGCTATATCCCTCAGAATATTCTTCTAAAAAAAGAAAAAAAAAAATGGCAAGAAGGATCAAATTTCAAATTGAATATCAAAAGTTTCCGAAAAACAATCTTTTTACAATTTTACTAAAAAAAAAAAAAGAAAAAGAAAAAAGGAAAAGCAATCTTTTCATGATGAGCCTAGCAGTTATGACAAAATTACTTATAAAACAAAAAAACAAAAGAGTTGTGAATACCGTTTTGGCACCCGTTTCGGTTTGGCCATTGAAATGTAATATTTCGGTACCGGTCAATACCGGCGTTCTGTTTCGGGTTTACCGCAAATATATATATATATAAAACACATTTTTACTACCATATAAAATTATCAACTCTAAACAAGTAAAATCAAATAATACAAATAATTCTTAAGTCTTAATATCACATAACAACTCAAAAAAAAAAAAAAAAAATTTTTGATTTAGGTTAGACAAAAAATAAATAAATATATATATATATATATAATACACATTTTTAATACCAAATAAAATTATCAACTCTAAACAAGTAAAATCAAATAATACAAATTCTTAAGTGTTAATATCACATAACAACACAAAAAAAAAAAAAAATTTTTGATCTAGATTAGACAAAAAAAAAAAAAAAAACCCTCAAAAGTGTACCTGCTGGAATTGATATTTCTCCCGTAATGGCTTGAAATAGCCGGAATGGCCTAGTATTTAATCCGAGGTGGAATAGGGGGTACCTTGTACCGGTTTGCATACCGGTACGAGATATTCCGCTCGTTTCGACCGGAACGGAACGGTATCCCCAACTATGGTTGTGACTACATTCACTTGACTCTTTAAGAGTGAATGGTGGGACCACTCCAAAGAGTTGTGGCTAGGCTTGTCAGAGTTACTATTTAGAGTTAAGCATTATTATACAGAGTTTACCTCCAATTTGATTTGGAGAGAAATTTTTTTCACACTACGTATCAACTAGATAGATTATCCGCGTGTATAATTTAAAAAGGTCACATGACTTATTAAAAAGTTATATAATTAAAAATACACTTAGATGATCTATTTTATTATCACGTACAGGGCCGGCTCAACCCTTAAGCAAGTTAAGCAATTGCTTGAGGCTCCCAACAAATAAGAAAAATCCACTGTAAAAAAAGGCCCCAAATTTTTAGAAAAAAAATACCCACAGCCCCAATTTGAAGAACTTTTGAAGTAGAAAAGAGAAAAATAAAAAACATTAAACTCAGGTAGCATTTCATTTTTCTTTCTCAATTGGCCTCTCTTTCTCTTTGCCCAGATTTTTTTTCTCATCAGCTGCTCACGGGGTTCTCTGTTTTCATCAGCTTCTTCTTCTTCTTCTTCTCTCTTTTAATTTTTTTGTTCTATTTTTAAGTGCCCAACGTGGCTGACTAAAGTAAAGCTTAATGAAGATATTTTGATTTCCCAACTACCAAGCCACGTGTCCAATTCTTGTCCTCAAATATTTGATGCTTTTTTTTTTTTTTTTTTTATGAAATGGTTTTTTTTCCTAAACTCTATTATTATGCTTATTATTAGACTAATATATTGGGTTAGTATTTAAGATATGATGTTGTAATATATTTTTAGACAGTGCTATTTTTACATTATTTTTTGATATTTCTACACCATTTGCCATACTTTTTAGTAGATTAGCAAAAAAAAAAAAAAAAAAACTTTTCAGTACAAATGATTAGGTCTCTCTCTTACTTTAAAAATCTCTTTTTAACCAATTGAGACTTTCAGTATGGGTGCTATTACTTTTTTTTTTTGCTGAGATCTACAAATTCTTTAGATGTCAAAATGCAAGTATGATTAATAATAAGGAAGAAGAAGAAAATTATAATAAATTTTTTTTAAAATATCCCAAATTGGGATTTCGCTTGAGGTCTCCAAAATAATTGGCCGGCCTGATCACGTAATAGGTTAATATTCCTTCAAACTCATTTAAAAATAAACTATTTCCTTGATAGAATGTTACTTCTAATATACGTCAGTCATTGTTATAAAGGATGGAATTCCTCACGCAGTACGTTTCTTAACATTTAAATTCAATGGTGGGACCCCAAAAAAAAGTAGTTTCGAAAGGGCATGTGGAAATGGATTCCTTCTGCCAAGTGCCAACAAAATGGTTTTTTCTTTTTTCTTTTTTGTGTCGGAGAAAAAGACCATAATTTTTTATTGAATAATATCTTTGTATTGATCAATTGGGTAATCTTTTTGTACAGCAGAGAGAAGAAATACGGGGTATTCCACCATCTAGATTTTACAAGAACATAGAAGAAAAGAAAAAGCCTTCCTTGCCAGTTGCCAAAGCCATAGCAATAGAACTTAAACGAGAGAGGAACTAAACCTCATAAAATTAAGAGTAGCCTGTCTAGAAGATTACAAAAAAGGATCATTACACGGTCTAGAAGCATTAAACTTTGGTACTGTACCAAAATGGACGACAAACTTTTTTACCGAAAAAATCAAACTCCACTCACATGCACATCACTTCGGACGACAACATAACAAAAATGCGGGAGGTATAAAAATTTCAGTCAAAATTTCTGTGCCTCCAGGTTTTTTAAATTTTTATAAAAGAGTTAAAGGATTTTACTATAACAATATAAAAGTTCAGTTCATTTTACCCATCATTATATTATGCTAGACAGACCATCTAGATATGATAAAAAAAAAAAAAACTTAATTGCTTGTAGTTGGTTAAAGTTGTACAAACAAAATGGTTAGGAGGCGTTTGGTATAGCGTCATATAGTTTGGCTTCTTGACTCTTTTTTTTTTTTTTTAATTAAAACTTATCATTGAAAGAAAAATAGGACAAAGAAATTAAGGAAGGAGGGGAAGGTTCCATCCGGCTCAAAAATTCTCCAGACAAAAAATCAAGGATGAAAGATATGGGAATCTTTCCTTCTCTATTACACATTGCCTATCTGACAAAATTGCGAGCCTTTCCACCCAGTAAAAGAAGGGTAAAGAATATTTAGTTTTCAACTTTTGGTAGTAATCTCTTTAATAGACTAGTTGTAGAGATGATAAGCCTCGATGTAGTATATTCCTTACTTAAACTTAAAATAATTGAAATGTAATTTTTCTTTTTAACTTTAGTTAGTATAAATTAAATTAAAAAAAAAAAAAAAAAAGACGAAATGTTAATTATTTTGCAAATTTGGGAGCAGAGTGTTATTTCCTCAAAATAGAATGTAATCAGCGAATGTAGTTTTTTTTTTTTAAAAAAGGTTTCAATATAATTTACCCTTATTCTTTATAAGCATAATAATGTAATACTAACTTCTTTCATATGAATAATAAATCTCATTAATTAAATTCATTATAAATTCCATGAGAAGAGAGATAACACGTCTGTACATTTCCTTGTAAGTTATTCTTGTCAAATACAAATTTTTTATCCTACTTTTTGTGTTCCACTTTATACTTAATCAATCATAATTTATGTGTATTCAACAGTTTTTTTTTTTTTTCTTATAAATAACAAAGATTTAAAATGAAAAAAAAAAAAAAAAAAATCAAACACAGTCTAACACGTAATATATTGCAATGAGTGGAATATAAACTAAAATACAAAAAGTAGAATCTGCCTTCATATCTTCTATCTAATTTCTGTATTTTTCTTCGACCACCCCTCATATCCTCCGCGTGAGGCCCACAATATCTGCTTTTTTGTCTGCGTAATTAATTTTTCCACGTCAATGATCCTCAATCGGCTGAAGCTTGAAAGTAAGAGAGGGTATTGATCAAAGAAGGAACAATTGTAGGGGCCATGTCCCCCCTAAGATTTAAGATTTTAAATCTTATGAGTTTTAGTCAATTAATAGTGAGATTCACCTTCTACCAAAGGGTTGTGAATGTCATAGATTTCCTTGTACTAATATGGTTTTCTTGATGCCAATGTATCCTTTCGACAGTGTGGTTACTTCCTGACGTATTGAGTGTACGGTTTGACCCTGAACAGCTCAATTTGAATGTTGCAAAGAAAAAACCAAATGTTTATTATTATATCATGCTTTACCAACCATATGAAGATGATAGATTCCTTGGAGTTCTACTAACATATTGCTTATTATTATCCGTTAAAAAATATATATATTGCTTAATCTTTCACATCCAACCCTGATGGAGTTGACCATGCATTATTGCATAGACCATTTGATATTTTCTACATTACAATAATAATAATTAAATTCCAAATGTTTGAGTATATATAGAGACATATAGATATATGGGGGTAGGCATTCATATTACTAAAAAAGGAAGCATGGAGATTAAAGAGGAGGAGAGAAATCTTAGTTATCCAGTTGGGAGACGTAGATCAGTCTCTCAAGGACTTTGGAAGAAAAAGAAAACAAACATATCAAAGCTCGATAATGGAAGGTATGTCTTTTATCTTTCTTCATTTTCTTGTTACTGAACTGAAACACTACTGGAGAGCTCCTCAGTAGTTACTACTTACTAATTAACAATTTAAGAATTTTATTAATTAAAACAAGCTGGAACACCAGCAACAAAGCCAAAGGCTAGTTACATTTGTAACATCCCAATATTACAACCAACTCAGCCCAAAGAGCCCCAAATACAACAAGAAAAACCGAAAGTAATATAGCTAAGGACATGAAGAGCTAAAACAGGAAAAACACCTGGAACCCAATTCAACATTATCACTCGAACATGGATAGGAATTCCTTATAAGGCCCACAATTTGCAACTCTGTTTTGACAGACTCCTTATGCGAAATCGCATTCCTTTGTGCCCAAATGTGGTATAGATCATATATAGAAGCACTAAACCCCAATCTACAACAAGCTCTAAATCTTTTTCCAGATTCTACTTACTAGTTACCACGGCTTAAGATACCAAGGGCTACACGTACCCGATAAAGTTGGAGCTGAAGTGTAGTCGGAGAGAGAGTTTTATGAAAATGTTTTGAGAGTATTATATATGTGATGGGATGGGATTGCGGGTTGAGATTCTTATTGGAATAAAGGATTTAAGGAAATCGGGTGTTCGAAAAAAGGACGACAAGAAAGCCCTAGGATACTTGCATGTTACTTTTCTTTATTTATTTTTAAGGGTTCTTATAAATACCATGCACCTTGATTTCTCATGTAATTAAGTACCTTTTTATTTATTTATTTATTTTTAATCTTTTTATTTGAACAAATAATATTTTTGGAAAATACTAGTCTCTGTATGTCATCATGGACTTTGTTTTTTTTTTTTTGAAAAATTAATATCTAAGAGTAGCATCAATGATTCAATATTTATTGGATATTCTTCCTTTTTTCTATTTGTGTTTATTTTGTATTACACGGTTCACCTTATGAGGCTATGAAATACTTCACTTTAGCTATCGTTAACGTCAAATAAAATTTTATAGGCCACTATCTGGTTTTCTTTTTCTTTCTTTCTTCTTTCTAGGGTTTGATCAATGAAGGTGTAATATCATTTGAGATATTGGGTGACGTGACAAAATCATGTGTATAAAATTATAAGATTGATATATTTAAGATTTAAAGGTTTTTAATGGAATATTCTATGTCACAAATATTGTATTTAAGGAGTATTATTTAAGGACTAAATTAATACTCACATACAAATCCAAAAGAAATATAAACCCATAAATGTTTAGTTTATGTTGGGTTATTAGCATTTCATGTTAAAGTCTTTTTTGTTAAAAGTGATAGTCACATAGGTAAAAAAAAGATGAATAACGCAAATAATCATCAAACCATCCAACATTTACGGGTAATCTGTCACCCCTTCTAACACGGCACGTCATTTAGGCCTAATACAACACAAAAAAACAAAAACAAAAAAGAGTGTGTAAAATATGTGACCATCAATTTGGTGCCTGTTGACTTACTTCGTGGATGCATGAACACGTCCACCTTCTTGGCTAGATTCCGCTGAGTCATTGCCGACGGATTGAGATCCCATATAATACTTAAAAAGTATTATATAGGTACAATTCATTGTTTCCTTCTCACAACTTCTTTAACTTTTTCACTTTTTGTTTTTTGAATTTTGAACAATTTTTTATTAAGTGGTTGAGATTAAAAGTTAAGACTTTCAATCTCAATCACTCAATTGGTATTGTATGTAATACCAATTGCATGAGATCTCAATCCATTGCCGACCACTTTAAGACCTACTCATATGACATCTGCAACAGTGAATGTTTGATAAGCTTGTGTTTTGTTTGGTAGGGCGAAAATTTGAGGAAGAATAGAATTGAATATAGAATTCAACCTTAGAGTTTTAACTTTTGATATGTTGTATTTAAACCTTATATTTTATAATTAAATCTTAGAGTTATAGGTATATCCAAATTTTTGAGGATTTTTGGACAAATTTATTTAAATTTTTGATGATTGTGTCTTTGCCTACTCATTTTGTTCCTTCATGCATGCATGTTATAAAATAGTTATATTCTAGCCCACAACAGTTTTGGTGTGGTTGATCAATGGCCTAATTAATAGGTATATCATATATGTTACTGTTGAATTCTGTGATTTCTAGGACCTCTGGTTTATTTTGGAAATAAAAAGGTTGCTAGTTCATGTGGCAGACTCTAAAGCCAATGGGGTGCTAATACTGTTTTGGAGTTTTTGTTGGACATAGTTTCTTTGTCGTGTCAGCGTGTATAATAGGTATGGTATTTTTTTTTTGGCAAAAAAATGGATTGGTTTTAGTAATGTGGCAACTAGAGATTGAAATCGGGGAGGCCTATATGCATTATACTAATATATATATATATATATATATATAATATATATATTATATATATATATATATATATATATATATATTATATATATATAAATTATACTGACATTCCCTTCTTTTAGAGAAATTAGACTCATTACGCCTTATTTTTGAGAAATGACACACCGCTCCCAAATTTGCAAAATAATTAAAACTCTGCCCCATTTTCCCCTATTTTTAAAGGAGAATATTCTCACTTAAACTTAAAATAATTGGAATATAATTTTTCTTTTTAACTCTGGTTAGTTAGGCATTAGTTAAAAAAATTAATAAAAAATAAACAAAAAAAAGGGGGGTTGAGTGTTAATTATTTTGCAAATTTGGGAGCGGAATGTCATTTTCTCAAAATAGGGTGCAACAAGTATAGTTTCCCCAAAAAAATGGGATACCAGTGTAATTTACCCTAACATTTTATATACCATTCACATGTGAAAGGGATGTTACATATAATATTATCTCGTGCCGATAGCTTTGGGTGGTAATATAATAGTGCTTGGACATGGTCAATTGAAGGAAAAAAAAAAATCATGTATGGAGTCGATGGACTGGTTAGCGAGAGTGTGTGGTCTAGGTGCCAACTTTTCATTTAACAGTGCCACTCGAAGCTCTTCATTTAACAATTATGGATTGAGATTTGGACATGCAATTTTTTTTTTTAAGGGTTAAGATTTGAAAGTTGACTTTTTAATTTTTAAATCTCAACCTTGGATCAAAACACTTTTTAACAACTTTTTATGTTTTGGTTGTTTTACTTTTTTACTCTTCACTTTTTTTAAGTTTTTGAACCTAGTATTGCACATGATCTCAATCCAACAATTATGTGATTAACGGATATAGATTATAGATAGAAAGAAGACAAATGAAAACGAATGCAATTGTTATGGTGGCCTTTTTTTAATACAAACGTTATGGTGTAAAATTAAAAAAAAAAAATTCACTTTTGGTGCACGTCTCATGTTAGTCTAGATTTTTTCTATCATTTAAGGGGCCAAAAAAGTAATCATATAATAAAGCTCAATCAATTCCTTTGAATCTTTAATTTATTTATTTATTTTAAATTGTGCAAGTGAGAAAGAAGTCTGCTCCTCCACAGCATTCCATGAGCCTCTTAACTTTCTCATCATGATCTTACTTGGCGTCCTTGGACTACACTTACGAGGCTTGGGCATTTCTCCACTAAAAGAATATGATGCAATCATGGCGTTCTTTATCATGGCCGTAATTATCTACGGCATAGCATTTTTGGGAATCAAATTAGGACCTCAAAACGCAGACTACCTCCCCATATTAAAGTTTCTATGTGTCATTAGTGCAATCCTCGCATGTGAGCTGCTTGCGTCAATCCTAGTCAATCCCTTAAGGCTGGCCATGATCAATTTATGTGGAATCCTCGTAGAGCTTATTCGTCGCTGCTACAAACAAATTTATGAGCTCCTCTATACACATGCAGCTAATCTGGTACATAACATATCATTTGATTTTTTGCAAAAGATTTTTCAACCCCAATTTCGACAATCAGCTTCCCAAGCATTCAACATGTTTACTTTGTTTGGTGGCACAAAGAAACAAACTCAAGACAATGGCGGTCAGATTGCAGATATTGTCTAATTAATTGGCCCATTTGTGTGGATTGGCAACCGTGGATTGTTGGATTTTTAACTTAATGTGGGCAAAAATGTTATTATTATTGTGTTCATATATTATGGTTGAAATATAATGTCAAGACAGTCTTATATAATTAGTAAGTGGTATTATCTAGTCTCTTTATGAGGAGAATCAAGATTCGAATCCTTTTTCTCATCTCACTTCTTGTACATGTGTATAGGCATACTTATAATCATAAATAAAGCATTGACAAATGCCATTTGTAAATCATCTCATATCATATATCATATAGTAAAAGTTAAATTCTAGATGTCGTGGTTACACCAAATATCTTCTCTTTGGGCCAAATGACTCATGTAATTAAAGACTTAGATAAATTGCATTATTCTCCTATAGTTTGTGGTAGTTTCAAGTTAAACATAAAATTTTAAAGAGCTTTTAATTTTAAACCATGAATTTTTTTTTTTTTTTTTTTCAATTCATAATCTCGATAAGTCTTTATTAATTAAAAGTAACAAAAATTTACATAATTTGTGACTAAAAGCATTTCATGTGAAACAATAAGAACCTTTAGGATGCTATATGAGAATTGTGAAAATATATAACAATCATTTTATTTAATTATTGTCATAAAAAAATCATAATACAATTATGGGTAAATTGCATATTGGTTCCTCAAATATGGGTCTATTCGATTTTGGTCCCTAGCTTAATTTTAAAACATCCAATTTTAATTTGGTCCTTGAATTTCAAAAATTAAACTATTTGATTACTTAATCTATTTTCCTGTTTACATGACTAATGAGATACTAAGGCATCCCAGGTTTTAGAAGCCAAATTGAACTAATTACATATTTTAAAAGACTAAAATCAAGCCAGGAACCAAAATCGAACAAATCTCATATTTAAAGGATCAAAATCGAACTTATCACAAACTTAAAGGAAGAAATTACTCCTTTATTGAAATTTAAGGTACTAAATCCATACTTTTAAAAAAATTTAGGACAAAAATTGGACTATGGCCAAATTTTGGGAATCGAAAATTTAAACATATTATTTCCAAATCATATCATATATATTATAGTACATTAAAATAATGGCCATTTGTCATATAAATTTGTTACTCACAGTCACAGTGAACTGATTAAAATTTTATTACTTGGAATTTCTAGAAATCTAAAACAAATTATATGCTTATGGGATATACCTTAAAATAAGTTTCATGATTCTTAGTCAATGGTGGGACCGCTTCGAAGACCTTATTGTGATAATTCGGTTGCTACCCTTATTGTGTGATAATTAATTCGGTTGACCTTTAGTCAAGTTTTTTTCTTTCATATTACGCTTGAACTAAGCTTATTTGAATCTCAAGACTTATACAGTGGCCGCCACAAGATTCTCAAGGACATATACAGTTTCATGTTATTAAACTAATGTCATCGATAATACAGACAACAAAAAATACAACAACAGTAAGGCAAGTAAATGATGGCCTACGTATATATAATTGACACGCTCTTTTATATGATTTCTGAGATTTTGCATTGAGCTGCCGTAACATGATACTTTAGTACCAACTGATATTTGAAAGATCCAAAACAAAGAGAGACTAAAACATGTCGTGATTTGAATTAAAGAAAGCTATTTTGGGTATTTAATCTCTATATATAGCCTACCTCCACATTAACTTCTTTCACACTAAAACATATCTGTAGTGGGTAAGTTTTTGAGCTACAATTAATTTCTTAAAGTAGTAAGAAGTATTTTTGTCAGACTTTTCAGAAAAAGAGTTCTCTTTCATTAATGATTGATTCTGACTTTATATTATATTATGCATTGTATTCTGTTCCTCTTTTCTGATGTGGGACAGTTCTTTACATTTATATAAAAAGTACAAGACTTTTACAAAGTAGTACAAGACTTTTACGAAGAAGTACAACGTTCTATTTTGTTCCCATTATTCTCTATGGATCATCCCAACTTCTGGTATGGGCTTGGGCCGAGCTTTATGTTTCATCCTCTGGTATGGGCTTGGGCCGAGCTTTATGTCTCAACTTCTGGTATGGGCTTGGGCTGAGCTTAATCTACCCCTTTTACAAAAAGGGATGGGCTATCCTTTATGTGGGCCTATTTCATATTGTAATTTCCCCACCTCCAATTGCCCCTCAAATCTTTACTCTTTGTTGAAGAGAGAGATTTGACCGAAACAGTGGAGAAATATGTACAAAGCTTTGAACGAAACGCAGTTGGGAATAGGATGGTCGGTCATTCTATCAGAGAATATGGTTCGGTTCATTATTACCGACTTCGGATGAGAACAAGTCGTTCGGTTCTATGGGTCGAAAATTCGGTTACTAATTCCGAGAAGTCCGAACCAGAACTTTGTGGCAATAAAATAAATCCTTCCAAATTAACGTTGCATCCATTGGATGATAAAACGAGTTGGTGAAAATTTAATTCAGTTTCGGCTTGGAAACGGCTGTCTACCATAATTAATACGCCGTTTGGCGTTCCCAAAGACATTCCATCTCTAAGGATTTATTGCGAACTAAAAAAAAATTTTTTTTTTTTTTTTTTTTTACTACAGGTTTTTTACCGGCCCATGACCGGCTGGGTCCCGGTTGCCTGTGGTCCCGTTGGTGGTATATAAGAAAGGGGGGAGACCCCACATTATGTTTTTACCTTTACATTTATTCTTTACCTTAAGTTTGCGAACTTTTTCACTGATTAAAATCTTGTTTCTTCCGTTTAGTTCAACCTTACTCCGAGTATAAGTGAAAACATGCCTATACAAAGGAGGACCATCAACATAGGATCGGTGCTCGGGACGCTTGCCCCAGAGCCATCTGAAACTTCTAACGTTCCTCTTGCTTCCGGGTTCTCTGAGGGGGAATTTGTTATGAAAAAGAGGAAGAAGGGAGAGGAAGAAGCCGAAGTAATAAAGGAACAACAAGACTTGATCCAAACCGAACCTTCTGTGACCAAATCCTCGTCTAAAAAAGGGAAAGGTAAAGATAGCCGAGCTTCCTAAAAGGCCACTGGTCACGTTTCACATAAACGTAAACATCAGAAAGAGCTACCAGCGCCTTAGAAGTGTGAGTTTTATGTAGACGGCCGACCAGTGAACGAGGATGATTCGGTCTGGAAAAGCAAGGATGTTAGGGGTGAACAGATAGCTGATGCCGTTGGGAGTGCTCTTCTCCTTCCCAAGGACATGAAGGCTTGGAAAGGAAATAACTCAACGCAGATGATTGAAAATCTGAAGCGTGACTCAGTCGTGGTGAGTGTTGTCCTCTATTTTCTCTTTTATTATAATACTCTAACATTCTTACTACTCATTCTGACGATTATTTCTAGGATGTCCAAGGGATTTTTGAAGCCGGATATCGGTTGGTAGAGACCGAACGTCTTCTCAATGAGTCTCTCGTTGAGAACAATAGATTGCGTGAAGTTGAAAAGACGGCGTCCGCTAGAATTCGGGAGGTCGAGAGCCAACACAAAACTACCGAGGAAGGGCTTCAAACAGCTGAATGCCAACTGGTGGAGATGTCGGCAAAGTTAGAACGAGAGTGTGAACGTTCCAGCGGGTTCCAGGCGGAAATTGATAAACTCAGGGCCGAGTTGGCTGAAGCCCGACTGGTGTCAAGCAATGCTGAGAATGCAGTTCAGGCTTTCTATGACCAGGGTTTTGAAGAGGCTGCAGGATCTTTGAAGCTCCAACTACGTCGGGAGTGTAACATTTATTTTCTGAAAGGGTGGGCTTCGGCTCTTGAGCAGGCTACGGTTGATGACAACTCTGAGCTTTATGTTTTGGGCCGGGATTATCGGCCTTTCGATTCAGGAACCCTCGAGAATCTTGAAGAAACGAATGTTAAGGTTTTGGAAGACTGCGAAGCCGTTGATGATCCTACGGCTCTGGAAACCGCTGAAGTTTTAGGTCATCAAGAGCGAGTGCAGACCGACGAAGTTCAAGATGTGGAGAAAGGTACCTCTGATAAAGAAGACAATGTAAACGTTGATGATTAAGGAGAGTTTACTTATATAACAGACCTTATTTAGTTTTATTTTCCTTTTCCCCGTTTCCTTCGTAAGAAGGGGGGAACTGATAAAATTTACTCTTTGTTTTCTCTGTTTCCTTCATAAGAAGGGGGGAAGCGCTACAATTTGATCTGTTGTTCTGTTTTGTTTTATGGATAGAAATTTTTCCTTCATTGTTTTTATTTAATTTAACATTTTCGTGCATTGACCGATCTTTACTTTTTTCTGAATTTATCTTTTCATAACTTCAAATGGATTTGTCACGTTCCTAATTTGACTGTCATTCTTCATCTTAGTGTTTGGGAATCATTTGAAAATTTTTCATCAACAATCTCTTAAAATGCTGGACCATTCACTTTGTCTATGGATTTGGACCGAGTTATGTATGGGTTGGATTTATCTTTGCCGTAAAAATATAAATACACTTCTCGTTAAGGGGGACCGAGATCATATAATTATCCCGAACGTTCTTCGGTCTGCCGCCATTATCTGGAATTCGGACGTATTTTATTCGATTTTAAGGATGTATGGACTGAAACACGCTTCATGTCCATCATAAGGTCCTTCGAGCGAGTGTTCGGTCTGAATAGACTGCCTTTAATGACGTAGCTCAAAAACCAGATGATTATTGACTAGATCGGTCAGAATTTGAAATGACAAACGAAAATGTAGAGTTTCACCTTTTCGGTATACTGCAGATCCTTATTAATGGAGATCTGACATTGGTGTCTTTTCGACTTACGGCTGATAAATGAATGACGGCTTGCTTCATTTATTACGCCGTTAGGCGTTCCCTAAACCATCAAATCATTATGAGATTTTTTTGGGGGCCGGGAGAAGTTATTTTAATGACTCCTAAGTCTTTACCGGCCCATGACCGGCTAGGTCCGGGTATTCGTAGCCTTCCTAATCTCGTATAAAAAGAGGGAGATCATTCAAGCGGTCCCCGTGACAGCTAGAAGAGGAGTGCAGGTACCTCAGCTTGTGCCACCTCTTAGTAATCCCGAATTCATTCCCTCCCTCGAGTCTTCAGAGGTCGGTTATCCAATTATTCAGTTCCCGTCTGTTTTTGACCCCGACCCGAATCCAACCGAAGAGATGCCGATCCAGAAGCGATCAATCAACATATCGTCCGTGCTTGGGACGTCTGCCCCAGAGCCGCATGGGACTTCTCCTCTTACCTCTCCTCTTGCTCCTCCCCTTGGATTTTCTCAAGGAGAGGATATTATGAGAAAGAAAAGAAAGAGAGGAGAGGAGCAGAGTGATGATGTCGGTGGCCCGGAGGGGTCATCTCCACCTCGACTTCCAAAGGCTAAGACCCCAAAAAAGGGAAAGAGTAAAAATGACCGAGCTCTTCAGAAGGCTGCAGGTCAAGTCTCCCAAAGACATAGGCATCAAGACGACTCGAAACAGCCGTGGAGTTGTTCTTTTCTTCTTGAGAACCGAGCTGTAGATGAAGGAGACTCGGTCTTAAAGAGCGGAAAAGGCGTTCGGGGTGGAGAAGGTGGCCGAAGCAGTTGGAAAGGCTCTTCTCCTTCCAGAAGACATGAAGGTCTGGCAGGAGAAGAGGTCCAAGCATATGCTGGAGAACTTGAAGCGCGATTCCATTTTGGTGAGTTTTGAAACTTTCTATTCAAACGTCTCACTATACATAGATACATGTTTAAATGAATTATATATATATATATATATATATTTCGTGTTATTTTATTCTTTATTTCTTTTAGGCCGTTCAAGGTATATTCGAGGCCGGCAGCCGACTGTTGGAGACCGAACGCCGTCTTCAGCAATCCCAAGAAGAAATCAAGAGTCTAAAGGAATTTGAAGAGTCGGCCTCAGCAAAAATTCGTGCTGCTGAGAGTGCCCAAAAGAGTGCTGAGGCCGGTTTATTAAATATGGAGAATCAGGTGACCGAGCTTAAGAAAAAACTAGACTGGGAGTACAAGTCTACCTCTCAAGTTCGAGTCGAGAATAGCCAGCTTAAAGACACTCTAACCAAGGCTGAGGCGAAGGTTCAAAAAGCTGAGGAGCAGGCTCAGGCTTACTATGATCAAGGCTTCAATGAGGCGGCCGACTCCTTACAGTCATAACTCAAAAGTGAGTGCAACAAATATTTCATCCAAGGATGGCATAAGGCCCTTGACAGGGCCGGGGTTGATGATGCGTCTGAGTTATATGATTTGGCGTGGAGACATCAACCTTTCGGGGGTCATGTGCCAGAGGAGCGTAACTATGAGGCCGTAGAGGATGCCACTGAAGACCCGACGGTCCCTGGGTCCCATGAAGCCTTGAGTGAGCCCGTATTAGCTGATGATCCTGAAGTAACCAAGGGTCTGCCTGACGATCAAATCCAGACGGCTGAATTTCAAGAAGGGGAGGACGACTCGGACGTTGAAGAAAATATAGATGTAGTTGATTGATTTTGATACAATACAATTCTCATACTGACTTATTTTGTATTCCCCGTTTCCTTCAAAAGAAGGGGGGAATGATACAATCTGTTTTGGTGTTCCCCGTTTCCTTCATAAGAAGGGGGGAAAATATATATTTTGTTATTTTATATTTTGATGACTAGTGCCTTTGTTTGGATTTGATATTTGTGTGATCATGCTTTTGATTTAAGTTATATCTTGCGTACCGGATGAGTATTTGGGAACCGTTTAGATTTACCGAAGTTCGAGTTGGTTTCTATTTTTAACTTGCCAGTCTTTCTAGACCTTAGCACTTAGGAACCCTTAGGTTGGCCGAAGCCTAAGTCAAGTTGATTTTTTAACTTGCCAGTCTTTCCTGGACCTTAGCACTTAGGAACCCTTAGGTTGACCGAAGCCTAAGTCAAGTTGGTTTTTTAACTTGCCAGTCTTTCTGGACCTTAGCACTTAGGAACCCTTAGGTTGACCGAAGCCTAAGTCAAGTTGGTTTTTTAACTTGCCAGTCTTCTTGGACCTTAGCACTTAGGAACCCTTAGGTTGACCGAAGCCTAAGTCAAGTTGGTTTTTTAACTTGCCAGTCTTTCCTGGACCTTAGCACTTAGGAACCCTTGGGTTGACCGAAGCCTAAGTCAAGCTTTTGTTTTTAACTTGCCAGTCTTCCTGGACCTTAGCACTTAGGAACCCTTGGGTTGACCGAAGCCTAAGTCAAGTTGGTTTTTAACTTGCCAGTCTTTCTGGACCTTAGTACTTAGGAACCCTTAGGTTGACCGAAGCCTAAGTCAAGTTGGTTTTTTAACTTGCCAGTCTTTCTGGACCTTAGCACTTAGGAACCCTTAGGTTGACCGAAGCCTAAGTCAAGTTGGTTTTTTAAACTTGCCAGTCTTTCTGGACCTTAGCACTTAGGCAGTGGCGGCTCTAGAAATTTTTTTCAGGGTGTTCAATACAAAACTGGAATATAACATCACAAAAAAATAATAATAATAATACATGAATCTTGCGGTATATAAGAATTTGGTCTACTATTATAATCATTATGTTTATGAAGATGAATATTTCGGTATAAGTAATTTCTTTATAAAAAATTTCTTCACAGTATTAGCAAAAGAATAAAAAATTAACTATAAGACATTCAACACTTGATGTGCGGATAAATAGACAAAAATAATTTAATTTAATTAAGTTATATGATTAATTAAATTATTAATTAAATACTTATTATTTAAGTTGTTAATATTAATTAAAAAGCCACAAGCTACAAAGTGACAAAAGCACAAATAACCAAATAAATAAATCACAAATCAAAGCACAAACCCACACAGTGGACACAATAAAACTGTGAAACAAACAAACCCTCGCATATCAAACCATCACCAGTTGTTGTTTTTTGGGCTTATTTTGTTATTGTGGTTGTTGTTTGAGTTAATTTTTTGTTGTTATTTGGGCTTTTGTTTTTTTTGTTGGGTTAAGTGGATTTTTATTAGATTAGGATGTTCAAAATTTATTTGAGGGTGTTCAAAATTTTATTTAAGGGTGTTCAACACACACACACACACACACACACACATATATATATATATATATATATATATTTTCTTTACTTTTAACAAACCAGGGTGTGCAAGTGCACACCCTCACCATAACGTGGAGCCGCCCCTGTACTTAGGAACCCTAGGTTGACCGAAGCCTAAGTCAAGTTGGTTTTTTAACTTGCCAGTCTTTCTGGACCTTAGCACTTAGGAACCCTTAGGTTGACCGAAGCCTAAGTCAAGTTGGTTTTTTAACTTGCCAGTCTTCCTGGACCTTAGCACTTAGGAACCCTTAGGTTGACCGAAGCCTAAGTCAAGTTGGTTTTTTAACTTGCCAGTCTTTCTGGACCTTAGCACTTAGGAACCCTTAGGTTGACCGAAGCCTAAGTCAAGTTGGTTTTTTAACTTGCCAGTCTTTCTGGACCTTAGCACTTAGGAACCCTTAGGTTGACCGAAGCCTAAGTCAAGTTTGTTTTTTAACTTGCCAGTCTTTCTGGACCTTAGCACTTAGGAACCCTTGGGTTGACCGAAGCCTAAGTCAAGTTTTATGTGGAGAAATGAAAAGATAGTGACAAAATTGTAAAAGTGAGAACGGATTTACCGTGGTTAGCCCAAAGGGGCCTACGTCCACTTAGACTTATCTCATTTATCGTAGATAGGCATTCTCAATTACATTCAGGAGTCTACTACTTCATATACATCAATCCATATATATATCCCCCCCTTTTTCCTCTCTTTTTGAAGGAAGGGAGAAAAAAGGAGAAGACTAATGAAAATATTTCCGGAGATTGCTAACATTCCATGGCCGGGGTAGGGGTATGGAATTTAAATTCTCAAGATGATAAGCTCCTACTCCGGTTACTGATCGGACTCGGTATGGTCCTTCCCAATTGGGTCCTAGCTTGCCATCAGTGGGGTTCTTAGTGTTACCCAAAACCTTTCAGAGGACCAGGTCACCTTGTTGGAAGGATCTTGGTCGTACGTTCTTATTGTATCCCTTCTTCAATTGTTGTTGGTAGGAGGCCAGTCTGATCATTGCTTGTTCTCTTCTTTCTTCTAGCAGGTCTAGAGCTTGGGACTGAGCCAGATTGTTTCTCGTTGGTTCCCACTCTGAAGTCCTGAGGGTGGGAAGGCCGATCTCTAGTGGGATGACTGCTTCCGAGCCATATGCTAGTGAGAATGGAGTTTCTCCTGTTGATCTCCTTGGCGTGGTTCTGAAGGTCCATAGGACATTAGGTAATTCTTCTACCCATCTTCCCTTAGCATCCTCCAGCCTCTTCTTGATCCCATCTAATACGGTTTTGTTTGAGGCTTCGGCCTGTCCATTGCTTTGAGGATACGTCGGAGAACTGTAAACGTTTCTTATACCAAGTTCCGAGCAATACTTCATGAAAGGTTTACTGGTGAACTATGTCCCATTATCGGAGATGATAGTCTTAGGTATTCCGAACCTGGTTATGATGTTCTTCCAGATGAATTTAATTGAATCTATATCTCAGATGTTTGCTAATGGTTCGGCTTCAACCCACTTTGTGAAATAATCCGTAGCGACGATAAGCCAACGTTGATTCCCCGTTGCCCTAGGGAGTGGACCGACCAAATCCATGCCCCATTGTGTGAATGGCCATGGACTTACTAGTGGTAGGAGTTCGGCGGCTGGTTGGTGGACTGAATGTGAGAACCTCTGACATTTGTCGCACTTTTTGACGTAAGTCACAGCATCCTTTTGCATGTAGGGCCACCAATATCCTTGGGTAAGGGCTCGGTGTGCCAGAGATCTTCCCCCTGTGTGACTTCCACAGATGCCTTCATGTATTTCGAATAGTAAATCTTCAACGATGTCGGGATGGACGCACAAAAGATAGGGTCCTGAAAAGGATCGTTTGTAGAGTTTCGACTCTTTTGATAACCAAAATCTCAAAGCTTTCCTTCTGACAATCTCGGCTTCTTTTTTCTGTTCTGGTAGGACACCTTCTTTGAGGTAATGGACGTAGGGATCCATCCAACATGGACCGACCGTAATGGTGTGGATGTGGCAGGCAGGCACGGTAATGCTGGGAGTTGCGAGGGTCTCAATTGGTATGAATCGTTTGAAGTCAGCGTTGAGAACAGATGCCAATGTAGCCAATGCGTCCGTGTGACTATTCATATTTCAGCCGATTTGTTCGACTCTGACCGCTTGGAAATTGGTCATGGTTTGTTGAACCTTCAACAGATAGGCCGCCATGCGCTCATCTCGAGCCATATATTCCCCGTTGATCTGACTTGCTACCAGCAATGAATCACAATGGATAATCAGCTGTTGGGCTCCCAACGTTTTTGCCGAATTCAATCCGGCCAGGACCGCTTCATATTCGGCTTCGTTGTTAGATGTTTTGAAGTCAAGGCGAATCGATTGTTCGATTACCGTCTCGTCTGGCGTAATTATGACAACCCCGGTTCCTGATCCCCTGGCGTTGGAAGCCCCGTCCACGTATATTTTCCACCAGCCCGAGTTTTCAGGCGTATTTTCTTGGAACGTTGTCTTGTTTAAATCCTCTGGTTCCATAGTTGGTGTGAACTCGGCGACGAAATCGGCCAATATCTGCCCCTTTATGGCGGTCCTTGGCAAATATTTTACGTCTAGGGTGCCAATCTTCGCACCCCATTTCCAAATCCGACCAGTAAAGTCGGCCTTATGAAACATGGCTTGTACCGGGTATTGCGTTACCACGTAAATAGTGTGAGCTTGGAAATAGTGAGGTAATTTTTTTGCTGCTATGATCAATGCTAGGCCGACCTTCTCTAGGGGGGATAACGCGTTTCTGCCTCCATCATGGTTTTGCTTGTATAGTACATCGGACATTGGATGGTGTCTTTAATTCGAATCAATATGGCGCTTATAGCCCATTCGGACACGGCCAAATACAGAAAGAGAGGTTCTCCTAGCGTTGGGTTCGACAAGAGTAAGGAGGAAGAGAGGTATTTCTTTAGGTCCTCAAAAACCGATATACAATCGTTGTCCCATTTAAAGTTAGTACCTTTTTTCAGGAGCTGGAAGAAAGGTTGGCATCGATCGACCGATCTGGATATGAACCTATTTAAGGCCGCGGTCATCCTTGTTAATCGTTGGACTTCCTTGTGAGTTCGCGGTGCTCTCAGCTCTTGGATGGCCTTGATTTGATCTGGGTTTACTTCAATACCTCCATGTGACACCATGAAACCCAGGAATTTCCCAGAACGGACCCCAAATACGCATTTCGAAGCGTTCAACCGTAGCTTATGCAATCTCAATATCCGGAATGTCTTTGTCAAGTCCTCCAAGTGATTTTGTGACAACTTACTTTTCACGACCATGTTATCGTTGTAAATTTCCATCGTTTTTCCTATCTGATCCTTGAACATTCTGGTGACCATTCGTTGATATGTAGCGCCAGCGTTCTTCAGACCGAATGGCATCACCTTGTAGCAATAAATTCCTAGTGGAGTGATGAAGGCAGTCTTTTCACGATCCTCTGGTGATAAAGCGATTTGATGGTATCCTTGAAATGCGTCTAGAAAACTCATTCGGTCATGTCCAGCTGTTGCATCTACCAATTGATCAATCTTCGGCAGAGGGAACGAGTCTTTTGGGCATGCTTGATTTAGGTTAGTGAAGTCCACGCACACCCTCCACTTCCCGTTTTTCTTCTTTACAACCACAGTGTTAGAGAGCCATGTGGGGTAATGTAACTCCCTTATTGCCTCTGCTTGTAGTAATCTTTCTACTTCCTTCTGTACCGCTTCCGCATGCACTGGGGCCGATCGTCTTGACTTATGCTGTACTGGTTTGGAGTGAGGATCCACATTTAGTCGATGTTAAATGTAATCAGGATCTACTCCCGGCACTTCGTATGGATCCCAGGCAAACTCGTCAACGTTGCTTGTGAGAAAATTAACTAGTTTAGTTCGGTCGTCAGGGTTCAGATCTCGACCGATCTTAAAATATTTCTCTGGATCAGAGGAAAACGTTACTGTCTCTAATTCTTCGCCGGGTTCATATGTTTCATTAGAGTTCTCTGTGCATGTGTCCTCGGCACCCTCTAGCTGCTATAAGCCTTTAGAGCATTCCGCCACTTTTTTCCCTTTCTGCTTTGCCCCTGGGGGATTTTGCTTGATGGCGGCCATAACGCATTGTTTGGAAGCCACTTGATCGCCTTTGATCTCCATTATACCGAAATCCGTTGGGAAGCGGAGCTTCTGGTGAAGAGAGGAGGGTACGACCTTTAATTTATGTAGCCATCTTCGGCCCATAATTGCTGTGTAGGGTGACGGTACATCTACTACCAGGAATTCAGTGTCTAAGCTGATCGGTCCTGTGTGAACAGTCATTGTAATCTGGCCCATCGGCCGAATACTTTCTCCTGAGAATCCGATCAGTGGTACATCATAGGGCTGGAGATCGGTTTGTTTGAGTCCGAGCCCGTGGAATAAATCGGGGTACATTATCTCAAAATAGCTGCCTTGGTCTATCAATACTCGCTTGACGTCTGAGTCTCCAATCCTTAGTTTGACTACTAATGGATCATCGTGTGGAGTTTGCACATCCCTTAAATCTTCATCCGAGAAGAAGATCAGTTGTTCATTTTCAGGAAGTCTGTTCTCGGTTTCTTGGATACTACCGATCCTTCTGCAACCTGAAAGACCTCTCGAAGATGTTGAGCTTTCTTCAAATCAGATCTCAGCCGATCGAATGACTGCCCTTTTGGCCGAGATGTGTGGATCATTTCTATAACCCGGGCTACGGGCTTGGCGTTGTGAACGGCCGTTGGTCCTTCATGGTAGCGTTGTCTTTGATCTCCCCCTATGTAGCGACGCAGATGTCCTGCCTTGGCCAATTCTTCCAAATGTTGTTTCAGTGAATAACATCTTTCGGTCATGTGACCCTTCTCTCGGTGATAGGAACAATACTTGTTAGGATCTCGCTTCGATGGATCGCCTCCCAGAGGAGTCGGCCATATGAAAAATGGTTCGTTTTTTTATTGCAGCCAGGATTTGGTATATTGGTATATTAAAGACCGTATACACTCTGTCCAATTCCCTTGGTCATGGAAATCGGGTAGGATTTCTTGGTGGTAGTTCGGCTTTTTTTGGCTCCATATTGGCGATCTTTCTTGGGGGTCGATTCTGTGCAGATGTTACCCTTGTTCTTGCTCGGTCTTCTTCCACCCGTACGTATTGTTGGATCTGTGACATGAGGTCTCTCATATTTTTAGCTGGTCTTTTGGAGAGGCTGTGTCTTAGTTCGGCTGTAATGGCCATATCTTCTGTTCCGCCATCTACCTCGTTGTACACTTCCCAGTACCTTGAGGAATAATTCTTCAGTGATTCCGAGTCTTTCATTCTCATGGACATCAGGGAGTCGAACTCCTTTGGTTTTGGTTTTCGGCTGTTGGTTATGAACCGGGAGACAAATGCCTCAGCCAATTCATCCCACGAATGAATCGAGGAATGTTGCAGGCGGTTGAACCATCTGAGGGACATTGGTCCTAGGCTTGAAGGAAACATTCGGCACTTTAAGGCGTCATTGCGGAGGTGCAACGCCATGCTTTGTCCTGCTGTCATACATCACGTAGTTCGGGGGGGAAAACTTTCCTGGCAGACGTGCTCCCTCTATCTCTTTTGAAAAAGGAGAGTGTGATATTTGGTGGAGGGCTTTCCAAACTGTCTCCTGTTCCCTCCTTTCCCTGTATGGCTGTCTTGCCATTGAGGGTGATTCGGACCAATTGCCCCTTGATCCTTTATACGAACTTCTTCCCCCTTTATTTCTCCCATCCGAACTTTCTTCTTCCTCGGTCTCTTCGACCGATGCACTTGAACTATCAGATGATAGGGATCTTTCAGGCCTAATTCTAGTTTTTGGCCTACTGGAGTGCTGTGATCTCCTGGAGTTTTTGTTTTTCTTTAATTTCTTTTTCAATTCATGGACCTGTTGTTTTAGTGCTTCCATAGTATCCTCATTTCTCTCGTCCCAGGTTCGGTCACTGGTCGAGCTGCTACTTCTCGATTCTATCACTCTGGCTCTTCGGTTCTGCTTAGAGCGCCTACGATATCGGTGGGACGGTTCAGGCTTTTGTTCGTTCCTGATTTCTGACATAACGATTACCCTTCGGAGTGCCTTTTCTGAAGGTGTATTGGTATATTAAAGACCGTATACACTCTGCCCAATTCCCTTGGTCGTGGAAATCGGGTAGGATTTCTTGGTGGTAGTTCGGCTTTTTTTGGCTCCATATTGGCGATCTTTCTTGGGGGTCGATTCTGTGCAGATGTTACCCTTGTTCTTGCTCGGTCTTCTTCCACCCGTACGTATTGTTGGATCTGTGACATGAGGTCTCTCATATTTTTAGCTGGTCTTTTGGAGAGGCTGTGTCTTAGTTCGGCTGTAATGGCCATATCTTCTGTTCCGCCATCTACCTCGTTGTACACTTCCCAGTACCTTGAGGAATAATTCTTCAGTGATTCCGAGTCTTTCATTCTCATGGACATCAGGGAGTCGAACTCCTTTGGTTTTGGTTTTCGGCTGTTGGTTATGAACCGGGAGACAAATGCCTCAGCCAATTCATCCCACGAATGAATCGAGGAATGTTGCAGGCGGTTGAACCATCTGAGGGACATTGGTCCTAGGCTTGAAGGAAACATTCGGCACTTTAAGGCGTCATTGCGGAGGTGCAACGCCATGCTTTGTCCTGCTGTCATACATCACGTAGTTCGGGGGGGAAAACTTTCCTGGCAGACGTGCTCCCTCTATCTCTTTTGAAAAAGGAGAGTGTGATATTTGGTGGAGGGCTTTCCAAACTGTCTCCTGTTCCCTCCTTTCCCTGTATGGCTGTCTTGCCATTGAGGGTGATTCGGACCAATTGCCCCTTGATCCTTTATACGAACTTCTTCCCCCTTTATTTCTCCCATCCGAACTTTCTTCTTCCTCGGTCTCTTCGACCGATGCACTTGAACTATCAGATGATAGGGATCTTTCAGGCCTAATTCTAGTTTTTGGCCTACTGGAGTGCTGTGATCTCCTGGAGTTTTTGTTTTTCTTTAATTTCTTTTTCAATTCATGGACCTGTTGTTTTAGTGCTTCCATAGTATCCTCATTTCTCTCGTCCCAAGTTCGGTCACTGGTCGAGCTGCTACTTCTCGATTCTATCACTCTAGCTCTTCAGTTCTGCTTAGAGCGCCTACGATATCGGTGGGACGGTTCAGGCTTTTGTTCGTTCCTGATTTCTGACATAACGATTACCCTTCGGAGTGCCTTTTCTGAAGGTGTACCCTCAGACCATCTCTTATTATTGTTAGAGGAGAGATCGATTTCTAGCAGGGGCTTCTCACCTTCCGGATTCATCATCGGGTTCTTCCCTCGACCTGAGTATACGGTAACTTTTTCTATGTGGCTATTCATTCTTTCTGGAATTTTCTATCTTCGAAAGTACTCCCCACAGACGGCGCCAATTGTAGTGGGTAAGTTTTTGAGCTACAATTAATTTCTTAAAGTAGTAAGAAGTACTTTTGTCAGACTTTCCAGAAAAAGAGCTCTCTTTCATTAATGATTGATTCTGACTTTATATTACATTATGCATTGTATTCTGTTCCCCTCTTCTGATGTGGGACAGTTCTTTACATTTATATAAAAAGTACAAGACTTTTACAAAGTAGTACAAGAATTTTACGAAGAAGTACAACGTTCTATTTTGTTCCCATTATTCTCTATGGATCATCCCAACTTCTGGTATGGGCTTGGGCCGAGCTTTATGTTTTGTCCTCTGGTATGGGCTTGGGCCGAGCTTTATGTTTCGTCCTCTTGTATGGGCTTGGGCCGAGCTTTATGTCTCAACTTCTGGTATGGGCTTGGGCCGAGCTTAATCTACCCATTTTACAAAAAGGGATGGGCTATCCTTTATGTGGGCCTATTTCATATTGTAATTTCCCCACCTCCAATATCACCAAAGAAAATGAAGAATCAAATTTGCTCTAGCGTCTTTGTTCTCTTCTTCTTTCTTCTTGTTACAAAGTGGTCAAGCATTGAAGCTTAGACATGCAATCCCAGTGGCAAGCTAAGGGGAGTAAAGGCTCCTCTAAGACAATGTAACAAAGAGAATGAGTTTGATTGTTGCTTAGAAGGCAAGCTTTACACAACATACAAATGTTCACCGAAAGTTTCCGGCCATACAAAGGCCAAGCTAACCATCAACAGCTTTGAGAAAGGTGGGGATGGTGGTGCACCCTCGGAATGTGACAATCAATACCACTCAGATGATACACCTGTGGTGGCACTGTCAACAGGATGGTTCGCCAATAAGCATAGATGTTCAAACTTTATTACTATCTATGGCAATGGAAGGAGTGTTAAGGCCAAGGTTGTTGATGAGTGTGACTCCATAATGGGGTGTGATGCTGACCATGATTACCAGCCTCCATGTCCTAACAATATTGTTGATGCTTCTAAAGCTGTTTGGAAGGCCTTGGGAGTGCCAAAAAGTGGCTGGGGTAAACTAGATATATACTGGTCTGTAGAAGACCTAAATCTAATGACAATTGAGAAATATAAAAGAGATTGAGAAAGAGGAAGATAATGGAGGCTAGGGTTTTCAAGTGATTCGGCTATGTGAGCCTACATCCACATGATTGGCTACATCTTTATTATATTCTCTATATGATGTTTTTGGATAGTTACAATGTGTTGTGAGGTGTCCTATTTATACATAGGACTACTAACACAACTTTCCTATCTAACCTATGTGGGATTCCTTAACATTTCCCCTCAAACTCAAGGTGTAATTTTAATGAAACTTTTGAGTTTGTTTACAAAAGAATAGCGCAAATATTTTGGCTCAACTCGGCTTGGCTCATATCTCGGCTCAATGGCTCGGATCTCAACTCAGAGGTTCGGTGGCTTAGATTTTGGCTTGAAATAGATCTCGACTTGGCTTGGTTGGATTATGGCTCAATGGCTCGGATCGCGGCTCAGTGGCTTAGAGGCTTGGATCTTAAAATGGTCTTGGCTCGGGATCTCAGCTCAGTGGCTTGATGGCTTGGTTCGATCTCAGCTCATCAAAATATATATCCCACTGTTGACACCCCATTTTGCAACCATTAATTTACTATTTTTACACTTTAATGCATAAAGGGTAAAATGGTAATTTCACAAGCTTGAAAATTCAAAGTTGGTCCATAAATTTAAAATCATATTTTAAGTGATCAAAATTGAATTAAGAATGAGAGTTCATTTTCTGGATTGGAAATTGGATCAAAAACCAAGATTTTATTAAAGGAAATAAATTCGATTGGTTGAAATGGCGCTTTACCATGAAGCATGCATGCATAGGATTATTTATAAATTAATTTGATTGGTCCTCTAAAGGATTAAACTTAAATTAATTAATAAATAATTCCTATTGGTTTAGAATACTCTAATAATGGTAAGTATTCAGTGCACAAGATAATTCATTCAAAGGATAATTCTTAAATTGATTTATTTTTATACTAATAGGATAATTATTATTGACTAGTAATTATCAAATTATTTATTAATTAAATTGTTTAAGATAAAGGGATCCCGAAATCAGTTGATAAGGGATAACTATTTCGAAATTATCCACTTGAGTGCTGATTAGTACTCAAAATTCACGTGGGTACCGATCGGGCCTATTTGAGTACCGATTGGGCCTCTTTGGGTACTGATCAATCTATTGGTACCGATCGGGCCTCATTGGGTACCGATCGGAATCCACATAAGAATTTGATCAAGAAGTTTCGGGACTTTTCATGCCACTATATCCGAATTTCCAAAACCCTAATGCACTCCTTCATAGGGTTCCAGAACTGGGATAGATTCATTTTGAGCTGCCATATAAATAGAAAATGATACTCATTTTAAGTGGGGAGGTTGGAATTTTCATCGTTCAGAATCCCAAACAAAATTCAAAAGAATTTTGTGAAAGGGATTAGACTTTTAATAAGAATACAAGCTATTCTTATATTCACCCTAGAGATTACAAGAAGGCCACCTTTTGTAATCTCTAATTTCCAATCTTTCAATTCCATTTTTAATCTCTTTTTAATCAAATTTAACAGGTTTTTCTTTCAAGAATCAATTTTCAGGACCGGTGGTATTCTCAATCAAGAGGCCGCATCCCATCACAATCAAATTCAATTCAGGACACTCATTCAAGAGGTTGCATCCCAAAAGGTATAATCTTCTCTTTTTTAATTTAATGCAGCAACTTTAATTGTGTAGAATGCATGATTAGGTTTTAATTTCAATTGCTTGATTAATTTTTAATGCACAATTGCTAGATTGCATTGTTTTCGGTTTTTGTTTTGTGAATGATGCAAATCTGATCTTTTCTAACATATTTTACTAAAATTACAGCAACTTTAAATTTATTTTTCATGTGAGATGTGTGCCTTAAATGATTTTAATTACTTGATGATTAATCACTATTTAATTTTTTATTGCATGTACTGTATGATGATATGAATCAAATGCGAGTATGGTTTGTTTGACCGAGTTGTGAACTTAGATTAATGGAATCCTTAGAGACTGACCTAGGTCAGGTTGGATGGGTGCCTAACACCTTCCCACTCAATCCCCTAGCCCCCGAACCCTAATCTTAGGGGAAGATTAGATTAGTTTATGTATCCTATTTACTTTCTTTTTCTAGATTGTATTTAGGACACAAAGCCTTGTAATTTTATTTTTCCTTAGATTGTATCTAGGGCAAAATCATTGTAATTTGTTTCTTTTCCAAAACATTGTATTATTTATTCAATCAATAATAAAAATTGTACTTTTTTCTTAGCTTTTTGTTATAAAAGTTAGGTGGCGACTCCATTGTAAATTCCCCTAGTGATTAGGATGGAAAACAGTGAAAGTCTCCATTTTGAGAATCATGTTTAGGCCTTTGCATTGGGTTAAAGGTCGTGGTTCTCACAGTGGCGACTCCACTGGGGACTTAGAGGGCTAAACTCTAGTATAGGATTCCTTAGTCTATAGTTCACAAGTTGTTTGCATTGTTTGTTACTCGCTTTGATAATTGTCATCTTTGTATGTCATGCATTGCACGATGTGATTTTGCATTGTGTGTTGGTTAGCCCGGAAGCCACGGTAGTAGTAGCCTTGGATCACGGTCCCCCTCGGATGCGGGTACCCTTGGCCAACCTACCACCCCATGAATACGTACTCTCGACCCTCTCGAGCAAGTATATAAGTGGTGAAACATACTGTGAGCCTTTGATGCCCCTCGCATGCATTGGTGGGTATGTTGAGCCCAAGTAATGGGGAACCTTTTTAGCCTACCCTCTACCCTCATGTAAAAGCCCATTTAGATCTTTCCTCTAGGATGGCCCAACCCAGTTAAAGCGTGCATTCATGATTGTCTTTTGTTTGAACCTAGGCCCAAGTCCAATGCTTGAAGGCCTTGTTTGCTCTTGTTTGAACCTAAGCCCAAGTCCAATGCTTGAGGCCCACTTGGATGTTGTTTGAACCCAGGCTCAAGTCCAATACTTGAAGCCCACATGAACTTAAGAGAACTTAAAAGCCATCATTGAAGTGAATAAAAAGCCCAAAAGAGAAAAGTTTCTTAACCAATTACTTTTTTAAGGCAAAAATCAATCAAGTCCACTGCTTTAGGCCCATATGACTTTAAAGAGATTAAAAGTCACATGATTCTAAGAAAATTCAAAGCCCAAATTCAAAAGACTTAGAATCCATCTAGTCATGTTGAAAAGAAAAGCCCAAGTCCTATACTTGAGGCCCACTTGGTCATTTAAAAAAAGAAAGCCTAAGTCTTATACTTGAGGCCCACTTGGTCATTTAGAGAAAGAGAGCCTAAGTCCTATACTTGAGGCCCACTTGGTCATTTTGAAAAGAAAGAGTTCAAGTTCCACTCTTGGGCCTATGCTTAAAGAATGGTTTAGGAATCCAAAATAACATGAAGTGAAAGTCCAAGTCCAGAGCTTGGACCCATTTTTTGAGAAAATAATACCTAACCCAACAAGACATTGATTGGATCAAAGGTCTAAGCCCAAGGCTTAAGACCAACATGACTTCACTTGAATTGAAGCCCAAGCTCAAGGCTTGAGGCTCACATGACCTTCCTTGAACATAAGTCCGACCTTGCATGAATGAAAGCTCAAGTCCAAAGCTTGAGGTTTACATCACTTTTGCTTAAATTGAAGCCCAAGTTCAACTCTTGAGGCTTTCATGACCTTGTTGGAATCAAGACCTAAGTCCAATATTTGTGACCCAAATGACTTTAATAAATTCAAAACCCAAGTCCAACGCTTGGAACCCATTTGGTCATTTTGGAAAAACACAAAGGCCCAAGCCCAAAAACTTGAGGCGCACATGGTTCTTTTCTTGAAGGAAAGTCTAAGCCCAATGCTTGACTTTCACATGATCCTATTGGATTAAAGCCCATAGTCTAATGATCGAAGCCTTCATGATTTTGTTTGGACCTAAATGAATGAAAGCCCAAATCCAATGGTTCACCCATGAGATTTTGTGAAATGAATGCCTAAGTTTGAAACTCACATTCCATTGACTTAATGAGTCTAAGTGCACACAATGTAATGGTTGATATCATGTACAAAATTCACAAATGGATTCGCTTCACAAGAAAAGTCAAAAGCCCAACATCATTGCTCCAAGGCCCACAAGAATCAAGTTTGACTGTCGAAGGACCAATTCGAAGAAAGCCTAGTTTGTTCATCATCAGATTTCTCAATAGACCAAGAAGACTCCAACAATGCCATGGAGAACTCAAGGGACCGGTCATGCCATCCGAGACCTCATTGACCAAAAGACCATTGCTCCATCTTCACCAGGCGGCTAATTCAACTTCTCTTGAGCCAAGTGATCACTCCACAAGCTCCCAAGCCAAGATCTCATCCATGGGGTTTTTCTATCTTTCTTTTGTTTAAGTTCATTATGTTTACTCATTTGAATTCTTAGGAACATGTTGCTTAGGTTTTGATTGTAAACTCATCATAGGAATGTTTGTTTGAATTTATTGTTTACATTTTTCACTTCAAGCAAAAAAAAAAAAAAAAAAAAAAAAAAAAATCAAAAAATCAAAAAAATCAAAAAAAAAAAAAAAATCTCTCTGTCCAACTAAGGGCATGGGCCCTTAAGTTGCCTTCAATGAAGAGTCCTAAACTAGGGGCATGGGCCCCTAATGACTCCCAATCTCCTCAAGGCCCAAAGCCTAAGAGTCCATCCATTCATCCAATACTCAACAAGTACGATCTCCAACCACTGCTGGTTTTCAAAATGTGCATATTCAAAAAGAATTAAAGATTGTGGATTGTTTTTCAAAAGAAAGTGTTCTTTCAAGATCAAGAATCGCTCTTCTTCTAGAGTGAGTAAAATTCAAAATTTTCAAAACACATTTTCAAATTGTGCATAAGGAAATATCTTTGATAAAATCTTTTTGCAAATCATGAGATTCTATAGCCTTACCGATCAATTTGCATAAAGAAGAGATTAACTTCATTTAATTCATGTAAGGATCTTTGCTCACAATTTAGAACAAAAGGGAAAGAGATCCTAAATGCAATCAAGGGAAAAATCACATGTCATTTGATTAAACTGCAAAATCTTGTTTTGAGAAATTTTGATGTCACAACAACGAGGTTGTTACTTCTTTTTACTCTAAGAGAAGTCTATCAAGAGAGGTCATATCTTTGTGCCGATAAACTAGCATTACTAGGGATTGGAGGCCATCTTTGGCTAGACCACATCATCCCAGAATTAACCTGTCACAAATTAATCCATTGCTAGCCCATTTGAGCCTATACAGTTAGCCTTTTTTTCAAGAACCAATAATAAAAACTTGAACCCAAGGGTGGGAAAAAACAAGTGTGCACATACTCAAAACTCATTCTGAGGAGGAGTGAAACCTAATGCTCATCTGAAAAAGAGCTAACAAAGGAGGCACAAGTGTACCAAAAGTTTGGAAAGAAAGTGTGGTGATTAGGGGCATGTTCAAGACCCACCTTGAAGAAAGGTCGAAATTTGAAATCTTAATTCTCACCAACTATGAGAGATTCATGTTAAGCTCACATGAGAGTCCAACAAGCTAAATTCCGACAAGGAGTGACATGAGTGTATGACAAAGCAAATAATTGTGAAAGAAAAGTTCAAAAAAGAAAAAGAGAGACCCGCTAGGTTGAAAACCCGACAAGGGCAACCTAGGCAAAAAATAGGGTAACCCAGTAGGTTGAAAACCCGAAAGGGCGGCCTAGGTAAAAGTTAGGGTTTCATTCAAAAAAAAAAAAACTCAAAGAAGAGAGATATGAAAGCTTGAAGAGAGAAAGGAAGATGAAATTCCCTCAAAACCAAAAATGAGTGTCCATCAAAGCTAAAGAGCTAAATAAGAGAATTGAACAAAAAGAATGAGTTCACACAAAGGAACAACTTGAATGAAATAAAGAGAGACAAATGAGAAGAGACTTTTAAGAAGCCAATTCAAAAGCAAGAACTGATAAAAAGGGAGAAAGCTCTTCCAATGTTTGAGTTTTAAGTAATGCACACTTTGGGAAAATATCCAACAAGGGATTTTGAGCCTTTTATATATCCTTCATTTCAAATACCTGAACCCGGCCTACATTACAACCTATGAATAAAGACCTCCTTGAAGTCTTGATAGGTTTTAAGCACAACTCTTGCGATGATTTCTCTTAGATTGAAAAGAAAGAAAGCCCGAGGTAGTCAAGCGCTACTAGCAAAAGATCTTAAAAAAGAAAAATCTCAAATTAGGGGCACTCCCCTTATTTGCTCTTAGACAAAAATTCTCAGTCTAGGGGCACTCCCCTTGTTTGTCATCAAACAAAATGAATTCCAAAATTAAAGGCACTCCCTTTATTTTTCCTCAGATAAAAATTCTCAAATTAGGGGCACTCTCCTTGTTTGCTTTCAAATAGGAAAATTCCCAAATTAAGGACACTTCCCTTATTTGTCCTCAGATAAAAATTCTCAAATTAGGGGCGCTCCCCTTGTTTAATCTCAAATGAAAAGAATTCCTAAATCAGAAGCATTCCCCTTGTTTGTTCTCAGTGAATACCCTCAATTCTTCAAGCACTATCATGCACATTCTTTGATTGCCTTTAAGGATTCAATCTCACAATGCTCAAAGTAAAAAAGCAAGGTTGTTTACTTGAATTCAATGACCTTAATCCTTCTTAATAAAAGAGAATGGTTTGGCTATCGAATGTCATGATCAGCCAAAAGACCTATTCGAAGGGACTATCTTTTGCTCATTTGAAAAAGGAAAAAATGATTTTTCTCAAAACTGACAAGAACACCACATTGCAAAGAAAGGTTTCTATACCACAAAGTTTTAAAAGAAAAATTCAGATCATTTTCAAATTCTCTCTTGAATAAGCTCATTTTGAAATCACCATGCAGACTTGATCAGAGGTCTCTATCATCACCATGGTTGACCAAGTGTCTTCCAACACACTTTTGAACTACGTCTTGACCTGATCCTCCCAAAAGAGGTACGTAGGCAGTCCAGAAAAGATTCGGTCTCAATCATTTGAATGACCTTATTGATAGGTCTCACTTTTGAACTACGTTTGGACTTGATCCTCCCAAAATAGGTACGTAGGCAGTCTATCAAAGACTCGATCCCAATCATCTGCATGACCTTCGGATAGGTCCAACTTTTGAACTACAGGCAGTCTGGAATCCTAATAGGTCCTCCCACCTGATCCTCCCAAGAGGTACGTAGGCAGTCTGTCAAAGACTCGGTCCCAAGCACCCAAATGACCTAAGCTTAGGTCTAGTGGAGAACTCAAAGTGATTGACTTGAAAATAGTTCACTCGCACAAAATGTTTTCACAACATGTTTAAATTATGGGCATTGGCCCAACATTTTTGTATGCAAGCATGCTACACTAGGGACATCGGTTCATCTGTTCTGTTTTTCAACATGATCTTTTTTTGCCAAATATGCTCAAACTAGGGGCATGCGCCCAACTGACAATCAAAAGAAGATTTTGTTTGTTGTCTCTTGCAGGTTATCAAAGTCACTCCATTGGACCATTCATCAACAAGAGTTCACCCCACAGAATGTTGCCACATCTTCATCAAAATATCATTCCCCAATGGAAACACCAAATTCAATCCTCCAAGGAAAAAGCCGTCATCATCAAAATAGAAGGAGGCTAGGTAAGTATTGAAAAGCTAAGGTACATGTTTCTAACCACATATGCCTTAAGCAAGACAAAACACCCCAACATTCACATAACGAAACCCATGACACTCAGGGTCTTACGACAAATCAAACTCAACCTTCTCGACATCTGAAGCATACTGAACCAACTTCTGCTTCCTAGGATTAATTTCCTCAAACAGCCCTGACACATAAACAAAAAAGCCATCAAAACTAAAACAAAGAACCAAATCAAATACCATCATGCAATCACGAGAAAATTAACCAAGTCTAATTCAACATAATCAAGACTTAAAATTGACCAACCAAATTAAGAATCACCATAAATAGCAATTCCAATTCAAGGAAAAAAAATTCAAAGCTAAACATCCAAACTTGAATCAATTCATTAATCCAAAAGCAAAACCATTGCACCAAGTTAACAAACCATCAAATCTCAACCAAATGGAGCTAATCCAAAACAGCTACCCATCTAAAACTTAATCAACCAAACTAAAAAAATCAATATGGCAAAGTTTTTGAAAAAACAACAACATTGGCCTGAACAGTTGCAAAATTTAAGCCAAACCCAATCCAATTTGGCCATACCCATTTCAATCAAACAAATACAATCATACCCATGATCACAAAGCAATTACCAAACTCAAAATTTCATAGACACATTAAGAAACAACAAAATCAACTCAATTGTGCAAAAGGTTAGCCCAAATAAACAACCAAAGTCGAAAAATCATTTCAAACTTCAATTCTGACTCTAAGTCAATCAAAATTTCAAACTCCAACCCTGAGTTAGCATCCATTTTGAAATCCAACCCTAAGCCAATGACCCTTAGTCAAATAACCAACAAAAAGATTTTAATCCTCAATACGAAGCAAACTAAAACAATTTTTAAGCCTCAAGATGAACATTGAACAAATCTTCACAATGGAAAAAATGTCAAAGAAAAAATTTCAAAAAAAAAAAACATTAAAAAAATCTCCAAGAATAAAAAATTCATCACAATGAGAATCTCCAAAAATGCTAACAATTAAAAATCTTCATGGAAAAACATCCTCATGGACAAATCTTCATAAGCACATTAAAAACAATCTCCAAAATCAATCATTTAAGCCTCAAAGAGGAGCAAATCACTTCTTAATCAAAATTAATTCCTGACCCCGAGTCACCAATCAAAGATTAAATTGTGACCTCAAATCATACAAAAAAAATTGAAATTCTTGACCTAAAGTCATCCACTGAAAGCCAAATGTAAATGAATCTTGACCCTGAGTCATCATCAAGAGAATCAAAATTCGACCCTGAGTCGAAAATCAAAAATTAACCTTGAGTCATCATCCAAATTCAAAAAAATAATAAAATCGACCCCGTGTCAAAAATCAAATCTGACCTTGAGTTAAAAATCCAAGATCAAAATTGTGACCCTGAGTCAATGTCATCAAAACATTTCTTCATAAAGCACTTTGCGGATGTTGCATCCAACAACATTCTCTTTGAGGCAATTCTGCGGAATTGCATTCTCACCCGAAATTCTTTTGAGGCAACTTTCCGAAGTTGTATTCCAAAACTTTCTCTTTGAGGTAATTCTACGGAATTGTATTCTCAAAACACTTCCTTTGAGGCAATTCTACGGAATTTTATTCTCAAAACATTTCATTTGAGGCAACTCTCTAGAGTTGTATTCTCAAACTTTCCTTTTAGGCAACTCTGCGGAGTTGTATTCTCACAACACTTCCTCTTTGAGACAATTCTACAAAATTGTATTCTCAAAACATTTTCTTCGAGGTAATTCCGTGGAATTATATTCTCAAAATATTCACTTCAAGATAACTCTCCGGAGTTATATCCTTGCATTCCGTTTTAGAGCAGCTCTACGGAGTTGTATTTCTCCATAACACTTCTTCCAAGACAATTCTGCGGAATTGTATTCGCTAAATATTCCAGTTGAGGCAATTTTACTGAATTTTATTCTCAACACATTTCTTTTGAGGTAACCCTGCGGAGTTATATTCTCAAAACACTCCCTTTGAGACAATTTTACTGAATTGTATTCTCAACACATGTCTTTTGAGGTAACTCCGCGGAGTTATATTCTCAAAACATTTCCTTTGAGGCAATTCTACTGAATTGTATTCTCAAAACCATCCCCTTTGGAGGCAATTCCACGGAGTTGTATTCTCACACTTTTTCTTTTGGGACAACTTGGAAGAGTTGCATTACCACAAATGTCTGAGGACATTATATCTCCATGTGAATAAATTAATGATTACAAAATAGAATGTCGTACTTGCATTGGTGTTTATTTATTGCATAAATTCCACCAATGAGGGGCATTTGTTGACACCCCATTTTGCAACCATTAATTTACTATTTTTACACTTTAATGCATAAAGGGTAAAATGGTAATTTCACAAGCTTGAAAATTCAAAGTTGGTCCATAAATTTAAAATCATATTTTAAGTGATCAAAATTGAATTAAGAATGAGAGTTCATTTTCTGGATTGGAAATTGGATCAAAAACCAAGATTTTATTAAGGAAATAAATTTGATTGGTTGAAATGGCGCTTTACCATAAGCTGCATGCATAGGATTACTTTATAAATTAATTTGATTGGTCCTCTAAAGGATTAAACTTAAAATAATTAATAAATAATTCCTATTGGTTTAGAATACCTAATAATGGTAAGTATTCAGTGCACAAGACAATTCATTCAAAGGATAATTTTAAATTGATTTATTTTTATACTAATAGGGATAATTATTATTGACCAATAATTATCAAATTATTTATTAATTAAATTGATTTAATTAAGAAATAAAGCCAAATAAGGATCTTCTAAATCCACTAGAAGTTGACTAAAGGTGATAACTATTTCGAAATTATCCAAAGCCCAATTCGAGTGCTGATTCCAGTACCGTCAAAATTCACGTGGGTTTGACCGATAACGGGCCTATTTGAGTTGACCGATTGGGCCTCAAATTTGGGTACTGATCAATCTATTGAATGTACCGATCGGGCCTCAAATTGGGTACCGATCGGAATCCACATAAGAATTTGATCAAGAGTTTCGGGACTTTTCGTGCCACTATATCCGAATTTCCAAAACCCTAATGCACTCCTTCTAGGGTTCCAGAAACGTCGGGATGATTCATTTTGAGCTGCCATATAAATAGAAAATGATACTCATTTTAAGTGGGGAGGTTGGAATTTTCATCGTTCAGAATCCCAAACAAAATTCAAAAGAATATTTGTGAGGGATTAGGGTTTTAATAAGAATACAAGCTATTCTTATAACCCTAGAGATTATAAGAGGCCACCTCTTGTAATCTCAATTCCAATCTTTCAATTCCATTTTTAATCTCTTTTTAATCATATTTAACAGTTTTTCTTCAAGAATCAATTTTCAGGACTGGTGGTATTCTCAATCAAGAGGCCGCATCCCATCACAATCAAATTCAATTCAGGACACTCATTCAAGAGGTTGCATCCCAAAAGGTATAATCTTCTCTTTTTTAATTTAATGCAGCAACTTTAATTGTGTAAAATGCATGATTAGGTTTTAATTTCAATTGCTTGATTAATTTTTAATATACAATTGCTAGATTGCATTGTTTTTGGTTTTTGTTTTGTGAATGATGCAAATCTGATCTTTCTAACATATTTTACTAAAATTACAGCAACTTTAAATTTATTTTTCATGTGAGATGTGTGCCTAAATGATTTTAATTACTTGATGATTAATCACTATTTAATTTTTCTTTGCATGTACTGTATGATGATATGAGTCAAAGCAAGTTGGTTTGTTTACTGAGTCGTGAACTATAGATTAGATTAGGGAATCCTTAGAGACTGACTTAGGTTAGGTTGGGTGGGTGCCTAACACCTTCCCACTCAATCCCCTAGCCCCCGAACCCTAATCTTAGGGGAAGTTAGATTAGTCCATGTATCCTTTTATTTTTGTTTTCTAGAATGTATTTAGGACACAAAGCCTTATAATTTTATTTTTCCTTAGATTGTATCTAGGGCAAAATCATGTAATTTGTTTATTTCCCAAAACATTGTATTATTTATTTCATCAATGTATAAAATATTGTACTTTTTTCTTAGCTTTTTGTACAAAAGTTAGGTGGCGACTCCATTGTAAATTCCCCTAAAAATTAGGATGGAAAACAGTGAAAGTCTCCATTTTGAGAATCATGTTTAGGCCTTTGCATTGGGTTAAAGGTCGTGGTTCTCACACCCACAAATGATTTTCCCTTTTTTTTTTTTTTTTTTTGAAGTTTGAATTTTGAAATTCAAAATTCAAAATTTGATTTTTTTTTTTTTTTTTTTCTTTACTGGTCAATGCCATTTTTTTTTTCAATATTGCAAACAAAATAAATAAATAAATAAATAAAATGCAAATAAAACCTAAAATAAAAATGATTTTTTTTTTCTCACTGGTCGCTGCCAGTTTTCTGGATTTTTTTTTTATTATTTTTAATTGTCATTAGATTTAGGTTCTCTACATGGTATCAGAGCCCTAAAGCTCTAACGAGCAACTTCGATCTTTTCGCTTCCGCATCTCATAAACCCATCAATCCTATCCCTTTCCAGCATTCAAAAAAAAAATTTTCTCCCACGCATAACCACTACAAAGCTTCAGATCCATTGTCTTCCAACCCAGTTCAACCAACCACTACCATAAAATAAGAGATCTTCCATCAATCTACAAAACCGAGGAAAAATCGAGCAGATCCAAGTTGACAGGTGCCCTCACGCGCGGCAACTATCCTCGGAAACATTCACCGCGCCGCCGGAGCTACCAAGTTCCAGATCTACAGCATTCGGGCATCGATCAACAAAAAGGAAACCACAAATCTGTAGATCGGCGGCCGATCTACTCTAAATCGCAAAAAACGAAGAGATCCAACGGTGGACGCGCCCCACGCGCCATCAACATTTTTGGCCGCAAGATCCACGCGCCACCAGAAGATTCACTCGCCCTCCGTCAATCGCGACCTGCCACGTCAACCCTACTCGGATCTCTGACCCGGTACTGTTTGCAGATTTAAAAAAAAAAAATCAAATTTCAAATTTCAAAATTCAAATTAAAAAAAAAAAAAATCCAGAAAACTGGCAGCAACTAGTGAGAAAAAAAAAATCATTATTTTAGTTTTCAATATATGAAAAAAAAAAAAAAAAAAAAAAAAAAAAAAAAAAAAAAAAAAAAAAAAAAAACCTGGCATTGACCAGTAAAAAACAAAAAAAAAATTCAAATTTTGAATTTTGAATTTCAAAATTCAAACTTCAAACAAAAAAAAAAAAGAAAGAAAGGGAAAACCATTTGTGGGATATATATTTTGATGAGCCGAGATCAAGCCAAGCCATCGAGCCACTGAGCTGAGATCCCAAGCCAAGATCATTTTAAGATCCGAGCCTTTAAGCCTCTAAGCCGCGATCCGAGCCATTGAGCCATGATTCGACCAAGCCAAGTCGAGATCTACTTCAAGCCAAAATCTAAGCCATCGAGCCTCTGAGCCGAGATCCGAGCCATCGAGCCGAGCCAAGCCGAGTTGAGCCAAGATATTTGCGCTATTCTTTTGTAAACAAACTCAAAGGTTTCATTAAAATTACACATTGATTTTGAAGGGGAATGTTAAGGAATCCCACATAGGTTAGATAGGAAAGTTGTGTTAGTAGTCCTATGTATAAATAGGACACCTCACAATACATTGTAACTATCCAAAAACATCATATAGAGAATATAATAAAGATGTAGCCCATTGGCTACATCATGTGGACGTAGGCTCACATAGCCGAACCACTTGAAAACCCTAGTCTCCATGATCTTTCTCTTTCTCAATCTCTTTTATATTTCTCAATTGTCATTAGATTTAAGTCTTCTACATGGTCCGATGCTTAAGGTCCACCATATCTGAAATATACTATGCGAGAGTCCTAGGTTAATCTGTTGTGATTGTTATGCTTGTGTTACCCAAACATAACATATGTATTAAGCGAAAAAAAAAAGGTTTCTATGTTTCTATATATATAATACTATCGTATTATAGTGAAATAAAAGGAAATACAAGAGAATAAATATGAAGATGAAAAAATATATGAACTTCTTTGTTTAAATGGTCATCCACACAATATTATAAATTTGTTGAATCTCTAATATCTAATAAATTCGTGTGTGTTTTGACAACTGAGATTACCCATATTTATACTCATATGTCAGAGAAAAGAAATTAATTAAAAGTAAGGCTATAGGATAGACTTAGAGAAGGGAGGCAACCACTCCTTTGTTTTTATCCATTTTGTACATATAAGAATTTATACATGTAGACTTTTACAACAACTATGAACTAATTTAACAAAAAAACACTACTATATAAGAAAAAAGGAGTGTTTGTTTTTGTTGTTTTCTTTTTCTATTTTTATTTCTAAGTTCTTCCAAAGTATTTGGGGCACTAAATCATGTAATTGCATCTTCAATATATCGATTGAGTCTTGATTAGCCTATATCTTTCAATTTGTTGGTCTGATTTAAACAAATCTATAATTTATAATATAAATTAAAACTCGAAAGCTGAGAGAAAAAAAAAAAATTTCTCCTCCAAACACCGCCACGTCATAATCTCTTCACCCACAGACGTCCATGTCATCTTACCCTCTTTTTCACTCTCTCTCTCTCTCTCTCTCTCTCTCTCTCTCTCTCTCTCTCTCCTCACCTCTTCATCTCCCACTCTCTCCCCCCCTCGCCTCTCCATCTCCCTCAACTCTTCATCTCCCATGGGTTTTTCCACCCTTTGCCTCTTCATCTCCCATGGGGTTTTCCCTCACCTCTTCACCTCCCCAATTGATTGCACCCTCAATCTCCTATTTAAACTCTCCACTACCCACTGCCCCAACAATTGGTGATGCTGCGCTCGAAATTTTTTTTACCCCCTATGCTTCTATGGTGGTTTGTGTATGAAAGATGCAATTTTTTTTTCCTCTTTTGCTCTTTGATTCGATTTGTGGATTTTGTGGTATGTGTTATTACTAGGATTGTAGTTTTTATTTTTATTTTTTTATTGGATTTATGGGTTTTGAACCTTTGTTTGTAGTTTTGTGGTGGTTGGTATTTTTTTTTCCCTTGGTTTTGTGATTGAAGTTGTGTGTTTTGTGTTATGGTCAAATTGGATTTGTTTTGTTTTGTATATATATATATATATATATATATATATATATATATATATATATATATATATTATATATATATATATATATATATATATTTCATTGCATAAATTTGATGATAATTGAAATTATTTAAGAAGTTGATGCTACAGGTATTCACGAGTTTACATTATAGATAAATTTCTTATATTTTGCACACAAAATTAAGAAGTTTTCGCTCACGCGCGGGTTTGCGACTAATGTTATTGAATTGGTTGGGAAAAATCAAAGAAATAATCGTTAGAACTCCACTACAAGCTGATAATGATGTGGCTCTAATGTAACTAAAGCTCTCTCTCTCTCTCTCTCCCCCCATTTATGGTGTGAATGTGTTTCTAAATTGTAAACACGTCCATTGATTGGTGTCACGCAGTCAAACATAAAAAGCAATTTTTAGTTGGGATCATGGTGGTTGTCTCCCATGATAATAAGTGCTAAAGAAAGAAGTAAGAAATAGTCACGACTTGGGCCAGTCCACATGCAATACGGCTCCAATATTTCCGTTGAGAAACCATGGAGAATATCCATTTAATAAAAATAAATAAAATAAATGTATGGAAAAATATGTAACCCCATGTGAAAGATGCCCCTACTTCAAACCGTGTCCACACACGTAAGGCCTTGATATTTCAAGTTTCAACGACCCTGATATCATGGAACAAATGCAACTGGTCCCTAAATTTGAAGGACATGTCACATGCACGAACCCACCACCACCAGCCTTTGCCATTATGTAATGCCCAAAGTCATATATTAATCATGTAAGCATTCAAATCATTAGGTAATGAAGTTGATTCAAGTATTTTAATCTGTGAAGACTGTTATTTACTATATGTGTAGCAAAATGGTTGGCAAAGAGCCAAAGACACGGTTCGCCATCCCACTCCGTCATTTTGGGTGCCATTGGACTATTTGTACATAATTTGCTTTAAGATGAAGGTTCTTAATATTTGCTACTGAACCTCTGGATGGACATTGGACCAGGGAAAAAACATATAGTTTAAAGTGGTTGACAAATTTTGATTAGGTGAATTTGATGTGATATTGTTTCATGTAATTAACTTTGTGGAGGGGTAAAATGTTATTCGGAAACTATCACTTTGGGAATTAACCTTATCTGTTCGGATTATAACCAAACAGAGTTTATATTGAGTAGTTGTTCGGTTCCATTTAGTATAAGTAAACTTGAACTAATGACAAGACATAGAGGGTTATTCCAGAATATTGCATTTAATGTAAACTAAATATCTAGTTAAAGTTAGGATCATTTAATGTAAACAAAATATCAAGTTAATGTCAGGATTAATAAAGGAAAAGTGGGAAGAAAACGATGCATATGGGCTGTAAACAGCAGGCATTAATGGCATGCAGAAAAAGAAGGAAGAGAAGGATAAGAGAAAGAAGAAGAAATATCTTTGAAAATGAACGGGTATAAATAGAATTAAAAAGGGAAGGTGAAAAGATATACATATTTTTCTAAAAGAAGAGAGACCTGGAGAAATTATTTTATGTCTTAAGCATATTCTTCTGATTATGGGATTACTAACAATATCATCGGAGAGTTATAGGTCAGCCCCCATTGAGTTGATCAAGGCCATCTGAGAGTTTGTGTCATTGTTTACCTTTTAGGTCTTTCGCATTCCTATCTGTTCGGATCTTTTGTGTCGCTGTTCAAATTAGTTCGGTCTCAGTTCTGGAAGCATACCTCAACAGTGTTGATCAGCCTTTCCGTCACTAATCAAAAAATCCCACTTACACTTTGAATGTTGAAAGTCTTCAAATAGCTACCTTTCATGCAAAGTAGCAAATAGCTAGAGACCTTGAGATGTATTTTAACACGATCGAGGCTGCCCAAATTTGAGTCATGGTACAATTGAATATGCAACTTGATAGGGACTAGAGTACGAGTGATTAATCAAGAGTACTACGTTTGATTATCCAATATCATTGACCATATTATATATTATAGGAACCCATAGTTAATTATCTGAATTCTGAACTAATTAAATTCACCATATTAGTTGCTTAACCCTAATACATGTGTTAATAAATACATACTTTTGAAACGAGCATCAAAAACCATATAATATGCAGATTGTTTAAAAGTTAAATTAGTTAATTATGTGGTGTCACTGTCACGCAATGACCGGTCCAAATTTTGGGCAGTGATAAGGGGGCCTTAAACTTTACATAATTATTCTTTGTCATTATGCATAAAACCTTACATGCTAAGGATTGATCATAAAGGATCTCTTATTTCAATAATAACTAACAAATGATATTGATCATTTAGCATTTAGCATTTAGCAGTTGTCTTATGCATAAAGTACGTATAGTGTGTGGACCAGGAATTAAGAAACTATAGTCACAAGCCAACAGAGACAGCTATACTAATATATATTCACATAGACAAAAGGGCATCAAGATGCTTAATATATAGTTGGTGTTAGCCTCAAGCTAAAGAATCTCCCTTCTCTATACAAAGACCTCGCCGCAACAACCGCTAGTCCATGTGCTTTCTCCACCCTTTCTCTTTGTTTATATATATATATAGATATATATGTCCTTGCCTCTCTCTCTCTCTCTCTCTGTTTGTTTCATAATCATCTGTAACATGGGAAATTTCTCAAGTAATTAATAAGAGCTTAGCACTAGTGATATATCGTTTTGATCGTAAGGACATTAACTAGATTTATTTTCACTAAGTTCATGCCGATCGATGGTAAAAATGATGATTTTTTATAGAGTTTTACTTACAATGCTTGTTAATTACAGTTATTTATATAGAAAAGAAGTTTTTTTTTTTTCATGATATTTAGACTACAACCAATGTTATTTTGCTTGAATTGCTCATTAGCATCTCGAAGGTTATTGGCTGCTATAAGATTCTAAATGAAATATTCAGTTTGCACTTGTTGAATAAACCAATGTCATTCATTAATGTAAATGCACAAAGGACACTTATCAGAACATACAAAACGAAGGCATGTTATAATTGACACGCCCTTCTATATGATTTTTTGAGATCCAAGTTGTCTCGGGTTAGTACCAAACGACATTTCAAAGAAATTAATGGAAGCTAAGACCACGGCATGAATCATGTTAAACTGAAATCCAAATTTCTAGAATTCACCCTTGTGTTTGAACTTTGAAAGCTAACTTGTATGTTCTGACTATCAAAAGGGTCATAATTTTGAACTAAATTTACGCTGGAACATCATGCGCCTGTTGCTTTCTTTGGTTGGCAGAAGACAAAAAAGTTGTCACCCTTGACGACTTGACCTCTAATTTTTCCACAGCTTTTGATGGTACTCATAATGATTATTTATAGTATTTTCATAATATAATAAATGTGTACTTCCTCATCTTACATGAATGGTGAGTTTTACTAATTAAATTCATGATAGGACTAACTATTCATGTGAGATGAGGAAATACGCATTTATTTATGTTCCGAAAATACCGAATAATTTTCCTATCTTACTACATCATCATCACATTTTCAACTTGCTTA
This sequence comes from Fagus sylvatica, assembly GCA_907173295.1. Taxonomy (NCBI): domain Eukaryota; kingdom Viridiplantae; phylum Streptophyta; class Magnoliopsida; order Fagales; family Fagaceae; genus Fagus; species Fagus sylvatica. The sequence goes on along the minus strand of OU015769.1, from coordinate 24,328,037 downwards.
GCAATAACACTGGTTATCGTTTCCACATTAAATTTAATTTTAAATATAGGAATTTCACCGTTTCAATCTAGCCTTAGGTGGCCTTCTTCCATGAGCGATGATGTGGGGAAAGTTTCTCTAATATAGGAAATTTAAATACTTATTTTCTCCGAATTCGTTTCTTGTATCAAATTGGGGGGACCTTTCTTGATATGTCAATAATTAAGATTTTGTTATTTGGATTATATGGGAAGGCAATACTGTTCTCTAATAATGGTCATATAAGCATTTTCATCCCCATTTCCAATTGCATAATTATTACTTTCTACAATTCTACTTATCTTGTGGCACTAGATTATATTTTAAGATTATTAATTGATTGTAAAACAGCTGTATGTCCCCATCTGTTAAAAAACGCAGTGCTAGACAGCGGATGTTTTCATTGGATGTTTTTGCATCTACAATCTCTTGGTTGACAATGATTTCTATTGTTCAGTCAGTAATCAGCGCAGCTGATTATTCATTTTGATGTCTCAAGGTTGGACTGGGTTTGACCGGTGTGAGTGAGTGTGACCCAATCCATGAACTCATTTCCATCAATCCAATATTTTAATTAAAAATTTAGTTGTCACATTATTCAAAATATGTTATTACGGTGCGGTTCCGTTAGTTATGTAGACAAGCAAACTAACAGAATTGGACGGAAGAATTAATAGCGTAAATTTTTGAAGTTTTGGAAATTAAAAGTACTCAGTTCTAAGTTCTAACTTAAAGACAAAAAAGTATAAGCTTTATGAACCAACAACGTGTGCATTTTGACCAAAATTTTATATACCAATCCATACGTTAAGGGAACATGACAAACTTGGTTAATGAAAAATGGATAACTAAAATTAAAATAGATAGAGTTTGGCTACAAATTAAACTAATTCGTAGTCAGTTTACTACAACCTACTACGTGACGACTAATAAGATCATTCACTTGTACTTTTAGTCACATAATCTATTTAAAAAGTCATGTGACTTGTTTAAATAATACATGTGGATGGTCATATGAGTTGTCACCTAATGAGTTGTAGCAAACTGGCTACAAATTGGTTTGTAGCCGAACTTTGTTCAAATAAAATGTAACAATATTGAAATTAGCACAAGTCACTAAATGAAGCTTTTTCTTTATGTTTCTAATCAGAGTAGTAAGCCAAAATGAACACACCGTTTCTTTTGAGGAATGTTTTGGTGATTTTTTAGAAACCTTGTTGTGCATTAAAAATTGAGATTCTGGAAATGTAAAGTTTCATATATATTACGCTTGAACTAAGCTCATATGAATCTCAAGGCTCAGTGGCCGCCACAAGATTCTAAAGGACATATACAGTTTTCCTCTTATTGAATAAACTAAGGTCATCGATAATCCAGATGAACAAACGACACCCATGCCATGCCAATAGAAAATACAAAACTAAGGCAAGTATATGTTGGAGTACGTATATCATTGACATGCCCTTTTATATGATTTTTGAGATTTGTTGCGTCGAGCTGCCGTTCCATGAGACTTTTTTAGTACGAACTGATATTTGAAGACTAAAAACATGTCGTGATTTGAATTAAAGAAAGCTATTTTGGATATTTAATCTCTATATATAGCCTACTGCCAGTATAACTTCTTCACACTAAAACATCATTAAGCATAGAAAGAAAAATTAAAATAGAAGATGAAGAATCAAATTTGCTCTAGCGCTTTTGTTCTCTTCTTCTTTCTTCTTATTACAAAGTGGCCAAGCATTGAAGCTCAGACTTGCAATCCCAGTGGCAAGATGAAGGGGATAAAAGCTCCTCCAGGACAATGTAACCAAGGGAATGATTCTGATTGTTGCGTGCAAGACAAGCTTTACACAACGTACAAGTGTTCACCGCCAGTGTCCGGCCATACAAATGCCACGCTAACCATCAATAGCTTTGAGAAAGGTGAGGATGGTGGTGGACCATCGGAATGTGACAATCAGTATCACTCCGATGACACTCCTGTGGTGGCACTATCAACAGGATGGTTCAACAATAAGCAAAGATGTTTAAACTATATTACTATCAATGGCAATGGAAATAGTGTTAAGGCCAAGGTTGTTGATGAGTGTGACTCCACTATGGGGTGTGATGCTGACCATGATTATCAGCCTCCATGTCCTAACAATATTGTTGATGCTTCTAAAGCTGTTTGGAAGGCCTTGGGAGTGCCAGAAAGTGACTGGGGCGGTTTAGATATTTATTGGTCTGATGCTTAATTTGCAACATATCAGAAAATATACTATGCGAGAGTCCAAGGTTGTTATGTATGTGTATAATAGTACTATGAACTATGAAGTATCAAAATAGGGGTGTTTATTTTTGTTTTCTTTTTCTATTATTCTGAGTTATTGCAAAGTATTTGGTGGCTTGCCTTGGAGCTCTTCGTCATGTAATTGCATCTTCAATATATATACTGTTATACAACATTGTAAGTTTATAAAGTGAATATGTACGAGAAATTCGGTTTCTATCCCTTCGATCTCACCAAATTCATGCAAAAGAAACGCTGACCATATGATGATCCATATCCAACCAATTTGTTGTGTGACCCTTCGATCACATACAAGATGAATTCGATGAATATGTATCAATGTATGTGTCTTAGGATATAACTGGTGCCGCAAAGACCGCAAGACACAGATTTTAATTCAAAACAGATCTCAAAAGGGGTTGGCCCGGTCTAATTAATGAACCGGGTAGGTATAAAATAAATCAGGTCGGTCTGACCCGATCTATCCTAATGAAAAATCACAAATAACATTAACTAAGGATAATTGCTAAACTAATGGCTATTCCAAACAATTAGGAATTATTTGTTGAATCAACTACGGCTAAACCACGGCATGAATCATGTTAAAAATAATGATTATTTCTAGAATTTACCTTTGTGTTTGAAAGCTAACTTGTATGTTTTGACTATTAAAAGGTTCATAATTTTGATCTAAATTTACGCTGGAAAATTCATGCCCCTGTTGCTTTCTTTGGAGAAATTGGCACAAGACGAAAAAGTTGTCACCCTTGACGACTTTGACCTCTAATTTTTTCATTGCTTTTGATGGTCCTCATATCTTTCTATATCAACATCATCACATTTCATTTTAAAAAAAAATCAACATCATCACATTTTCAACTTGTTGTCCAGCATTTTTTTTTTTTTTTAGTAATGCTAGGGATACAACCAATTTTACAACCAAATGCTTACAAACTAATGTGGCATCATAGGTGGAGGGCACCACATCAGCAATTTAACACTTAATTTTACAGGTCATTAATACTTAATTTTACAAGTCTTTAATTTATTATTAGATAAAAAAGAAAATAAAAATCTCAAACTCAACTGTTCCCTTCTCCGACTCAGATCCGACTTATCACCACCACCAATCGGAACCCACGCGAGGCCGGCGAATCTGGATCAACTCCAAAAAATGAAAACCCAACCGACCCACCACCTAAACCACTGGATCACCGTCACCAGCCTAAACCCACCCACAACAAAAATCAAATCCCAAAAGCACCCTTGAGAAAGAAATAAATAGAAAATAAAAAAAAAATACAAATGAGAAAACCCAAAAGCCGATGAAACAAAAAAGAATGGAAAAATCCAAAGTAAAAGGATGGGTAAATGTCAAAACTGGAATTGCAAGAAGCGGTTGATTTCTTGGAAATTCCTTGCACAACTGTGACAAACAAATGAAGAAAAAATTCGCTCGGGCGTTGAGGTAGTGCAGAGGCGGCAATGTGGAGGGGCAGCGTGGAGAGGGCGGCGACTTGGAAGGGTGGCAACGGCGTGGAGGAGAGGGCAGTGACTTGGAGGCTAGAGGATGTCAAATGTGAGAGAGATGAGGCAAACGTGAGAGAGAGATTTGTTTTTGTACTTTTAATTTTTTTTAATTAATTAATCTGACCTGTAAACCTATTGTTTTTAGGGTTGATGTGGCACTATGCCATGTCAGTTTGTAAGCATTTAGTTGTAAAATTGGTTGTATCCTTGGCATTACTCTTTTTTTTTTTTTTAATAGAAATCCTAATCTAAACTCACACACACGTATATTTTGAGGATCCTAGATATCGAATTCACGCCTTCATAGAGAGGTAAACTTGTTTAAGAAGAGGAATTACCACTTATCTTTTCCATGTATTGAGTTTGGAATTTAATTTTAAATATAGGAACTTCATCGTTTAAATTTAGCCTTAGGTGGCCTTCTTCCCATGAGGGATGATGCGGGGAAAGTTTCTCTAATAAAGTAGGAAAGTTTCAATAGTGCCACAAAACTCAAATCCCAAATACATCAAATACTTAGGGCTTGTTTGGTATATGTTTTCATTTTCATTTTCATTTCCTGACTTTTTTCAACTTTTCAAATTGAAATTTGAAACTTGTTTGAATTTGTTTTTTTTTTTTTTTTTTTAATTTTTCTGTTTTTTATTCAAGTCACATCTTGAAACTCAATTTAAAAAAAAAAAAAAAAAAAAAATTCTTGTTTGGTACATCATTTTCAGTTTCAAATTTTGTATGCACCAAAAAAAATTGTAGGGGATCCGGCCCTTCTCAACCCTTTTATATGTGTTCATTAACCTCATCAACCTCAAAAACCTCAAGTAAAATCTAATTTTTTTACTGATTTTGTGTCATGTTAATGAAAAGATTGAACTAAAGGATAATGTAATTGTTGATCATGTCAAATTAGAACTAAATGTTGTTAACCCTGAGATGTTGGATAAATATTAAATAGAAAAATTGAACTAAATGCACAACTTTAAGATAGATATATTTAATCCCAAAATGAGTAATTTTAATGTGTGCTAACAATGGCTTCTTAAAGTGTAGACTAGCAATTATTCCAAGTATTGATTTTTTCATGTTAAAAATTATTAATCCCACATTAGAAAGAGTTGGAGTGAGTAATGGATATTTAAGACATTGGGCCTCTCCATCCATAGCCAATTGGTTTTGAGGTTAGATGCACCAATAATCTTAACATGGTATCAAAACTAGGTTACACACTTTTGTAGTACAAGCAATAATTCGGTCCTTCAAGCCGTAACCATCCAATATCACAAAAGCCATAATTCGGTTCTTCAAGCCATAAACATCCGTTATCACAAAAGCTGTAATCTGATTCCACAAAAAGTCGTAATCCAGTCCTTCAAGCCGTAACCATATGGTATCACAAAAGTCGTAATCTAGTTCCATAACAAGCCGTAATCCAATCCTTCTAAAGGTTTGGATTAACAATTTGATTGCTTCCGCTTAATAATACTATCCTTGTTTAGCAAAAAAAAAAACCATCTAGTATGTATCACAAAAGTCGTAATTCGGTTCCACTACATTTCAAACTCAAGCTTTCACCATCTTGAGTTTGAGAGGGGATGTTAAAGATTGTTAATCCCACAGTGGAAAGAGTTGGAGTGAGTAATGGGTATATAATATATTGGGGCATCTCCACTCATAGCCAATTGGTTTTGAGGTTGGATACACCAATAATCTTAACATGTCCCGCATGTTTTCATAACCCAAAATAAAATAATGAGAAAATTACATTTTAAACCCTATAGTTTAAGAGATGTAACAAATTAAACCTTATAGTTTCAAAAGTAACAATTTAAACCCCGCAGTGTTTAAAATTAACAAATTAAGCTCTTCTTCTACTTTCATTACATGAGCTATGACTTAAATTGTTACTTTTTGAAACCTCAGAGTTTTAATTTGTTATTATCGGATTGGAAATGCTCTAAATAGCATAATGTAAATATCGATCCTATCGGGCCCATGGAAACAATGGCCTAAGCCCACATGGGAAAACCCTCCCTATATCAAAATGAAAATGACGGAATGTAGGTAATGTAAATAATGATCCTATTGGGCCCATGGGAACAATGGCCTAAGCCCACATGGCAAAACCCTTCCCATGATCAAATTGAAAATAATAGAAGGTAAATAGCAGAACATAAATAGAGTAATGGAAATATCGATCCTATCTGGTACATGGAAACAATGGCCTAAGCCCTCATGGCAAGACCCTCCCCCTGATCAAAATAAAAATGACAGAATGTATAAATAGCTAAACGTAAATAACATAATGTAATTAATGATTCTATTGGGCCCATGGAAACAATGGCGTAAGCCCACATGGCAAAACCCTCCCCATGTAACTTTTCATAGTTTGGATAAACTGCAAAAACAGACTCTGTAAGATTTCAATTTTGTTTTATTGACCCTTGAGGTTTAAAAATTGGTCAAATTGACCCTTTTATTAAAATTTTGTTAACCTGAGTGACGGAAAGATTAATAAATTATTTTAAAATTTAATAAAATCATTTTAAAATATAAATTAATCATTTTAAAAAATGAAATTTAATAATAAAAACTTTTTCTAAAATTTTAATAAAAATTAATAAAATTATTCTAAATTACCACATTTACCACATTTTATCTAACTGTTGTAGTGTGAAGATATTAAAAAGGTGACACCTGAACATAATGAGCAGAGCCTAGCCGTATATAAACCACAGAAAATGACCATCTCTATTTGAAATAAAATTGAGAGTGTCCATTTCATGATCCAAATTAAATATCACATATCGACCAATGTACAGACTGTCACGTCATTTAAAATTTTAAATGACATGGCAATTTATACATGTTAGATATTTGAAATAAAATCTGAATCATGAAATAGACAAATGGAGAGAATCCTATTCCATAAACCACTTGCATAAATCATGTTGAACTAAAAATAAATCATGTTGAACTAAAAATCCAAATTCAACTTGCGTAGCATATTTATGATAGTAGTAGCGGCATGGTTATCTTTTCAACATTGAAATTGAAATTTAATATAGGAACTTCATTGTTTCAATTTATATAATAGCGATAACTTAGGGAAAGTTTCTCTAACAAAGTAGGAAGATTTCAACACTGAGTCACTGACACAAAATTCAAACTCCAAATATACCCAGAACTTACTTTCTCCTAATAAGGGCAATGAGAATTTTCTTTTCTCTTAATTTCTTGGTATGTCAATAATTAAGATAATGTTATTTGGATTACATTGGATGGAAATGTTGTTTTCTTATAATGGTCATCATATATATGACAGTTCATTACCATTTCCATTTGCATAATTATTATCTACTTATCTTGTGACACTAGCTAGCTAATATTTTAAGAGAATCTCATTGTAATACAGCTGTTATAACAGTAGCGACAGATTTGTTAAAAAAATACGTAGAGGTAGACACCGTATGTCTCCATGACATTAAAATGTAAAAACAAAACTTATTTTTGTGTGTGCACAAGGTGTTTCCATTGGATGTTTTTGCATCTACAAGGATCTCTTGGTTGACAATGATTTATATTGTTCAGGCAGTGATCAGGGCAGCTGAATATTCATGTTGAATCTTTGATGTCTCAATTTAAGCTCAAGACATCATATTACGCTTGAACTCAGCTCATTTGAATCTCAAGTCTCATTGGCTGCCACAAGATTCTAAAGGAGTAAAGGACATATACATTTTCCTCTTATTAAATAAACTAATAGATCATCGATATATAATACATATGCAAAAGAATGTACAAGGATCTCTTGGTTGACAATGCTTTATATTGGTCAGGCAGTGATCAGGGCAGCTGAATATTCATTTTGAATCTTTGATGTCTCAATTTAAGATTAAGACATCATATTACGCTTGAACTGAGCTCATTTGAATCTCAAGTCTTATTGGCTGCCACAAGATTCTAAAGGACATATACAGTTTACTCTTATTGAATAAACTAATAAGATCATCGATAATACATATGCACAAAAGACACTCAACAGAAAATACAAAACTAATTTCATCAAGAACAAAAAAATTACAAAACTAAGGCAAGTATATGGTGACATAAGTAATTGACATGCCCTTTTATATGATTTTTAAGATATGAGTTGTTGCGTCGAGCTGTGCCTTTCCATGATACTTTTAGTACCAACTGATATTTCAAAGATTCAAAAAATAGAAGACTAAAAATATGTAGTGATTTGATCTCTATATATAGCCTACCTGCACCTTAACTTCTTCACACTAAAACATCACCAAGAAATAGAAGATGAAGAATCAAATTTGTTCTAGCATCTTTGTTCTCTTCTTCTTTCTTCTTGTTAGGATTGAAGCTCAGACTTGCAATCCAAGTGGCAAGATTAGGGGGATAAAGGCTCCACCAGGACAATGTAACAAAGAGAAAGAGTCTGATTGTTGCGTGCAAGGCAAGCTTTACACAACTTACAAGTGTTCACCGCGAGTGTCCGGCCATACAAAGGCCAAGCTAACCATCAACAGCTTTGAGAAAGGTGGGGATGGTGGTGGACCATCGGAATGTGACAATAAGTATCACTCAGATGACACACCTGTGGTGGCACTGTCAACAGGATGGTTTGCCAATAAGCATAGATGTTCAAACTTTATTACTATCTATGGCAATGGAAGGAGTGTTAAGGCCAAGGTTGTTGATGAGTGTGACTCCACCAAGGGGTGTGATGCTGACCACGATTTCCAGCCTCCATGTCCTAACAATATTGTTGATGCTTCTAAAGCTGTTTGGAAGGCCTTGGGAGTGCCAAAAAGTGATTGGGGTGAACTAGATATATACTGGTCTGATCCTTAATTTGCAACATATCTGAAATATGCTACGCGAGAGTCCAAGGTTGATTTATTGTGCTTGTTATGTATGCGTATAATACTACCATGAAGGGGTGTTTATATTTGTTGCTTTCTTTTTCTTATTCTATTGTTATTTCTAAGTTCTTCCAAAGTATTTGGTGCACTAAATCATGTAACAGCATCTTCTTTTTTTTCTTCAAATAATCATGTAACTGCATCTTCAATATAATAAAGTCGACTGATAGGTTGACCCATCAATGTAATCTGACTCAACCCATTCTTAGCCCTACTATCCACATAATCATTTTTACTTCTATGGTCCTCTTGAGAACAGAATATGAAATAATTCAAGAAATAAGCTAACCACAAAAAAAAAAAATAATAAATAAATAAATAAATAAAAAACAAAAAACAAAAACACAATTGCTTTAATTTTAAGTAAAATCTACACTCTAATTTAGAGTATCAATTCTTATCATGTTTTGATTTTATGTGACCTTCTTGTCAATTTTTGAGATATATCCGATTTGGGACCTGATTTTCGCCTTTTTAGGATCAAATGATGTTAGTGGATATTTAGGAAATTTTAAATTTTAATTAATTTTTTTTCGAAAATAATATTTTAAAAAAAAAAAATTATCTACTAGAATTAACCAAGGTATGCATGTGAATAGTGGCGGCGCCACATACATCCCAAGGAACCCCTGACTTGAATTTTTTTTTTTTTTATAGGTATTTAAACCCTCCAAAAAATATTTGAACACCCTCAAAAAAATTCTTGAACCTTCTGAAATTATTCTTTTGAACACCCTGGCTTTGAGATCCAAAATTTTGAACACACTAAGTTGAGATCCCAATAAATCTAACCCATTAAATCCCTAAAAAAAAGCTCAAATAACAAATAATAACTAAACTAAATAACAACGAAATGGCTTCAAACCCATTAGCCAGCCCAATCTGATACATATGGCCCAATCACTTTAACAGTGGTTTAAAAAAAAATATTACTAAACCCACTTACCGTGTTTCTGCCTTTTAAATTTGCCTTTGCTTTGCACTTGATGAAAAATATTTTTGGAGATCACAAATGAGTTTTTAATAGCATTGTAAAAGAAAATTCAAGATATTGTAAATGCTACACTTGTTAAAGTGTCTAAGCAACGATTGCAGATGATGAGAGATGATGAATGAGAAGCTTTATTAACTGTAGTGTCTTCATTTTGTATCAAGCATAAAATCTTTATCCCGAACGTGGATAAAATATTTGCAGTTGCTGAGAGGCCACGTCGCAAAACCCCATAAATTATAAATTTACATTACTATCGTGTTGAACTATTCTACACAATCATAGATATGCAACTTCAAGAGCTCAATAACCGTTTTGCAGAGGGGAATACTGAGTTGCTACTTTGTATGGCTTGCTTGAATCCTAGTAATTTATTTTGTGCATTTGATTAGTGACTGTAGTGTCTTCATTTTGTATCAAGCATAAAATCTCTATCCCAAACATGGATGAAATATTTGCAGTTGCTGGGAGGCCATGTCGCAAAACCCCACAAATTATAAATTTACATTACTATCGTGTTGAACTATTCTACACAATCATAGATATGCAACTTCAAGAGCTCAATAACCGTTTTGCAGAGGGGAATACCGAGTTGCTACTTTGTATGGCTTGCTTGAATCCTAGTAATTTATTTTGTGTATTTGATAAGCGAAAGTTGGTACATCTTGTAGAGTTCTATCCATCTGATTTTTCTGGGACATATTTGATGGTTTGACATTCAACTTCAGAATTACATTGTTGATATGCGCTCCAATGACATGTTTTTAGAACTTAAAGGAATTGGTGATCTTGCTAGATGGTAGAGACAAAGAAGGATGTCATATATCCATTAGTCTATTTGCTTGTGAAGTTAGTTTTGACCTTTCTTGTTGCGACTGCAACAGTAAAGATAATTTTCTCAACAATGAAATATGTAGAGAATCAACTACACAATCGAATGGGAGATCAATGAATGAATGATTGCTTGGTCACGTACATTAAAAGTGATGTCTTTAATAGTATTAAAAAAGAAAGTATCATGCAACGATTTCAAAATATGAAAACTCGTAGAAGGAAATTGTAAAACTTATGTTTTTTTTTTTTTTTTTTTTTTGTCAATATTATATAGTCAAGCTTTTTAATGAACCTCCTAGAAAAAAAAATTCCCGAAGCCGCCACTGCATGTGAACCCTTGTCTTAAGCCTAAACCAATGGGATTATGACACCTAATTAGTTTATAATTAATTCTTTAAAGAAACAATCAAAATTAATTAGCCATAATCACACGTGTTTAGTCTTAATCGTAAGAATGTATATTATCCATTGAATCTTGATTAGACTATATCTTTCAATTCGGTTGTCCGATTTAAGTAGATGATATATCGTTTTAATCATGGGGAAATTATATTGTAGTCCGGGACTACAAGGTCAGCAAGCTGACCTTGTACTCCAGACCAATAAAAAGTAGCCAAGTTGTAAAAAAGCCTGACATCAACTAAAACGGCCATGTCATCTATGAGACTAAAATCAGCTAACGTCCGTTTAGCCATCCAATTCAAATTTCATATGTACAGTGGGCGGAACTTTTCAAAATTCAAAAATTCTCATCTTCATCTCTCTGTTTCTCTCTCTTTCAAACCAGAGAAAGCTTTTTTCTTTTTTTTTTTTTCTATCTTCCTTCTCTCTCCGCCCGCAAAAAACAAAATCACTCCCTCTCTCTCTATGGTACCCACTTCCACAGTCTACATCCTCCTTCCACGGCGCTGGCATTTGGTTTCTCAGTCCCGGTGTCCGGCACTTTTTTGAAGCCGAATTTGGCATTAATGGAGCACTACGAACACCACTGCCCGCCTTCGGAGTGCCGTTATAACTGCATGGTTCCGCCCCCATTTGGTTACAAGGTTGGTGACTTGCGTTACTCATGTAGAAGTTTTATTTTAGATTGGGTTCATTAGTTTTTGATTCCGACAAAATTGTTACTAGAGTTTCAAATCCCTAAAAGATGGGCAGCAAGTAGGGACGAAGTGTGGAAGGCGAATATACCCCCACACTCATCTTGCATAAGAGAAATCAGATCAGAATTGGATGGTTGTTAATGGGGACAAGATAAATTTTCCCGGTGGTGCTACCCATTTCCATAATGGAGCTGATAAGTACATCATTGCTCTTGCTAAGGTATATGTTACTCTCAAGGCTGTTTACTTGGGTCCCATTAGTGAAATTTTAATTTCATTTTATTTTCCTAAATTTTGTTTTTATTTTTTAATCCTTTAAATCGGTAATTAATGGAGCATTTTGTAATACTAGTGACTTTTTTTTTTTTAATATAAAATATTGGTATAGATGTTTAAGTTTCCTAGTGATAAACTCCACAATGGCGGAAATATTCGAAATGTTCTTGATGTGGGCTATGGTGTTTCGAGTTTTGAAGAGACCAGGAGGATATTTTGTGTATTCTTCTCCTGAAGCATATGCACATGATCTAGAAAATCGATGGATCTGGAATGCTATGTGCAATCTTCTAAGAAGAATGTGCTGGAGAATTGTTGTAAAGCAAGACCAGACTGTTATATGGGTAAAGCCATTGACGAATAGCTGATACTTAAAGAGAGAACCTGGGACATTGCCCCTTTTGTGCAGTTCTGATGATGACTCAGACGCAACTTGGAATGTGTCCATGAAGGCATCCATCTCCCATACTCTAGAAGTAAGTAGCATTAATATATCATTAGAAAAAAAAAAAAAAAAAAAAAAAAAGTAGCTATAATATATAATTTGCCAATACATTGATGTTTGTGGTGGTTGGTGGAATTGTTATCTTTATTCTCATATTCTGGCATTTATATAGGCAGGCATCACATTTTAATGTTCAGTGAAGTTGCTTTTGTCAATATAGTGAAAGTAGTGCTCTAACTTTGTGAATTAGAAATTTAGGACGTAGAAGGATTGCAATCACCACCATGAGAAATGGGGTTACCTGGTGAAAATGTTTGCAGCTATTGGAGGTTAATGACGTAGAAAGCTGGCAATGCGTCTGATTTTAGATACACAACAACACCAGTTATTTCTCTAATCATGGATCTCACTACAATGAATGAGATATCTTACTATGACTAGCAAACTAAAAAGCTAAGTCTTCATAGATCTTTCAATATTCATTTCAAGTTGGTTAGTGCTGGATAACATAAAAGTTCTAATCATAGACACTGGCACAATTTAATCGATTTTTTTCCTGCAATAGAATTGTGCAATGGAGTCTCCTAACCAAGTATTTTTGGTATTGCCTTTGTCATGTTTTATATCTTGATCTTTTCTTGATTTTTGAAATTAATTTGTATCACTTTGAATTTGTCATTGGTGCAGGATGTCCAACTTTCCTTTTCAACTTTTCTTTCTTGTGCTCAATGAAGTGTTGCAAGTGGAGGCAAACAAACCATTCACGAAATCAAGCCATTTTACTAGTTTAGGTTCATGTTTTGTAATCTTTGGCAAATGTAAACTTCAAGTTATGATATATTAGTGACCATGTTTTGTAATCACTTTTATATGCTTCATTTTGGTTGTGAACAGATTATGTAATGTCTCATTTTGGTTGTAAACATATTTTGTACTTCATTTTGTCAATTATGAAAATTTTGGAGTTATGAACAAAATTTGTGAGCAAATTATCATGAATAGGGTGGTGCATATTGCACAAACACAAATAATCATAAATTTTGGATTTGTTTTCATATAAATAAACACCATTATATTACTAACAAACAATCATTACAATTTTGAACTCACATAAACACTTAACCAATCTAAAACTAAGTAAATCATTACATTACCACTGAATCTTTAAACAACTCATTACATTAAGTAAGCACAATTCATTACACATAGTTGCATTGTACACAGAGTACAACTTAAATACATCTCATTATATTACAATTTTGAGTACACTTTGACATTTTAACATATCATTCTGTCTTTGCTAAACTGGTAGGCATCTCTTCCATGTTGATGATCCTCTTTTCTATGATCATTTTGCAACTCCTCTTTCTATGATCTTTTCTGCAACTCCAGATCTTTTGAAGTCCAACATTTCCAACCAAAGGCAATAAATTTGTTTTAGAACAATTCAAAAATCAAATGCAACTGTTAAAGCCATTACAACTTCAAGAGTATAACCAAGAATCTCGCAGTATATAGTTTTGTGCAAATAAAGCTCAAGTGACAAGGTTGGAATGGCAAAAATGAACTCAGGATTCAAAAATCATTATGTTAAGTAACAAAAACTAACAAGAACTAACAACTTGAAATCATTTATATCTTTCTTGTTAGTTTTTGTTACTTAACTAGTATTACAAAATGCTCCATTAATTACCGATTTAAAGGATTAAAAAATAAAAACAAAATTTAGGAAAATAAAATGAAATTAAAATTTCACTAATGGGACCCAAGTAAACAGCCTTGAGAGTAACATATACCTTAGCATAGCAATGATGTACTTATTAGCTCCATTATGGAAATGGATAGCACCACCGGGAAAATTTATCTTGTCTCCATTAACAACCATCCAATTTTGATTTGATTTCTCTTATGCAAGATGAGTGTGGGGGTATATTCGCCTTCCACACTTCATCCCTACTTGCTGCCCATCTTATAGGGATCTGAAACTCTAGTAACAATTTTGTCGGAATCAAAAACTAAATGAACCCAATCTAAAATAAAACTTCTACATGAGTAACGCAAGTCACCAAACCTTGTAACCAAATGGGGGCGGAACCATGCATTTATAATTGCGCTCTGGAGGCAGGCAGTGACGTTCGTAGTGCTCCATTAATGCCAAATTCGGCTTAAAAAAAGTGCTGGACACCAGGACTGAGAAACCAAACGCTAGCGCCGTGGAAGGAGGATGCAGACTGTGGAAATGGATACCATAGAGAGAGAGGGAGTGATTTTGTTTTCAGCGGGCGGAGAGAGGAAAAAAAAAAAAAAAAAGAAGCTTTCTCTGGTTTGAAAGAGAGAGAAACAGAGAGATGGAGATGAGAATTTTTGAATTTTGAAAAGTTCCGCCCACTGTACATATGAAATTTGAATTGGATGGCTAAACGGACGTTAGCTGATGTTAGTCTCATAGATGACATGGCTGTTTTAGCTGATGTCAGGCTTTTTTATGACTTGGCTACCTTTTATTGGTCTGGAGTACAAGGTCAGCTTGCTGACCTTGTAGTCCCGGACTACAATATAATTTCCCTTAATCGTGAGTACATATAGATTTATTTTTCATTAAGTTCATGATGATCTAACAGTCAAAATGATGATTTCGACCTTATGTTCTAAAATGATGATTTCGCCCTTGTGGTGTGGTTAAACGAAGGTTGTAAAAATAGAGTGTCTAAAAGAGCATGACCATAGGAGATACACGTGCTTGTGTGTTTAGTAAATGCAACCCTCATCAAAGGATGAACCACGTTGCTCCTAACTAGGCAGTGGGATTTGGATGATCACTAAGAAAATAAAAGTGTAGTTGAGTTGAGTTACATTGGAATTCGAAGTTTATTCTAAAACTAACTCAATGCATGACAACTCCCTATTTTCATAAACTTTTTCAAAAATTAAAAAAAAATGTTTATTCTATCAATCAACCCCTCCAATCAAACCAAAAACCGCTAATATTATCCCACTTACATCATTCTTGATGCATGCATGATATTATTGGACCCCTACAAAAACTTAACAAAAGTCTTTTCATTTGTTTGTCATTGAAAAGTATTACAAGAGACAGTTGAAATTAGAGTCTTTAGGATAGCATCGTGAAGTTCCTAACACTTTCCTTATGAATAATCGAACCTTTGAATTAGTTTTTTTTGGTTCGAGATAAAATTTTATCTAGTTTAGGCTAAAAGACCAATATATAGAACCCTCAAAACTCATAAAAAATTACTTAGGTTGTTCAAATCTAACCCATTTGTAATAAGTAACCAATCAATACCAATTAGAATTCGTGTGAAAATTCTTGTAAGTTTTAATTCTGAAAATAAATCAATATTATCAAGACAGAAAATTATCATATTTAAAAAACTTTCAAGATACACAATACTTTTTCAAATTATCATAATTTAGTGAAGTTAGCTTCTTTACATCAAATAAATACCAAAAATTGTTCTCATCATACTTGGGCTAGAGAAAAAAATTATTATTAGACTTATTTTAAAGGTTTGTTTTAAATATATGGACCTTTTCAATTTCTTGTAATGGGTCACCTAATTTTGAGGTGAGGCCTACGTACAAGGCCACCCCTCCTCAAAACCATAACTTAGGTTGAAATATTTTGTAATAAGTAACGGGAGTAGTGCACAGGGAGTAGTGCAAGGGAGAAAAACCAGGTATAGAAAGGCTTATAATCATTCTAGCAAGTCCCAAATTTATCCTAAAACTATTATGCTTCCCTCCAAGGCATATGGTGCTATTTTCCTTTCAATGATATATCCTCCTTCTATTTCCTAATATTGGAGCACTATATCATGGCTTTTGTGTTAGGGCTTATATAAGGCCAGCTTTAACCTAAGCCTAACGCGCGCCATCCATTACAAAAAAGTCCCAAAAATTGAAGAATCGTGATTGGTTTAAAAAAAGAAAATTATATAAATAATGTTCAAACATGTAATATAACAATTCTTGATCACATAAAAAATACTTTTTTTTATCTTTTTTCCAAATGCTTGTATCGCTTATAGAATTTTACTCACAATACTTGTTAGAGACGTTGTTTCTATATAAAGAAGTTTTTCAAGATTAGAATTGATAAAATCATACTTAAGATCAATTATGTCACAAGTATATTAAGTGGATTAACTATTATCAATTGAAAAAGAGATGAGACCAAAACTTAAATATAAAAAACTTAATTAGTAATTTTCCATATCAAAATATAAGAAAATGGTTTTTAAATAATAAAAAATACAATATAGAAAGTTAAATAATTATTATTTACTTGATATTTAAATAAATTTTTAATTGAAAAGGAAAAAAAAAAATCCACTTAAATATGTCGTTGTAGGCCTCAAACTATATTGAGCTTACCCTGGCCTAAATGCTATAGTGTCAGTCGTGTCTAGGAATAATAAAGCCTTTAAATGGCACCAACACTCTTTTCCAAGTTTAAGATTATGCATAAGTTTTTTCTTTCCCACACAATGGACTCTATTTAGGCTCCAGCCAATGTTATTTTGCTTGAATTAAGCTCATTCGTATCTTGAATGTTATTTGCTGCCATAAGATTCTAAATGACATATTCAGTTCACACACGTTGAATAAACCAATGTCATTCATTAATGTAAATGCACAAAGGACACTCAAAAGATCATAAAAACAGTTTAGCAAAAAAAAATAAGAACATAAAAACTAAGGCATGTTATGTACATATATGATATATGGTGGGCTGGTGGCCTAATTGACAGGCCCTTGTATATGATTTTATGAGATCCAAGTTGTCTTGGGTTCATTTCAAAGAAATTAATGGTATTCTTCGTAAAAATAAAAGACTCCAAAACGTCGTAACTTGAATTAAAGAAAGCAATTTTGGGTAGTTAATCTCTCTCTATATATATAGCCTACACCCAGTTTAACTTCTTCACACTATAACATCACCATAGCAAGAAGAAGAAGAAGAATCAAATTTGCTGTCTCATCTTCTTTCTTCTTGTTACAAAGTGGTCAAGCATTGAAGCTCAGACTTGCAATCCCAGTGGCAAGATAAAGGGGATAAAAGCTCCTCCAGGAAAATGTAACCAAGAGAATGATTCTGATTGTTGCGTGCAAGGCAAGCTTTACACAACGTACAAGTGTTCACCGGGAGTGTCCGGCCATACAAAGGCCACGCTAACCATCAACAGCTTTGAGAAAGGTGGGGATGGTGGTGGACCATCGGAATGTGGCAAGCAGTACCACTCAGATGACACACCTGTGGTGGCACTATCAACAGGATGGTTCAACAATAAGCAAAAGATGTTTAAACTATATTACTATCTATGGCAATGGAAATAGTGTTAAGGCCAAGGTTGTTGATGAGTGTGACTCCACTATGGGGTGTGATGGTGACCATGATTATCAGCCTCCATGTCTTACAAATATTGTTGATGCTACTAAAGCTGTTTGGAAGGCCTTGGGAGTGCCAGAAAGTGACTGGGGCGGTTTAGATATATATTGGTCTGATGCTTAATTTCCACCATATTTGAAAATATACTATGGCGAGAGTCCAAGGTTGATTTGTTGTGGTTGTTATAATGTTATGTATGTGTATAATACTACTATAAACTATGAAGTATGAAAATAGGGGTGTTTATTTTTGTTGTTTTCCTTTTTCTATTTTTACTGAGTTATTCCAAAGTATTAGGTGCACTGTATCATGTCATTGGCCTTGCATCTTCAATATACCTTATACAGCATTTATTTGCTCTCTGATTGCAAGTTCCTAAAGTGAATACGTACGAGAAATTCTGTTAGTATACCTACAATCTCACCAAATTCATGGAAAAGAAACTCTGGACTCTTACAAAATCTACAACAAATTTTCTGCCTTGGATCGATATTTAGTAAATCCGGAGTGATGGATGGTGTTAAATTGGTCCTTAACCTTTTATCATTGTGTCAAAATGATCCTTACCGTTAAGTGATGGATGGTGGAAAACGCTAACGTGGCTAATAGTTTGATTAAAATAATAATAAAAAGTTGACCTGGCATGCCAACTTCAAACCAAAAAAAGAAACCATAAATTTGTTTCTGGATACCGAAAGCCCAAATCCTTCCATTCGCCTCCCCTATGTGGCCCAGCGACCCCAAGGTCTTTGCTGGTCAGCTCTGAACTTTTTCCGGCGAGTTGTAGCTGCAAATTCCAGCAATCTCGCATCGGCATCAGTGAGTGTGATTCTCACAAGCTTTGGTTGAGATTCACTGGAAGTCATGGTTTTGGGTTGATGGATGAGTTTGCTTGTGGTTTCTATGTGCTCGAAGAACTTCACTGTGGGCTGCATGAAGATTCTGGAGTAATGGGGATCATCGAAGCTTTAACATATTCATGATGGTACTTGTTATTGTTGTTGTTGGATTTAGTTAGGACGAAGAGGGAATTATAGAGAGAGTAAAAAATGGTGTAGGCAAAGAGGGAGATTCTCATTCTATGCGTATATAATGGAAGTGAAAAAAAAAAAAAAAAAGTAGCAGAGAAAAGTTTATGCAGTGAAAAAGAAAACTCCTTTTGAAGATATCATATCCCGGCAAGTAAAAGAGACCTTTTTGAAGATATCAAATTCTTATAGTTACAAGGTCCAGGCGGTGGGGGGGTGAGGACCAGAAGAATTGAAGGATTTGGGGTTTGTGAGATTAGGGCTTTCAGGTAGCCAGAACAAATTTAAGGTTTTTATTTTTTATTTTTTATTTTTCTCAGTTGGTATCTCAAGTTAATTTTTTTAATTATTTTAATCAAACCGTTAACCACTTGAGCATTTTCCATCTATCACTTACCGGCAATGACTATTTTGATATAAAAATGAAAGGTAGACGACCAATTTGATACACTTAAAAGGTTGAAGACTATTTTGATACAAAAATCACAGGTTGAAGACGAAAATAGTAATAAATTATTTAAAGTACTAGTAAGTCTAGGAGCAAGGTGTAAACAGTCAAATTGAATCTTCCGAACGTACAGAGCTCTAAGATAGTAAGATGTATACATTTCTGAGTGGTGTTACTAACATATAAGAAGAGCAAGGTTACATCAAAATATAAATATAGATATATTTATAAAAGAAGAACAAGGTGGAAGAATTTTTAATTTAAAACATTCCGAACTTCAAGTAATTCACAACATTTTGATGGCTCAAGAAAAGCTGCTACTTGGAAAATCCACTTTCAATCAGGAACATCATAGTTCTTAACCATGTGGTTCCCACCCTGAATAAAACATCCCATCTGTCAAATTCAAATACTAGCATCTGAATTTCGTAGACATTGGATGCTAAACATGAAATCTGTAATAACAACTCTTGATTACAAGGTTTGCATACATCAAAATATCAACTTCCACAACCAAAAGACAAGAGGAGATAGAACATTTACAGTCACTGCCAAAATAAACCCCAGACCCAACACACTGGCAGGATAAACATTAGACACAAAATCCCAACAACTTACCTACAACATGCTATCTGTCCTAGCTGGCAGCCGACGGAAGTAATTAATTGGGAATGATGGCATTCTATGACGGAACTTGGGGTGCCTCAGGAAGTAAAACCCGGCCAGAAGAGTCAGCACCTGGAAAGGTGTCACATACAACACAATGGCAGCCATAAAACAGAAGATCATATATATAAATGTGGCACGAGGATCCCGCCAGCTTAGGAGCGCCTGAACCCGCTCTAGTTGGGAAGCCACATCACCTACAACAGTCTGAATTTTTCCAGCCACAATCCTTAACCGATCATACCTTGCCCGAACTATGTCAGCACTCCGACTGGTTGGAAATGAATCAAATTCTTCATCAAGCTCATCAGGGTGCACTGCATCTGCATAAGAGACTCTTGTGTCCATGTGAGGAGGGTATCTTGGGCGGTACCGGAAATTCCAAATTCCTATCACAAACATGTATAGAAAAACAGTTGGAAGAATCAGCTCCGGGAAACACACGAGCATCACAAAGAGAACATGTACTAGCACAGTTGTGATAGGGTTCTTCCACATGCAAACATCCCCAAACCACCTTCCAACTGATAGTAATCCTGAGAAAACTGACATCAAACGAAAAAAGTTTGCCTTGCTACGCCTCATGCTAAAAAGATGAGAGTTTGCATCAGACATGTAGTCAACTATCTCCTTCTTAAGAGGGGGTTCTGCTCGACTAAGCCTAGCTGCCACTATGGTTACGGCCTGGTGACGCAGCCAGTCCTGCTGCATCACACTCAATGGCCTTACGTAATGCATCTTCGGGAGAACAGGTCGAGAGTAAATAAACATCATGTTCATCAGTGATGTGGACGAGAACCGTATTGCCAGATGTATTTCACCCATTTTTTTGACACCAGAGTTGTGAAGGACTAGCAATGGATACGAGTGAGTATAAACTCGGCCAGTCTCAAGAGTAGAAATTCGAATTCGAACTTTGCCAATTTTCATATCTTTGTTACCACTTGAACCACCAATCTGGCTGTTATCAAAAACCCCCACAGTGAGAACTGTGGCTGGATCAAAAACTTCCCAAGTGTACTGCTCATTGTACTTTGGGCTCAAGCTGTTGCTTATTGTTCTAGTCCGCACCCACTTGTTCCCGTACTTCGCTACACAATACGTGTCTGATGTGCCCTTACTATCCCTTGTTTTCATTGGATGGAGCCCTTCAGCATTCAGTATGCCAAGTTCCAAAACACCTATTGAAGGCTTCCAAAGCTGCTTAACTGTAGGCCGGAGGTCACTACTGTAGTGAGTAGGCTCATCAAGCACATGATACCCTCCATCAAGACAGACACAGACATGGAGTCTACTATGGAACTTGTCTTTCTTTCCATGATCCCCATCCACCGCAGCTGACATGGATTTTTCAATGTTGCACCATCGGCTCTTGACTGGTCTATTATCAGCACGCCTTTCAACAGAGTTCAATGGTATAACAACCTTCCCAATGTTCTCATCTTTGTTCGGACCTACACGATCTTCAATGGAAAAGATCAGATCATCTTCAAAAGGTTCAGCAGCGACAAGCATGAACTCCTCATTCCAGATTGCATTCAGACCCCGAGCTGGAACCGGTTTTGTCTTTAATGACTGACCACCAATATGTATCTTAACATATGCATCCGGAAAACGAGACTTTTCAGATACAACCAAGTCTTGTGCCTCAATTACATTAACACGAACATACCACAATCTTGGTGAATGGTAAACTTTAGAGCGGATATGTGAGGAGAAAGCAGAAGAGCCTTCAGTGGAAGAAAATGCATCTGAGTGCCAAGCATCAGGAAAAGCTTCATCAGCTTGTGTGCCATACCAGACAGCAAGCATCAGCTCCCCTCCTTTCTTCTTCTCCCCACTCTTGTTTTCAAGTCTATACCATTCTGGAGCCAAAGGACTATCAGGTGGAACCCGTTTAGGAATTTCATTGAGATCAAACTGCAAACGCCCAACAAAATCATCTTTTAGCATATCCTTGTCCTTCACTACAACTTCCAGAAAAGATGACTGTATATTGTCCCCTGCAAAGGCAAACACCTCATTCCACTCAGGATTCTGTTTTTTCTCATAGTGCTTTGTAATTCCTTTATAGTTCCCAAGTTTTACTTCAACAAAAGGGTCAAGGCTCCCAGTCATATCCTTATGAGGAAGATCACGAGCTTTCACAACACGTACAAAAAGGTACCGTATCTGTTCAACAAGATCATATGTGCTGGATGGCCTGTCTGCACGTATTACTCGCCCCCCAACAACCCGACCCCCTCCAAGGTGAGGACTCGTCTCTTTAAGTGAATAATCAGCAGGTTGTGATGATCGACCCGGGTTCATGTGAACAAGTTTTGGGGCCTGCGGTTCAGATTTCATCGCCTGCACCCCATAGTCGAAACTTGGCTGGTTTGACATGGTGGGAATGTTATACTGCTGTGGTTGTGCAGGGTTCTGGTTAGGAAGGTGATGGAATGTGCGTCTCGATTCAGCTTTTTCCTTGGCAGGTGCTTGACTTGGGATTGCATGTGATCCTGTATGCAGAGTGGATTCCATTGCAGGAAGTGGATTTGAGGCTTTTATAGAAGGGTCATCAATCACAAAGACTTTCAGACCAAGCTCTCCCTTTACACGTGATAAAAAACTTTTTTTTTCCAGAGGGTAATGCAAAACAACAGCATCAGAATAAGGCACAAATGATGTCCCAGTGAGACGAACCTTTCCAAGGAAGGATTTGGAGTTGTTGGACTTATTATAGTTATAGACATAGGCTTCAAGGGTGAGGTTAGATAGGATGTTTGGATCAGAGACATTGAAGAAAAAGGTTTCATTCCAAACAGGATTCAGGTCTTTTTCTTTAGTAGTGGTACGAAATTTTTGTCCATCAAAGTGGAGCTCCACATAAGTATCAGATAAGCCATGCCCATCTTTGGCCATAAGGTCATGGGCACTCACAACCTCAACCCCTAGTTTGAGATGAGTCATGGTTTTTACTATTAGAATTGACAAGGGCCTGATGACAAATATACAAATAGCTACTTGCAGGACTTAGCAAGGAAAATGGAGCACCTGAAAACGAAGGAGCAAATAGTTCAACATTGGTGCAAATAACCCACATAAATAGACAGGAGAAGAAGAAGAAGAACCAAACGATTCACACAAATGGATTTGAATACTAAAACAGTAGTACATGTTAAAATTTGAATATCAACCACAATAACAAAAGAGAAATTTGTTTTACCTAGTTTACCATAAATCAATAAGTCAAGATGACAGTGGTCAAATTCAATATCTTCAAAAAGAAAGGGCAAAAGATACACAGTTTGAAGAGATTTAACCATGAAAAAATCATAGAATCTAACTGCAACCGTACTCAATTTAGTCCATTTCAAACTATCTAGAGTCAATACGTTAATCCTGTTTTCCATTTTGCTCAACCAGGGTGCACATTTTTTGATAAGCCACAAACCTTAGGTCTTCAAATACTGTCTCAAACCCATGTCATTAATCACCCCTAAGCTGATGGGAAGCATGAATTTAATCATTTAATCTCTCTAAAACTCCCGCTCACATGTGAGCCCATACTCCCCCCCCCCCCCCCTCTTAATGAGTAGGGCCAACATGTGGAACTTTTCAACTTCAAATCGGAGGTAACGGAGTGACAATGGGGTCTTTAATACCATGACAAATTACCCTTTATCCCAAAAAGATTAGGCTGATGGGAAACAGTGAAGTTAATCATCCAATCAATCTAACACCTTGTATTCATACAGACTGGATACAGTGCTTTTACTGACTCCCCAATTATCTAACCAAGAGACAGTGCATCAGGTAAAGATAATAAATTTCATGACTCCTTAGCAAAGATAATAAAATTCAAGACTCCTTAGCAAACGCATCAACTTCAACACTCCATTATTGTAACTTAAAAAATTATGCAGCAGAATTTGGGGGTATCAACATAAAAGAAACCCCCAGCATATGACAGTTTAGTTAAATTGAGGTGAGTTTTCTCTCACACTATTACTTTTGATTTCCTTCATATTTCTCAGTCACCAAAAATATCATACATAATACCATGAAACCCCTAAAGAAACATAAGAACAAAGCAAAAACTGATAAAAAAAAATGGGAAGTTGTAAAACAAACAAACAAACAAAAAATCCATTGTTCCCTGACAAACATAAAGAAAGCAAAAAAAAAATTATGTATCTTTGCAGATTCTCACAAAAAGCTACAATACTCTTTAGCTTTCTAATAGAACAACGAATTACAATAGAATAAATTTAAAAAAGGGATAAGCATCAAAAAGTCCTGGACTTTTTCTTTCATTCTTTTTAAAGTTCAAATAGAACTAAAAAGGTGGACAAGATATACACGGAATCTTCAAAAAAAAAAAAAAAAATCCCACGTTTTTTTTATCGGAACAGAACATAAAAGAATTTTTCCGACTCTCTCTCATGAATCCGATCCTCCAAAAAAAAATTAGAAATTAGTGAATACGCAGAAGCAGAGAAGCTAAAACAATTTTCCGGGAAAAAATAATAAAATAAAGTAAAAATTGATAAAACAAATAGAGATAAACCCAGAAGCTAAAAGCTACCTTTTGGAAAAAGCTTTTTATCCCTCAAAACAAAATTTATGAGAAACCATTTAGCTCCTCCATATACAAACAAAGAAACAAAAGAACCAAACACACACACACGCAAACATACAAAATCATTTATAGCTGATTAAATTTAAAACATGTAAAACAACGATAATAATCATACCCAGAAAGAAGAAAAGCCAACGCACCTTGTTTAGAGCTACAGAGTTCCAGTCAGAAGCGGGCTAGATAAGTTCGGAATCGTTGACGATAAGCTGAGCTAAAAAGACTTGGTTTTTTTTTTAATGAAATGAGCTACAAAGACTTACAGAGACTTATATGTAATAAAGAAGGAGAAACAGGAATGGAAAGCCTCAAGATTTTTCTTAGATGGTTCCCAAAAAGACGTTGAGAGAAAGAGAGAGATTGACGGTCGTCGAAAACGAGTGAAAATAGTTTAAAAGGACTTAAGGGGAACAGAAGGGTCTACTTTTATGGTCTACTTTTATGAAATATGTATGTGATATTTGTTTATCTTGTTCATTTGTACTTTTGTTTAATGTTTAGGCAGACCAATGCTATGTGCGCTAAACAATCGGAAATGTATGTCTAGTGTTGGTACTCGTGAATGTAAATGGAACGCATGGACTCGCTGCACTAGTCAAACACGTGTTTGTGGGTCTCTACCAATACAATTGTAACTTCCTTGCTAAGGCTTAAATGCAAAGTTGCCAAAATTGGTAAGTAGCAAGCACCTACTAAATACTAAAATAAAAATAAGAAAATTACTTTTTAAACCTGGAAATAAAGGGGTGTGTTTCAAGCTTAAACTTAAAAAAAAAAAAATAATAATAATAATAATAATAAAAAAAAAATAATTTAGATTTTAAAGTTTTTAAATCCTTGTATTTGAACCTTCTATCACAATTTTTTTTTGGTTAACACTGACACACATCATGTGAATATTTGGTTTAAATAGTGTTTATTTCAGACTTGGAGATTTATATGAAACTTACCAAAAATTATAAAGTTTAAATGAAAATTTTAGAAATTTTAAGGTTAAAATGAAATATACCCAAAATTATAAGATTAATTAAAAAATAATTTATCAAAAAAAATTGTGAAAATTAAGTGTCCCTAATTTATAGGATAGGTCCAATAAGATAGGATCCATGTCCAATGTGTGACTAACTTAGCATAATTGTGTGTGTGTGTGTGTTAAAGTAGTAGACCTTGGAAATATTAGTTATTATTATCTAATGAAAAAGATCTTGAGTCTTTCTTTTTATTTTTAAATAAATTGAAAATTATACCTTTTAAGTAGGCGTGTAATCGATGAGGTGCAGTATGGTTTTCTTCGAATTTATGCACCTACACCTTATAGTGTGGTTTTCCTATTACACGCACCTACACCTGCACCTATTAAGATCGGTTTTGATATGGTGTAGTACAGTTTGGTGCGGTGCGGTGCGGTCTTGCGGTTTGAGCTGGACTCATTTGGGTCAGATTGAGCCAGCTCAAATGTCAATTTTAATCTAAAAAATCACATTTACAACAACTCAAAAATTTGGCTAACTATAGCATACAAATATAAATCATAGTTTCCAATCTCAACCTGAATATTTAAGAAGAAAAAAATTATAATATACATATCTCATAGAATAAATCATAATTTTCAATCTCAACCTTGCACATATATACCATCCTTATACAAATATAACTCAATCTCAACATTCACATACCATTAGCATACAAATATAACATAACATCACCTGCATATACTATTAGCATACAAGTATAACATACTAGGGGTATAATCGGTGAGGTACGGTGCGGTTTTCTCCGAATTTATACACCTACACCTTATAATACGGTTTTTCTACTACACATACCTGCAGCTGCACCTATTAAAATCAGTTTTGGCGTGGTGAGGTGCGGTTTGGTGCGGTTCTTACGTTTTTGTCAGTTGTATCCGTGAAGCTTACACCTCTACTTTTAAGAGTGGGATACTTTTGATTTGCATCCCTACTTTATTTTTATTCACTTTTTCTCCTATAGTATGGTTGGTCTCAAACTCTCAATTGAGGTAAAAAAAAAAAATTTAACTAGGGTTAATTAAAATGTAGGGTCATATTCAATCATCCACTAAAGCATAAATTTGAGTAATTCATCCTGATTATTGATAATAGACAAATTATCCCCCGCTATTTCTAATTTTTGTTGAATTTAATTTTTTTAAGAAAAAATTGTTGAAATTCGTTATCCACTATATATTTAATTAAATATTAACTAGAAATTCCAATTTTGACCCTCTAGTCAAATGGCTCAAAAAATTAGGAAATCTTTACTTTCCCTTTTCCATAGCTGTGAGAATCACACACTGTGAGAGATATATAAATTATGAGATCGAATCTATGCTCTTATAGAAGGGTGAAACTTTTTGGAGAGGGGATTATCATTGGACCGAATGCTTTTTTATATATATATATATATATATATATATATATATATATATATATATATATATATATATATGATAGACATTTTAATTTAAACTCGCACACAAATATATATTAATTATAATGACAAGGAGAAATTTGCTTACGACCGACTAACCAAGAGGTTGATTATTTGTTCTATACGGTAGTAAAGTGACTGAACTTGACTAAATACTTTATGTTCGATTTTTTTTTTTTTTTTTTGCTAATTACGAACATTGAAACTAACATATGCACGTAGCGTTAGACTTTTAAGTTTTAACCCCATAGAAAAGAAAAACGTACTTTAATTAATTGGCATTAAAGTATTCTGTTGCGAAAGTAACATCCAACAAAGTCATTACTCCCTTAACATCCTGCAGTCATTATTGAGTCTCGTGCATTACTTGTACTAATAGATACCATAGCAAGAGCATGACCAGTCCTCAGCTTTTATAGGCTAACCAAGTATCAAAATGAACCTTCATTATCTATTCAAGAAATAGTGGATTGATGCCACTTCGATTGGCTGTTCAAAGCAAACGTGTTAAGCGCCTCTTTGTGGCCTGATTTATTTATATTCGTATGTTGGGATAACGACAAACATACACTTAGACATCATAGTGGTTACAGTTGCCAACAAAGCAAGGAAAACCGAGTTTGATCTCTAGGTCAAAAGTGAGAAGTAAACCTAAATCCTAATGCATTTTAGATGTGATCCTTTGTTTTTTTGTTTTAAATTAAAGATAAATGGGTTTGTAGTCAAATTATGTCTAATTCAATTATAGTGATAGGTTATGGCAAAATAAGTAGGACCATGGGAGCCCTCTAGATACGAAACTAATATAAGACCAAGGGGTCATGAGCCCGTAAATTTTTAAATTTTTTTAGTATATGTAAACATATAAGATTTCAAAGTTTAGGTACAAAAATTTATACCTTACCCCCTCAAAATTGAAATTGGTCCCCTAAATTAAAAGTTGGTCCAGAGAACCCAAAACGTAAAATGCCACATGTGCCATATATGTAGTTGTGACCCCTCGCAATCAAAAAACATAATCTTTTTACTAACAAAACAAAAACACATCCCTTATTAGAGGGGAAAAAAAAAACTCTAAGCTAGTTATGGTCCTGAAGAGGCAAGGAGAACAAGTGAACAACTTTGAATCGTCCACACTAGTAGGCCTTGACAATTGGGCAGGCCTTCCACATCGGTTGTGAACTTCAAAAAATTATCAAACATTTCTAAATTGTGGCAATAGCTAGTACAAACTATAAAACCAAGAGTGATTATATTGTTACTTTTTCTTTCATATTCTACTACAACTTTAGAATGTGCATTCTTAAGTAGGGTTCATTGACCAGTTTGGTCAAGTTTCAAAGGTTGTTTGCCACCACACCAACCTGGCCAATTTTCTAAAATCCGGCCACCACACCACACTAAGGGAGGGACAAAACCACATTGCACCAAGCTTGATTTTCTCAACTTCGGTGCAATCGGTTTGAATGGTGAAAAAATACATGTGTTTACTTTCTAGTGAATTTTTTTGTTGTTTACAAAGAATAGGGATGTAGAGAAAGTGTTTGATGAAATGATGAAGAGAAACATAGGATGAAGATCACAACATCAACTTAATGAATTATATTCTTAGAAAATTTAAGCATGAAATCAAGTACGTGTGGTGGTGGTCTAACATTTTTCACCTATAAGAGAGAGAGAGAGAGAGAGAGAGAGAGTTAATGTCTGGAACAAATAAGAAAAATCAAAGTATTAACAAACCTTCAACAATGGCCAATGGTGGTATGAGTATGACAGTGGAAATGGCTAGCAACTCTAAGTTTTTTTTGTGTGTTAAATCTCATGTGGGTTGGGGGAAATGATGAGAGAGGGGTGGAAGGGAAGAGGAATATATATATATATATATATGATTCGTCCAATTTTTAACAATTTTTCAAACCTTTACTGAAAAACCACAATGAATGTTATCGATTTTGTAAAACAACCATGGATCATCATCAATGACGTTGTTAGAAACTACCAGAAGTAGTCAATGATGGTGCAACACATTTGGTTTGGTCAGTGTTGCAGTTTTGATAAACAACCGTTTTTTCAGTCATGATTATTGTCAAAATTAGGTTTTTCAACAAAATGGAAAGTAATTTTTAATAAGCTCTTTGATTTGTATATTGAAAAAGAAATTGTAATTTGTAATGAAATCCATCACAAAATCAATTATAAATGATTTTCAAGATTTAAAAGAGGTTGAACTCTACTTTAGTACATCATCCAAAATTGAGTTGAAATATATTTAAAAAGTTTAATAATGTTTTCTTTTGTTAATATTAAATAGATGTTAATTGTCTTTATCAAATAATAACTTAAGGGCATTGATATTTCAGCACTACTTAAAAATTTGTGTGGTCAAAAAGACCAAATTACCCTCTCAGCTTTTACTTTTTCCCTCATCCTTTTTGCCTATTATTACTGTTCATCTTCCCGGTAATGCCTACCGATCAGAATCAAAACGCCTCCGTAAGTTGAGACAGCCCACGCGTTTTCGGGATCGGCGATGATGGCTTCAACGGCAGTTGAACCCGGAACGGCAAAGCTTGACTAAAAAGAAGGGAGGCCATCACCACCACCATCAAAAGTCAAGCCCATCCACGCTCGGCATCCTCACCTTCGAAACCGCCAAGACCATGTCCCGTCCCGTCCCGTCGTCTCTCTTTACAACTCCCTTACCGACCATCAAATCTTCAAGCTCAGAAAAGAGATCATGAGATCTAAAGGTGTCACCTACTTGAACTCCAAAGACGAAGGCTTTCTTCTCAACCTTGCTTGCTCTGAGAAGACTCGAGGATCTCAATCAAGCTGCCATCACCGTCTCTCGATTAGGCCAGAAATGCTCCGATTTTGGACTCAACCGTTTCGACATCATCTACAACGATTTGAAACATGGAATCATCGAACCTAGGAAAACTCGAATTCGGTACGAAAAACGTCCACAAAATCATCGAAAGGATGGAGAAATCCATTTATTCTACAGCCAATCTACACGCAGCATTGGAAAACTTGGCCTTTGAAAGAGAAAGCTTTAGTTGTTGTTTAAGCCATCACCGCCGATCCCGAAAACGCATGGGCTATCTCAGCTTACGGAGGCGTTTTGATTCTGATCGGGAGGCATTACCGAGAAGTGAACAGTAATAATAGGCAAAAAGGGTGAGGGACAAAATAAAAGCTAAGAGGGTAATTTGGTCTTTTTGACCACACAAATTTTTAAGTAATGAGGAAATAAGAAATATGAGTGCGGAAATATCAATGCCCTAATTTAATGGAATATATATATATATATATATATTGATTTTTTTTTTTTTAATCCATACATACTTTGAAGTTTGAACCCAAAGACAAAATTTTGGTCACGTCCTTGGAACCTCCTCAAAAGCCTTTCCTTCTTATTTATATATATATTTTTTTTTATGAAATTCTCCTTCCTTTTTTTTTTTTTTTTATATATATATAATATATATAAATGAAATTTCCCTTTTTATTTTAAGCATTGGAAACAAATGACTGCAATCCACCTAAAATCCCAGGGTTATTGTGTCTTTTTACATCAATATTCTACTGCAAGTATAATTTTCAATGCTGGCGTGTTATACCTGTTCTAATATCCAACAGATCATGAATAAACTTTTCTATTTGTTACGTAAAGAACACATTTAGTCCGAGTACTTGGAACGTCAAAATCCTCTCTCTCTGCAAGTATAATTATAATAGCAAAAAAAAAAAAAAAATCATTTTATTATTTGTAATTTTTGATAATATAAATAATTTATTTGTAATAAAAATATATATAATTTTTAATAATAAAATTAAGTAATTTTAATTTTTAATTTATAAATGAAAATCATTTATATAAATTAACTCAAATAATATATTTTCAATTATAATTTAGTTATTAATTATTAATAAACATTTATAAATCAAGTTTCTCATTTAAGGCTATCGATAACAAATCATGATATAACCGATTTTTCATAGACATATGGTTTAAATGGGTTGAGAAAGATGAAAAGTGAGGATTATTTTATTTAGAAAAAAAAAAAGTTAGGATTATTTTTTAACCAAAAAATAAATAAATTATCGTTATCTTTTTGGTAATAGATGTCCCATCAATGCCTCCAATCTCAATCAATGAGAACCGAGAAAAGGATATTCCCATTCGTGGGTCCCATGCCACGTAAAACACCAAAACGTAAAGTTAGCCAATTATATGTCCTTTTCTCCACTCATTTTTCATATGACCAATCTTGACGACACTTTTCCACCTCCCCACCACACAAATGATATCACATAGTCATAGACAAGTTTTTTTTTCTTCTTCTTCTTCAAATTCTACAACCCAATCCATGTACGAACAGAAGAATAAGGATGAAAAACCCAAAAAGATCTTTTGGTATCTTGAGAAAAGGACAATAGAAGTTTTTTAATTTCACTGCAAAAACCATTCTATTGATTATTCTCGTGTATATAAGACCAACTAATATAAGATTTTTTTTATAATAAATAATAGTTACGAACATAGGAGAATAGAGATTTGAACCTTGACTCTTCGTTATAGTTAATGTCATTAAACTACTACGATTTCGAGTTCTTTTTAAGGTAACTCTATTGTATAGTTTTTAAAATTCTTAACCATTCATTTCAAACTAAGTTAATTGAATTTTGCCACATCATCAATATTTATACAAACATTAACTATCACCCTTTTAGAGGTATCACTTGCAATTGGTAAATTTATATAATCAATACAATGTTTAAAAGATGACCCAATAAAAATAATACATATAACACATAATAATAAAAGTGTATAGTTTAAAGTGACACATTTAAGTATAAAATTTTATTGGTAAATAAAACTATAACACTCCATTTGGGAGGGGAAAAAGGAATGGAATGGAAAATATATATATATATATATATTAAGAATATACTTTCTTTTCTCTTATTTGGAAGTTTAAGTATTAGGGAATGAAAATATCATTCCCTATTTTGGGAGTTTAAGTGAAGAGAATGGAATGGAACACTCATTTCTTTCTATTCCCTCCAAACCCCAAATTTTCATTCCCCCCAAAATTAGAAGGAATAGGAGAGAATGAAATTATGTTTAATGAAATTTTCACAAAAACTCCTAAAATGCCCTTAATATATATAGATTACTGATTCCTCACCTCCATTTTCTCATATTTTCTTGTGTTATCGCTCTCATATCAAACCTGAGAGTTTTTTCTCTCCCTTTTATTTTTTATTTTTATTTTTTTTATTGATACCATCAATACAATAGAAAAATTAACAAAAATATATAGACATATGCTATTTTATATATATATATATATATATATATATATATATATATATATATATATATATATGTATTTTATTTTATTTTATTTTCCAATTGATGTGAGTTTATATTAATTATGATGTGCATTGTTATGTTCACAAAGTCTAAGACTATATATGATGTTGAAGCAAAAGTTGCTAGTTGATATGGAGATTTAATAGTCCTTTATTTTTTTTATTTTTATTTTTATTTTTAATCTTTGGATTATATTGGAATATTGTATCCTATCCCCCAAGAATAAAAGTATAGTAACAGTTGCTATTATAGAACTGTGGCATAAAAAAAGAATTATAATTTGATAAATCCACTTTTTATGCCAATTTAAATTCAATGGACTAAAGTAGTTGTCGGGATCATACTACTGTATGGTAAATCTACAACATTATTCTTACTGTGTCTAAACTAGATTAAAATGAAGGATATCGTAGTAATGTTGTTATAAAATGATTCATTTTCATTCTTTCTAATATTACTCCTAAATAAGGTTACTTATATTTTATTTCATTCTATTCCTTTATTTTACAACATCCAAAACAAGATTACTTAATTCCATTCCATTTCATTCCGTTCTATTTCATTTCATTTCTTTCTATTCATTAAACACATTCCATTCATTAAAAAAAAAAAAAAACCATACAACTCTTGAATAGCATAACAGTCTAATTATTATTATTATTTATTTTATAATCTTAGGTGCTCGAGAATTCCGTAGATACACGCACCTCGATTAATCCTAGAGGGGCACGCAATACCTTAAGAGACTTAAATTAATGACTATTAGAAAACACACTTAAGACCAGACTAATTGAACTAACCCACAGAATTGCATAACAGTCTAATATTTTCCAAAAACGTGGACAAGCAAATTCTAACACATAAGAAATTAACTAAGCCCTTGTGTTAACGTGCGAAAGACGTTTTTTATGGGCGTTCCAACTTTCACACGCTTCTACTAAGATGCCCACAAACGCGCCTCAATCGTTTAGATTAGTTTAGAACTCATCGGTTGGGACATTCTTTTCACAAACAAACGTGTTTCCCAGCAGAAGCTAATTGAATACTTTAATCACTTTAATGAACCTAACTTTTAATATACTCACTTTTTATTGGCATACATTTTGAAAGAAATGAAAACAAAACGTGCACCGATTGCTTTCTTTATACAACGTGAGCTACTTTAGAGGCTTTTTGCAATGAGGCATTAATCATTTGCTCATAGTTTTCCTCCAATCCGATTTGGAGGAATTCTCTTTCAACCTACTATGTGTCAATTAAATAAACTATCCACATGTATTCTATGAAAAAGTCACGTGACTTTTAAATCCACATATAATATATGAAAAGTCATGTAAAGTCACATGACTTTTAAATCCACATATATTATATAAAAAAGTCTCATGATTTTTTTAAAAGTCATGTGACTGAAAGTATATGTGGATGGTCTATTTATTTGCCACGTAATAAATTAGAGGAGGATTCCTCCAAACCGGGTTGGAGGAAAACAATTAAATAAACTATCTACATGTATTATATGAAAAAGTCACATGACTTTTAAATCCACATATATTATATGAAAAAGTCACATGACTTTTTTAAAAGTCATGTGACTAAAAGTATATGTGGATGGTCTATTTATTTGCCACGTAATAGATTGGAGGAGGAATCCTCCAAACCGGGTTGAAGGAAAACTATTTCCTCAATCATCTGCTCATAGAATCTTGGCTCACACGGCCACACGTCGTGGGTGGCTCTCACTGAGAATATATATGAATTTTTCCTTACACAATTTGCATAAAAATTGATATCATAAAATAATATTATCAATTTATTATTAATGGCAAAAATAAATAGAATTGGATTCAAGTTACATTTTTGTGAATTTTATCATTGTTATATCACTTATTAATAATGTGTGTAGTGGACAAATCTTTGTTGGATTATTGTAGCCTTAAACACTACACCTTGCAAAATTTTAAGATCATATCAATAATTACTATAAAAAAAAAAGTCTAAATTTTGAGTTTCTTGGACTGTAAAAGTAAATACAAGATATGAATTTATGGATTGAATAATAAATAACATCAAATAATTTGAAATGTGATATACAATAAAAAAAAAGAAAAAGAAAACACACTTAAAATTATGTGACAATTATTGATAGAATATAGAATAAGACGAAAGATCTTTATTCCCCATAAAATGTATTTTTAGTTGCAGATGCCATGTCAAACATACACCACGGTACAGGTTAGGTGGAACATCACTGTCCCTTAAGTTCCAAAATTATAACTTTGTATGCTTCAGAATTACATTTCCCTAACTTTTAACCATTTATGATGATATAGTCCAATGGACAAGCAACTCCTCTCAGGCTTCAGTTCAGGCTCACGAGAAGGTACTTGGTGCTGTGCACTAAGCCCCTAGATCCTAATCCACAGGAGTGGGACCACGGGTAACTTGGGATTCCATAGATTGGTCATTGAGATTTGAGAGGTAGCATGAATTGTTGATAAGTGTCTTTAAAAAAAAAAGAAAAAAGAAATAAACTATTTTTGTTGTTGTTGTTGATGAATATAAAGACTTGTATTAAAAACAAATCGTCTTTTATAATAGCCTCCAAACAAACAGGCATCGGGGCCCATTTTGCTAATTCATGTGCAGCAGCAGCATTTGCTGTTTTACGCACCAAACTAAACAGACATGACAACCAGATTAGAGATAAATAAATCAACTAGTGTAACCTGCAACGTGAGCTATATGGGTTTATTTATTTTATGTGTCAATAAAGTTAGAATTAGAGGGTCACAGTAGCATTAATTTAATTGCTTGTTTCACGCATAAAATCATAATCGTTTATCTATACCCAGTCAATTGAATTCTATATTATGCAATCAAATTTCCGTGTGGTCCATAACTTCCTTGCCTAAATATTCTTATCAATATAAGTCAGCGTGGCAGGTTAGAATGAAACCTTTGACTCAGATAACACTAATTTATATTACAACAATAGTCATTATAACCTCCAAAGCTCCTTTTCATCCTATGATCATATCTGTAACTGTAAGACGTGTATAGCAATGGTTTGATTAGCCGATCTAATTATGTCATGTCCAAAAGTGAAAAGGAGTGAAAAAAGGTGTGGATTTTTATGACTATCATATCCATAGGCTTTTGGTAACCATATGAGCTTCAGGCCCAAATCAGAACAAAGGCTATAAACAAAACAAAAAAAAATTTCTGTTTTTGGTGTAAAGTTGGTTTCAATTTTTATTTTTTTATTATTTAAAAAATAAAATAAATAACAAATTTATGTCGGTTTCATACAAATGGTCTAATCCGAACTTGTTCTAGCAGCCAGCCCAAGTTGTAACAATGTAACTGAATTGCGAAGTGTATGGGAAACCAAGGTTTGAGAAATCTTAAAAAAAGGGGAAAAAAACATGGTCAAAATGCCAATAGGCAATAGCTATGTAAATCCAAAAGTTGCCACAGCCTAATCACATTATTGACCAAAAATGGCAAAACTAAATGTACCAAAATGCACCCACAACGTGGCAGCATGAAAGTTTGTTGTGGAATTGATCAGCCCAATTAAGAAAATCTTAATAGAGATGCCAACTCTTAAGTTTCTCCCACAAAAATCTCTCATCCCCCACCTCTCTTTTGATCTTCCTCAAAACAACCCAATTCTCATATCCCTATCAAACAAGGGGGTCTCCTCTCTCTTCTCTTTGTTTCAGATCACTCAGCTCCTCTATCTCTTTTCTGTTCTTCCTTTGTCTCATTCTCAAAGGTTTATCTCTCATTGGAGGCTAACATGGTATGTTCTTAAACCTCTCTCGCTAGACATGTTAATTATTTGTGCAAATTTTGTAATGGGTGAAGCTAAGGTGAGTGTTATAGGATTAAAAAGGCATGCATGTCAAATAAAATGGTACAATGTTTGGACTTGTTGATGTGGTATATATATGATCTGCTTTGCATCTTTATCACATGAATTGAGGCATTACATTTATAGCTCATTGTAAAAGTTCACCATCATAATTGGTGATTTAGAGTATATTGAATAGATTTCTTTTACCTTCTAATGATACGCAAGGGAACTATTTCAATTATCATGCACTGTAGAAACGTACCTGAATCCGTGCAATTGGACTTTAGAGTATCAACCCCTGCCATTTTAAGATCAAACTTGGAAGATTATTCTTTCGAATACATTGTCATGTAGGATAATCGCACCATGGCCTATTAGGATTTTCCATTAAGAAGTTCTGAAGAATTGGATTATTTATGTGAGTTGCAATTAACTTAATTGATAAAGTTTTTTGTTTGTTAAATAAAAAACTTGGATTTGAATCTCATCTACATAACAAAAAAAATCTATCTATATATAATAATAATAATAATAATAATAATAATAATTCCTTTACTTTTTTATTCAATTATAAATGATCATATTATAGTAGAAAACTATTGTTATCATGGAAAAAAAATTGATTCCTTCATTTATTTTCTTTACCTTTTTCTTCTTCTTACAATTTATAGGCAAATTCATCGTCTGGAATGGCTGTGCATGATGAATGCAAGCTTAAGTTCTTGGAACTAAAAGCAAAGCGGAACTATAGGTTCATTGTGTTTAAGATTGAAGAGAAGATCCAACAGGTGGTAGTAGAGAAGCTTGGAGGTCCTGACGAAACATACGACGATTTCACTGCATCCATGCCAGCCAATGAGTGCCGTTATGCTGTCTTTGATTTTGATTTCATAACCAACGAGAATTGCCAGAAAAGCAAAATTTTCTTCATTGCATGGTAATCTTATACTTCTGTGAGAGCTTCTTAGCGGCATCAATGTTTATTTTTCCCCAAAGACTTTTCACAATCAATATATGATAAGCATAGTTAATTCATTAGTTAATTATCGCATTGTTGGTGATGCTTGTTGCCTTGTTGATCTTTTATATATATATATATATATGTTTAACTTTAGGAATGACAAAACAACAATTTTTACCTTAAATTTTTCATTATGAGACAAATATATAATTGTAAGAATGATGTTAAGGACACAATATTTTCACTAGTTTTTTCATAATGGTTAATATGACATGTTATAATTAGAGTAACATCACGTAAATCTGGGTCCACAAAATGATACCGTTTTTATTATATATTAATCCCAACAACCTATATCAGCAATTATAAAAAAAAAAATGTTGTAAAATGGATTGGTTTCATTTATCATAATTATTTTTCTTATCATCTTGTCTATATAATGTAGGTCACCTGACACGTCCAGGGTGAGGAGCAAGATGCTTTATGCAAGCTCGAAGGACAGATTCAGGAGAGAATTGGATGGTGTTCAAGTGGAGTTGCAAGCAACAGATCCTAGCGAGATGAGCTTTGACATCATTAAAGGGAGAGCTCTCTAAATCCTATAAGAGCCACTAATTTATCTTCACAGCAGACTTTGAGGTTTCCTTATTGTTATTTGTTAATTGATTAGTGAGCTATTCCTCTTTTCCTTTTTTTTTTTTTTTTTTAAATTAATATTTGTTTGGAACTTTGGTTTGAATCTGAACGATGAAAGATAATTCATGTTATACATTTTTGCTATTAAAATTGGGCCCGTGTCTCACGAGTGGTTTTGTTTAATTTTTCATGTTCTCTCTATAGTTTTCTTTGCACTAATTTGTTTTTGGTTGGTAAGCATTTTTCATTTCCAGGGCATTATTTATATATCTTTAGAGCATTTACATTGGCTAGCTAGAAGACTTTTTCAGCCAAATTCTAGGCTAGAATTTTCTAAGCTAATCCAAAAAAAAACCCTCCTCCAACGTTCCTCTCTCTCATGCATCAATTGTTGTCAATACAAATCGCCACCCATTATTAGCAAGAACAGGGCCTGACAAATTATAAATCGCCAATTTCATGCAGAAACCCAAATTGATTTTAGCAACCCCAAATCTATGTACAATTACAACCACTAACAAACCCCATTGGAATCGAAAATCACCTCCAACGCCCAAGCCCCATGCACAACCATAATCAAACCTTATTACTTTCAGTCAACTTGGGGCAACTACGTGCTGAGACAACTTGGCGGTAGTGGAGAGTTTTCAATTGACTATTGGAATCACCGGAGGAGTGGACGGTGATGGATGTCATTCGGTTCGGTCCCAACAATACTAGACCTTGCAATGGGTCGAGTCATTTTGGGTTCGAATTCGACCCAGTTAGGTTTTAGTTATAATCCGGCTTTGATAAAAATTACTCGGATTTAAATGGATCACTATTATTAGGGCCACGATGAGCAGGCACGAGTTCAAGTCAACTCACGACTCATTTCTTCTTCTTCTTTTTTCCCTAAAAATTAGAAACTTATTAATCGATTATTGGTAGCATTAAATTGATAAAACATCAAATATCTCAATTAGCAAGTGGTGACTTTTAGTTATAATTTAATAACATTTTGGCTAAGCTTATGTGAATGCTCTTGAATTATTGTCATGGTTAATTGTACTTTTAAAATATTCTTATGTTTAATTTTGGACTGCATTTGCATTTGGATTACATATATTAATATCTTCAAAAACCTTGTGTCCTGGGTTTTAAAACATAATTTTCAATTTGCGCCAATTTCTTTTGTAAGCCACCTGCTCTCCTACCAAGTACTATCTGGAGGGAAGCATGTATTTCCTGGCTAGTGAATAGGGATACGTATGAAAACCATTTATTTTACCAAAGAATAACGTCTATGAAAGAGGCATTTCTACCTATAAAAAAAAAAATGAAAGTGGCATTTCTAGGAGAGGTATCAGATATCAATAGGATGAGAATCAGATCGGATGTTTTCTTGTTCTTCTTCAATAGCCACACTTCCTAGCACTGTGCTGCCCCTAAACTAGGCCCAACTCTTGTAAATTTCTATCTCCAACCTTCAAAGCCCAAACGGTTGTTTTAGAAATTAAATACTACATTACATTATACTCCAAACTTTAGGCATAAAAATAAATGAACAAGAAAGGCCTCTATTGTAAGGGGCCAGTTTTGGCAAAATAATACTCTAAATTATACTCCCTTATTGATTATTATATCTCAACTAGTTTATTATTCTCCGAATGTTCATTCTCCCACATACCCACTTCTCTTAATATATCCTGTTTACTTTGGAAAATGGCTTCTAGAGCTGGAAGATCATAAGGAGGAGGCATTGTGCATGGAAGTGTATTCCTAGGGGACTTCACCATGGACTCCACCATGAAATTCTTCAAATTCCATAAACCATCTTCCTCAGGACATGCCATTGTTTCTGAACAGACCTCAACTGCTCCTGGAGGAATTGTTGGTTCAAATTTCAAGAGCTTTGCGTATTCACTTAACAAGTGAAACATGTAGTCGTACACGAAGTCCATTTTTAGGTTCTCTTGAATGAATTTGCTTGCCCCCACTCCAATAGCTTGTGCCTGGAATATAAGTGTTGGAGGAGATAGAATTGTGAAGAAAAAGAATTAAACAAACAAATAAAGAAAATGAGAAATTTGGAGCATATCTAGTACCAAAATAAGAAACATGTTCCAAGTAATTGGGTCTCATTGTTAACAAACACTTTCCAAAATGTGTAAGAAAAATATTAAAACTATTACTAATTTTAGGACAATGCTACTGACATGTAAAAAAAACACAAAAATTTACATCCTACATCCTTCTCGCAATGAGTTGCCACTCAGCTCATTTAGGCACTACCACAATATACTTGTTGTGAAAAGGATGTGAAAATTTCGGTGTTTTTTTTATGTGTATGTAGACTTTTTCTTGATTTTACTAAACCATGCTTACAAACTACTGTGACAATTACTGTTATCGGTGTCAATTCAATAACATAATAAATAATATTTGAATTATTTTTTGTGATTGATGTCATCAATTTATAAGACTTAAATATATAATAAAACTTATATAGTATCTCTAGCATCATTTTTCCATAATTCAAGAAAAGAGAACTATCTTATAAGGAAAACAAAGCCAGTGTCCATATGCTAAATTTGGTTGTGCCAAGAAGGGAAGAGAGGAAGAGAGTTTTACTTTGTCGGTGTGATTATTGCCCCACTTGATAGAAAACTTAAGATCTCTGCACATATTAGTTCTTCTGACGGGCCAGTAGTGCTGCATGGGCTCCAAGCTTGTTGAAGAAGATAACACAGAAGCTATGCTGCTGTAGTTTAGCTTCTATTTCTGTAAACGACCTGTAGCTTATAAAGGTCATAGTTTAGGATAAGTGAGCCACGTGTTATTCACGTGCTCATCTTAAGTTAGTTACAGGCATTAGCATTTTGTTTCAGTTTGTTAATTTTGTTAGACAACATTACTGAATCCTCTATATATTTGCTGTAATGATCTCATTAATGCTAAGAAGGTTTTATTCAACCATACACTCTATAATCTCTCTCTCTCTCTCTCTCTCAGTTCTTTGTTTCCATTACTGAAGTACAAAGATCTTGAGATTCTTTCATGGTATCAGAGCCCA
Source organism: Fagus sylvatica (assembly GCA_907173295.1). NCBI lineage: Eukaryota > Viridiplantae > Streptophyta > Magnoliopsida > Fagales > Fagaceae > Fagus > Fagus sylvatica. Next base: position 24,287,116 of record OU015769.1, on the reverse strand, counting down.
TGATCATGGATCCTGTGGCTAATAATCCTTCTGCATTGTTGCTGCTCAACAACATGTCAAACTTGATGTCAATCAAGCTGGATAGTATGAACTATATGCTCTGGAAACTCCAGATCTCTGCTATTCTCAATGCTTATTCCATGATTGAACATCTTGATGGTTCAACACAACAACCAAGACAGTTTGTGATCAATGAAGATGGTGCTCAAATCTTGAATCCAGCCTTCTTGATCTGGAGAAAGAAAGACAAGGCATTACTGACCTTGCTTCTTTCAACACTCTCTTCTCCTGTACTTGCAATGGTAGTGGGAACAACCACTGCTCAAGAAGTCTGGAACAGGTTGGAAGAGAAGTTTACTTGTACAGCTCGAGCAAATGTGCTCAATCTCAAGCTAGAACTACAAGGCACCAAAAAGGGGAATGAGTCAATCAATTCCTATCTTCAAAGAATCAAGAACACTAGAGACAAACTCTCTGCTGTTGGAGTTCTTGTGGACAATGAAGAACTCCTTCACATGATCCTCAAAGGATTACCAAAGGAGTTTGCTCCTTTTGCTTCAGCAATAAGGACTAGGGATGATAGCATCTCATTTGAAAAACTCTCAGTTTTGCTGCAAACTGAAGAACAATCCATGACTGAAGTTTCAGATCCTCTCACCAATTCTGTCCTTGCAATGTTTGTTTCCAACAATCACAAACCTAACAATGGTTTCAATGGGGGCCAAGGCTACAATAGAGGCAGGGGAAGAAACTCATTCAATCGGGGTAGAGGTGGAAGATCATTCAATGCTTATCCAACACCACAGATTCAGTCATCACAATCCTCTAACCTTAACTCTCAGTCCTCATTTGGTTTTCAAGGTAAAACTGAGAGACCAACATGTCAAATCTGTTGGAAGATAAGACATTATGCAATTGATTGTTACCATAGGCTGGATTTTGCCTATCAAGGAAAGAATCCACCTACCAAGCTTGCTGCCATGGCCAATGCATCTAACCTTCAGTACACTCAAAACTCTGAGACATGGCTCACTGATTCAGGAGCCTCTGATCATATCACAGCCAATGCCTCTAACCTCAACACTCAAGCTCCTTATCAAGGGTCTGAATAGGTCACTGTAGGTAATGGTCAGAATCTTCCTATTCAAAGCATAGGTAACACTCAATTGCATACTCAATACCATAAATTTCAGCTTAAAAATGTTCTTCATATTCCAAGAATTGCTTCCAATCTTCTTTCAGTCCATAAACTTTGTTTAGATAACAATTGTAGTTGTCTTTTTTATGCTCAAAAGCTCTTGATTCAGGATTTACCTACGGGGAGACTCCTTTACAAGGGTTTGAGTAAAGATGGTGTCTATCCCATCCACTCTTCTCAATTCTACAGATCTGCCTCCACTAAATCAGCATGTCTAGCTTCTTCTTCTGCACAAAAATGGCAGCTCTGGCACTCAAGACTAGGACATCCTAGTGCCAAGGTTTTACACACCATTTTTCCTTCTTTATCTTCTTGTAATCCTCTAGATTTCAATTCTGTCAAAAGTCACTGTAAGCACTGCCTTGCTGGCAAGATGCATCAATTACCATTTCCAGTTTCAACTAATAAAGTGACTACACCCTTTCAACTTATTCATGCTGATCTCTGGGGTCCAGCCCCTTCTGTCTCTCTCAATGGCTTTAGATTTTATTTGGTTTTAGTTGATGAATATATCAAATTTACATGGGTTTATCTCCTTACACATAAGTCAGACACTTTCACTCTATTCAAACAGTTCACAGCCTTAGTTCAAAACCAATTCAAGCAGTCAGTCCAAATATTTCGTACAGATTGTGGGGGTGAGTTTACCTTAACTGCATTTAACACATTTTGTGCTGATAATGGTATTATTCATCAACTGAGTTGTCCTCACACACCACAGCAGAATGGTGTGGTAGAAAGAAAGCACAAACACCTTATCCAATGTGCATTAGCTCTTCTTTCTCAGTCCAATCTACCTATTTCCTACTGGTCTTATGCTGTATCTACTGCTGCACATCTTATTAACAAATTGCCAACTCCTCTGTTATCTGATAAGTCACCTTGGGAAAGCCTATTTCACACAAAACCTACCCTATCTCACCTAAGAGCATTTGGTTGTCAATGCTTCCCTTTACTCACTCCATACAATAAAAACAAACTCCAACCTAAATCTGTACCATGCATATTTTTAGGCTATCCATTCACTTCAAAAGGCTATGTTTGTTTTGACCCTTCTTCACATAGGTTCTACACTTCTAGGCATGTCTTATTCAATGAGACTATTTTTCCTGGTCTTATCACATCTCAGCAGTCCAACTCTTCTCCACAACCTTCAACTTTCTCATCTGATTGTTGGTTAAATACATTGCTCTCATTACACTGCTGTACTCAAAATCATGTTTCAGTTTCTGCATCATTAGACAGTGACCTTTCATCTCAAAATCATGTTTCTGTTTCTGCATCCTTGGACAGTGACCTTTCATCCCCTTTGTCCAACAGTCCAACCCAGTCATTGTTACCATCCCAACTACCTATATCCACTACACTTACCTCAGTCCCTAGATATGACAGTAACTCTCCTATATTTACATCCATTGACCCACCATCATTACCCAATACATTCAACCTTCCTCCAGATACAACCATTCCTCCAGATACAACCAATATTTCCTTACCCACTGCATCCTCAAATCCCAACTCAGTTGCCCCAAACACAACTTCCTAACATCCAATGCAAACCAGGTCCAAAAGCGGCATTCATAAGCCTAAACTAGGCTATGCTGCTCAAATAAACTACACCATCACAGAACCCCCTTCATACAAAATTGCAGCTCAGCATCCTCACTGGTGCACTGCAATGCAGGAAGAATTTGATGCTTTAAAGAAGCAAGGCACCTGGTCTCTTGTCCTTCCACCTCCTCACAAGAATATAGTAGGATGTAAATGGGTCTACAAGCTGAAGCATCATAGTGATGGTACTATAGCCCGATACAAAGCCAGGCTTGTAGCCAAAGGCTTTCATCAACAACACGGGGTTGACTATGATGAGACCTTCAGTCCTGTGATCAAACCCCCCACTGTGAGACTCATTTTTTCACTGGCAGTATCTCAAAATTGGCCTCTTCGGCAGCTTGATGTGAAAAATGCCTTTTTGCATGGCACTTCGTCAAGGAAGAAGTGATATGAAAAATGCCTGCACTTTTAACCTCGCAAGGGTATATTCTTCAGACTCCTCAGAAGTATCCTATGGCACATCCTGTCTGCATATTGACTTCATAAGTCCATATCTATCAATGACTAAAGCAGGCCCCTAGAGCTTCATGGTTTGATCTAGTGGACTACTACAAGCAGGCTCCAACTTCTGCAATTGGGATTTGAGACATTGCTTCTTTGCAGCTACTCAACTTCTGCAATCTGACTCCTCTTATCTATCATGGATTCATTCCACCTAAAGCAGGCCCCTAGAGCATGGTTTGAGAGTTTTACTACTCAACTTCTGCAATTGGGATTCATTGCTTCTGCAGCAGACTCCTCTCTCTTCATCTACCATCACCACCATGTGATAGCCTATTTGTTACTCTATGTAGATGATATTGTGCTTACCAGCAACTCTACTTCATTTCTGGATAGTTTGATACTGCAACTCAGGAAAGTTTTTGACCTCAAGGACTTAGTCCTCTGCATTACTTCCTTGGCTTACAAGTGTCTCGATCCTCTGATGCTTTCCATGTTACTCAAACAAAGTATGCCTCTGATTTACTCACCAAGCATCATATGGTTGATTCCAAGATAGCACACACCCCTTGCAGCCCCAATACTCAACTCTCTATCCATGAAGGTGAACTGCTCTCTGATCCTCATGGTTATCGAAGCCTTGTTGGTGCCTTACACTATCTCACCTTTACCAGACCTGAACATCTCGTTTGCAGTCCATCAAGTCTATCAGTACATGGCAGCTCCCACCACCACTCACCTCACTGCTGCAAAGAGAATCCTCAGATACATCAAAGGAACTCTGTTTCATGGCATTGCATTCATTCCAGGTCCTTTACACTTGTCAGTCTACTCAGATGCTGACTGGGCTGGTGACCCAGATGACCATCGATCAACCTCAAGTCTACTTGTGTATCTTGGTTCAAACCCCATCACTTGGTATGCCAAGAAGCAACCTATAGTATCTCGTTCCTCAACTGAGTCTGAATACCGAGCTCTTGCAACTGCTTCAGCTGAGGTGTGTTGGCTTCGTACTTTGCTTAAGGATCTTGGCATATTTTTGTCTCAACCTCCTATACTGTGGTGTGACAATGTCTTTGCATTTGCCATTGCCTCGAATCCTGTCTTCCATGCTCGTATGAAGCACATTGAGGTGGATTTCCACTTTATTCACGAACGAGTCCTTCGTAAGGATTTAGTGGTTAAATTCGTCTCCAACAATGATCAACTCGCAGATATCTTCACTAAAAGTCTCCCCACGCAGCGTTTTCTCAATCTTCAGTGCAATCTCACCGTGTCTGTGAGACCCCATTCGATTGAGGGGGGATGAAGAAGATAACATAGAAGCTATGCTGCTGTAGTTTAGCTTCTATTTCTGTAAACGACCTGTAGCTTATAAAGGTCATAGTTTAGGATAAGTGAGCCACGTGTTAGTCACATGCTCATCTTAAGTTAGTTACAGGCATTAGCATTCTGTTTCAGTTTGTTAATTCTGTTAGACAACATTACTGAATCCTATATATTTGCTGTAATGATCTCATTAATGCTAAGAAGGTTTTATTCAATCATACACTCTATAATCTCTCTCTCTCTCTCTCGGTTCTTTGTTTCCATTACTGAAGTACAAAGATCTTGAGATTCTTTCACTTCTTGTGAAAAAGTCATTGTTCTGAGGTGACACTAACAAGCTCATGGAATTGCAAGCTAGAATGTACTTCTCACTCACTGACCATGCCATTCCTTCTATGTAAATTTTATATCTGCAGATGAAATATACTCAGAACATGTCATCAATAAAACTATAGAAGGTATATCATGACATATTTCAAAGGAAATTATATGAAAAAAAATGAAGAAAGAAAAATTGTAAAGAAAATTTAAGAAGTTTAATATCTACCTTGTGGGTGCATTGATCTTCTAGTTTTGAATTCTTATATCCTTGTTCAGATTCTTTATTCCAATCCTGAATACAAATAAAAAAGCTTACACCTAAAGTCCACATGTATCCAGATTTCTCTCATGAGTCTGTGGGCTTGCCTAGCAGCGTAAATTACAAATCTCTATTTGAAATGGATCAATTTCTAAAAAAGGATACTCTCCATTTGAAATTGATTAATTTCATGGTTTAAATTAAATATTACAAATCTAAAAATATATACAATGTCATGTCATTTAAAATTTTAAAGATGTATATTGTTAGATTTAGAAAATGAAATCTTAATCGTGAAATGGATTGTTTCCATCGTTGTGAAAATAAATACATAAGTTTTTTGTTTTCTAGAGGAACATGATAAATGTCATGTCAAACAAAACTGACTTGTTCATAGGACACTCGAAAGCCTATGATAATTGAAACAGAAGTGGAAACAGGGATGGAAAGAATCCATTCATGGAATGGTGCTGCATCATAAACTAAAGTCCTTATTATCTATGATATATAGATTAATCATGGTTGCAACTGTGTAAGGAAAGAAATTCCAGCCTTTAGTATAGAATGCATTACAAGAGATTCTCAATTGCAAAAGATACAGACTTTGCCCGCAAAATCCGTAAAATGAATTAAAGAATAATATTAGGTACACAATATATTTCACAACTTACTAAATTGGTAAGTCACTAAGTTGTGAAGAATTGTGTTTGGGGTAACATTATTTTCAAAGGATCCATCATCAATGGCGGCGCCATATAGTAGTGAGGGTGTGCACTGAATTTAATGAGAATCAACAAGCACCATTAAAGGATTCATTGTATGTTCCAGTTAGGCCTATTACTAGAGCAAGATCCAAGAACATCAAAGAAGCACTTAATGGGCTGATTCAAGAGATTTGGGCTGATTCTAAAATGGGGCATTCCAAGCTTGGCCCAAAGGAAGATGAAGACGTAATAAATTTAATCCAAACTACTGATGGGGTTGATCTTGCTTAATTGGGCGTAATTTCCTAAAAAATGGCATGGATTAATGGCTGATTTTGGGCGAGGAATTAGAAGGAGAAAGTGGCTAATTATTTTCTAAAATCAGACTAATTAATTGGCTAATTAACTTGCCTATTTAATTGGCTGATTTATTTTCCAATTCCATACCAGTTAAATTGGCTGATTAACTTGCCCATTTCAAACTTTCGTTATGCGTGATTTCTTTGCCTATTTCAGTCTATTATTGGCTGCTAATTTCAGACACAATTAGTGCTAATTTTAGGCCCTTAATTTTAGTTCTTTTTAGAACCAAGTTAGTTTCCTTTTATTGTATGGGCGTGTAGGGTTGAAAAAAGTTTATAAATAGCCTGCACTCATTGTAATAAAGCATTATTGAATCAGAATAAAAAGAAAAACGTGAGGTTTGTTTCTTCTATTGGTTCTTCAGTGAACTTGTGAACTTATCAAGGATTCTTCCTTGTGGCGTTCAAATTTTATACTTTCGGTTCATGATTCATTTATAATCATTGGGTCGGGGCTTTGTTATCTTCATACCTTCGATTCGCGTTTCATTTATAAACGTTGGGTTGGGGTGTTCTATCAAAATTCTGATTTTAGCTTTCTTGGGCAAGTATTCCAATATTGTTTGCTGGGTCTCAAAAGCGTGTCTGTTGAGGATCGCATCATTTGGTATCAGAGCTCTTAGGCTCTAAAATCAGGTTTACTATCCTTTTACCTTTTGTTTCTTGTTATCATTCTATCTTGTTCTGTTTGTGTTCTTTATTCCTTGTTCTTTGTTTTGTGTCACCAAGTTGAAAAAAAAAAAAAAAAAAAATTGAAAAAAAGAAAAAAAAAAGAAAAAGAAAAAAGAAAGGGGTGATACTGAAGCAACAGATACTATCATTCACCATACTTCTCAAAGTTAATTTATTCTTGAATCGTGACTTTGTAGTTTCAATTCTCTAAAAAAAAAAAAAAAAATTTTTCCTCCTCATTTGATTAGTTGTTTCTCTCATATATTTTCTTGCCATCGGTATTGGTTTAAATACTACAAGTTGAATTTCTTGATCAAGTTTATTAGTTTCATGAAGAACTGAAAAGGGGAAGCTTTGAGTGGAAAAAGGCAAGAGAGTGTGAGACTAATATCAGGGAAAAAAAGCCAATTTAAGAGTGAAATACGAGTGTGAGTGACATAATCTGAGTGCAAACATGTGAGGGAGTGTTGTGAGGAATTACTTCAAGCATTTCTCTATAGTTTCTCAAAAAAAAAAAAAAAAAAAAAATGTCTTCCAAGGGCGACGCATCAAACAAAGAAGGACAGGAGGAGTCGCCTCTTGTGTTGCGGGCTATGCAACAACAATTTGAACGCATGGACGTGTTGTTTAATGATATTCGAGATCGGATGGATAGGCAAGATGCTGTTATTGCTACTTGGCGCAAGGGACGTCCTTAAGGAGTCCCTAATGTTAGAAGGCAAGCAAGGCGTGCGCCAGTGGATGATTCTGATGGCGACCACGAGGATGAGTTCAAAGGTGAAGAGGATCAAGCTTCACTGAATGGTGAGGGTAGGTTTGTGCCAAGGAGAGAAAGGCGTGGTAGAGGTTTCCGAACAGGTCTGAGATGGCGAGATGGGACTAACAAAAACCTAGGAAACATCAAAATGATGATACCGTCGTTCCAAGGGAAAAACAATCCTGAAGCATACTTGGAATGGGAGAAGAAAGTGGAGTTGATTTTTGAGTGCCACAACTATTCCGGGGAGAAAAAGGTAAAACTCGCTGTCATTG